>CM042685.1:430645434-431846829 GCA_023614405.1 Avena insularis | reverse complement strand
AATCATTGGTGTATCTCAGTGCTGCGTTTTGTAGGTCGGTTGGAGGCTTTGAGACCACGTCCCAATTGTAAGCCCATGTGGGCCACTTCAACCTTTCCCCGCCGTCACTATAGGGTTTGGAAGGCATATGTTTTGGCCTACCAACTGGAAAGCGTTCCCACATCCACACCGAGAGGAGTAGCAACAGACCACCGATATAAGCCTCATCCCCAGTCCTTCGACAAGCCTCGTCCAGCTACGCAAGAAAGCAAACAAACTTAGTCATGCATAAGTTGGAAGAACATATGTAAAGAGGGGAAAAATAGAAACACCCATTACCTGCCGGTACAAGAAGGCTAATGCCGCCGAACCCCAGCTCCATTTTTTATCCATCACAGTTAAGGCCTTCAGCCAGTTCTAGTGAGCCATGTTGCCCTTACCATCAGCAAATATAGTCTTCGTGATGACATACCACACATACACACGGGTATATATAATAATCTCATCCTCGCTAGCATTTTTAGGACATGTACTAAAGTTTTATGCTATCCACTTGAAAGTAGCCCCTGCTGTGACTCTTAATTTCTCCCCCTTTGAGTTTATAGTGTCACCAGGACACTTACCACCGGTAAGGCCACACATCCGCTCACGCCAGCCGTCGGAGCCTGTGTTAATACAGAGGATCCCCGGATAGGGAGTGAAGGATCATGGACATGTCCTGCAGTGTGACGGTCATCTCACCGATGCGGAGGTGAAAACTATCGTCTCCGGCCTCCACCGTCGGTTTGAGCGGTGATAGCGGGGTTCATGTGTGGTGAACCACGATTGACCATATAGATGAATGAGAATCCTAGTGCTTTGATGTGCACCATGTACCGATCATCGTACCGCATCATCTCTTGGAAATGTCCGTGATACCTAAGTCGTAGGGGAACAAGAGGCTGCACACATAGAAGCTCGATTATAACATGTCCATCCAACTTGAGAAACATATACTGATTTCGAGGTTTTTTTTCTTACCTTGATCCCCTGGGCAAGAATGCGGCCACGGTAAACCTTGTCATACGACGGCTCAAGAAGCGACATGCCTTCTACGAACCCGGGTTGTACATGGGGTGGTGTACGGGCTTCTTCCAATTCCGATTCCGACATCCTAGTTAATTAAAAAAAGTAAAACTATATATGTGAACATCTATGAGAGCAAAATATATAAACAATCTTTCTATATGAGCATCTCTATGTGACAAAGGTTCCAATAGTTATGAAAAAAATTTACAACTAACAAGTACATGGAGAATTCATAGTATGGAAGTTTTCTAGTATGAAACTAACAAGTATATGAAGGATTACTATATCAACAAACTCTAGTATTAACGTTTATTACAACAACAAATTATAACTAAAATGTACATAAGAAATTCTAACCAATTACTACTAACAATAATTTTCAATCTATAACAAAAACATACTATCCCATATTATTATCCACAACAATTACTACTAACAAATTCCTACTACTTATTACTAACAATTACCAATTACTAATAAGAAAGAATATTGCCAAACTAGGGTTTCCCTAAACCATCAACATTAGGGCAAAATGAGAGATTTCTTGGACAAATACCTGGGGGATGTGGTGAAAAACAAGATCCACAGAGAGATTCTTCAAGATCTGAGCAATTGGAGGAGGGATTAGAGGAGGGGAGCATCAACCCTAGCCACCGACGCCATGTCTGTGTTCACTGAGGGGAGAGGAAAGGAAGGAAAGAGAGAAGAGGGTCGGGTTGGGCCGACAAGTAGCTTAAGGGCTCAAGTGCGGCGCCACCACCATGGCGCTGACAGGGTGGGCGTGGCCGGGCACTGGCGCCACACTTAATCTTTGAGGTCCATGGAGCCAGCATGGCGGTGTGCCCGCGCCAGCCAGAGGCAGGAATGGCATGCGCCTTGAACTAGGTGGCGCCGCACCGAGCCAACATCGACGGCAGTACCGCCCTGTGCTGGCCGGGATGGCATGCGGCGCCGTCCTATCAGGCGCTGCACAGGAGGCTGCGGCGCCGCGCGGACGGGAGTGGCAGAAAAGGGTTATTCCGTTTAAATTTGTTTTCGAATAGGGTTCATCTTTGAATTTCTTACGACTTTAGGTTATTTTTATTTAATTTACACTTCTTCTCCTCCCTGAACCCCAAGAGCACGAGGTAGTAACCCAACGGGCCAGCCCATTCCTATGGGTGACGAGTCCAACAAGACGCAAAACCACATCTTAAGACGCAGAACCACCAGAAACCTACTCGTCACTTCTGTCCTCCACGACGCGGCGGCGCTCCTCCCCCAAAATCCCTCGACCAAATCCCCAATCCGGCGACGCGACGCGTCCCCGGCGCAATCCCCATGGCGATGATCCACCCTCCGGCGCAACATGGCCGCCACTCGCCGCCGGCGCTGATCGACGACGCCATGAGCGAGATCTTCCTCCGCGTGCCGGCGGACGACCCGAAGACCCTCGTCCGCGCCGCCGCCGTCTGCACGACCTGGCGACGCATCCTCTCCGACCTCATATTCACCCGTCAGTACCGCGCGTTCCACGGGGCGCCGCCCATGTTCGGCTTCGTCCTCAACACACACCACGACAGGATATGGGGAAAATGGAGAAACAAACAATACGAAGAGTACGTAGTCTCCAACTTCGTCTCCACCGCGTAAGTGGAGCAACATGATCTCCATCCCGGAACAAGATCTCATGCAGATGGCAGGGCGCATTGCTGTTATGGGCGATAAGGTCTATTTCCAATGCGAAGGTGTCGAAACTACCGTGGAGTACAGCATTGCTGAGCAAGAACTATCACGGTTTGATCTGCCAGGTGAAGACGAAGAGTTTAACGAGTCAGACGTTGACCTCGTCGGGGTGGATGATGATGGCATGCTGCTGTTCGCAACCGTCCTGGGACCTAGACTCTACCTATGGTCATTGGAGGCTTGTCCCAACGTAGCTGAGCACTGGTCGCGACGCAGGGTCATCGAGCTCGGACCATTGCTCCCTCCTCGTGCCCTCTTTGGCATCTCAGTAGTTGGTTTTGCGGAAGGTGTTGGTGCCGTCTTTCTGAATACCGAAGCTGGGTTGTACACAATTGATGAGCTCAGTTCAGGTTCAGGCCGAAGCAAGAAGGTACACGGAGAGAAATCCGTCCGAAGAGTCATGCCCTACATGAGCTTCTACACTAAAGGTACCATCTAGTCTCAGTACTGTTTTTAAATATGCACATGAAGCATGAAGAACACTAAACACGCCATTCACTACCTTTGACTATGTAGAGATTTCCTTTTCGTTTTCCTGCTTAATTTATATGTATATAGTTCCCAGTAGGATGTAATCAGGCTTCGCAGATTAAGCAAACAGCTAGCCAGTGAACTTCATGATGATTGTATAGTTGGTCCTGTTAGTTATGATGTGCTGATCATCATTTGTCCATCTTGAATAAGGGATTATGGGAAAAAACGCCTCGGGCTCCCGCGACGCTCCCCGCAAGCGTCACGGGAGAAACCCTAGCGCCGCCCCTCACCGGCCTCTCCTCCCCCTCCTCCCCTCGCCACCGCCGGGGGGCGCGGCCGGGCGAAGCCCGCGCCGAGCTGGTGGCGGCGAGGCCCCTCCTACTTCCTGCGTGGAACCAAGGGTAGCGCGGGGCAGCCCTCCATGCCAGCGATGCGGGGTCCACCGTGGTCTTCGGCGGCGGTGACGAATGGATCCGGCGGTGATGGTGTCCCAGGAGGCGGCGGCGTGGCGTGGCAGCGATGGAGCCGGTGCGGCTTCCGGTGCGTCTGGGCCTGGTCGGTGGTGGAGGCTGACGTGCGGTAGGGGTTGTCCATGTTGCGCGGGTGGCGTCATGGTGGTGCAGGTGTGCTGGTGTTGGATGAGCTCGGCCTGGCGGCGGCGGTCGCTCGTGGAGACACAGTCTGGTGGCGGTTGTTGCGACTCAGCGAGGTACGGTGATGGGAGGCGGTGTGGGTAGTTGTGGTCAGGGGAGATCCCAGGTCTGGGCCGGTGAGGGCCCGATTTGGGCCTTCTGGGCTAGATCTAGGTCAGTGAGGGCCCGTCTGGGCCTTGCAGGGCTCTGGCTGCCACGTCCTTGGCTTTGGTCGGGAGATTGCACATGTCTGCCCTGGCCATGAGTGGCTGGGGGAAGGGGCCCAGATCTGGTGACTGCCTGGCAAATCCTTTTAGGGTTTGCGGGGTACTGACTTGCAGGCAGTTTGGAGATGCCGTGATTGCCTTGCTCGTCGACCTTGTGCTGCTGGGTGCCAGTTGCTGCTGGGTGCCAGTTTGCTCGGACCCCCTCATATATGTCGTTGGCCCCAGTTCGTTGATGGCTACCAATCCGCAAGGGCGTGTTCGCCGTTCTTCTCAGACCGGTGGTGGTCCGGTAGGCCCGGGTGAGCACGGTGGTGATGGCGTTGTTGTTTGGCAGCGGGGATCTGTGGTGACGGCAGATCTGCTGGTGGACGAAAGAGTAAGGACTAGCGCTAGGGTTGGCAGCATCGGTGACACCCTTGTCGCAATGTGGCAATGGGGCTTCACAAGTCCATTTGGACTCAGCCGGGCCAGAGAGGGCCTGGTTTGCCCATGTTGCTACATTCGGTCGGCTATCGCCCTCCGGCGGTGGAGATGGTTCCCTCCCGCATGTTACTATACCGCCAACCCCTGTCATAGTTTCTTCTTTTCGATTGTACCAGCCTTGCAACATGGGTCATGGTGAGACGACAGTGGTGACTACAAGTCCGCGGTGGCGTATGCTGGTGGGCGGCGAGCTGGATGGAGCCATCCAAAGCATTCGGGAGTGTGGTTTTTTGAGGGATCGGGAGAAATCCTTGTCGTCCAGACATCGACGCGGTGACGCCTGCGGGTGTCACCGGCCTTCCTCAAGGGCGTCGGGAGTATCTCTTCCCCACCTCCCGTAGCGTACCGGAGGAAACCCTAGGACCAGTCCGGGAAGCAGCGTCGTTGTCGTCGCTTCCCTTCTTGGAGGTGTTGTTTGGTACGTGACGCTTCAGAGCGCTAGGAGTGTGGTAGATATTGTCCGGAGAGCGCAGCGGTTGCGGCTCATCCTCGTTTTCGTCGAGCCACTCTTGCCGGCTTTGCTTTTCTTTTTGTTTTTCTTTTTCATTTTTTTTTCGTTTTCTTTGTTGTTTCTTTTGGGCGTTGTGCTATTTGGACCAACAGCGGTATCAATGGTTGGTTGCTATATTAATATAGCAGGGTAAAAGCCTGTTTCATGTGCTAATCGGTCCTTACTGGTCGGTTAACATAGTCAAAGCTTTTCTGATGAGGGCCTAATATTGCCAAGAGCAGTTTGCAAACCAGGTAGATGATCGGCACTTTGTTGTAAGTCAAAGAGCTTTAATTTGTTCGTGGTAGTTTCAGATCGAATCATGCTGTGATGTGGATGCTTACTTTTGCCTTCTGTTACATGAATTGATTTTGTCGCTGGAATGAAATGATTTTGAGGGGCAACGTATGTTCCTCTTCTAATCAGCAGATCGTACAATCTTATGAACTTTTGTCTGTCTTACGGTGCAGCATGGGGGCGGTCGCGGACCTCTCACTAGGGTTTCTGCAAATCGAATGGCATCGTCAAGACGACGGATCTGTTTTTCTTAGACTGCTGTCTTTTCTTGCTGGTTGTGTTGGACAGTCTGGTTAAGATGGATGCGCTTTGATTCTATTTGTGCTGCAAAGCTGAAGTTCGTTTGCCTGAACTGCGTGTATTATCTGTAACCCTGGTGTCAGGTTTCTTCCTGAAGGTCATGCAGTACTTTTTAATCACGCATATAAGCAAGCACCTCACATTAGTGGGATTGTTCTCAACTGCATATATATTTGCAACATGTGCGTGTTGAACCAATTGGATCTTTGATTGAGAGTATTGACCTCTGGAGCAGAGATGATGTCAAATTCGATTTGTGACTTGGGTTCTTAAAAAATGGCACATCCTCCAGTTCCAAAAGACTGTCTCTGTCTGACATTCTTGGATTATCTGGTTGCTCTAAGACTTTTATTTAAACTTCTTCTGGATTATCTATGCTATGTATACTGTATTCTCAACATTTTTTACTTCATGTTTTTTTCGTCTGGGAATCCCTTGAACACCTTCTCGATGGTTTCTAAAAAACTCAAGATGGATCTAATTAGAATCATTTCTTTTTTTCATGCATTAATAGAGCTCGCTACTAGGATGACAAAGATCCTCTGATAGGGTGAGAGAATTGAGAAGAATCATAATACTTCATTGGATAGGACGTCGGAACAAACCATACAAAAAAAAATCCCAAAACATTATTCACGATACGATCTTCCTAAAAAAACTTGCGAGATGATCGATGATCGATCCATGGCGGAACCGATCACCCTAATACTCCTCGGGGGTGTAGGTGGTGCCGACCTTGAACTTGGCCGGCACGACGTCGTCGAAGACGTTCCTCATCCCCTTCTCGCTGACGAAGCGGAAGTTGAATGGCCCCGTGAGCGGCTTCCCGTTCTTGAGCTCCCACACGCCGCCGGCTTTCTTCGTGAGGGCGAGACACTCGTTGGAGCCGTGCTGCTTGGTGCACACACAGGCCTCTAACACCGGTTCGGACCAGCCTCTAACACCGGTTCTGGAACCGCTGTTGGGGGTTCGGTGTTAGAGCCCCCCCTTTAACAACGGTTTTTATATGAACCGGTGTTAAAGGGTGGCGCACGTGGGGCTACACGAACCGGTGTTAAAGGTTCTGTGCCGCAGCAGGAAAAAGAGATAAATCTACGCGGCGAGTTCTCGCCATGCAGGAACGGCCTAAATCTGCGCCATGACGTAGTTACGCCGCCTGCTCGGCGTATTTCTGCGGCGCGGCGGGGACGGGGAGGGGGGAGTGGGAATCGATCGGGAGCGGTATACACATACATCATCGTCGGTACATACGAGTACATGAATAATTAAGCAACTATTATTACACACAAACATCATCATTGTGTGGTATTCTCCGTAAACGTTGAAGCATCAAGTACAAGACAAACACGTTCAAGCATATATACAACGTTCATTTTGGTGGATATCTAAAGAGTTCTCCACCAGACGTGACGACTTCATCAAGTATGAACCCCGCCAATTTCTCTTAAATGGCTCGTATACGGTCAAATGGTAGGAGTTGGTCCCGCATCCGTTCGATCTAAATATATATGAAGAATGGGGGTCAATATATATATATAAGAATAAAACTCAACACAATTGATAGTAATAAAATAATGTTGTGTACTTTGTTTACTTACTCTAAGTTGTTCTAGTGCGGCTTGGTCCGTCGCACGTATCGTGTTGCGAATGAACTCGCAAACATAGTATCCACATAAGTTATTGCCGGGTCCCTGATGCGCGCACTTTACAAGAATAGAGAGTTCAATCAAAATAATAATCAATAAAGCATGATATAATGAAATTGGAAGCAGAATCAAAGAGATACGCAGACCTAGCTAGCTAGTATTACTTACATTTGGTCTACAAATTTTAGTTCTTCTGACCATTCACCCACGGCCCTGCCCGTGAACCTTTTCCAAACCATGTTCGGCAAAGAAAATGGATAAAAGGAGTAATTAATTACTTGTTGTCACGAAAGTTGCCGATCTAGTGTGATAATATGATTGAAATTAACTCTGGAGCATCTCTTTAAAGTCTGCCCATAGCTCGTCTTTTCGTAACGAGTTCATGACAAGGACTTTTCCTGAGTCCGATTGAATGACTAGCAGAATAAAGTGGAACCGACGCACGCGTAACTCATCATTAGTTACACTTAACATCGAGTAAGCCGAAACAGAATGTGTACAAGAGAGGGTAACAGTACTCACGAGAAGTTGTAAGGCAATAGTATTTCCCTTTTGGTTTGTTGTCTCAGTAAAGACGTTAGCAAGAAATCTTCTGTTTGCCCGGGTCTGTGTCTTACCACTTCTTCATGAACTCTATTTGGATCAACGAACCCAATATCAAAAGGGCATCCTTTCATGCATTCCATAATCTTTTTCCTGCATAATAGTATATACATATATGGTGAGCATATATATATACATGCAATTAATGAATTGAATGAGATGAGATAGAAATTACAGAAATAGTACCTACACACAATAAAGGCGGATGGCAGCTTTGTCAAGTTCCTTCTGATTGAATAGAAAATGCAAATCTTGAATGTTGAAGGCGATCTCGTCGTCTCCGCACAAGAAAATCTGATCTCTTATATGTGCCGTGATCCATTCTTCCTTTCTCGTCTTGCAGAAATCAAGGTACCACTTGTGCAATCTTCGCATCTTTGTTGGTAGATTCTTAAGCTCCTCTTTCTTGACGAGATTCTTCCCATACTTCCATGTTGTATGGGATTGACATCGCCTGTGGGCAAGTTGTCTCTCATGATGTTCAAGTATGCAATGTAAGTCATCCCTATCTTATTGGCCTTTCTTTGTAGCTCTGCCTCGTAATCATTTACAGGAGGAGCGTTCCGTGTGTCGAACACTTGGAGCGGGGCACATGATTGGTTTTCTTGCTCTCCGAGCATGAGAATTGTTTTCTGGGGTGCCGCACGACTGCTACTTTCAGTCTCCCTCTTCCTTGCATCCCCCTTCAAAATCTGGCGCTCGTAGTCCGGCACAAGTGGGGTTTCAGGTTTGAAAATATTATTGTAAAACTTCTCCACCACCGCCGGATCTAGTTTCTCCTTTGGCTCGGCCCGTCTAGGTGCAAAGAATTTCTTAACCTCTTCTTCCGAGATCCTATTGGTCTCCTCGTCGCTGCGATTCCACGGTAATACCGGCAATGGCTTGACGGAAGGCTGCGGGACATAGTTTCTTGAACTCTTTAGCGTACGGTTTCCTACGGATTTCTTCGTGGCAGTGCTAATGATGCTCTTCGTGGCAGTGCTCTTCCGCTTACGCTGAGGAGATGGCTGAAGCACCGGAGATGGTGGCGTGAGAGATGGTGGCCTTGAGATGGTCGACAGCGTAGATGGCTGGCGCGCCGAAGATGGCTGACGCGCAGGAGATGGCTGAAGCGCCGGAGATGACAGGGGAGTATTCTGATGACTTGGAGACGGCTGAGGCGGCTCAGACTGCTAACGCGACGGAGATGGCGAGGGTGCCAGTGGCCTCCAATTTGGAAGCACGATGTGTTCCTTCTTCCAAAGAATGGTTGTTTTCACTGCAAATTTGAGTTGATTTTCCCCTTCACCTGTAGCATGGTCAAGTTGTGCTTCCTCATATTCCTTCACAACCTCATCCACCCCGATAATAGCATAGCCATCTGGAATCGGTCGGCGGTGGTAAGTTCCACTAGCTACAGGAGGTAAGGCATAGCCGACAGCCACCTTAATGGATAAGCCCATTAATCTCACATGCAGCTCAGCGTGTTCGCTCTCCGTGATCTCATACATGGGGTATCGAGGACCCGCCATTTCATGTGTGGGCTGCACGTTCTCTATGGAAGCCACGCTGCTTTTCCGCGCAGAGTCTAGGCCGCCGACAGCTTCCAATGCAGGCTCTTCATGCCGCTGAGATGGGCCGGTAGCTTGTTGGCTCTTTTGTGCATTCACTTGCGCCTGCAGCGCCACAAGTGCATGTTCTATCTGTGTCATCCGCTCTGTACGCTCTTTTTCTTTTCTGCCGCGCCATCTGTAAGAGTCGCCCCACTCGGCAAATCCATCCTTCCACGTCATACCCCCTGTGCCTCGTGCAAGTCCAGGGTGTTCTTTTTTACCGATAGCGCGTGTGAGCTGGTCATTCTCTCTGTCGGGATGGAAGGTCCTGGCGGCTGTTTCCTCGTATGTCGTGATGAGTTCAGTGACGGGTTTGGCAAGGAGGGTTGGGAAGATACACAATCCCGTTTCTGGGTCCAACCTTGTCCCGATTTCGTAGAACCAAGTCTTTGCACGTAGGTCCCACCCATGTGTCTGGGGTGTGATCCCTCTATCGCGCATGGCCTTCTCAGCTTCCTCCCACTTAGGCCTCTGAGATATGTAGCCACCTGACCCCATCCTCTGGTGATATTCCTTCTTTTTGGCATTTAGCGTATTGGTTTCTGACCTCTTTGTAGCTATAGCACCTTCCTTGCATGCCACAAATTCGGGCCAGTGGGGTCTTATCTTTGCATAATATGCGTCCTCGAAATCTGGAGTCTCGCGAGCTTTGACAAATTTGTTCAATTTTTTCTTCTAGTTGCGGAAAGCGTCAGACATCTTCTTTAGAGTCCACTCTTTGATCTTTTCCTTTATAACCGGTTTGTTTTCATCCTCCTCTGGCGGAAGGGTGAAATTACCAACAGCGAATTCCAAAGCGTTTCTTTGGATCTTTCATCGACAAAGGTACCCTCGCCCTTCTTTGGCTTATTCCAATATTCAATTATAATTGGGATTTGGTCCCTAACAAGAACTCCAGCCTGACGTACAAATTTGTCTGCGGCCTTCTTGGTCTCCATCGGCCTGCCATCAACACGGACTTCTTCGATCGTGAACTTTGCACGATCTTTCAACCATTGGCTCGCGCCTCGCTTGCTCTTTTTCGTAGAAGAAGATTGTTGCTGGCTAGTCAATCCGGAGGGATAAAATAAGAAAGAAGCGTTAATTAATACATATACATATATATACAAATCAATCGGTGCAAGTCAGCAGAGGCTTAATCCATGCATATACCTCGACGGACTTTGCAATCACTAAAGTGCATTCACCGAAGTCGTCATCTTCTCCATGACTACTTGAGCTATCATCATTTCCTCCAAGTTCAGATATTGTGAGGTGTCCTCATGGATCATGTTCTCCATTATTTCTTCCTCTTCAAGGTTTCTACTGAGTGGATCCATAGTTTCTAACATAATAATATTATCACACAAATATCAGTAATACATCTATTGAAATGCTCAACCAAGGATGATGATATGACAGGTTAAAAGTATTGAAATATAACCCTAATACATGTTTGGTCATTTCAAACCCTAATTCGGAGAAACCCCGGATTCATATGAGAGGGTAGATTTACTTCTTCTAATTAACTTGTCATGAAAGTTGATTAACAAAGCATGGTTATTATAATGCTATATGGACAACGAGAGGTGGCAGCGCTAGGACGTGGGCTACCTAAAATGGGCGACTCACCCTCGACGCGTGTGTAGGCTCAGCGAGGGCAGAGTAGGTCAGGGTCGACGGCATAATGGTGGCGGTGGTCGTCGGCGTGGCACAAAATATACACATATACAATACACATACAATACAATATACATATATATATACACATACAAATATACATACACATATGCCACTTGTTCTACTGAATCCAGGGACACCTCATCTGCAATTTTCTGAGGGGTAAAACTTTTCCTATGAATTTTATTACTCTAAATAGGCCATTAAACCATTTAATTAATCACGGCAAAACCTTGATGAAAAAGTCTGAATCAATTGCACAAAAATATTATACGTGAAAAACAGAATTCAATGGTATTTTATTTGCAAATTTTGGCCCAGTGGATTTATTTCTATGAATTTTATAATATTCAACTATTTTCTGCAAATTCCTGAAATTCTAAAAGAAATTTCTGCGTAGTCAACGCCTCGCTGACGTGGCTGGCTACGTGGTGCGCTGCGATTCTTTGGTACCCCTTCGGTCTGGAAACATACAAGGACTGTTGGATTAGGCGCGATCGTGCGGCTCAGGTTGAGCGATGCGAGTTCACCGGAGACAATGGCGAGGTGGCGGCGACGGTCCTGGCGGCGACGGTGGCGAGGTGCTTCGGTGGTCCTGGGCTCGTCAGGGGGGTCGTTCAGCTCGACAACGAGCGGCGGTTCTCCTGGTGGCAGAAGGACCTCCTCTCCTAGCTCCCAGGGTCTTTGGCAGCGGCTTCTCACTCGGCTCCGACAAAGTCAACAGCGAGGAATTCCCGGCTAGTGCCTGCATGGCGGAGAGGAAAACGGGGTAGTATGATTCCACGGCGACGTGACCTTCCGAGGCGGCGACATCGAAGTGATCCGGTGGCACGAAATCGGCAGCCTCCTAGCGGTATACGAGATCGAGGGGGAGGGGGGGATAGGGCGTGGATGTACGGTGAGGGCGTGGAACGGCCCGGCGACGGTGCTCCCGCGGGATGGCGACGACGAGGGCGGCGACGGCGAGGGCGTGGACGGCAACGACTCGCGCGCTCTCCTCTGCTTCTTCTTCTACGCGCGCTTGATCGATCTGGCTGGGGGCGATGGCGCTCATGGATGGCGGCGGCGTGACGGCTCACGGCGCTCTCTCGCTTCTTCCTCTCTGGCACGCTTGATCGATCTGGCTGGAGGAAAGAAGGAAGAGAAAGGCGCGCGTTATAACCCCCCTTTAACACCGGTTCATGGCTAGAACCGGTGTTAAAGGGGGGAATTCGTTTCGCGCCCACACTCCCCCCTTTAACACCGGTTCGTGGCTGAAACCGGTGTTAAAGGGGGGAATTCGTTTCGCGCCCGCACCCCCCTTTAACACCGGTTCTAGCCACGAACCGGTGTTAAAGGGGGTGTGGGGGGATTTCGTTTCACGCACACCCACCCCCCTTTAACACCGGTTTGTGGGTGGAACCGGTGTTAAAGGGGGGCATTTATTTCATACATTAAAGGGGTGTAGTGGGGTCATTTTTAATTCAACAAATAGGATAGAATTTAGAAAATACATATCTTTTTCATTTCAACTCAGAAAAATATGAATAATATATCATAATTTTCAGAAAACTAAGATCTATCCATTCAATATAAAAACATTTTATAGTTATTGTAGATGAAAATTTTCAAAATGATTAAAACACTTACATATAAATTTTGATTATTCAATTAAAACAAAAATAAAATAGTCAAACCCTAAAACTTTGAACATAAGAAATATTAAGCATCTAAAAAGGAATCTAACCCTATTTTATTAGAGCAAATCATATTTTATTTTGTATTAACATTTTTGAATTGTTTGGATATTTAAATGCCACATCTTTTGTATACTTTGGAATCTGACAAAACCTCGCTAAACTTGCATTGGATTTTTGATAAAATATCATATTGTGAACCTAAAAATGATTTTTGTAAAAAAACATGAGCATCGTATCATGTACCTGTAGTTCATATCTGACCCACTTCCTATCGATTCGGCAGGAATTTGTCTTTTTCACCAGAGGTGGACGGAAAGGTTTCAGATCCCCCTGTTAGTACATTGTCCATATAAGGTGGTATAGTATTTTTGTAAAATATGGTGGTAGTTTTTTGAATTAGCCATTTGGTGGTTGCTTCACAAAACCGTCCGTTTTTTATGCTCGGAAAATGGAAAATGCCTTTTTGGTGCGACAAAAAGGAAAACTTCCTCTTGCAACATTGTTTGCCATCCCATGATGCACATGTATGCACAATATGGCCATATTATCACAAAATATGCCTTGATTCTAGCCATAACATTGGTCATTTGATCCGAAAGCCAAGAAACCTCGAATGAGATATGTCATTTTGTGAAGTTTTTTTTGAGACATAATCAATATACCAAGTTTGATATTTTTATTATGATAGAACTAGAATTAAAGTACATAATGCAACTAACAGTAAGTTACATAAAGCATGACTGGAAATTAAGATACATAAAAGAACTGAAAACTAAGATACATGGCTAGATTAAGTCACAATCGACAGAACTTCTTTTGGAATGTTGGAGTGATTCAGTCATGCTCCTGCCTACACCTGTAATACTCGCCACTGTAGTCGTCGTACTCGTCGCGGCCGTCGTCGTCGGGGTCGCCGTAATTGAACCTTGAAGGCTGAGTACGCGTGGGCTGGACTTGAGGGTAGCGCAGACGGGGGTTAGAGTCGGCGGCAGTATCGTAGGCCATGACACTCTGGAGAGTCCGACCGCGCCACCACAACCGCCGACCGGCCTCGTTGAAGTTCGGAGGAGGTGGGTCGTCCTCCTCGTGCCTAGCGAGCGCCCTCTCACGCTGATCCCCGAAGAAGGCTTCCCAAGTCGGGAAATAGTCGGGATGCCATCTGGGATTCCTCCGCTGCTCCGGCGTGAGCTCGAAGTAGTAGTGGTTCGTGATGGCCATCCGGCGCACCACACCTAGAGGTACAGGAGGAACTGGCACGCCTCCGGCGCTCAGCATCCAAGCGGGGACACGATGGCCAGGCGAGGGGTAGTTCGAGGCACAAAGCGCCTCCGCCTCCCTGGGGGTTAGTGCTACGGTGGAAGCCATGGGAAAGAGTGATGAGGTTGCAGATATGAGTCTAGAAATGTGCAATGACAATGGAGGCCAACCCTACATATATATAGTGAGAAATAATGGCAGGAAGATAACCGGAGGGAAGAACTGACGGGAAGAACTGGCGGGAAAAACTGGCGGGAAGAAATGGCGGGAAGAACTAGCGGGAAAAAATGGCGGGAAGAAAAATGGCTCATTTAATACATATACTGTTAATAGAAGAAACATGATATTGATTTCCATGTTGAGATACATATGTGTGCCAAAAATGGCTCAATTAATACATATAGTCAATCTTATGATCGCGTCGACCGTAACCATGGAGTATCAGCACCGTTTAACAGGATGGTTGGGTTAGTCTTCACTCTGAAGGGCGGAATTTCATCAAACTTATTATAATCTTCTGACATGTCTGTCTTGTCCTCCACTCCCACGATGTTTCTTTTCCCCGAAAGAACTATGTGACGCTTTGGCTCATCGTGTGATGTATTTGTTTGCTTTTTTTCGGTTTGGTAGACATGTCCTTCACATAGAAAACCTGAGCCACATCATTGTCTAGGACGAATGGTTCGTCTAAGTTCTTGTCTACCTTCATAAGATTGTTGAGATCCACTATTGTCATTCCGTACTTCTTGTCTACCTCAACCCCTCCTCCTGTTAGCTTGACCCATTTGCACCGAAACAAGGGGACCTTAAAATTAGGTCCATAGTCAAGTTCCTATATCTACTCTATGAACCCATAATACGTGGTCTTTTGCCCATTGTCTTCTGCTGCATCGAAGCGGACACCATTGTTTTGGTTGGTGCTCTTTTTATCTTGGCCTATCGTGTAAAATGGATTCCCATTTATCTCGTACCCTTGGAAAGTACATACAGTCGAAGATTGTGTCCTGGCCAACAAGTACAGCTGATCCCCAACAGTGGTGTTATTCGTGAGAAGTCTTTGCAGCCAGCCGCCAAAACTCGCCATATGTTCACTTACAATCCATTCATCAGACTGTCCCAGGTGTTTGAGGCGTATTAAATTCTTGTGTTCATTGATATACATGGCAACCAAGATAGATCTTTGTAAAACCTTGTAGTGTGCTTGATTGAGAGAATGTCCGTCCCTACATATCATTGCTTTACATCCTAGGGTGCCTTTTCCACGCAGTCTCCCCTCATGTCGTGATTCTGAAACACCAATCGCCTTAAGGTCAGGAATAAAATCAACACATAACTCAATGACCTCCTCTATTACATAGCCCTTGGAGATGCTTCCTTCTGGCCTAGCACGGTTATGAACATATTTCTTTAAGACTCCCATGTACCTCTCAAAGGGGAACATATTGTGTAGAAATACAGGACCGAGAATGACAATCTCTTTTACTAGGTGAACCAGGAGATGCGTCATAATATTGAAGAAGGATGGTGGGAACACCAACTCAAAGCTGACAATACATTGAGTCACATCTGTCTGTAACCCTGGTATGCTTTCTGGATCGATTACCTTCTGAGATATTGCATTGAGGAATGCACCTAGCTTCACAATGGGTACTCAAACATTTTCAGGTAGAAGTCCCCTCAATGCAATCGGAAGCAATTACGTCATAATCACGTGACAGTCATGAGACTTCAGGTTTTAGAATTTTTTCTCTGCCATATTTATTATTCCCTTTATATTCTACGAGAAGCCAGACGGGACCTTGATACTGCTCAGGCATTCAAAAAAAGATTTCCTTCTCTGCTTTGGTAAGAGCGTAGCTGGCAGGAGTTAAGTGGCATCGTTTACCCTTCTTGTTCTCAGGATGCATAGGCTCTCCAGGGTCTTTCATACGTTGCTGGTCCTGCCATGCTTCCGGTGTATCTTTTGTCTTCCCATACACTCCTAGGAAGCCTAGAAGGTTCACGCAAACATTCTTCGTCACGTGCATCACGTCGATTGAAGAGCGGACCTCTAAGACTTTTCAATAGGGTAGGTCCCAAAATATAGATTGCTTCTTCCACATGGGCGCGTGTCTGGCATCATCATTCGGAACAGATAGACTGTCAGGACCTTTTCCAAAGATTACTTCTAGGTCCTTGACCATACCAAATACCTCCTCACCGATGGAGGAGGCTTCCTCCGGGAGTTACGCCAGACGTTTGAAATGCTTGCCTTTCTTTCTTACTGGATGCAGGTTCGGAAGAAATCGACGATACCCTAGGTACACAACCTTCTTACATTTATCCAAATATACACTTTCAGTCTCATCTAAACAGTGTGTGCATGCATTGTATCCCTTGTTTGTCTGCCCTGAAATGTTACTAAGAGCAGATCAATCATTGATGGTTACGAAAAGCAACACTCGTAGATCAAATGGCTCCCCTTTGTGCTCATCCCACATACGTACACCTGATTTGGCCTACAGCTGTAAAAGTTCTTCAACTAATGGCCTTAGGTACACATCAATGTCGTTGTCGGGTTGCCTCGAGCCTTGGATGAGCACTGACATCATAATGAACTTCCTCTTCATGCACAACCAAGGAGGAAGGTTATAGATACATAGAGTCACAGGCCAGGTGCTATGACTGCAGTTCTGCTCACCAAAAGGATTTATGCCATCTGTACTTAGACCAAACCTTAAGTTCCTTGCATCACGTGCGAAGTCCGGGTACTCTCGCCCGACTTTTTTCCACTGTGACCCATCAGCAGGGTGTCTCAACATCGCGTCTTTCTTACAGTCTTCCATGTGCCATCGCAACAACTTGGCATGCTCTTTATTTCTGAAGAGACGTTTTAACCGTGGTATTGTAGGAGCATACCACATAACCTTGGGAGGAACCTTCTTCCTAGGGGCCTCGCCCTCAACATCGCCAGGATCGTCTCGTCTGATCTTATACCGCAGTGCAGTACATACCGGGCATGCATCCAAATTTTCGTACTTCTCACATGAGAGGATGCGGTCATTAATACGTATATGTATCTTACGCGTGTAATCCTAGAGGGCGCACAACCTTCTTTGCTTGGTATGTACTATCGGGCAACTCATTATTTCTTTGAAGCAGATTCTTCATTTTTACCAACAACTTTGAAAATCTTGTTGTCGGTCACACGTTCTCTGCCTTCCATTGCAGCAAATCCAGTGTGGTACCTAGCTTTTTGTGGCCATCTTCGCAAGTTGGGTACAACAATGTTTTGTGATCCTTTTCTGCTCAGCTTCTCCTTCTCCTTTTCAGTTTCACATTCTTCCTTTGCATCAGTAATGGCCCGACCAAGATCGTCATCAGCGGGCCCATCTGCTGCCTCTTGATCTTTATTATCTACCCCCGTTGCGGTATCATCATATTCAGGATACATATTATGATAGTTGTCATCATCCTCTTCTTCTTCGTTGTCTTCCATCACAACCCTTTTTTCTCCGTGCTTGGTCCAACAATTATAGCTGGGCATGAAACCGGATCGAAGCAGGTGGGCGTGAATGGTTCTGGTATTTGAGTAGTCTTTCTTGTTCTGACAGTGAACATACGGACAACACATAAAACCATTGTGACCACGGTTTGCATTAGCCACAACGATGAAATTTTGGAGGCCCGTAATGTACTCGGAAGTGCGTCGGTCACAGTACATCCATTACCGGTTCATCTGCATTAATATATAGTATATCAAAAATTAATAGGGAGATGGCCATTTATATATAGTACATCAATGACACATGAAAGGATAAAGTTGCCGACCTCGACCGAGAAGGAAAGAGCAACGAGAAAACTTATTTCGAGCTCTCGGGCATTTCACCGAACACCTCTTGTGTATAGGAAAAAAATACAAACTAGCACACCTCTCACCCTCTTGCTAGGCTCCAAAATGAGAGTGAAAAAAGGAAGAGAGGGGTGTGGGCTGCGGTGTGTTATATAGCCCCCCTTTAACACCGATTCAAGCCACGAACCGGTGTTAAAGGGGGGGCTGCGCGGGCCACTGGTGCAGGGCCTTTAACACCGGTTCGTGGCTTGAACCGGTGTTAAAGGGGGTGCTCCTTTTTGCTCTATGGACCACGCTGGTACGGGCACCCCCTTTAACACCGGTTCGTAGAAGAACCGGTGTTAACCCATTTCCGACCTCAACAAAGGCCTCGTTTCCACTAGAGCTCCACCTCCGCCATGTCGTCGCCCTCCTTGTTGTACTTGATCTTCAGCGCCAGGTTCTTCTCGTCCGACCCTTTCTCCACCATGAACGTCGCCGTCGGGGCGCACCATGCGCTGACGACCAGCGCCGCCAGCAACACCGCGACGAGCATGCTATGTGACGAGGAAGCCATTGAGGCCAGTTGGTTGATTGATGGACTGGCTGGTTTGTTGCTGTTGTTGTGTTTATGCTGCTGCTGTTGTGGATTTTGAATTGGCGATGACCGTATTTATGGGCGGATGGGTGGAGCTCCGGCCGTGTCGCAGAGGGCTCTTGTCGGAAGGGAGCAGAGCCCGGGACACGGAGAGAGAGCCGCATGGGCATGCATATTGATATGGACAAGCTCCATCGCGCGCTCGGTCTCTTCGTCACCGGCATCGCCGGAGCGTCGCCCGGCCGCCGCTTCTGCATGCCCATGCATAAATACTAGCAAGCCTCACGTTCACGCGTCACGCCGCGTGTAAAAAGTGAAGTGAGCTGTTGTTCCGCCGTGGAGATTTTTTGGCTCACAAGCTCCCTCTGCATATTAAAAAATATATTTGCAAGTTCTAAATAATCGTGAAACAAAATTCTAAAAGTAGCTAAAAAATAATTTAAGTGGGGGCAAAAGATTTGTCTTATTTCCATTAAATAATAAACAAGGAGAGTCATGACATGACAAAGAAAAGGAAAGAAATTAATACAAAGATGATCACTCTTCCAACATTGGTTAATAGTCTGCTGCCAAGGGGGATAGCTGCCCCCTGGGTAGATGTCGTCCAGCCCGTGTTTTTGAGATATGTTTCAAACCATCTTAGGAGGAATAGTTGATTAATTCATCTGTAATAAAACTGACGAGGGTGACAGTTAAATGTTATCGAGTATCGAGACAAGAGCATATGGACAAATTTTTCCTGCCAACACATAGTCTCATTTGTATTCGTGTATTTTGTTTGATAGTTTACCACCATGAACATGTGCATACTCAGGCCCTTGCAGCTGGAAGACATCGCAGACATCACAGACACATAACCATTTTGCCAGTTTTATAATGGGAAAATAGGCACACGTCGCTTCTTGAGTTTGCTGACAAAGTGGACAAAGACCACAATTATGCCATCCTATTTTCTTAAAACGGTTCGTCGTCCAAATCCTATTTTGGGTTGCCAGCCAAGCAAAGAATTTGGTATTTGGAGTGGCCTAAGCTTTCCAAATCATCTTGTTCATAAATATGAGGGTTGCTCCAAAGAATTGGGCATTGTAAGCCGACTTTGTCGAGTATTCAGTGTTGGAGGTGAGGTTCCAAACAATGGCATCCTCCACCTCCTCCCTAAGGTGAATGCCATTAAGATCACTCTGTACCAAATATATTGATGTATATATATGGTATGGGCGGGTCCCTATTGGTGGTCATTAAAACTTCTGATTGCCTCCATCGAATTGTTTTATTCTTGTCTTTCCTCCAAATTGCGTGAATAATTTCTTTGACGACTTTAATGGCTTCCAATTAACATATTTGTGCTAAAAAATTGCTTCTATTGATTCATTCATCAAATTCATTAATTTCGGGATCCTGGTGAAACAAGCATAAAAGATGCACGCAAGTACGGTAAAATACCAAAATCCTATCACTACTCATGCAAAACATAAAATAAACAAGCTGCATCAATGTTGCAAAAGAAAGAGTCAAACTTGCTTATGGTAGGGTTTGTCTTTCATTACTCCGAGTAAATCTTTTTTATTGGTGTATCTCTTTGAGCTCACAAACTTGGAGCATGGCCCGAAACCTATTCAGACGGTCGCAAGGCGTAAGGAAATATTGGAAAAAGCCAATGCCAAGATCAAGATTGAGGAGGCAAAGGTTGAGGTCGCCAAGGTTGTCGCCTATGCCTGCATGCTCCAGGTGATGAATGTCCAAATGGCCGAGGAGACGAGGATATGGACCACCGATATGGTGATGAATGTCCAAATGGCCGAGGAGACGAGGATATGGACCACCGATATATCCAACATGAACGAGTAGGTCAAGATTTGGTACTCGGATTCTTATGCACGCATCTTGGTGGCGACAAGGGCAAGGGCATGCACCACCGCCTACTGCACTGTCATCTGCCCTGGCTTGGGCATTGCCAACTTTATAGCCATGGGCACCATCATGGGATCCAACGTTTTCATTGACATTCACAGCGGTAACCGAAATGCGTAGATGTTCGTTTTGAGTTCTTGGTTTGTAATATGAAATCACCGAACTTTTTCATGGTGTTTTGGGCCACCGTGGTTGTGCATTTTAACTGAAATTGCTCGCCATGGCCGACTTTAAACTATTTGGTAGGCTATGATTTATTTGAATTTGACCTAAGTGATCTGGGGTTGACCGTTGAGGGCAACCGGTGTGGGCAGGTGAAAGAACATGTTGGGCCCCCATGTGTGGTTTTGGTAATTAATGACAATCTTTATAGACTAATGTGTGTATTAAGTTGCACTTATAGGATTTGTCCATAGGCAATGCTTGAACCATATGTTGGCTTCAAGGTTTGGAGAAGAAGTGAAGAGCTTGTGGTAATATCCATGTGAGGTTCTAGAGCTTGTCGTAATATTCATAACAAGCTCTAGTTCATCAAAAACGGATTTCCCTTTTATATCATATTGCGTTTTTGATCTTTGAGGTTTTCCGGTTTCTCACCAAGAGAGGTATCTCACGTTATAATACATGAAATGTTCTCTCTTCGTGGTATCCAATATTTTCCGGTCAATCGAAGTTTCCAAACTCTAGATATCGCCATTTGAAGTTTGCCTCTTATTTGGTCCAGACCGGAGTCTCCGGTGTGGTCCAGAGTTTCCGGAACTTTCTCCGGTGGTGACTTCAGAATCAGGGCTGGGACATACTGTATGGGGGTCCGGATCCAGGTCCGGAGGCTACCCCGGAGTCTCCGGTGTTGGCTCAGTCCGGAGTCTCCGGTGTTGGAAGACCGGAGTCTCCGGTCTTGTTGGGGCCCAGGTCATTCAGATGGGCGGTCCGGAGGCTGGTCCGGAGATTGTCCGGAATCTTCGGTGTAGACCGGAGTCTCTGGTCTGACTTTTCCCCAACAGGCAGAAAACGGTCAGAAATCTGTGGGCCTATAAAAAGGGGCCCTTCTTCCCCAATGTCTTTTGCTCGAGTTTTATAGGCTTTCTCCTCCATTCTTGACCCTCTTGAGCTTGTTCCCCCTTCAATCCCTCCCTTGATTCTTGCATATACTTTAGGGATTTGAAAGAGGAGATCTAGATCTATAATCCCACCAACCCATCTCTCCTCTAAGTGAGGGGAACATCTTGGGATCTAGATCTTGGAGTCTTTTGTGGATTTCCTCCATTGTTCTTCCTATCTTATTCCCCCACAAGCTTTTGTACCTTGGTGGAATTTGGGAGAGAAGGATTTGAGCACTACTTGTGTTCTTGCCATTTGCATTTGGTGCATCGGTTTGAGTTCTCCCTAGAGGATTTGGTGAGTGAAAGTTGAGAAGATTTTTACTCTTGGGTTCTTGGAACCCTAGACGGTTTGTTGGTGTTGCAGGTTGTGGCCTTGGTGGCGTTTGTTGGGAGCCTCCAATTGAGTTGTGAAGAAGTGCCCCAACCTTGTGAGAGGTTCTGGTTTGCCACCGACAAGTGCACCGATAGTGGAAGTGTGGATCGATCCCGTTGGGGTAAGATTCACCGGAGAATAAGGGAGGCCTTTTGTGGCGTAGGTGGTTAGATACCACCCCCCTCCAAACGAGACGTACTCCATGTTGGGAGAAACTCGGTAAAATATTGTCGTCCCCGCGTGCCTCGGTTATCTCCATACCCGAACTCTTACTTATGCACTTTACTTTGTGATAGCCTTTGTGCTTGCTATCACATAGTTGTTTGACATGCTTAGCATAAGTTGTTGGTGCACATAGGTGAACCCTAGATAAGTTCTAGGTTTTGTGCTAATAAAGTAAACGCTAGTTTAATTCCGCCTTTGTTGGGCCACTCTCGAAAAAGTTTTAATCGCCTATTCACCCCCCTCTAGGCGACATCTATATCCTTTCAGCAGACATCCCATAGTGTCGGCAGTTTGGACATGCTTCTCCAAAACCACTGCCACCGCTGTTGCAGCCACTCTTTGGAGGGTGCGAGTGGAGATACTCTTAGACAAAGGAGGACAGTCTTGTACAAGCACACCATGAAACTAGTATTCAAGTTAAAGTCGGGAGCGCCTATATGCTTTTTATGTAGATTTTGTTGAACGTTGTGCACATGTGTAAGTGGAACCCATTTGCTTATCATAGAATCTCGAGAACATATTGGGTGATTGGATTTTGTCTTTGTTTTATGGGCAATGTGAAGTAAGAAAACATCGGATATTTATGACAAATATACTGAACAAATTGCTAAGTGCTACATAATACAAATTCAACCCCTTGATCGGGATAAAAAGACAAAATTCATTGGTATAAAGAATAATGGGCTAATCCATAGCTTAGTATGGATAAGCTATCACACAATTGAGTTCATCCTTTTTTGTTTCTTGGGCTATTTGTCAAATTCAGATATAAATTTTGAGAAAAGGCAGACACATGTTGTACTATGCATAATGTGACATTTGATTTCTACAGACTTTTGAAATTTATTACTTGTACTCCCTCCGTTTCAAAATATAAGATGTTTTAGCTTTATGAAGAGAGTGTATCTAGACTCTTTTTAATGTCTAGATTCACTCTAAATCTAAATGAACCTAAACACTAGAAGAGGTCTAGATACACACCCTTTACAAAGCTAAAACATCTTATATTTTAAAACGGAGGAAGTACTAATAAACTAAGACTATTGGAAATACATTTTTATGAGACACATATTTATATTATTATATGAGTAAAATGAACGAAATTATTATTATTGTGTGAAATCAGTTTGTGAAAATGTATTATAATGCGAAGTAGAGGGATTATCTCTATGTTTCTTTTGCAAAATTTCATAGATTTATTAATAATCATCAACAGTAGTACAAAGAATCCTAAAAATAATAACTATTACAAATATATTCATAGACCACCTAGCGATGACTACAAATAGTAGCACGAGCCAAAGACGCGTTACCGTCCTTGTCCCTCAGATGCAAATTTAAACAAATCCAAATCAACTAATATGAGTCAGAGGGAGTAGTTAAAAGTTTTTACCGTTTCGGGAGTAGTATATTTTTACCATTTCTAGTTTTGTAAGCATCGATTAGAACGATTACCAATTCTAGTTGCGCACCCGTAAAAAGAAAATTCTAGTTGCGCAAAACCAATGTTTTCGCGTCTCCTCCTCGATCCCATTCGCGAGAGCCGATAACCCAGCAGCCCAGCCCATTCCTGGTGACGCGAGTCCATTCAAGGCT
The DNA here is from genome assembly GCA_023614405.1 of Avena insularis. Lineage (NCBI taxonomy): Eukaryota > Viridiplantae > Streptophyta > Magnoliopsida > Poales > Poaceae > Avena > Avena insularis. The sequence goes on along the minus strand of CM042685.1, from coordinate 431,823,101 downwards.
GAAAACCCCAACTCCACGCCGAGGCGAACCCCCCCCCCCCCCGCTCGCCTTCCACCGCCGAATGCTCCCTAAATCCGTCGACCAGAAACCCCAATCCCCATGGCGATGAGTCCGCCTCCGCCGCGACGCGGCCCCCTCTCGGTGGAGCCGCTGTTCGACGACCTCATGCGCGAGATCTTCCTGCGCCTGCCGCCGCACGATCCCAGGGGCCTCGTCCGCGCCGCCGTCGGCTGCAGGAGCTGGCGAGGCATCCTCTCCGACGCCGCCTTCGCCCGCGAATACCGCAGGTTCCACAGGGCGCCGCCGATGCTGGGCTTCTTCTACGACCAATTCCACATCGAGAGGCGCAGAGCGTTCGATGAGAGGTACTGGCTCCCCCACTTCGTCTCCACCGCGACCTTCCGCCTGCCTGCGTACGAGGACCGCCGAGACTGGCGCGTTCTCGACTCCCGGCACGGCCTCGTCCTCTTCTACACCCCTGCAATGGACGCGGACTTCGTTGTCTGCGACCTCGTCACTGGCGACGAGTTGGAAATTCACCCCGACTCCGACTGCGAGGACATCATGTGGTGGGAGGACGACGACGACAATTACAGGTTCGAAAACATACGCTGTAATGCCGCGGTGCTCTGCGGCCGTGACCGATGTGACCACCTCAACTGCCATGGGGGCCCTTTCCGCGTCGCCTTGTTGGGCTCCGATGAGTATGGGCTAATAGCCTTCGCCACCGTCTACTCATCAGAGACTCGTGAGTGGAGCGACATGATCTCCGCTGAGAACCCGAATACCATCAGTAACTGGGGGCACAGTGCTGTTGTGGGGAATAAGGTCTATGTCCCCTGTCTGGAGGATGACAGTGTCGTGGAGTACAACATGGGTGAGCAAAAACTATCTGTGATTGATGCCCCGTTTGAGGAACAGGACCAGAACCAGCCGTACATTAGTCTCATGGGGGTGGAGGACGGCATGCTGTTGTTTGCATCGGTGGTGAATCCTAGACTCTACCTATGGTCAATGGAGGCTAGTCCCAGAGGAACTGTGGGATGGGCGCGACGCAGCGTCATCGAGCTCGAACCGCTGCTCCCTCCTCCTGTCCTCTGGAACAACTCGGAAGTGTTGGCGGTTGGTTTTGCAGAAGGTGTTAGTGTCATCTTCCTAATGACAAATGATGGGCTGTACACAATTGATCTCAATTCAGGCATACCCAAGAGCAAGAAGGTGCACGGCAGACAGATCGAAAAGGTCGTGCCCTACATGAGCTTCTACACTGGAGGTACAAACTAGCCTCATATATTGCTTTTTAAACATGTAGATGAAGTCATGAATACTTAACCCACCATTGACTACTATTTCAGTTCCCACTATGTCGATGAGTAGATAAATATTTCTATGCAGATCTGCTCGTTTTCTCTGGTTTTCTGTTTGATCAGAGAGATGTAGGAACCCTTCATTTCTAAGGGAATCAGATAATGAGTTATGATGCACATCTAGTTGACTGTATTATTCGGATGTTGAGTTATGATGCACATCTGCTTGACTGTAGACAACGATGAGTAAATTCCATGAATTTACCTGCCATGTTGTCTTTGGTAATTTTGTTGATACAAGCCAGAGGGGAAAATTTAAAGTTGCTGTTTGGAATCGGCCTTAAGTGGATTAACTAGTAAAGTTGCTATGTGAAATCGGCCTTAGGCGGATTAAGTAGGCAGCTGACCAAAACAAATCCATGGATTGGTGAATGCGTAGTTGGTTTTGTATGTTTCGTTGGCTGTTCTAGTATAAATGTTGCACAGATTAGTCCTTATGAGTTGGTTAACCTAGTCAAAGTTTTGCTGATCACGCCCTAACATTGCCCAGAGTAGTTTGCAATAAAATTAAGTGATCAGAGCTTTTCTGTGAGTCAAGAGGTCTCGGCCACCTAAACCTACTTGTGGTGTTTTGGATTGGATAACCCTGTCCCAGGTATGCACTAGACACTTGCCCAAATGAGAGCGACGATTTCGTTGTGTTTTACTTGTACCTCCAACATTGTAGTTTCCAGATCAAATCATTGTGTGTTGTGGATGCTTCCTGCTATTGTTTTGTTTGATTTGGACAGCTAAAAGTGAAATGATTTGAGGGGCAAGGTGTGCTCCTCTCCTGCACATCATATAATTTGTTGAAGCTTTGTCTCTTTATGGTGCAGCATGGGGGCAGTTGCTGACCTTGGAGTAAGCTTCGTTCGCAGTTTTTGGTGCTAAGACGATGGATCTGTTCACTTTTGCTGCCCAGGAAGAATTTGAATCAAACTTTGGTGTCTTCTGTTGCTGGTTGTGGTGGAGGGCTAAGGTGAATGCGCTTTTGTTCTGTTTCTGCCTGTGCAAGAACTTCTGTTCGTTCGTCCGAGTTGGGTTCAACTCAAAACTTTCTTTCGGGAGAAACGTTGATGGTCAGTTGGCGGTTTTGTGGCATGAATTTGGTGCTAGTTTCTACTTGCTCTATATCGTTTGGTAATTGAGTGGATGCTATCGTCTTCTAAATACACTCCTCTGGGATTTACATTGTAAAATTACTCTGTGCAGTAATACATTTCCTGCGGAGGCCCCGCAGGTTTACGTCCCTGCTTTTGTGGCAATCTGAAACCCCCACCAAGTTTCATGCGTTTCTGTGGCTCCTTAGTCACAATAGGCATTTAAATGTGCTTTTTGTTTGTTTCTGAATTGTTGTTTGAATGCCCTGTGACCAAGCTGCGGTGCCCGTACATTCTGAGTTTGTTCAGATTGAGGTGGGAACAGATTGAATATGTTGCTGAACGCTGGCTGAGCAACAACAGGACTACTACTGTTGATAATCTCCAACTTGGTCAAACAACCTGGAATGAGATGCAGGTAGTGTGCGTGCAAAAGGAGGATGCAGTCCTGAATGAAAAACCAAAGCTGAAGATGCACGGAGAAAATGGCGAAAGGCCGAATCTTTGCTACTTTGATGCCTGATGAATACTTTCTGATGCAGATTTTGTTCAAGTCCTGAATGATACTTGAGAGGCGGAAGGCCGAATGCCTGAATGCTTTTTGATGCAGATTTTGTTCACCGCTGCTGGCTATGCAGAGGGGTTTGAAGTGGAACACATTGCTACTCTGCTAGTCATATTGCTTTGCGTTCGCACCTAGTTGTTCCATCGCGCTTGCCATTTGCTTCGAAGCCTTTGTCGCCTGGTATAGAAAGGGCCGTGATGCATTTATCGGCCCACTAGGTGATGGGATATATGCCAACCCAGCCCATTCCATTCCCATGGGCCATAGCTCGTAGACTCCACTCTGCGGCGGCGCTCCTCCTCGACTTCCGCTGTTGAATGCCAACTCGCCCCCAAATCCCTCGACCAAAACCCCAATTCCAGCCACGCCGGCGGAATCCTCCTCGCGATGAGCCCGCCGCCTCCGCCGGATCCGAGCCCCGGATCGTCGCCGGCGCTCGCTGACGACGCCATGCGCGAGATCTTCCTGCGCGTCCCGGCGGACGACCCCAAGAGCCTCGTCCGCGCCGCCGCCGTCTGCACCAGCTGGCAAAGCATCCTCTCCGACGTCGTCTTCACCCGCCAGTACCGCGCGTTCCACGGGGCGCCCCCCATGCTCGGCTTCCTCCACAACATACGCTACCGGAGGTCGTGGGTAAAAGGGATAAACAGACGCTACGAGGAGTACGTCGTCTCCGACTTCGTCTCCACCGCGTCCTTCCGCCCACCGGCGTGCCACAAGCGCTGCCATTGGCGCGCTCTCGACTCCCGGCACGGCCTCGTCCTCTTCCATACCCCTAAAGGCGACGAGGACTTCGTTATCTGCGACCTCGTCACCTACGACCAGTGGGGAATCAAGGCCAACGACGAGTGCTCCGACATCATCCGGCATCACCAGTATGACGAGGGCATGCCGTGGAACGCTGCGGTGCTCTGTGGCAAGGACAGATGTGACCATCTCTACTGCCATGGCGGCCCTTTCCTCCTGGCCCTCGTGGGCTGCCACAAGGGACAGAAGGGAACCTTTGCCTCCGTCTACTCATCGGAGACTCATAAGTGGATTGAGATGATCTCCATTGAGGAACCGATTGTCGTCAGGATATCGGGGCAAACTGCTATTGTGGGAGAAAAGGTCTATTTCAAAGGTGATCATCTCGGGAGTATTGTGGAGTACAACATCAGTGAGCAAGAACTATCAGTGATCTATCGGCCGGTTGAAAACAAGTACAATGACCTGCCTGACATTGACCTCATGGGTGTGGACAACGGCATGCTGCTGGTTGGTACTGTTGTGTGGCCTAGACTCTGCCTATGGTCAATGGATGCTGGCCCCAACGGAGCTAAGGAATGGGCATGCCGCAGGGTCATCGAGCTCGAACCACTGTTTCCTCCTCGTACCCCATTTTCAATGTCGGTGTCTGGTTTTGCGGAAGGTCTTGGTGTCATTTTCCTAACTACACGGGATGGCTTGTACACAGTTGAGCTCAGTTCGGGCCAAAGCAAGAGAATACACAGTGAGCAAATCTTTGGAAATGTCGTGCCCTACATGAGCTTCTACACTAGAGGTACTAACTAGCCCGGTACCGTTCTTTTTAATATGCACATGAAGTCATGAAGATTAAACACAACTTGACTATCTTTGACTATGTTGATGAGTATGTTGGTTTTTGTTTTCATTCTCTGCATAACTCGATAAACACTTGTATGTAGAGTTTCCAGTAGTCGTGCGTAACTCGATAAACACTAGGTGGCGGATCCTCTGGTGGAGGGAGGAGTGGAGCCTGGTGCTAGGGGAGGCGTATGCGGAGGCACCCTTGCTGCAGTGCGGCGGCGGGGCTTTACGAGCCTTGACGGGCTCGGCCGGGCCAAGAAGGTCTGGTATGACCTGCTGCTGCATCCGGTCGGCTATCGCCTGCGGGCGGTGGAGATTGTTCTCTCCCGCGTGCTGATGCCATGCCTTTCCTCGTCGATGGCCCCGCTCTCTCGCTCCTACCGGCCTCGGTCTGTGTTCCACGGTGTGACGGTGGTGAAGTCCTCAAGACCGTGTTGGCGCGTGTAGGTGGGCGGCAAGCTTGGCGGAGCAATACATAGCGGTCGGGGGGGTCGTTGGAGGGATCGGGAGAAATCTTTGTCTTTTTGACACCGGCGCGGTGACGCCTTTGGGTATCGCCATCCTTCTTGAAGGGCGTCGGGGGTATCTCCTCCGCGTCTCCCATGGTGTACCGGGGGAAACCCTAGGACTAGTCCGGGCAGTAGTGTCGTCATCGTCACTCCCCTTCTTGGAGGTGCTGCTTTGGTACGTGGCGCTTTGGTTGCTAGTGATGTGGTGGTACTTCTCCGGTGGGCGCAACGGTTGCGAATCTTCTCTGTTTCGTCGCTCCGCCGTTGTCGGCTTTGTTTTCTTTTCTCTCTTCTTGTTTTTGTTTTTGTTCTGGACTTGTCTGTTCGGTCCGTGTATCGTGTTGGTCCTTTGGGCATTGTGCTGTCTGGCCCAGCAGCGGTCTCACCTGTGTGCTTTATCTATAAAGCGGGGCGAAAGCTTATTTCGAGAAAAGAGAATCTGTCTTACGTGGATTAACCAAGCAGCTTACCAAAGAATTCCATGGTGATTGTGTAGTTGGTCCTGTATTTTCGCTGGCTTCTCTAGTATATATGCTGCGCTAGTCAGTCCTTACTGTCGGTTAACCTAGTCAGAACTTTGCTGATCAGGCCCTAGCATTGCCAAGAGCAGTTTGTAAACCAGGTAAATGATGAGAGCTTTGTTGTGAGCCAAGAGGTCTCGGGACCAGAACCCTGTGCTTAACTAGGTAATTTAGTCGCATGAAGGCCACTAAGCACTTGACCAAGGGAAGTAGTTTCATATTGAATAATGTTGTGATGAAGCTGCTTCCAGCTTTTACTTGTTTGGTTTGGATAGCTAGATATGAAATGATTTTGAGTAGAGTAGCAATGGATGCTCCTCTTTTACTCATCTGACCATCTTATGAACTCTCGTCTTCTTACGGTGCAGCATGGGGGCGGTTGCCTACCTCTGACTAGGCCTGCGCATTCGTTGGTTCTAGAACGATGTATCAAATGGCAACAAGACGATGGTTCTGTGCCTTTTGTTGCTGGTTGGGTTTGACAGTTGGTTAAGGTGGATGCGCTGTTGTTGTATTTATGCTAGTGCCAAAACATCAGTTCGTTTGTCTGAGCTGCGTGTATTCTGTCCTTAACCCCAGTAGGCGCATGAGTAACATGATCGATGGTAACAGTAACTTATGACCTATATGGGTGTAGACCTTCAGATGGCACCTTAGGTACGTCCTAAGAAGAGAAAGGTAGCAATGTAGCATATGCTCCATGTCTCCACCCTCGAGAACGTATCATGTGATTTCGTCTTTATTTTCTTGGTTGAGTGAACTACTGTGAAGTAAAAAAAAAAGTAAATCCATGAAAAAAAATCCCAAACAAATCGCCACTTATATAAGATATGCATCTGCAAATGATACAAAATTCAAATTTGACCGATTGCTCAAGAAACAAAGAAAGACAAATTAAATTCCATATAGTGATTATGGTTTGAATTCATAGCCTAATATGGATACCTACACACTACTTAACTCATCTCTTCTTTTTATTTTTCGAGCTATTGGTCGAATTTAGATTTAAACTTTGTGACATTACAAAAATATGGTGTACTCTTCTATACAAAGTCGCCTTTCATTTTACATCCTTACATTGACTATGAGTATTAAAATTAACGAAAATACATATTTGCGAGACAAATACAAGAGTAGTATTCTTGCATGCTCAATCCATATTATTATTGCGAGACAAATACTAGGTCAGAGGTTTTACGCATGATCAAATGTCTTATGTTTATGGACAGAGATAATACTTTAGAAGATTCCGAGTTCTATGTGAGAATCAGAAGATGACTACCTCCCATTTCAAAAAAAAAAAAGATCACGACGTAGTATGATTCACCAAATTATTTAATTATTGTGTCAGTTTTACTATTTCCTGGGCGGGGAAATAATTATCTGTAATTCGACGATGGGAACTTGTTGGATCAAAATTTATGATTCATGCAACTACCACAGGGACGAGAAATCTTGGTCTGGTGTCTATCAGAATTTGACCCATACAAGTATGTTCGAGAATAACTTAGTTTCTTTTTGTGTGGAGCAAAGAAGTTTGAGAATTCCATGGCCTATCCTCGAGTGTAAAGATTTCTAGTTTACCAATCAGCATATTTTACCATGTCTAGTACTTCTGCTGTTCCCTAATGTAAGATGTTTCTGAAAACTAACATGAGGGGACAGAGGGATTTTTTTTACTATTTCTAGCTTTTTGTATCTTTTACAGGTTCTATTATTTTAGTTGAATCTTTTACCAGTTCTGGTTTGCACAAAGCAATCTTTCACCTCTTCTTGATCCTGTTGAGACGTTGATGTAACACACGCGAGAAGTTAACACAAAATAGACGTAGGACTAAACATGAAGTCATGAACACTAAACACACCATTGACTACCTTTGACTATGTTGATATGTATGTAGAGTTTTTGTTTTCATTTCTCTGCTATCTAGATAGCCATTTATATATATAGTTTCCAGAAGTTGTTTGGTGATATATGTTTTGCTGGCTTCTCTAGTATATATAGGTTTTGCTAATCAGGCCTAACAGGTAGGTTAACCTAGTTAGAGCTTTGCTGATCAGGCCCTACCATTGTCAAGAGAAGTTTGCAGAGTAAATCTTTGGTGTGAGCCAAGAGGTATCGTGTATCCAAACGTCCTTGTGGTGTTTTGGCTAAAGAATAACCTACTCCCATGCAGGCTACTAAACCCTTCACCCAAGGGAAAGAGATGATTTCGTTCTTATCTCTTTCCTAATGTAGTATTTCCAGATCGAAATGATGTTTTCATGTGGATGCTTTCTATTATTGCTTACTTGATTTGGACATCTACAATTGAAATTATTTCGAGGGCAAACTGTGCTCCTCTTTTACTTAGCAGATCATCTTATGAAGCTTTGTCTTGTTACGGTGCAGCATGGGGGCGATTGCCAACCTCGGAGTAAGCTTCACGTGCAGCTGTTAGTGCTACAAGCCTACAAAGATGTAATCAAATATCAAGACAAGGGATTTGATTACTTATTCTGCCCACGTAGAATGTGAATTAAGTTTTGGTGTCTTCTGTTGCTGCCGTTTGTGTTGAACAGCTTGGTTAGTGTGCACGCACTATTGTTACTAGCAAAAGTGCCCGTGCGTTGCCACGGCCTAAAATCATCGAATAAAGTTATGGACATATTGTTTTGTTCTATTTCACGTGTGGTTGTTACTTCTCCATCGGGAACGCTCGACTTACTTCCGTACGTGCAATCCCTCTTGTATGTGTTCCATAGGAGAACAAGACGTGTATCTTCCTCCTACCTTCCCCTCTCACTCAATTGTACTTTTATTTAGTTATTGTCTAGTTCATCACTCCAATAAAGCAACCCGAGAAATTGAGTTGTGTTCTCCTATGTAGTAAGAATAGATATTTTTTTGCATCCAATACGATATAAGAAGAGGATTTCTGCATCCATGAAAACTGAATCTATGCAAGATGCAGAACACACAAGTTTACATGCCAGCGTGACACTTTTTTAAGACTTTATTCTACAGTCCAACGAATAGACAATTATACCATCATGATTAATTTGAATCCATTCAAACCTGCCAAGGATGCCTATATTTTTTGTTGAGAACAATAAACACACCAAAGGGACACATATACACAAACAAAATTGATCGCTGACATGTTCTGAAAAATCTACATTAAAATGTTTACATCACCTACACCGATGGCCAAAATGTTTACATTCACAGTTCTAACCCTCAACCATTTTTCCTGGGAAAAGCTCTCTGCCATTCTGACATCCAAGCTACTGTTATTATTTTTTCTGAAAATGAGCACACAACTCCCAATTTGCACGATATGATATTCGAAGTACAAGTGACCAAAATGTCAATGGTGTATCAATTTATCCCATTGGCAAGTTTCAGATAGATCAGTTTTCATGGAAAGAGAATTCACGGACTATTGCGAACACCAGAGAATCAAAACAGCATAGGAATTTACCCCGTTCACTGGAAACCCAAAACATAGAAATCCATGTGAAGCTAATGTATCTGTATACAAGAAATCAGAATTGACAGAAAGCATTTTTTTCTCTCATAACGAGCTAGCAAAGTTTATGTAATAATACACTAATAGTTTATGTAAGCATTTCCTTTAAGTAGGACAGAGATTGGTGATTTTAACCTTGGCCCCTGGGCACCTGCCTCGCGAGGTCCAGAATGACATGTCTTAACATAGTATAGATTATTACCTCAGCATAGAGTGCTTGAAGTTATTGGTCACGAGACGCTAAAAGATGGGCAAGATCAACTTTTGGAATCATAAAAGTGAATAACTTCTTGTAAATCCACCACTTCATATAACAGCTACTTGGTTTCTTCTCTAATTATGAACCTGTGCAACTGCCGGTTAAAACTAATGCAACATAAGCAGTCAGTGTTGTGCATACCTGAGGAGTGTTCCCAACATCAATTCTCTGATATTTGCTCAAACATTCTTGTAAGGGCAGCACCTTTCAAGGAAAGAAAAATAATTAGTTTGTTAGTAATTAACCAAACTTCTAAAAGTGCAACTGATTTAATATTATAGCCCATGATTAATTTGACCAGAAAAGTAACTATACATTGATTATCCAATCCTTCAATGTGTAGTCCTGATCTGACCGAATAAGTTAGCAAAGATTTACAAAGGTTCAACGCATTCCTACTTTCATGAAATAGTGTGACTAATTGCTGAAATCGATCCAAGGCAACAAGATCTAAAAATACACACAGTTTTGCTACTGGTTACCTCCTCTACAACTATTACAAAGGATCTGAATATACAAAAGGGAATAGATTTAGCAAGATGGGTCTTGAATATTTGGCTAATTGCATTCATTTTCCACATACCTCCTCACTCAGGTAATAATATTCTCCCTTTGGTATTGAAGTAACGCCATCTGCTTCTTAGAAAGACGGGTCATCATAGTGAAAAAATAATAATGTGACGGCGCATCTAACTCTACTGGTCATATCAAGTTCAGCGATCTGTACAACATATATTGACTGTTTAAACTCACTGAAGTCACATGCTGCTAGATTTCAGCTCAATACTATGTTTGACTTTCTTTTCTGATAGACATATATTTAAAGAATCCAATTGGAGACAGTAAAAAAATCAAACATGTAAGTCTAACTTGTTTAAACTATGTGGCAGAAGAAAAGATATGGTATAGGCACATACAAGAGTGACCTCTAAGTTCCAAAATACCAAAATATAAGTATATATCAATTAAAAGAGAAAAGTCCAGCATATCCACAGTGCCACGTTACTTTGATACCTTCGATATACCGTGCTAGATGGTTGAACTGTAGAATATAAGGACCACGAGATATCAGGCCATCCATTTAAAGAGTTGTATTTGTGGATGTACCCTGTTGCATCTTAAACCATATAATGGGGGTGAAACATGCATTTCTACGGAAAAAAACCATCCCTAAAATTCAGAGCCTAGCTTCTTGATGGATCCAATTGGTATCATGTACACCAACAATGTAAAACAGTGAAGGAAAATTTTCATTTACTTGTCTCCGGTTTCAGATATATTATATGTATCAGACTGCAACTGTACAAAATATACATAATCATCAATCAGCAGGAAAGAACATCATAGCAGCAACAGGAATCGGTACCAAACTGTTTGTATATCGTGATTGTCACTCAGTATAAACTTGCCCCGTGTCACAAAATCACGGCAGCAGCTCAATCATCTTTGATATTGTGAGAATAAATCAAAGCAGCGGTCAGTAGCACAATTCCTAAATCACAGCTTGACTCTGCCCAACCATATTCCCATTCTCAGTAGTCTTCTCGACCTCCAGATCCCTCCAACAAAATTTGAATAACACAAAGAAGAAAGGGATCAGACAAAGGTTAGGCTCCTTCCTATGAATTAGCACAAGCATCTGCTATGCAGCTCTATCAAGACTCATACGGATGATGAATTAGATACTGAATAATACGCAAGATCTTGGGAATCCAAGGAACAAGCGAACACTCGCAAGCACACTTTGAAGCCACCAGATCAGATCGAGCACGCCTATCAGCTCAGTAGGACGCGCGTTGACGGCCTCAAATATGCCCAAGTCCAATAACGTGTCCAGCCCAGCCCTGGAGTCTGGATCAACCACTACGCAAGATCGGGAGATGTGACTGCCGCCCTCGCAGCAGTAGAAGAGGGTCGGGCAGTATCAGCCACTACGCAAGATCGGGAGATGTGGCTGCCGCCGCCGCCGCAGTAGAAGAGGGTCGGGCCCAGGGATTCCAACGCGGTGACGACACTGCAGACCAGAGCTCGGAGGGTGTAGGTGGTGGCTTTCGGGGATGTAGGTAGGCCGGAGGTGGCGAGTAGGGCAGGCGCGCCGACGTCCTGCCCGACCGGGAGAGCTCCTCCGCCTCCAATCTCTTACAGCGGCCATAGGGGCTTCGCTTGGCCACCGCCATCTCCCGATGCAAGGAATTTGGGGCGGCGCCATCAGCTACACGTGATGCAGAGGTTGGGTACGGCGCTGCTGGAGGATATCGAGGCAGGGGAGCGAATTTGCCAGGGGCAAAAGCGTCATTATATGGCAGCCGGAAAATAAGTTAAATCCATGGTTAGCCATCGTACTTGCTTAGCAAGTTTAATACGGTAACCGTACAACAAAAATACGAGTTTACGGTCATTAAAGACGCGTCGAAGCTTCACTCGTGGTTACTGGGCAAGTTGTAGAGATGTATTTAATGACGTGGCGAGCTGGGGACCCACTGTCAGACTACTTACCATATAGATAAAAATAACCACGTATATGAGGGTTGTTTTGCAAAACCATCATCTGCCAGGGGTCAACGTTGGCCAGGTCAAATGAACCATGCCGATGTACGAATGGGCGGTGAGGCACCGCGACGGACGGCGACGGAAGCGACACGCGGGCACGACATGGAGAAGGAGGGAGGGAGAGGGGAGGTGCAGGAGCAACGAACCTTACCAGGAACACATGGGGCTGGCCATCGGAGGCATTGATGCTCGTGGGCGACGCCTCTGTCGATGGCGACGGCGACCAAATCGAGGCGACACGGCGAGGAGGCTCGGGGTCACACGGAGACTGTCCATGAGCTTCAAGAGGGACACGGGATGATGAGGAAGCGGATGAGGAGGTCCAGGGCAAGGTGGTACACGAGATCGACGAACCGGCGGCTAAACGCCGGAGCGGAGGAATACAAACGCATCGCGGGCGATAGAAAAGTCCCCGCTTCAATTCCATTCGCAGAACGAATCAGAAGAGCAAGGCAGTTCTGGAGGACATGGTGGTTTCCCGTGGGGATGTCTAGGTCGACGGGACGGTGAGGGATGCCGACGGCAACATGCTCTGGACGCCGATTACGTTCTCGGTGCAGAAGGCACGGGAGGGTGTCATACTCGACAGGGAGGGAGATTATGTGCGGGAATCGTCGGCGTGTCGGAGGGCAAGGCGACGACGGCGCGTCGGAGGGCAAGGCGACGATGACACGACAGTGCAGCCCGACGGGGAGCAGCGAGATGAGCGGCAAGGTAGGGGAACTCGAGGGTGACATGCCTCAGTCTACCGGAGCCCCCGCCCTCCTAGCGATGGTAGTCGCGACACCTTCTCATGCCGGCCTTGTAGCCGTCCACGGCACACGACGGACAGTGGCCTGAACCGCCTCCGGCCCCCGGGCGCGTCCGCTTCAGCGGGCTCGCGGACGGCACCACCGCCGCAGCCGGCGCGGTCGATACCGACATAACCGAACAACCCTTCGCCGTTGGCTCCTTCGTTGCGCCGTCCGGCTCCTGGCCGAACTCCCCAAGCCCGCCAAGCTTCAGGCTGATAGAGCACACTCCGGGCGGCTCGGTGGGCCGCGCGCGGCCATAATGCTCAAGGCGGCCACCACGGGCGCGGGAGCGGCGAGGGCGGCCATCACTTCGTGCTCCAGTTCGGCCAGGTCCTAGGAAACCAGCATCTTGATATCCCAATCCATGGTGCTCGCTTGCCGTAGTGTTTCTTGTCCACCGCAGAGCTTCTGCCTCTCTCTGTTCCTCGAGGCCAAGTCACTGCTCGTCAGTTTGTCGTTTCCTCTAACCAGCTCCAACCGGCTATGGAGCCACTCCACTTTTAGTACTAATTCTACCAGCAGTGTTTGGAGAAGACGATGGTCAGCGGTGTTTGGAGAAGACAATGGTTTTATAAAAAAAGCCCTCACATATGTGGTTATCTTTTAACTATATGTTAAGTAGTCTGGCAGTGGGTCCCAGCTCGTCACGTAATCAAATACATCTCTACAACTGGCTCAGTGACCATGAGTGAAGCTTCGACGCGTCTTTAATAACCGTAAACTCGTATTCCCGTTATATAGTTACTGTATTGAACTTGCTAAGCAAGTACGATGACTAACCATGAATTTAACTCCCGGAAAACCTTGGCTGGTGACGAAACGTGTCCACAATTTATTACTTGCGGATGGCATGGTGGGTATAATATATTTTTGTGGGAGGGTAAAATCGTCTAAAAAAGTGTTGGACCGGGAGAAACACTTCGTGCTTTATTATTACTAGCACAATGCCCGCGCGTTGCTGCGAAAGATCAAGTTTGCTCACCAATTGTATCCATATTTATTATTTTTAATACACCGCATCACATATCCAGTGTTGGACCCCTCTGGCAACCTCCGTCTCAGCAATGTTGGCATGATCCAGTGATTTATTTATTTAATTTGTTTGTTAACACCTGCTACCAAAAATATCGATTTAATTTTTCTCAAGAGCAGAGCCGAAGCCATTGCTCTGCACGGGTCTGTGGCCTTTGACGCCCCCCGCAGCCTTCGAGCAAGCCCAAGATGATCATCCCAATCCCGAACCGGAGCGCGCAACCAGGCGCAACCAGGCCTCCCGGTGGCCAATGACTCCACACAACCACACTCCATCTGCACGATTCTCCCAAATCCGGCTCGCCACGGTCTTGTCTTATTGTACTGCCAATTATGCACCATGCAGACTATGTGTGCACGTCGACACGTGTCAAGGCAACCCACTATTCCATTTGATTCCCACCCAAACTTAATCGTCACATATATATATGCTCAGCTTGCACAACCGACACAATCCTCCCATTTATTCAGCTTGCACCACGTATGCCCACTATCCCATTTAATTACCCACAATGGTGAGTCTGCTTTGCTGCTTCCTGACTTGGCTCGGTGATGTCTCGAGCAGTTTCGGGCGTATTTGAATCGGTAGAACGGAGATGAAGCGAGCAGGGTGGGACTAAACACGGTCTATATCAGGTCTTGACGTGTGTGCGTTTTTAAAGCCCAACTCTAGCCCGCTAGGCTGGCGGACGAAACAAAGACAACCACAACAGCCCGCGTGGATGGAATGCTGATCACACGAGCGAGCCAGAGCGATCATCCTCCGCACGACGGGGACTCCGGGGTGGGGTAGATTTTTTTTATCGAACCGTTACTTATGGGTGGTACATGTGGGTAATTGTCTCGAAACTAAAGGAGCAAAACGGTCTAAAAAAAATGTTGGACCGAAAGAAACACTTCGTCCTTTATTATTAGGTATAGATTATTATTATTATTATTATTATTATTATTATTATTAGGTATAGATATAGATTTATTCATTCGAGCGTTCCATTGTTGTACTCACTCCATCCAATTTTGGTTGTCTACTCCTCGTGTTTTTTAAACTGAATTATCTCTATTACAAGGTGGAACCGTACACCTTATATTCTCAGAAAAAACAGCACGCTTCCGCTGATATACCGTATAGTATGAACTTATTTTGCTCTGTTGTACTTGGATTCCAGGAGGTATGCGCCAAGGCTTTCAATCAGGAAGCTCGTGGCTCGCGTTAGGAGCACGGGCTTAGTTTCCGCCATGCTCACGCTCACGTCGATCACGTCCATGAGGTTGATTGCCGCCAGGCGTGAGCTCACCAGTGTTGCTGCAAGATGCAAAGCCTTCAGGCTTCAGTTAGATCAAGATATCAAACCTCTCCTCTGTCAGGGACTGCTGGATGGCTTGGAATTCGGTGAATGACACGATCTCCTTGGGGCCTCATGCGTCTCTCTGTCATTGCCTTCCAGTATTCAGCTTGTAGCCTCTTCCTGTCCCGGAAGATGACCGCGCCTGGGCGGTGGTACTCGTTCCAGGCCATCGAGCTCCTCAGGTCCGGCGGCAGCTCGAACATGGCTAAGGCGCTTCTGAAGGACGCAAGGGTGACAGAGGACCAGCAGGCAAGGAACACCGCGTGCAACATCTTCCTTCTCTCCGACAGATTAGGTAGCCGCGAAGCCAGGACATGGCCATACACTCGACCCAGCATGGACTTCGGCGTGTTTGTCCCGCGCTCCGGCAGCCCAGGGTCCGGCCACCACGAGCGGATCAACGCCTTCAGCGCCAACCATGACCCCACGGCGATGCACAGGGTCGCCGAGATGTTCTCCTTCATCAACACGTTGGGGTCAATTCCGGACGCGTTTTATCTCGCTGCATCGGTGGTCTGCGCAGCGTGGTGGCGCTGGAAGATCGAGCCCGGACTCTAGAGCCGAGCCTAGCTGCCGACAAATACCAAAACATATGGAAACCCAAACCTAACCGGACTCGCCGCTCGCGTGACGATAGCATGACTCACGCACGGAGACGTATGAAAAAACACTATGTAGACGGACGACGGACCAAGCGAAAACCACCTCTAGACAAATTATATAGTAGAGATACTTATGTTTGTGGCAAAACTTGAGAGTCCGTTCATCCGTCTGTGTGCAACTCAAACCGACTGTCATGAATTGGTGATCAGTTGATTATTTGGTGTCATGAATTGGTGCAAATTGCTTGTTCTATACTATCTTTTTGTTATATAGTGGATGGTATTGTCTGGAAAATGAACTTTTATACGGTTTAAATTGTACAATCTCTCTGTGCCTTTTTTTTGTGCTGTCTCTGAGTCTTCTTCTAACTTGTTTCTTTTAAATGCCGTCTGGCCAAGCTGTGGTGGTCTGAACTTCCAAATTTTGTCAGATTGAGGTATTTCCAAATCATAATGAACATGCTGCTAAACGGTGCCTTAACAATTACAAGAATACTGTTGGTAATATGCTTTATGTATCTGTTTCATAGAACTCAAATTTTCTTTGCCGCTACTGGAGAGGATGCTCTTGTCTGGAAACTTCTCTCTTCTGGGGTTTACCATGTATAATAATGTTCCTATGTTGTAACTTGCAAGGGAAACAGATCACGATTTTGGTGCCAAGCGTGAGTCCAATTCTCACTTATTCTTTGTGGCCTGAACTTTATGAATTACTTCTTCACATTGATTTGGGAACATACTATAAAACATGTTGCTAAACGCTGGCTCGGCAACAACAAGAATACTACTGTTATTACTACTAATATTCTCCGTGCAGCTGTTTCGTGGAACTCTCGTGAAAAGTTGTGGTGATCTTCACTTTGGTAAAACAACTGCACCGTGTACTCAGCAGGTGAGGCAGTTGCGCGTGCCCGTTCAAGCATTTTGTAAAAGTGAAGATCATATGGCTACACACATTTTGATGTATATTTTGATCTTATGGCTACAAGCATTTTGATGCATATTTTGTCGATCACCGATATGCAAAGTGGTTGGAAGTCATGACTTTTTTTTTGTAAAGGAAGTCAAATGCTTGTAGCCATTGTACTTCTAGGAACACGCATCTACTGATCTACAATAGAGGTACAGAGGCTGGGTTGTACACTGTTGAGCTCAATTCAGGCCAAAGCAAGAAGGTGCACATAGATACATTTCCTCAACAAGTCATGCCCTACATGACCTTCTACACTAGCCTTAGCCTCATATGTTTTTTAAATATGCACATGAAGTCGTGAACATGAAACATACCATCGACTACCTTTGCTTATGTTGATAAGTATGCAGAGTTTTTGTTTTTATTTTCAGTTTTCTGCTTAACTAGATAGACATTTATATGCATGTATAGTTCCCAGTAGTTGCGTGGTGCTCTATCTTTTGCTGGCTTCTCTAGTACTCCCTCCGACCCATATTAGTTGACCTAGATTCATTTAGATACGAATGTATCTAGTCAAGTTTTAGTGCTAGGTACATCCGTATCTAGACAAATTTGAGTCAACTAATATGGGTCAGAGGAAGTAGTATATCCATGCTTTGCTAATCAGGCCTCACAGGTAGGTTAACCTAGTAAGAGCTTTGCTGATCAGACTCTACCATTGTCAAGAGCAGCTGCAAAGTAGTTAAGTGATCAGAGCTTTGGTGTGAGCCAAGAGGTATCAGGCATCCTGTGGCGTTTTCTGTAGAGCAAGAATTACCTAGTCCCATGCAGGCCACTAAACACTTACCCAAGGGCGAGAGATGATATCATTGTTGTCTGCCTCCAAAACTGTAGTAGTTCCAGATCGAATCATGTTGTTACGTGGATGCTTCATGTTATTGCTTAGTTGATTTGGGGAGCTAAAATTTAAATTATTTCGTGGGTAAAGTGTGCTCCTGTTCTACTTATCAGAGCATCTTATGAAGCCTTGTCTTGTTACGTGCAGCATGGGGGCGGTTGCCGACCTCAGAGTAAGCTTCATGTGCAGGTGTTAGTGCAACAACAATATAATCAAATGGCGTCAAGATGAAGGGTCTGATTACTTTTGCTGCCCAGGTAGAATGTGAAGTGAAATTCAATGTCTTTTGTTGCTGGTTGTGTTGGAAAATTTGGTTTGGGTGGACGTCATTTTTGTATGCTTGTGTTGTGCCAAGACTTGAGTTGGTCTGTCCGAGCTGTGTGCAACTCAAACTCACTGTCAGGAGACATTTTAATGATCAGTCCATGATTTTTTTGTTTTATAAATTGGTGCAAATTGCCTGTTCTGTATCTTTTGCTGATAGAAAGGATGCTATTGTCTGGAAAATGCACTTTTCTTTGGTTTAGAATGAACAATCTCTCTGTGCAGCAGTAAATTTCAGGGGTGTCAGACAGGTTTTACAATTGGCTTCTCAGTAGGGACAATGTGGCTAGGAGACAGAGCATTAGTTTTTAACCCCAATCACAGTAAGGCGTTTATGCTTCACCTTCTGGTAGAAGATGGGATTTGTCGATCTTTGAATGAAGCTCATCGCGCTTGAAGACAAGCCTGTCGTGTGTTTGATAATGTCATTTGCGGATATGGTTTGACCGGGTTTATCAAGATCAAGATGCTAGAAAGACTTCCGTTCTGTAAAGAGCGACATTAACTGATGTATAGGCGCAACGACATGAATATGGAACTTGCTTGTCGCTGACAACGACATTCCGGTGAGGGTATGACTTCGCCCATGACAATGTATCAGGTAAATTCTGCTCTCTGGGAGTTCTCAGTACTACAAAGTCATAAATATCGCTACGTTGGAAAAACTTTATGCAAGTTGAACTGAAAAGAAAATTTTATGTGGACAGTGCATCTTCAGATGTTCTTGCATCTTATTGTATTTGAATTAATTTTCAGCTTATTTTTATTTTTTATTTTTGTTTTAGATTTAATGCTCAAAGAGCACAAGTTTAAATTAACAAAGCCCTAAATGGCAAACATTACATCGTATCTCCTTTTGGTTCTCAAAGTTTAGGTTGAGTTACCCGAAAAAAAAAAGTTTAGGTTGAGTTTTAAAACGATGATCCCTGGGGAATGATTCCTCGCGGGCTATACGTTGTTAGATAGATGAGATCTCTCCAGCAGCGGATTATACGCGCTCGGATGAAAAACCTGTTTAATTCGGTCTCATGGTGACTCGAACCCGGGTGAGATTGTTAGCCTTACCAAAAAGTTTAGGTTGAGTTTTGATGTGGAATTCAGCAATTTTAAAAGATCTGGTTTAATGTTAATATTTTTCCTACCGTTCTGAAATTTTACTACCGTGGTAGTATGTTCCTAGGTATTTAAACATTATAGTAATATCATAGAAAGCGTAAGAAAAAAATATTTGTATAAAAAAAGTATTTGACCGCAAGAGGAAAATGCAATAGCCCAGTCATAGCTCGGGCAGCCCAGCCCATTCCCTCGAGTGACAATCCACACGAGCCCATCAAAGCGCAAAATCCCAAAAAAACTATAGGTAAATCCACACCGCGGCGGCGCCCTTGCCTGATTTCCATTTCCGAATCACCCCCAAATCGGTCGACCCCGGTTCCCCTCACCATGAGCCTGCCGCCTCCGCCGCTCGACGCCGGCGCTGGTCGACGACGCCATGCGCGGGGTCTTCCTGCGCTTCCCGCCGGACGACACCAAGAGCATTGTGTGCGCCGCCCCCGTCTGCAGGAGCTGGTGCGGCATCCTCTCCGACGACGGCTTTGACCGTATGTACCACGCGTTCCACAGGATGCAGCCCATGTTGGGCTTCCTCCACAACGAAGGTGACAGAGAGCAGTGGATCTCCCACTTCGCCTCTACCTCGCCCTCCTGCCCGCTTGCATTTAAAGACCGCCACCACTGGCAAGTTCTCGACTCCCGACATGGCCTCGTTCTCTTCTACACCCTAAAGGGCACGGGGACTTTGCTATATGCGACCCCTTCACCAACCGCGAGTGCGCATTTCACGCCAACCCCCAAGTGCTCGCACATCATCCGGCCGAATCAGCTGGATGGCGAGGTCGTGCATGTATCCTGGAATGCCGCACTGCGCTGCACCAAGGAACAATGCGACCACCTCTACTGCCATGGCGGCCCTTTCCTCGTTGCCTTTGTGGGCTCAGACAAGATACATGGTAGCACCCTTGCAGGGCCGGCCCATAGGGAGGGGCAGAGGGGCGCTCGCCCTGGGCCTCCATGGTCTAAAGGCCTCGGCCCATGACTTATCTATATTTCCATATTTGTCTAATACATTTGACGTCTAACAATATACAATAATTCTTAAAAATATAAATGGTTGTCTAAAAAAATAAAATACATATTGTTTAAGCTATAGCCTATCATGACTCTACTTTTATTCCTATTTCTCAAAAAAATACTCTAACATTATCGAATATTATTTACTTGATGACACGATTTTATTGGTCTCTCCAAATGTGAAAAATAACACAAGTCCTCACATTCCTTTACAAGTTTGTGAGTATATTTATCAATCGTATAACTATATTATTCTGTAACCAATTCTCCTCTGATTCCCAACAATTCTACTTGCCCCATCTTATATGTTTGAAAAAGTATTCCATCTTTTTACTAATGCAGTGCCTAATATGTTTACTCATCAACTCATTTTTTGCACATGCATATGTACACAAGTAAAAATTGATAAAATAACTATCATGATATATATTTCGCTTGATCAGTAGAAATAAGTGGTTTTGAATGTCTTCACCAAGATTTCAAAGATCATGGATCTATCAAATGTATAGATTATTTAATTTGTTATTGCATTACAGTAATTTTTATTATGAAATACTAATATTTTTAAGTGAACAAGTGGTGGAGGTTGCATGCATTATTGAGACGCCTAAGAATGCTAATCATGATAAACTTTGAGTACTCTTTAAAAGTTTAGCATAAATATTAAATATATCTCTAATATTTTTTTTAGAGTAGGGGGCCATTGCCCCCTTGACCCTAGGAAATATATAGCACATTAAACAAGGGCCCTTGATTTCATATTGTCTTATGGCCCCAAAATCTATGGACCAGCATTGCATTGCCTCTATCTACTCGTTGAAGACTGGTGAGTGGAGCAGACATGAGGCAACAGGGCACAATGCTGTTCTAGGAAATAAGGTCTCTTTCTTGCTTTCCTTCAGCAATGGGCTCCCCTGGTGCGCCAGCGTGACAGTCCAGTCTTTGACGACACTCTTCGGGCCTTGAGGGCGGGGGCGCTCCCTCTCTCGGCTCTTGCTTCGTCGTCCTCGTCGGTGGCCTGAGTAGCCTGCTCGTAGCAGCGCTATTCTTTTTTCGTTTTGTCTTGGGCATTCTTGTGCTGTGGCCCCAGCGGGTGTCGTACTTCTTTCTTTTTGTTTTGGCCTCGGCCGTCGTGGATGTTGTATAAACCTTGGTTGTGGACGTTGCTTTATCTATAAAGCGGGGCGAAAGCCTATTTCGAGAAAATAAGGTCTATTTCCCCTGCAAGCAAAGCAACAGAATCATGGAGTACAACGTGGGTGAGCAAGACTATCGGTGATCCGTGTGCCACTTCCGTTGACCATTGCGAACGTTCTCGCGGAGGTGGAGGACGGCATGCTGCTGTTCACGATCGTGATGAAGCATAGACTCAACCTATTGTCACTCGAGGCTGGTCTCAACGGAGCCGAGGCACGGATGCGACGCAGGGTCATCAACCTCGACGTCTGCTCCATCCTGGTGCCATCTTGGATGCGAAGGTAGTTGGTTTCGCCGAAGGTGTTAGTGTCATGTTCCTAAGTACAGAGTATGAGCTGATAAAATATGTTTAGTTTTGATTTTTTTTCTTGCATTCACATTTTAATACAAATTCGAGTTCACCTCTTCTTTTTTATTGAGAGAGAGATTTGCTCACCTCTTCCGCTCTCTTTCTGGGCTTGTGGCTGCACAAAGTGCAATTTCACCTCTTGTGTTCCTGGAGCCGAACGGGCAATAGCCCAGCCCATTCGCAAGTGTGAACATCGCCAAGATGCGAAAATCCGAAAAGCCGCGCCGCGGCGGGCGCCCGCTCGACTCGCCCCTAATAAAACCATTCCACAAAAAATCAGATCCCGCGACGCGTGCCCGATCAATCCCCCTCGCGATGAACCCGTCGCCGCAACTCGGCGAGCGCTCGCCGCCGGAGATGGTCGACGATGCCATGCGCGAGATCTTCCTGCGCGTCCTGCCGGACGACCCCGCGACCCTCGCCCGCGCCTCCGCCGTCTGCACTTCCTGGCACGGCATCATCTCCGACGCCGATTTCGGGCGCGAGTACCGCGCCTTCCACGGGGCGCCGCCCGTCCTGGGCTTCCTCCACAACTACTATCACACCTCCCCCTCCCACTACGTCTCCACAGCCGCATCGCCTGCCTTCCACGACCGCCATGACTGGTACGCCCTCGACTCCCGGCATGGCCTCGTCCTGTTCCTAGCCCACCGCGACAGGCGAGAGATCGGGGATTTCGCCGTGTGCGACCTCGTCACCCACGACCAGTGGAGAGTTCCCGCTCGCCCCGGCCCCGAGTGGTCGGGTGTCAACCTCTCCTGGTGGAAAGCCACGGTGCTCTGCGCTAGGGTCGACCGGTGCGACCACCGCGACTGCAGTGGTGGCGCTTTCCTTCTGGTCTTGGTGGACACCAACCGCACGGAGGTCCTCGCCTCCGTCTACTCATCCGAGGCCGGTGAGTGGAGCGCCACCGTCTCCATTGAGGAACAGATTGGCATTGACCACCCCATGCATTTTGCGTGGACACGACACAGTGCCGTTGTTGGAAATAAGGTCTATCTCCCAGACGATGGAGGCACAAACCTGGTAGTGGAGTACGACCTGGGTGCGCAGCAACTAGCTGTGATCCGTGTGGCATTCCTTAGACCACCGGGCGCTGTCCTACGCCGCCCCAAACCTGGCACTGTACTCGAGGAGGACGGCGGCGTGCTGATGTACGCGTACGTCGACGAGTCTGAACTTCACCTGTGGTCAATGGAGCCTGCAGGTTTTAATGGTGCCATGCGTCGCAGCTGCAGGAGCCGTCGCTCCCTTTTACTGCCCTGGATCCCCCAGTGTCGGTGGCTTGTTTTGCAGAAGGTGCTGGTGTCATCTTCCTGGGAACACAGGAGGGCCTGTTTACAGTCGACCTCAGATCATGCCGAAGCAAGAAGGTTCACTCCAACGATTTCGACTGCAAAGTCATCCCCTACGAGAGCTTCTACACTGGAGGTTGTACTACAGGTTATATGCCTCCAGCTGGTTTTCAAACACTGATAATTCAGTGTTCTTGCGCGTGTTTAGTTTGATGAATATGTACAGTTTTTGATGCATAACTTATATAGACGTCTGCTGATTTTCTTGGCTTCGTGTTACTATGCAGGGCATGGTGAGCGTGGCAGGCGCGCACTTGTTGGTGCTGCAAGGCAAGAGACTGGTCTACTTTGGCTACTAGTAATCGAGCACGTGCACATGCAGCAAAACGTGTTAACGTATAATATGAGCTGGCCCCTAAATTTACAACAACCACGCGATTTTTTTTTCCATATAAATAGAGAAAAACGCCCCTGCTTTATTGTTTTCATAAAAAAAAGAAATAATAATACTTCATCCGACCCAAATTAGTTGACTCAAATTTTTCAAAACACGAATGAATCTAATACTAAATCATGTCTAGATACAAATGAATCTAGACAAATCTAAGTTAACTAATTTGGGTCGAAGGAAGTAGAAGAAATGGGAATGTGATTAGCTTTTCATGTATGTATAAAATAGCTTTTCATGTATGTATAAAACGGTGCGGCCGCGGTGGTGTGGTAGCGCCAGCTTCTTCGCTGTGGCGTCAGGCTGGGGAAGTCCTAGCGGCGGACATGAGAACATAGGTTTCGCGTGCATACTAGGCTGCGAGGCGTGGCGGCGTGGAGCGATCGGTGGTTAAAAAAATAGAGCGGTTTGATTTAGGACGCCCCACCCCCGTACGTAATAGTCGACCTGCGGGTGCGCTGGTAGTGGCATCACTATGATAATTTGATCGTTAGATTTAGTAAATGAACGGCAAAGAGTATGGGGGTATCTTGACAGACAACTCATCATTGGGAAATCCTCCTGCGTCAGATTAAGAACATCATACGGTTGATGTTATTTGGATTCTACCCTCTCGGCCTTTTTATATTAGTCTAGATATGGGGACAATCTGCAGTGAACTTGGGTATCTTCTGGTTGAGTTCCTTTTGTCGAAAAACATCATCCGTGTCCGCTGTTGCTGGTTGAGTTGGACAGTTTGGTCATCAGCGTGGATCGATTTTGCACTATTTGCG
Organism: Avena insularis; assembly: GCA_023614405.1. NCBI lineage: Eukaryota > Viridiplantae > Streptophyta > Magnoliopsida > Poales > Poaceae > Avena > Avena insularis. The sequence continues at coordinate 431,799,045 of CM042685.1, read as the reverse complement.
TGCCTTTTGTCAAAATTTTGAACTCGTCATGAGTTTTCTGTGTCTAGGCTTGGTTGAGTTTCTCAAGTTCAAGATGCTCGAGACAAAAAAGCTGTTCTGTAAAATCAGCATCAATCGTATTTTTTGTCTTATCTTGAACCACGCCATAAGACTGCGTGTTGTGGCCTAGTTGGTTATGGTAAAGAAAGCTTGATGTAGATATTGAAAGGAAATGATGCTGGTTTCGTTGGACAGTTTGGTCAGGGTGGATCGCTTTTGCTCTATCTGTGTGCGTGCTGACAAAAATTTTGTACTCGTTTGAGTTTTCTGTGTCAAGGTTTGATCGAGTTTCTCAAGGTCATCATGCTCGAACATGTGCACTGAACTTTGGCAGGCGGGCAATTGTTGGTGCTACTGCTACAAGTCGATGGATTGGTCTACTTTGGCCGTACGGGGAGAATGTGCAGTGAACTTCGGTGTGCTCCGTTTAAGTCTTCTGTGTCTAGTTGTTCAATTCTTAAGCAAAACGGACAATAATGTCTCATTTTATTTTAAAAAAAACATAAGAGAATTGACCCATTAATTAGTGAAAACCGGCTTAAACCAATACAAACCTCCAAACCAACCGTCGTGGAACACGACCACCTCCAGGACACACATAACCATCATGGCCACCAACACAAACCGCACACACACACACCACCTAGAGCTAGGGTCGTCGACAAGGTTGCATGCCGATGTCGTCGTCATCACTCCTCCACAAACAAGCAACTCCGATTTCACCGAAGAGCGGCCATCAAGAAGACCCCATCTAGTCTACGTGTACCCCACCCCACAAGGTACATCTTAGACTACCATGCTTCTTATCGTGGCAGCCTCGCGAAGTCCATGTCGACACATGCCAAACAGTTGACCCTTCGTGTAGACACTGACAACTTCGATTCTGATGATGAGCTCCGAGGAGGAGATATGCCCCAAAGGAGGAAAGCAACGCAGGTAGGGGTGGGCATTCGGTTTTTTCGGTTAATTCGGTTCGGTTTTTCTGGTTTTTCTATAATTCGGTTTCTACAAAATAGGCACCGAAATTATTTCGGTTTTCTAATTAATCGATAGTTTGGTTAGTGGACAATTCGGTTCGGTGTTCGGTTTTTAACCGAACTTATGGAAATAACAACATTGTGCCAGAATTTATGTCAGATCCATATGAGCTAAACCACTCATTGACGTACCGGAAGCAACCTCCAGGTCGGCGAGTACCTGAAGCAATACATTGCTAGCTGATGTCTTGAACGCATGTGTAGAAAAAGAACATAATAAGCATGATGTCTATCTTGCTTGTTCAAAAAAATGATGTCTATATTCCAAGCCGTATACATTCAACAAATTGTATGTGTTGAGAGTTTAGCTAAAATACATGATTAAACCCGAAACACGAAAACAATTGAAAGGCTTCCAACAAAATTCATAGACACAATTGACAGTTAAACCACGAATATGTATGTGCATGTGGCTGGAGACATACGTACATGCATGGGCAGCTTGGCAGCTTTTGCATGCTTGTCTTTTTGTGGCACGAGCTATTATCTACGTACAGTAATGAACGCCTGGGACAGAATCATAAATATATTTAGCTCTGTCACGTATAATTTTTGGTTTATACGGTTATTTCGGTTAACAGAGAGTCAAAACCGAATTAATATTTATAAATTCGGTTAATCATATTTACTAACCAAAATTAGTTTCGGCTAATTCGGGTTCGGTGTATTCGGTTTCGATTTCGATTAATTCGGTTTCGGTGTTCGGTTTCGGTTTTTTATGCCCACCCCTAAACGCAGGTGCGATGCTCGTCGCCTGACCCAGACAGGTCTGAGCTTTCACCCGAAGAGCTTGCCCCAAGGCAAGGCAAAGTCGAAGAAGACTCCACAACAGTGCCTCCAAGAGGAATACGACGCCCACAGGCACTGCCGCTGCTGGCCGGCAAGAGCCGGGCAGAACTTTTGCCCGGAGCTTCTAGATGCCCGACTCACGCAATCATCCGCACCACCACTGGAACTCACAGCCCCGTAGTGGTGACTACGCCAACACCATGCTGAGGCCACCACCAACCTCGAAACCAAGATCTGGCCACACAGATCCGGTAACCACCCACAGCGGCGCCACAACAGGTGAGCCGGGTGTACTGGCCATTGCTGGAGTGTGCCACCACCAGATCTTGGAGGGAGGGAAGCCACCCCGCCACACCGAGCCGGACGAGCCACCGGGACTGGCCCAGACCAGATCATCACCGCCACTACACCGGCCAGCCATCGGAGCCATAGCCACCAGGCCGCTCGAGCAGCACCGCCTTGGAGAAGAACACCACCTTGCTGCGTTGCATAGGGAGGCCCGAGCCTCACCCACCGACCAGAGCCTTTGCCCCGGGATCCATGCTCTGTTGTCGCGAGAGGAAGCCGGAGGCCCCCCCACCCCCTTAGGAAACGAGGTACGCCGCCACCGCGGACCTAGCTGGCGGCAGCGGCGCCACGGAGCTCCTCGCCTCCTCAGGTGCTTGGGGATTTGCTCCCCCGGGCCACCCGATGGACGACACGAGGTCACTTGGGGGAGGGGAGGGGATGGGGAGGTGAGGCGGCAGCGGAGAGGGGTCTGGCGGCGGCGGGAAGGAACCCTCGTCTAGTTGTTCAATGGTCGTGAGGGATTCTACTGCCTGGTTGCCTTCAGTTCAGTGCACATCACGAACAGTAACTTGTCCACGCGACGTTGCGGATGTGTGCACCGTACCGGATAACCGAAACAGTGTCCTTGCTTTCCAGTGAAAAGGGTTTGCTAGGCACTCATAGGGTTTTGGTTGCCGGATCGGTTACCACGGTTACCGCTCGGTAACCCGTTTTACGGGCCCTTCTTGGTAACTTCTTTTACTCCTCGAAATAGGCTTGCACCATGCTATGTACAAATATAACAATCGCACAGTACAACCAACAAGCATGTTGTGGACAGAGCACAACCAAATCCAAAGGAAAAGAAAAATAAATGCCGACACTGGCAGATCGACGAAACCAAGATGACCCGCAATTGTTGCATTCTCCGGAGTAGTCCCATCACTACTCCTAGCGCCCCAAAGCGCTGTGTACCAACAACACATTCAAGAAGGAATGCTATGACGACACTACTGCCCAAATTGGTCTTAGAGTTTCCCCCGTACACGAAGGAGAGTAGGGAAGGGGTACGAGCTGACAAGAATTTATCCCGACCCCTAAAAACAACCCTAAACGATCTATATAGCTACACTAATCTTGCTGCCCATCGGCACGCGCCAACATGGTCTTGCAATCACTAGGGGCGGAGCCAGGATGTAACCATAGGGGGGACGAATAGTATTGATCACATGGAAGACAAACATTCTGATATATGGATCAATAAACGTATATATCAAAGCATAACATTAGATTGAACAATGGTATAATTGGTTGGTATAAAAAAATATTATTTGCATTTCTATTTCTGTTGAGTCATATGTCCATATAATTTCAGAAACCACATCCAAATTGTAGATCGATACATAGATTAAGTAAAAGTGTAGTAATTAACCTAACTAATATTTTGTAATCAATCAAAAATGCCACTACAACTATTGGTAAGGTGTGTATGCATGAGTACCTTTAGATTTCAGCGCTACATATAGTGCATCAAGATGTTGCTAATTAACTGATGGGGCATCACACTACACTGGAATTAAGCGACATACCTGATATCAGATGGTACGCCGGCGCCCTGGCACCATGGCGACCAAGAGGACGACGACAACGGCTAAGCTTGCTAGCAGGAACGAAGCGACGGCAGGCACCGCATCTTCTGCTAGCAAATGGATCTATCAGGCGACGGCGCTAGGTCTGGGCAAACGATGGACGGAACAACCTATAACAATCTCCCTTCCAGACTTCTAATGTTCCACGATATTGCTCAATGGGCTGTTTGGTTGGGCTCTCGGGGAATAGTTTGGTTACTAGCTAGAGAGATTTTGCCTGGGCCTCACGACTAATTACTTAATTAACTACGGAAACTAGTACTCCATCAAACGGGAGGGAGTACAAGTTATTATGACGTAGATATACAAGTATACTACATGCATGCGGTCAAAGTTCATAGGGGGGCGATCATTAGGGGGGGGGGGGTCTAGCCCCTGCTCGCCCCCCCTTGGCTCCGCCCCTGGCAATCACCATCGTCGTCTCACTATGGCCAACACTGCGAGGACGGCTGTAGCATCCCGAAGAATAGGTCACAGGAAAGGTTAGAAATAAAATACTATGTGCATTTGCTCCCAGGTGTAGCGGCATCCTCCCGACACTCTGGTGTTGTATGCCTCGGGGGTGGTCTTTCCGGTTTTGACGACGACGTAGAGAATGATCTTGGGTTGGAGAAGATGGCCACATGGCCGACGACGGTGAGGCTCGTGTAGCGGTTCGTAGCATGGAAAACAAAAAAATTCTACCGCATGCAAACAAACAAGCCAAGATCTATCTACTAGATTGTAGCAACGAGTCGATAGAGGAACTCACCCTCGAAGATTCCAAAGCGGTTAACGAGAGCAGATTCTCGTGGGTGATGTAGTCGTACTCTTGCCGATCTCAAGATCGCGTAGACGATCGTTCCGGCAGCGCTTCCGCAGTCGGTCACACGTTCGGTACTCGATGAAGACCTTCCTCTCCCTTGTTCCAGCAGGCAGCGGAGGTTGTAGCACTCTCCTCGCGATTCCGGCAGCACGACGGCGTGGTACCGGAAGTAGAGGGGAGATCTCGCAGGGCTTCGCCTTAAGCCGGAGCGAGTATGGTGGAGCAAGAGAGGTGCCTTGGCGATCTAGGGTTTAGAAGCACCAAGGGGAGAGGTGTAGCCGGCGGCTAGGGTTTGGGGAAACCCTAGTCGGTGACTTGGGAGGAGGCCCTAGGCGGCGGCAGCAGCAGGTGGTGGCGCTTGGGGCTAGGGTTTGAGGTGTAGGGAAGAGGGGCAGCCCTACCCCTCCTTATATAGGTGGGAGGGTGCGGCTTGGGAGGAGGGAGTCCTCCTCCAACTCCTCCTCCTTGGCCGGCGGGTGGAGGGAGGAGACTTCCTCCCCAAGTAGGTTTCCTACTCTCCCTCCACCAAGCAAACTTGTCGTTTGACTTTTTCAAATTGGCGTTTGACTTTCAAACTAGGATTTGATTTCTCTCTTTATTTTGCCCAGCCAAGTGACCTAGTACATGATGCAATCATTCCATATTGTCATGACACATTCATGTACCCTTCCCCTCCGGAGTGCCGGACCTTCCGAACCCTTCTAGAACATTCCTAGTGAAAACACCGGAATCATTCCCTAACTCCGAAACAGGACTTTCCTTATATGAATCTTATTCTCCTGACCATTCTGGATCTCCTCGTGATATCCTGGATCCCATCCGAGACTCCAAACAACATTCGATCTCTTACTCATCATTCCATAACTACTCAACAACATCGAATCCTTAAGTGTGTCTCCCTACGGTTCGTGAATTATGCGGACATGACCAAGACACTTCTCCGATCAATAACCAATAGAATGGAAATTCATATGGCTCCCACATATTTCTATGATTACTTTGCGATCGAATGAACCACTTACATACGATACCAATTTCCCTTTGTCTCACGATAGTTTACTTATCCGAGGTTTTGATCGTCGGTATCTCTGCATACCTAGTTCAACCTCGTTACTGATAAGTACTCTTTTCTCGTTCCCGTGGTATGTGATCCAGTCACATGCTTGCAAGCCAATTGGATGACATTCCACCGAGAGGGCCCAGAGTATATCTATCCGTCATATGGATGGACAAATCCCACTCTTGATCCATGTGCCTCAACCCATACTTTCCGAACACTCAATGCCACCTTTATAGCCACCCAGTTACGGTGTGGTGTTTGATGTCATCAAAGCATCCTTCCGGTGTGGTGATTAGCATGATCTCATGGTCGAAGGAATTAGGTTACTATGTATCAGAAAGCTTATAGCAATTGAACTATTAAAATGACTTGATCTTTATGCTACGCTTATCTATAGGAGTATGTCCATCATACTATTCTCCTAATGATATGACCTTGTTATTAACAACATCTCAAATGTTCATGATCAAGAAACCATGATCATCTATTAATCAACAAGCTAGTATTATAAAGAGGCTTTACTAGGGACTCTAATCTAGTTTACAAATCACACAAGTATTAATGTTTCTGGTTAATATTGTTATAGCATGAATATAAACATTTATCATAAACACAAAGATATAATAATAACTACATTTATTATTGCCTCTAGGACATATTTCCAATAGCTCGGGGTCATAGATCCAACGCCCACGGACACAGATCCAGCGCCGCAGCATCAAAATCCAATCTTTGACCTCCAACTATCTGGTGTCGGCGTGTGCGAGAAGAATAGGGGTGCAAGAGGACAAGGGGTGGTGGGGAGAAAGGCGTCAACGGAGTGGACGTTGGCGGCGGTGGGGCGCGAGAGGACAAGGGCAGCGACAAAGAGGGGCAGCGAGCCAGCGACGAGATAGATGTGGGCGAGAGGGAAGGGAGAGGGGAATGAGCGATGACACGAACAAGACCGAATAGTGGGAAGGTATGAGATGTGTCCGTGCACGACGCGTACGAGGAGTGAACAGGGAAATTCACAAAATATTGTAACGTGCCAAAATTTGAAATGTGATTCAAAGTCTTATATTTTGAACATGAGAGGGTAGAACAATTAAAAAAAATCGCACCTCAAGTATCTACATTAGCGACCAGCTTTGTACATGTGCCCTTACTAATATGCAAAGAATTGACCCTCAGCTCATAAGGGCATATTCACCAGGTCGACCCAACTCATCCGAGCGTGTCCGAACTCGTCCGCGCGGACGTCACGTTGAAAGGGCATTTAATGTCATAATCACTTTTGGTGTTCGTTAACAACAAGTAGATCACTTTACAGTTTGTCACTGTCCACAGGTTGGTATTATGATATGTGAAAAGCACCCTCACACTTGGGAAAAGTCCCTACTCATGTGACACAATTCTGGAAACTCCAGACCGGAGTCTCCGGTCTGCCAAGACCGGAGTCTCCGGTGTGGTCCGGAGTTTCCGGATCTGTCTCCGGTGGTGACTTCAGGATCTAGGCTGGGACATTCTGATTGGGGGTCCGGATCCCGCTCCGGAGGTTACCTCGGAGTCTTCGGTGGTAGCTCAGTCCGGAGTCTCCGGTGCTTGTGGACCGGAGTCTCCAGTCTTGCTGGGTCATGGATGTCCTGGGTCATTCAGATGGGCGGTCCGGAGGCTGGTCCAGAGATTGGCCGGAATCTTCAGTGTAGACCGGAGTCTCCGGTATACAGACCGGAATCTCTAGTGTAGACCGGAGTCTCCGGTCTGACTTTTCTACAACGGTCAGAAAACGGTTCGTGGAGGGAGCTGCCTATAAAAAGGGACCCTTATCTTCTTCCTTCAGTAGCTCGAGCTGCTCAAGAACACCAACTCCATTAGAGCCACCAAATCTACAAGATCTCCTCATCCAACCATCCAAAGTCATTGATCTTTGGAGAATCGAAGGAGCAGGCCTTGATCTACATCTTCACCAAGAGAGATCTTCATTTCCCCCTCATTCACATGAGGGCCCCCAAGCTCTAGTGTTTCTTTGGAAACCCTAACTTTGATTTGGTTCTTACAAGCTTGTCTTCGATTTGTCTTAACAACTTGCTTATATTGGGGAGCCTCCAATTAAGTTGTGGATGTGTACCCCGAACTTGTTGTAAAGGTGCCGGCTTCCACCTCGAAGGTTGCCGATATAGTGGAAGGTGGATCGATCCTATTGGGGTGAGATTCATCGGAGAACAAGGGAGGCCTCTTGTGGCGTTGGTGGTTTGAAACCACCCCCTCTCCAAATGTAGACGTACTTCCCCTCAAAAGGAAGGAACTACGGGAAACAAATCCTTGTGTCTCCGCATCCACCACTTTAGTTACTTCTATCCTTTACCGCACTTTACTTACTTGTTCTTACTTAGTGTTGTGTTAGCTTGTGCTCATTTGCCATATAGGTAAATTCACCTTGGTTGCATTATCTAGAGAATTTACCTCATTGTCAAACCCTAAACTGAAAAAGAAGAAAATTTGAAGTAGCACCTATTCACCCCCATCTAGGTGCCCATCCGATCCTTTCAATTGGTATCATAGCCTCGGCTCTTTATTTGGGCTTTACTGCCTAAGAGAATATGGGTAGCCGCGATGGGTATGGTGATGGTGAGCCTACCACGGTGACCATGGAAGATCTCAAAAACTTGGAAACAAGATTGAGCTCTTCCTTGGTCAACGAAGTCAAGGAGATGCTTGAGTAACTTCTTAACGACAAATATGGCTCATCATCCCCCTCTCCTCAAGAGGATCCTCCATCCGTTTTACCTAAAGGGAATACTCCGGTATCCCCCGAGGATATAATGGTTAGGGATAAACAATATAACACTAATTCCTCCACACAAAATGATGGTGGGAAGGGTGAGCACCGTGATTCATGGTACTCTCCCGACCCTCCAATCCCTCACCCTCATGTATACAATAGAGGTGACCCACCTAATCTTGAAGAATCTGCTACTTTTGCTCAATGGCAATCACTAATGAGAACTCATATGCGCAGCTCTTGCATTGAACTATGGAACATCATCGAGCATGGACTCTTTATTGGGGATCCAAACAACTTAACAAGAAGAGAGGTTGTCAATAGCCAACTCAATGCCACTGCTTTGCATATGATTCAACAAGGATTGGGGACAAAGGATTATCCACACATTGAGCACTTTAGCATTGCCAAGGAAGCTTGGGATGCCCTCACTTATTGTTTGTTGGAAATGAGAGTATGAGGAGGAATCGGTATGATGCTCTAAGCAATGAAGCTGAAGGCTTCTACATGATGGAAGGTGAAGATCATGAGGACATGTACCGAAGGCTCAAGACCACCGCCACCTCTTTTAGAAACGTGGGTGCCTCACATGTGGATGATGCGTGGATAAAAAGGAAATATGTGAGTGCACTCATGCCCTTTGAGCCCACCGACTTGAAGAGCCTTCAAGGAAGACACAACTACCATCTCATGACCTCCAATGAAGTTATGCAAGAGATGTCCGCTTTCAAAGTTGCCGCCAAGAATGCCAAAGATGTCCGTGCTCGTGCCCTTGGTATGAGCAACGTTGTCAATGTTGCTTTGAAGGCCAAAGTTGTGGACCATGGGGATGAAGATGATAGTGATGAAGGCCTCTCCATGGACCACCCCGATGAAGTTAAGATTGCTCATAGTCAATATATGGCCTTCTATGCAAAGAACTTTTGGAAGAATCCCGCCAAGGCCAAGATGGAAATGCAATGAAGAAGCAACCCAAATGGGAAAAGAGAAAACACTACTAGATTGAGAACTTGCTTCAATTGTGGTGACCGCTATCACTTTGTGGCAAGTTTCCCCTATGAGAAGAGGGAAGATCATGGGGGTAAGATTGTGTTGAAGAGGACTCTCAAAGCACCTTATAAGAAACCCTTCATCAAGAAGAATCCCATCAACAAGAAGTCGGGTGAAATCATCTTGATCACTCATGAAGAATACTCCTCCGACAATAAAGATGATGAAGATGAGGAAGAGGAAACTCCTAATGGTGTGGCGGCTCTAGCCACTACTTCTACTCCGACATTCTCACTCTTCGATTCTACAAATGAGAATTCTCCCGTCAAGAACGTCACTTGCCTTATGGCAAGAGGAACGGAGGTATCCTCATCATCTCACTCCACTCCTTTAGCTAATGATGAAATTGATGATGAGATGTCTCTTGATGTTAAAAGGGAATTAATTGCTTTCGATGAGTTTATGACTAACCTACAAGGGGATGCTAAGATACATTTTGGTAACATCTTAGATCAACTTTCCCACACACAAGAGCTCCTAGATGTAAGATGTAAACTTGGGCATGAACACATGATTGAGCTAGAGGCTTTAAACAATGCTCTAGAAGAAGAACAAGGAACTAGGATGTCACTTGAATTAAAACTTGAAGGGATTGATGAGGCCAATGACATTATTGTGAATAAACTCATCAAAGAGCGTGATCATGCTATTGCTAAATACAAAAGGGCTAAAAAGGACAAGATTGAGTTTGGTGTGGTTCATGAAAAACTTGCCGAGGACTTAATTTGCTTAACGAGGCCCACAAGGCTTTGGAAAGTGAACTCTTGTCACTCACAAAGTCCCATGAAACGCTTCAAACTCAATTGGCCAATATTCCTTCACCTAGTAACTTCATTCCATCTAGTAGTACAACTATTCTTGAAGATAATTCTAGGTTGAAGGGGGGGCTTGCTAAGGCCACATTTCCACAAGGCAACAAGTCCATTGATGATATTTGAGTAAGCAAAGGCCTAGTGGTGATAAAGGGGGCATTGGTTTTGTCTCTAAAACTAAGAAGAAGAACAACAAGAAGAAGAAGGCCAAGCCCGCACAAGAGATCAACAAGGCCATTGTGGATAGTAAGTCCACAAATGGTAAAACTATGTCTCATGATGACTTTGCGGGAAGTGCTAACCCTCACTATGTTCTAATGCGAGATTATTATGGTGTTGTGTATGCACAATATGTTGGACCATATGATGGTTATATTTCTTGGTCTATTTGGGTTCCCAAGACCCTTGTTGCTAACAAAAGAGGACCCATTGAAAAATGGGTACCTAAAAATTAGCTTGATCTTTTGTAGACATATGCTTCCAGAGGGTCAAAGTGGGTGCTTAATAGTGGTTGCACGAGTCATATGACCGGAAGCTCATCTATTGTCAAGGACTTAAAGCCAAATGATGATCAAATCACCGTGACATATGCCGACAAGTCAAAGTCTAAGGTAATGGGTTTCGGCAAGGTAGTGGTTGCTCACAACATTACACTCGTGAACGTCATGCTTGTTGAGACCCTTGGATACAATTTACTTTCAGTCTGTTCTCTTGGAAAGATGGGTTTTGCCGTTTTTGTTGATGATGATATTGTGGTCCTCATGTGGAGCAAGTCTCTCAAGGTCGCTTTCGTTGGGTACGTCGAACATTACTTGTATGTGGTGGACTTTTCGGGGCAAGCCACTACAAGTGCGATGTGCTTATTCGGAAAGGCCGATGTGGGTTGGTTATGGCATCGCCGACTAGCCCATGTCAATATGAGAACTTTGCAAAGTCTCCACAAGGAGGGCCATATTGTTGGACTAAAAGAAAATGTTTCCTTTGCCAAAGATCGTGTTTGCAGGGCATGTGTTCTAGGGAAGATGCATGATGCTCCTCACAAGCCTAAGAACCGCATCAAGTCTACCAAGATCTTGGAGCTCCTCCATGTGTACCTTTTTGGTCCTCCATCTCATGCAAGTCTTGGTGGGAAGAAATATTGTTTGGTGATCGTTGATGACTTTTCAAGATACTCGTGGGTATTTTTCTTCAAGTTGAAGAGTGAGACCCAAAAGACCTTCATCGACTTCATCAACATGGTCCAACGTCAATACAATCTTCCCGTGTTGATCATAACAAGTGACAACGGCACCGAGTTCAAGAACTACACCTTGAATGATTTCCTTAGTGATGAGGGGATAAAACATCAATATTCCGCTGCATACACCCCTCAACAAAATGGCGTGGCCGAAAGGAAGAACCGGACTCTTATTGAGATGGCTAGGACCATGTTGGCGGAGTTTAAATCTCCATACAAATTTTGGGCCGAAGCCATCTCCACCGCTTGCCATGCTTCAAACCGGCTCTACCTCCGCAAAGAAATCAACAAGACTCCATATGAAATACTTACCAATAACAAGCCCAACATATCTTACTTCCGGGTGTTCGGTTGTAAGTGTTTCTATCTCATAAAAGGTGTTCGTTTGTCCAAATTCGAGTCTAAAGCATTAGAGGGTATTTTTGTTGGCTATGGTCTCGAATCTCACACTTATAGAATCTATGATAAGCTCTCCGGAGCTGTCATAGAATTTTGTAGTGTGACCTTTGAAGAATATGATGGTCCCCAAGGGGGGTGTGTTGATGCTTGTGATCCAGATGATGAAATGTCTCAGGAAGCCATAGGAAGATTGGGTGTGGGATATATCCGCCCCGTTGAGGAACCCCTTATGGCGGATCGAGAAGAACTATGCTCCACTCAAGTGGAGCCCTCATCTTCAGAACATCAACAGCTCCATCCACCGAGGAGGATAATGACTCAAGCCAAAGACAAGATGTGGACCCTCAACATGATGATCATAGTGACAACTCTAGTCAAGGGGAGCTTGATTCATTCGCCAGGGTGTCAAGTGGTGCCAAGGCAATTGCTCAAGGAAGATCCGTACAAACTGCTTTGATACAAGCTCAGATTGATGCTAGAAGAGCACTTGATCATGACCAAGGTCAATCTTTGCCTCTAGAAGAAGAGAATGATTCCAATGATGATCAAGGTCAAGTTGATGGTCAAGACGAGGACCAAAATGATGAAGAGGGTCCCCCAAGAAACAACACGGAGATCCACGCTCGCCGTGAAGCTAGAAAGGAAAGAATGTTGGAATTAAGATACCACTCTCTACAAAATGTAGTTGGTGACCTAAGGAAAGGCATTTCCACAAGAGCACAATTGAAGAGGTTCAATGAACACCAAGCACACATGTAACATCCCAGGATTAGTACCTAGAAATAAAGAGGACACAGGGTTGTGCATTGCATTCATGCATAAGAAAATCCGAGGAATTTTCGCGCGAAACTAAAAGAGTTGTAGAGGGATCGAGATCTCTCCTGTTCTGATGGAAACACCAGGACATGTGCGATGGATTTCGACATGACCTCTATTGTAATTTTGTGTTTGAGGGGAAGGAAATTCAAATTTGAATATTCAATTGGTGAATTTGAATTCTAAAAGAATTTGAAATGGAATGATAATTGGAAAGTAAATTGTAATAATAAATAAAAGGTGAACTCTTATTTATGATAAGATACAGTATTTACAATTATCTAAGTATACAAGATAATTGAAAATTCAAACACAAAGGAAAAAGATTTACAATAAGAATTGAGTTCATAATTATAAACAAGATATGAATATTACAAGTAGATATAAATACTACATTATCTTTGCAAATATATTATAAAGAAAAAAAAGAAAACTAGTAAATTTTATTGAATAAAATTAAAAATACAATATTGTTTACAAAATAAGAATGAATAAATAAAAATAATTCTTTTATAATGCTTTACATTTCACAAAAGAAAATGGTATATTACAAAAAAATAAAGAAAAGAAAAGAATTAGTCTATAATATAATATGGATATATAATCCTAATTACAATGGAATAAATGGGACCAATTCGATAAAATGAAATTATTATTATAATAATAATCTTTATATATATACATATTGTATTGTTGTTCTTTTATAAAAGAAGACTGAAAGTGCATTACAGTAAACAAATAATAATAATAATAATAATAATAAAGGGGAATTACATAAATGGAGTAACTCAAATAATTTTTATTATAAGGAGAAATATATATTACATTGTCTTTACAAAATAATAAGAAAAAGAAAACAAGTAAAAACATACAACAATACAATTTTTTTTCAATATTCAACAGAAAAGAAATTACAATATATAATAAAAAGAAAATCTAAAGTATTTCTCATGTACACTATTGTATTTTCTTTTCTTCTCCTCACATTATTTACTCCTGCAAGACAAACAAGAAAGAAAACAAAACAGAAATAAAAGAGGGTTATGTTGGTTAGTTTTGCTCTCAGTCTTAACAGTGAAATGCACTGTTGATAGTCATCATTGAGCTAGAAAGGAATAAGGGGCAAGTTTCACCAAATAAAGCATCTGTTCTTATCAAATGTGTATCCTCAGTCTATGCATCACAGGCATGGGGCAAGTTTCACCAAACTAGTAACAGGTAAAAAGGAAAAGCAGTAATTCCAGCAAAAGATCTAGTGTACTTGATCTGATCCACATGATGGATGAAGCAGGCAAGTAGCTCACACAACACATGCATGGCATGTGTTGTCACTACCACAGTAAGTGGTATAACAGTGCAAAGGTAGCAGAAGGGAACTTCCAGGGGTTGTTCTCACATATAAAACCATTCCAGCCGAAACCACACCTCTCTCTCCCTGTAGTAAAGTGTATCAAGAACACTGCTCTTAGCAAACAACCAGGAATTCTCCTGCCTCTCACCCAAATAACCCCACAGAGTAGATCCACCATATCATCACATCCCTAACTCTGGTTGCTCAGTGGAGCCATCCAAGAGCTAGGACAAGGAGGAGATGAAGATCAGGAGCAGTTTGAGGAGAAGCAGGCTGTCAGTAGCAGAGAAGTTATAGGAACTCAAGTAGACTACTGCAGTAGGAGATGGACAGTGGAAAGAGGAGGAAGGGGAGGCCAGTTGTACTAGGCAAGAATAATATCCAACAGATTGGACATAAACCAATTAAGATCCATCACAAGGGCAAGACAATAGTACTAGATGGAGCAGTTACACATTACCAGATCAAGAAGCTCAAGTTCCAGTCAAGCAAGCCAAAGAAGAGCAGCAGGTATATCCAGTAGGAGCCTACCCAGATCATGCAATCATATACTTTTGTTTTTTCTGCACCAATAGAATTAATGGTAGTAATGGGTACTACAAATCAATCTCTATTCAACTCCCTGCAGCTAGAGCCTGTCTAGGGGGATTGGGAGGATAGTTTTCCTCTCAGAACTGCATAGAAAATTCTATGTAGATTCATCCTAGAGGTTTCTTACCACATCATAATATTTGTTCCTACCCAAATCATGGCCTCAGCCTTTGCATCATAGGCTAGAACATATTGCACACAATGATCATCAAGAGCTAGTGATCTTTAACCATGTAGATTCATCAACATAGCAGTAATCCTACTCACTATGGATATGTTACTGTGCACCCTTCAATTGGGTTCCACAGTATTAATCTCACAGCAGAGGAAGCCACTAAAATTCATAAATCACCACATCCTCAAAGAGATAGCTTTTCAGAGCATATACAAGCAAATAGGATTGACATATCAACCATCTTCTTAATCAGGTAGCCCAGGAATCATTATAAGGTCATCTTAAACTAGCACATGTTTCTAAAACCTCAGCTTTGCATCATTGGTTTAGATAAGATGACAAGCTCAATATATGTGTTTATCACAGTGTTATTTGGCATTGGATCTGACTTAGAGATAACAATTCCACTTTATACTCAACACTCACAATAGATGAATCAGATCCAATAAGGACATGAACCAATGATCAACCACATCAGCTCATGCATAGATTGCCCTGCTGCTGTGCACACTCAACTGAGGCACCACAGCAGCAAATACCATGTTTGTATACCATCTATAATCAAACAAGCTAAATCCTTGCATCATCTTCCTAACAGAATAGTTAGGAATTAAATAAATCTCTACTGTCATGTTGCCAATCTATCTCATAAGCAACAATAGAGGAAATCATCTCAAACAGATTTACATCATATTCCCAAGAATCAGTATCTCTACTTAATAATCATTTGATCGAATCAAAGATTCAGTAACCACCTAGTTCAGAACATCCCAAACTTCATTTCACATATTTAATACCGGGGCCACGAAAGCTTTACTCATCCAAAGAAAGGAACCATAACTAGCAACAGATCAGTAGAAAACAAGGATAACCGAATCATGGATCCTGGACATCAGCACAAGGGTTGGTCGCAAAGAATTAGAGCTCACCGTGGGGTGCCAAGCACCTGGAGCGTTGGCTTGACGAGGCCATGGAACAGATCTTGCCCAACACCATCACTGAATCGGAGAAAGCACCCTGGGTTGCGTTGACAACACCATCCCGCGGGCATCAGGAGAAGGAGACGCCGGGTTACGTCTGTGCACCTTTCTGCTAGCGTCGAGCGGAGTCCAGGCCGGCGAAGAGCACCACAGGTTCACCGGCACACGGCGACCCCAACATCGAAATCCTAGATGCACAGAAAATGGAAGGGGCGAGCTCGAGAGGGCTTAAAGAATAAATCAAATTGGAGGGCCAGGTCGGTCTATGGGAGGCAAAGCCCCGGAGACCATCGGCGGCGACCACAATGGCATGCCTCGCCGGAATCGGGCGGGCTACGACATCAGCGTCGCCAGCAACCAGGAGGGGAAAGAAACGAGGATGTGAGATGTGAGAGAGAGTGGTGGGTTGGCTGGGCCGGGGTGGGTTTGATCCTGAGCCAATTGGGCCAAGTTGGGCCCATTTGGGCCCATTAGTAAGCCTGACCCAATTTCAAAGGGAAAATAAGAAAATAAGATATTTATCAAATCACTAAATGACCAAACTACCCCTAAACATAATTTATACCCTAGAAAAATATAAAAAAATCCCAAAGATACATATGATATATCAAAATGACCACAAAAATAATATCTACCTAATAAAAATATAATTTTAATTATTTAAAATAAATATAAAGTAAAATAATTATCAACACTATTAAATCTTAAATGAAATTTTATAAAATAAAACAAAAAATCCTAAAAATAAATAAATAAATCATTTTTGTGTATCAAAATAACTCTACTATTTTATAAAAATACTAACTTAGAGTTTTACAAATAAAACATAAAGCAAATATTTAAAGACACTTAATACTTTGATTAATTTTATAAAAATAAAGATAATACTTAAAAATAAATAAAATTCATTTTCAAGGTTTTGAATAAAAATATTACACTAGAAAAATATTAAATATATTATTAGAAAAGTCTTTAATATTTTAAATAATAAATCCTTATCTAATACCTATTTTGTGAATTCTTTAAAAAATATTGTTAAGTTAGAAATAATCACAATTTTTATAAAACCTTGAGCAATTAGTGTCTTTGTACTAAATTCCAAACCCATAACTTAATTCATAATCAAATTTAAGTATAACTCTTAACTTTAAAATATTCTTTTAAAAATCTTATTAAGAATCCTTTTAAATAAACAACGAGTATCACCCATTTATATAATATGGTGAATAATCATTATATTTTAACCATTATTAACATAACTTCAAATTCTAACAAATTACTAAGAAAATCTAATTATGCTTCCATTAAATAAATACATATTCTTTTCATAATAGCAAAACAAATTTAATCTAATCATTCACTTAAAATATAAAGTGAATAATTCCACACCTTAGTTATACCCATCATAAATCTAAAACTTGGTAATAATTAAAATATATTACATCTTAAGTTTATTTAACCTTTTAAAGTTAACTTTAGTCTCCAATCTTATAAACATCAGGTCTAATGAATCACTTATGTTTTTTTTAGTTAACTTTGGTCTATTTAACTTAAGACATAAAGCATCTCAAGTCCACACTAATAAATCAAACACCAAAAGACATTGATCATGTTCTATTAACAATGATGACTGTTTAAACCTTAGAAAAGAAATCTTTTCTTCAAATGTTATTCGTTTTGCCACTTCAAATAACAATCTTATAATAAATTCTTCAACTCTTAACAACTCAATCCCAAGGACTTTTATCATAGTCACCACATGACAATTCACCATAATCACATCATCTTATACTTTACTTACATATTTTGGATTGTTAACACTTAGGTTCCTTACAAGGGTCATTACTTGTAAAGTAAAAATTTGAAGATAAACCAACTCTTAATGGAATCACCTAAGTTCACTTCACTTACAGTATTAGGGATTCACTTTGGGAATTTTACAAAATGCATAGCATTACATATGCATAAAATCATCTTGCTTCTTTAAACATTAGTCCTTACCAGACCAATGATGCTGATTTCAGATATTGGATCTTTTATATTGGCCTAAAGACCGTGAGTGCATAATCTTGCAATCACAAAAGGCAAGTTCACACTTGCTCATGTCCTTTGATTATTTTCTATAAAGTATTTTACAAATCCAGTGTTGTCATCACCTGCATTTGAAAAAGGTCAGAAAACACTATTTTCATAATAATGTGACTATACGTAATAACCTACTATAAGAGTTCTGGTGGTAAAGGAACATATTATCTAGGACTTAACAACCAATGTCGCCAGTGATTCTTGCGCCGTATATTACGCGTTGACCATGAGATTTGGAATGGGACGAAGAAGTCAGCTGTATCTTTTCCCTCTCACATGGAGCTGGATGTGCGGGTCATGGCTGTTATCACTCGTAGCATGCATATTATATGGTAATTCATAGAGGATATGCAGCATATGGGTGGGAGCCCTCAACGTCCCATGATAGTTCCGACATATGAACGGTCTATACAAACCATTGCCGTAATTCAAAAGGTGGGCATGGTGTACACCAAGGAGACATGCGGAGTCGCGGAGAAGGCAGTGATTGGCTTGGATCTTAGGTTGGGCCTCAAACAAAGGAAGTTTGAACGGGGACATACTCCCGACCGTGCAACAAAACCTAAGGTCTCTCATGGGTAAAGTGACGCACCTCTGCAGAGTGTAAGAACTGTAACTTGTTACTCCCTGTTCTAGGAAGGAGCTGCGAACGCGGCGGGAAAGGAACTCCATGAAAGTTCTGGTAAACCCGTGAAGGCTGACGGATATAGCTTTTTAGAATAAAAGCAACCTTTGAAGAAATGTTTACGAAAACTTGCATTGCCTACGACCTATGGTCTGTGGCTGTAGATATAGTGCATCAAACACTCCTTTTCTAGTGAACTTGCTGAGTACTCAAAGTATCTTCTTAACCCTTGCTAGATGCTGAAGCCAATACAGACGATGTCTACATTAACTTATGCTCAAGGAATCATCATCAAAAGCTAAAGCTCTTCAATGAAGTCAAGAAAGTCAACGTATACCTCAGCTCAAGTGAAGACGAAGTTGCTGATTAGATAGGAATAAAATCTCTAGCCATAGAACCTATTTCTGTAATGTATTGCAATAGCAGCAATGCTAGACCATTAGTTCAGATATTAGTCTTAATAGTATTATAATTTTGGAGTTGTTTATTTCTGATTCTTCTTTGTAAGAACTTTCTTTCTCTCTCTTTAACCTAGAGTGTTCTCTGGATCTTGTGTAAAGAGTTGAGTTGTAACCTATAGTCATGTCTTGGACCTGCTGTGTTTCTGTTGTACCACTCTAAGTGATGTAATACTAGTGAACGGTGTTTCATTGGTGTTATATCAATGACTATAGTGTACTACATCATGCAGTGGTATGCTGGGTCACCGTAACACATCTCCATGATTGAACCTAAGGAAGTGTGGGAAGCTCTTGAAGATTCGGATTGGTTAGAAGCTATGCACAAAGAGCTCAACAACTTTGAGAGAAACAAAGTATGGAAGTTAGTTGAGAAGCCAAAGGAGTGCCGCAATGTTATTGGAACAAAGTGGATATTCAAGAACAAGCAAGATGAGCATGGAATTATAGTAAGGAACAAGGCTAAATTGGTTGCACAAGGGTACTCTCAAATTGAAGGCATTGACTATGGAGAGACTTATGCACCCATGGCTCTCCTTGAGTCCATCTGTATCCTTCTTTCTTATGCGGCACATCATAACTTCAAGTTGCAACAAATGGATGTAGAGAGTGCATTTCTTTATGGTCCATTAAATGAGTTGGTATATGTTAAGCAACCCCCGGGATTTGAGGACCCCAACTTCCAAAACCATGTCTAAAAACTTGATAAGGCGCTCTATGGGCTCAAGCAAGCCCCACGCACGTGGTATGAGCACCTTAGAGAGTTATTGTTTGACCGTGGATTTGAGGTTGGGAAAATCGATCCCAATCTTTTTACTAAGAAAGTCAATGGGGAGCGTTTTGTATGCCAAATATATGTTGATGATATTATCTTTGTCTCATCTAACAAAGCTTTTAATGATGAATTCTCAAAGCTTATGACTAGTAGGTTCCGGATGTATTTGATGGGGGAGTTGAGAGTATTTCTTTATTTTGAGATCAACCAAGTTAAGCCAAGTATACTGAATATATGCTCAAGAGATTCAAAATGCAAGATTTAAATGGAGCTCCTACTCCCATGGCTACAAAGACTCATCTAGAACAAAATCCAAATGGTAAAGATGTGGATCAATAGGTATACCGGTCTATGATTGGTTCTTTGCTTTACCTTTGTGCATCTAGACCCGATATTGTGTTGAGTGTAGGTGTGTGTGCAAGATATCAAGCGGCTCCTAAAGAAAGCCATTTAATGGCGGTCAAGAGAATCTTTCGATATTTAGTTCATACCCCATTTTATGGTCTTTGGTATCCTCGAGGCTCAACATTTGCTCTTTGTGGATACACGGATTCGGATTGGGCGGGTGATAAGGATGATAGAAAATCAACATCCAGGGCTTGCCAATTCCTTGGTAGGTCCTTGGTATATTGGTCTTCTAAGAAGCAAAATTGTATATCTCTCTCCACCGCCGAAGCCGAGTATGTGGCAGCTGCTAGTGCTTGCACCCAATTGCTATGGATGAGGCAAACTTTAAAGGAATACGGTGTCCATTGTGACAAAGTGCCTATTCTATGTGACAATGAAAGTGCCATCAAGATTGCCTATAACCCGGTGGGTCACACAAGGACAAAGCATATTGAGATTCTGTTGGAATTATGCCCTAGAGGCAATAATAAAGATGTTATTATTATAATTCTTGTTCATGATAAAGTTTATATTCCATGCTAGAATTGTATTAAGCAGAAACATTAATACTTGTGTGGTTTGTGAACAACACCGTGTCCCTAGTACGCCTCTATGGACTAGCTCATTGATCAATGATGGTTAAGGTTTCCTAACCATAGACATGAGTTGTCAATTGATAATGAGATCATATCATTGGGAGAATGATATGGTGGACAGACCCAAACTAAGCGAAGCAATTAGATCGTGTCATTGTGTTCATCTTTGCGAAGCTTTTCTTATGTCAAATATTGTATTCCTTAGACCATGAGATAATACAACTCCCTGGTATCGGAAGAAAGCTTTGAGGTCATCAAACGTCATCCTATGAGAGGGTGATCATAAAGGTGTCTCTCAGGTGATCGGAAAGTATCTGTTGGGTTGTATGTATCGAGATGGGATTTGTCCCTCCCAAGTCGGAGAGATATACTTGGGCCCACTCGGTAATCGATATCAACACCGCTTGCAAGCATGTGGTTAAGGAGTTAATCACAAAGTGATATCGGATCACGGAACGAGTAAAGTACTTGCTGTGAACGAGATTGAACTAGGTATGACGGTACCGATGATCGAATCTCGAGCAAGTAAAATATCGCGAGACGAAGGGAATATATATATGGGATTAATTGAATCCTGGCATCGTGGTTCATCCGATATGATCATCAATGAATGTGTGGGAGTCAATATGGGTGCCTGGATCTGTTGATTATTGATAGAAGATCATGTCTGCATATTCTCGAACCATAGGTCACACACTTAACGTGTCTCACGCTAGGATAGATTGGATACTTGGTTTATGAATTTTGTTGAGTCTCGGATGGGATCCGGGACATCACGAGAGGTTCCGGAGTGGTCCGGAGAATAAGATTCATATAAGGCTGCAGTTTTTGGAGTTGAATTGTTTCGGATTAATCGGTATTGTACCGGAAGCTTCTAGAACCTTCCGGAAGGGGGCCAACGTGGTCCCACCTTCCGGGAGGGGGCATGGGCCTATGAGGGAGTGTCCTGGACACATTGGGCCAGGGGCACAAGGCCCCATAGGGCCCAGCCGATCCTAGAGAGTTTAAATCGTTTAAACTAGAGATAGAATTTCTAGATAAGGGAAAGTTTAAATCGTTTAAGCGGAGATAGAATCCTAGCCCCCACTCCTCCCTCCCTTGGCCGCGGCCCAAGGCTTGGAGGAGGGCTAGTTGGCCGCCTCCTCTATATATAGAGGGCTAGGGCCCCTCCTCTACACCTTCCTCCAAACCCTAGTTGCCTGCCGCCTCCTCTCTCCTCCCGATGTTTGTGGCGAAGCCTGCCGCAGAAATTCTCCACCATATACACCACGCCGTCGTGTTGTAGATCCAATCCATCTCTCCACCATACTTGCTGGTCCGAGGAAGGAGGAGACGTCGAGGTGCCGTGCATCTCACGGAGGCACCGCCACTTGTGGTGCTAGATCGGATCGGATCGTGAGGAGGAGAAGCGAGTACAATCGCATCACCCACGTTCCGAACGCGTTCTCCGCTGTGAATCTTCAAGGGTATGAAGATCTAATCCAATCTCTCGTTGTTTGCATCTCCTAGATTAGATCTTGGCTTTCCTCGGTTCGCTAGTAGAAAATTTTGATTTACTATGCTGCGAAACCCTTCAGTGGTATCAGAGCTAGATCTATGCGTAGATGTGTTTCATGAGTAGAACGCAACATGGTTGTTGCGGGCGTTGATGTTTTCTGTTGCAAGCCTCTTGTTTGTGTTCTTCTTATGACGCAGGATAGTGAGATTGAAGCGGTCCAGGCCAACCTTACGCGACGTCGTTCGTGAGACCGGCTCCGCACTTGACGTGTGGCTTGTACCATACATGCGGCTGGTGGATGTCAGTTTCTCTCACTATAGTTGTCATGGGATTAACACCGGAGTTTGGCAACCATAATATCACCGTTGTGGCTTTCCGTAGGTAAGAATCGTTCTTAGCATCTACTCCCATAAGCCACGTAAAACATGCAACAACAAAGTAGACTAACTTGTTTTTGCAGGGAGTGTTTTCTGTGATATGGTATGGCCCAAGATGTGATGTGTATAATGTATGCGATGATCATGTTTTGTAATGTTTCACGACTTGCATGTCGATGAGTACACAACCGGCAGGAGCCATATGGTTGTCTTTATAATTGTGTATGACCTGCGAGTCAACTTCTTATACGCCATGTAATAGCTTTACTTTATCGCTAAGTAGTTAGCAATAGTTGTAGTTGCTATTCGTGGTGGAGACAATCATGGTGAAGTGATGGAGATCATGCCGGAACGCACAAGATGGAGATCATTGCGCAAAGATTGGCTATACCATGTCACATAAAGTTATATGCATGTGATGTTTATCCTTTTATGTATCTTATTATGCTTAGATCGCGACGGTAGCATTATAAGATGATTCCTCACTTAAAGATCAAGATAAAACTTGTTGGAGATATGCCCTAGAGGCAATAATAAATGTAGTTATTATTATATCTTTGTGTTTATGATAAATGTTTACATTCATGCTATAATAGTATTAACAAGGAAACCATTAATACTTGTGTGATTTGTAAACTTAATTTGAAGTCCCTAGTATAGCCTCTATACTTCACTAGCTTGTTGGTTGATTGATGATTGTGGTTTCCCTATCATGAACATTGAGATGTTATCAACAACAAGATCATATCGTTAGGAGAATGATATGGTGGACATACTCCTATAGATAAGCGTAGCATAAAGATCAAGTCATTTCAATAGTTCAATTGCTATATGCTTTCTGATACATAGTAACCTAATTCCTTCGACCATGAGATCATGCATATCACCTTTACTGGATGGATGCTTTGATGTCATCAAACACCACACCATAACAGGGTGGCTATAAAGGTGGTATTGAGTGTTCGGAAAGTATTGGTTGAAACACATGGATCAAGAGTGGGATTTGTCCATCCATATGACGGATAGATATTCTCTGGGCCCTCTCGGTGAAATGTCATCCAATTAGCTTGCAAGCATGTGACTGGGTCACAAGGGATCACATATCACGGAACGAGAAAAGAGTACTTATCAAGAACGAGGTTGAACTAGGTATGCGTAGATACCGACGATCATAACCTCGGATAAGTAACATATCGTGAGACAAAGGGAAATTGGTATCGTATGTAAGTGGTTCATTCGATCGCAAAGTAATCGTAGAAATATGTGGGAGCCATATGAATTTCCAGATTCCTCTATTGGTTATTGTTCGGAGAAGTGTCTCGATCATGTCCGCATAATTCACGAACCGTAGGGAGACACACTTAAGGATTCGACGTTGTTTGAGTAGTTATGGTATTATGAGAAAGAGACCGAATGTTGTTGAGTCTCGGATGGGATCCGGATATCACGAGGTGATCCGGAATGGTCCGGAGAATAAGATTCATATAAGGAAAGTCCTGTTTGAGTTGGGGAATGGTTCCGTGTTTTCATCGAACATTCTAGAAGGTCCCGGAATGTCCCAAGACCGAGGGGGAAGGGTACATGAATGTGTCATTGTAAGTTGGAATGATTGCATCATGTACTAGGTGTTCTTGCTGTCCAAAATAAAGGGTTTATTTAAATCCTAAATTGAAAAGTCAAACGGCTAGTTTGAAAGTCAAACGGCAATTATGTGAAGTGGGAAAAGAGGATGAGGTGGAGGACGACTTGGGGGAGGAGTCCCCTTGGCCGCCGCGCCTCACAAGGCCGACTTGGGAGGACTCCTCCCTTGGCCGCCGCCCTCCCACCTATATAAGGAGGGGCAGGGCTCCCTCCTAACACACACAAGTTCCTATCTTCTACCTCCGGTTTAGAGCCGTTTTGGTTTAGAGCTTCTAATTGCTTTAGCCCGCGGTTTAGAGCCTTCTAATTGGTTTAGAGCCTTCTAATTGGTGTGTCTAATTACTAGACCACTAATAGCCTCTCTCATAAGCTCCACCATACTCGCACCGGCTTAAGGCGAAGCCTCATGGATCTCCCTCTACTTAGGTACCACGCCAGTTGTCTCTTAGGAATCGCGAGGAGAGTGCTACAACCTCCGCCTGCTGGAACAAGGGAGAGGAAGGTCTTCACGAAAACCGAACGTGTGACCGACTACGGGAGCGCTGCCGGAACGTGGCGCCGGAAGGATCGTCTACGCGATCTTGAGATCGGAAAGAGTACGACTACATCACCCACGAGAATCTGCTCTCGTTAAACACTTTGGAATCTTCGAGGGTGAGTTATTCCATCGACTCGTTGCTACAATCTAGTAGATAGATCTTGGCTTGTTTGTTTGTATGCGATAGAAAATTTTTGTTTTCCATGCTACGAAACCCTACAGTGGTATCAGAGCCGTGTCTATATGTAGATCTGTTGCACGAGTAGAACACAATGGTCATTGTGGGCATTGATGTTTTTATTGTAGATTGCTTTTTGTGTACTTTGCATCTTGCGGTATGTTGGGATGAAGCGGCCAGTGATAACCTGACATGACATCGTTCATGAGACTTGCTCCACGCTTGACATGCAACTTGTATTGCATAAGTGGCTTTATGGTGCTGTTTCTCCTAGCATAGTAAAGATCCAATTTACAACGGGTGATCAACAATGCTAGTATCAATGTTGTGGTTCTTGTTCGTAAGTTAGAACGACACTTATTGAAAGCCCCAAACCACGTAAAATATGCAAAGAAAGTAGAGGCGTCTAACTTTGTTTTGCGGTGTCAAATGATGTGATATGGCCATGATTGTGATTATATTTGATGTATGCAATGTTCCTTATTGTAAGTTGGCAACGGCGTGAGCCATATGGTTGTCTTTAATTTACATTAAGACCTGCGTTCATTCAAAATAATTGTAATAGTTGAAGCTGGGCGACAACCATAAAGAAGCGTCATTGACCTTGATGCTTTGCCGGTGATGATGGAGATCATGTTCGCTTGAAGATGGAGATCGAAGCACAAAGAAGAAAGGCCATATCATATCACATATTATGAATTGCATGTGATGTTAATCCTTTATGCATCTTGTATTGCTTAGTAGACACGGTAGCATTATAAGATGATCCCTCATGCACATAAATTTCAAGTTCTAAAGTGTTCACCCTTAGTATGCACCGTTGCCAAAGCTTGCTGCTCAAGCACCACGTGATGATCGGGTGTCTTTGATTCAGCGGGTGAATACAACGTAAGCAAGCCAGATTTGCTTATGCGGTAGCTAAGGTTTGATCTTGACGAGCCTAGCATGTACAGACATGGCCTCAGGAACACGGATCGCCGAAAGGTAAAGCATGAATCATATAGTAGATATGATGAACATGATGATTGTTCGCCATTGAAACTATATCAACTCTCGTGATGATCGGTGTTGATGTAGTGGATTTGGTTCGTGTGATCACTAAAACAATGTGAGGGATGTTGTTTTGAGTGGGAGTTCACCTAGTTTAATTTCATTAATTAATTTGAACTCAATTTGTCATAAACTTAGTCTAAACTATTGCAAATATGTTGTAGATCAATGGCAGCCCTACCATCAATTTTAATGCGCTAGAGAAAGAAAAGTTGAAAAACAATGGAAGCAACTTCATGGATTGGTTCCGCAATTTGAGGATTGTCCTCACAGCGGTAATTTGACCTATGTCTGGATGCACCGCTAGGTGACCCACCTCAGCTGATGCCACCGATGAAGTAAAGAATGTTTACCTCGCTTCTAAGAATCAAGACTCCATAGTTCATGTGCTATCTTGTATGGTTTAGAATCGAGCTTGTAAAAGGTTTGAAGAGTCGACCCATATGATCTTGTCGAGGATCTCAAATTAATTTTTGAGACTCATGCGGCAATTGAAAGTTATGAAGCTTCTGAAAAGTTCTTTAACTGCAAGATGGAAGAGGGCAGCTCCGTCAGTGAGCATGTGCTTAAGATGTCTGGGCATGCAAATAAACTTCAAAGCTTGGGTATAGTGATTCCTAATACTTTGGGGGTTTACCGCATCCTCCAATCACTACCACCAAGTTACAAGAACTTTGTGATGAACTACAACATGCAGAACATGAACAAAGAGTTGCCAGAACTATTTGCTATGTTAAAATCTGCAGAAGTGGAGATCAAGAAAGAGCACCAAGTGTTGATGGTCAATAAGACCACCAAATTCAAGAAAGGCAAGTCTAAGGGACACTTCAAGAAGGGTGGTAAGAAAGTTACCACGCCGACGAAGAAGACCAAGGCTGGACCCAAGCCTGATACTGAGTGCTTTTACTGCAAGGGAGAAGGTCACTGGAAGCGGAATTGCCCAAAGTACTTGGCGGATTTGAAGAACGGCAACATCAAGAAGAAAGGTATATCTGATATACATGTTATTGATGTGTATCTCACTAGTATTCGTAGTAGTGCACGGGTATTTGATCTTGGTTCGGTTGCTCATATTTGTAACTCAAACAGAGCTGCAGAATAAACGGAAGCTAGTGAAGAACGATGTGACGATGCGCGTGGGAAACGGATCAAAGGTTGATGTGATCGCGGTCGGCACGCTACCTCTTCATCTACCATCGGGATTAGTTTTATACTTAAATAATTGTTATTTGGTGTCTGCGTTGAGCATGAACATTATATCGGGATCTTGTTTATTGCGAGACGGTTACTTGTTTAAATCCGAGAATAATGGTTGTTCGATTTATATGAGTAATATGTTTTATGCACATGCACCTTTGATAGATGGTCTATTCTTGTTGAATCTCGATAGTGGAAATACACATATCAACAACATTGAGGCTAAACGTTTGAAATCAAGCGATAATTCGACCTATATGTGGCAATCGTCGTCTTGGTCACATTGGAGTGAAGCGATGAAGAAACTCCATTCCGATGGACTTCTTGAATCACTTGATTTTGAATCACTTGAAAGATGCGAAGCATGTCGATGGGTAAAATGACTAAGACTCCATTTTACGGTATAATGGAGCGAGCTACAGACTTATTGGAAATCATACATACCGATGTGTGTGGTCCAATGAGTGTAGCATCGCGCGGTGGTTATCGTTATGTTCTTACCTTCACGGATGACTTGAGTAGATATGGGTATATCTATTTCATGAAACATAAGTCCAAAACTTTCGAGAAGTTTAAGGAGTTTCAAAGTGAGGTAGAGAATCAACGTAACAAGAAGATTAAATTTCTACGTTCGATCGTGGAGGTGAATATCTAAGTTACGAGTTTGGCGAGCATTTGAAGAAATGTGGAATACTTTCAGATTGACACCGCCGGAACACCACAGCGTAATGGTGTGTCCGAACGTCAGAATCGAACTCTCTTAGATATGGTTCGTTCTATGATGTCACTTACAGATTTACCGCTATCATTTTGGGGTTATGCATTAGAAACAACCGCATTCACTTTAAATAGGGCACCATCCAAATCCGTTGAAACGACACCATATGAATTATGGTTTGGGAAGAAACCTAAATTGTCGTTCCTTAAAGTTTGGGGATGCGGCCTATGTAAAGAAGTTAGTCGGACAAGCTTGAACCCAAAGCGGAAAAATGCGTCTTCATAGGATACCGAAGGAAACTATTGGGTATACCTTCTATCATAGATCCGAAGGCAAAATCTTCGGTTAAGAATGGATCCTTTCTAGAGAAGGAATTTCTCGAAAGAAGTGACTGGAAGGAAAGTAGAACTCGACGAGGTTGTCGAACCTTCTCTCGAATTGCGAGTAGCGCGACGGAAGAAGTTCTGTGGTACTGCACCAATAAGAGAGGAAGCTAATGATGGTGATCATGAAACTTCGGGTTGAAGTTGCTACTGAGCCTCGGAGGTCAACGAGAAATCGTACCACTCCATTGGTATGATTTCGTTATGAATGTCATGTTGGTGGACAACACCGATGACCCCGAGACATATGAGGAAGCAATGATGAGCCCAGATTCCAATAAATGGCAAGAAGCCATGAACCGAGATTGGATCCATGTACAAAACCAAGTATGGACTTTGGTGGACTTACCGGATGGCGGAAGGTCATCGAGAACAAATGGATTTTCAAGAAGAAAGCAGATCTTGATGGTAATGTTCTCATCTATAAAGCTCGACTTGTCGCAAAAGGGTTCGACAAATTCAAGGAGTTGACTACGATGAGACTTTCTCACCGTAGCGAAGCTAAAGTCTGTGAGGATTATGTTAGCAATCGCTGCATATTATGATTATGAGATATGGCGATGGATGTCAAAACAGCATTCCTCAATGGAGACATTGATGAAGAGTTGTATATTATGCAACCCAAAGGTTTTGTCGATCCTAAAGATGCTAACAAGGTATGCAAGCTTCAACGGTCCATCTATGGATTGAAGCAAGCATCCGAAGTTGGAATCAACGCTTTGATAAGGTAATCAAAGTTTTAGTTTTATACAAACTTATGGAGAAGCTTGTATTTACAAGAAAGTGAGTGAGCTCAGAGCATTCTTAATACTATATGTGGATGACATATTGTTGATTGGGAATGATGTAGACCTTCTTAATAGTGTCAAAGAGTATTTGAATAATAGTTTTCAATGAAGGATCTTGGCGAAGCTTACATATTAGGCATAAAGATTTATAGAGATAGATCGAACGCCAAATATCATTGTCACAAAGTACATATTTGGACAAAGTTCTAAAGAGGTTTGAATGGAAGATAGCAAGAAAGGGTTCTTGCCCATGTTGCTATCGACCTTGAGTAAAACTCAAAGTCCGACATCGGCGTAAGATAGAGAAAGGATGAGTAAGACTCCTATGCCTCAGCCATAGGATCTCTAATGTATGCCATGCTATGTACTAGACCCGACATCGCATATGCTATTAGTCTAACTAGCAGATATCAAAGTGATCCAGAGTGGATCATTGGACAATGATCAAAAACATCCTTAAGTACTTGAGAAGAACTAAGGATATGGTTCTTTCTTATGGAGGTGATGAACAGCTCGTTGTTAATGGTTACACCGATGCTAGTTGGAACACCGATCCGGATGATTCTAAAATCACAACTGGATACGTATTTATTTTGAATGGTGCAGTGATTAGCTGGAGGAGTGCAAAGCAAAGCGTTGTGGCGAGATCTTCAACTGAATCGAATACATGGTCGCTTGGGAGGCTTCACAAGAAGCGATATGGATGAAAGAGTTCATTATAGAGCTGGGTGTGGTTCCAAGTCGCTGGACCCAATGTCTATCTCTGTGTGATAACATGGGCGCCATAGCTAATGCGCAAGAACCAAGGTCACACAAGAAGTGAAGCATATCAAGCTGCTTCCACGCTATTCGAGAACATATCCGGGATGGGGATATAAAGATTTGCAAAGTACACACAGATCTGAATGTGGCGGATCCGTTGACTAAACCTCTCCGAGGGCAAACATGACCAACACCAAACTGCCATGGGTGTTCGTATATTACCATGTAATCTAGATTAGATGACTCTAGTGCAAGTGGGAGGCTGTGGAGATATGCCCTAGAGGCAATAATAAATGTAGTTATTATTATATCTTTGTGTTTATGATAAATGTTTACATTCATGCTATAATAGTATTAACAAGGAAACCATTAATACTTGTGTGATTTGTAAACTTAATTTGAAGTCCCTAGTATAGCCTCTATACTTCACTAGCTTGTTGGTTGATTGATGATTGTGGTTTCCTATCATGAACATTGAGATGTTATCAACAACAAGATCATATCGTTAGGAGAATGATATGGTGGACATACTCCTATAGATAAGCGTAGCATAAAGATCAAGTCATTTCAATAGTTCAATTGCTATATGCTTTACGATACATAGTAACCTAATTCCTTCGACCATGAGATCATGCATATCACCTTCTTTGGATGGATGCTTTGATGTCATCAAACACCACACCGTAACAGGTGGCTATAAAGGTGGTATTGAGTGTTCGGAAAGTATTGGTTGAAACACATGGATCAAGAGTGGATTTGTCCATCCATATGACGGATAGATATTCTCTGGCCCTCTCGGTGAAATGTCATCCAATTAGCTTGCAAGCATGTGACTGGTCACAAGGATCACATATCACGGAACGAGAAAAGAGTACTTATCAAGAACGAGGTTGAACTAGGTATGCAGATACTGACGATCATAACCTCGGATAAGTAACATATCGTGAGACAAAGGGAAATTGGTATCGTATGTAAGTGGTTCATTCGATCGCAAAGTAATCGTAGAAATATGTGGGAGCCATATGAATTTCCAGATTCCTCTATTGGTTATTGTTGGAGAAGTGTCTCGATCATGTCCGCATAATTCACGAACCGTAGGGAGACACACTTAAGGATTGACGTTGTTTGAGTAGTTATGGTATTATGAGAAAGAGACGAATGTTGTTGAGTCTCGGATGGGATCCGGATATCACGAGGTGATCCGGAATGGTCCGGAGAATAAGATTCATATAAGGAAAGTCCGTTTGAGTTGGGGAATGGTTAGGTGTTTTCATCGGGAACATTCTAGAAGGTCCTGAATGTCCGGCACCGGGAGGGGAAGGGTACATGAATGTGTCATTGTAAGTTGGAATGATTGCATCATGTACTAGGTGTTCTTGCTGTCCAAAATAAAGGGTTTATTTAAATCCTAAATTGAAAAGTCAAGCAGCTAGTTTGAAAGTCAAACGCAATTTTGGGAAGTGGGAAAAGAGGAGGAGGTGGAGGCCGACTTGGGAGGAGTCCCCTTGGCCAGCGCCTCCCAAGGCCGACTTGGGAGGACTCCTCCCCTTGGCCCTCCCACCTATAAAGGAGGGCGGGGCCTCCCTCCTAGCACACACAAGTTCCTATCTTCTACCTCCGGTTAGAGCCGCTTTTGGTTTAGAGCTTCTAATTGCTTTAGCCACGGTTTAGAGCCTTCTAATTGGTTTAGAGCCTTCTAATTGGTGTGTCTAATTACTAGACCACTAATAGCCTCTCTCATAAGCTCCACCATACTGCACTGCTTAAGGCGAAGCCTCTGGGATCTCCCTCTACTTAGGTACCACGCAGTTGTCGGAATCGCGAGGAGAGTGCTACAACCTCCGCTGCCTTTGGAACAAGGGAGAGGAAGGTCTTCACGAAAATCGAACGTGTGACCGACTACGGGAGCGCCGGAACGTGGGCCGAAGGATCGTCTACGCGATCTTGAGATCGGAAAGAGTACGACTACATCACCCACGAGAATCTGCTCTCGTTAAACACTTTGGAATCTTCGAGGGTGAGTTATTCCATCGACTCGTTGCTACAATCTAGTAGATAGATCTTGGCTTGTTTGTTTGTATGCGATAGAAATTTTTTGTTTTCCATGCTACGAAACCCTACAAAACTGTGTTCTCCCCAAATATGCACCGTTGCGAAAGTTCGTCGTGTCCAAGCATCACGTGATGATCGGGTGCTATAGACTCTACGCTCACATACAACGGGTGCAAGCCAGTTTTTGCACACGCGGAAATACTTGGGTTTGACTTGACGAGCCTAGCATGTACAGACATGGCCTCGGAACACATGAACCGAAAGGTTAAGCATGATTCATATGAATGATATGATCGACACTTCGTTGTCCACCATTGAAGCCACATCTCTTCTCGTGAAGATCGGATTAGGTGTGGTGAATTTGGATCATGTTCACTAAACAACTTGAGGGATGTTGAATTTAGTGGGAGTTCATCTAGTAATTTGATTAAAAGTTGAACTAGTTATCATGAACATAGTCTAATTTGTACTTGCAAATATTGTAGATCACATGGCTAAGTCCAACTTCAACTTCAACGTTTTTGCTGAGAAAGAAAAGCTTAAGAACAATGGGTCTAACTTCACCGACTGGTTCCGCAATCTGAGAATCATTCTCTCTGGCGGTCAAAAGGACTATGTCCTTGAGAAAGCGTTAGGTAACCCCTCTGCAATCGCTACGCTGATGAGAAAGCTGTCTATTAGTCGCGCAAAGATGATTATGGAGTGATTAAGAGCACCATGTTGTTTGCTATGGAACCGGAACTTCAAAATCGTTTTGAAAACTATCCCGAGCCCTTTGAGATTCTCGAAGAGTTGAAAACCATGTTTCAAACTCAGGCCCGTTCTGAGAGATATGAGATCTCCGAGAAGTTCTTTAACTGCAAGATGGAGGAAGGGAGTTCCGTTAGTGAGCACGCCATTAAGATGTCGCTACACTCAACGCCTTTGAGCAAGCGGATCTGCAAGATTCTAGAGGAGCTCAAGATTGACAGGTTCTGCAATCACTCCTCCCAGCTACAAAAGTTTTGTAGTGACTCATAATCAGATTGGTTCCATCGATATCGATCACGAGCTCTTCTCAAAGCTGAAGGCTGCGGAGGTGGACATCAAGAAGGATAATCATGTGTTGATGGTCAACAAGCCCTCCTTTAAGAAAAGTAAGGGTGCAAAGAAGCCCTTCAAGAAGGGCGGCGGCAAGCGCAATGCCCCTGCTGAGAAGAAGCTCAGGTCTGGTCCCAAGCCGGACACTGAGTGCTTCTATTGCAAGGACAAGGGTCCTTGAAGCGCAATCGTCCAAGTACTTAGCGGACAAGAAGGCTGGCACCATCAAAGGTATATTTGATATACATGTTATTGATGTTTTCCTTACTAGCCCTCGTTAGTGCACGGGTATTTGATCTTTTGATTGCTAATATTTGTAACTCAAAGCAGAGCTACGGAATAGGCAATGACTTGCGAGGGATGAGGTGACGATGCGCGTTGGCAACGGATCAAGAGTTGATGTGATGGCCGTCGGCACACTCTCCTTAGTTTTACCTTCGGGATTAGTTTTAAACCTTAATAAATGTTATTATGCGCCTGCGTTGAGCATGAATATTATTTCTGGATCGTGTTTATTACAAGACGGTTATTCATTTAAATCAGAGAATAATGGTTGTTCTATTTATATCAGTAACATCTTTTATGGTCATGCACCTCTTATGAATGGTTTATTTCTTCTAACTCTCGAAAGGGATGAAACACACATCCATAATATTGAGGCTAAGAGATGCAAAGTAGATAGTGATAATACTACTTATTTGTGGCACTGTCGTCTAGATCATATTGGTAAAGCATGAAGAAACTCCATTCGATGGACTTTTGGAGTCTCTTGATTTTGAATCATTTGACACATGCGAACCATGCCTCATGGGCAAGATGATCAAAACCCGTTCTCGGTATGATGGAGCGAACAACGGACTTGTTGGAAATCATACATACCGATGTATGCGGACCGATGAGTGTTTCATTTGCGGTGGATATCGCTATTTTCTCACTTTTACCGATGACTTAAGTAGATATGGGTATATCTATTTAATGAAACATAAATCTGAAACGTTTGAAAAGTTCAAAGAATTTCAGAATGAAGTAGAGAACCATCGTAACAGAAAGATTAAGTTTCTACGATCCGATCGTGGGGGCGAATATTTGAGTTATGATTTTCTCACGCATCTCAAAGCAAGTGGAATCGTTTCACAACTCCATACCCGGAACACCACAACAGCAATGGTGTGTAATCGAGCGGAATCGAACCCTATTAGATATGGTCCGATCGATGATGTCTCTTCTTGATTTGCGTTATCATTTTGGGGTTATGCATTAGAAACCGCTGCATTCACTTTAAATAGGGCTCCATCTAAATCCGTTGAGGCGACACCGTATGAAGCGTGGTTTGGTGCTAAACCTAAGTTGTCGTTTCTTAAAGTTTGGGGATGCGAAGCTTCGTCAAGAAGTTGATGCGGACAAGCTCGAACCCAAAGCGGAGAAGTCGTCTTCATAGGATACCCTAAGGAAACTATTGGGTATACCTTCTATCACGCAGAAGAGGCAAAGTGTTTATGCATAAAACGGTTCCTTTCTTGAGAAGGAGTTTCTCTCGAAAGAAGTGAGTGGGAGGAAAGTAGAGCTAGACGAGGTTATTGAACCTTCTCTTGAATTGGAGAGTAGCGCAGCACCTGAAATTGTTCGGTGCTTTGCACCAACAATAGAGGAAGCTAATGACAAGGATCATGAAGCTTGGACGATCTGCTCTTGAGCGTCGCAAGTCGACAAGGTCGCGTGCCCCTCCGAGTGATGCAGCAACCTGTCTTATCTTGTTAGTAGAAGACAGTGAACCTACGAACTATGAGGAAGCAATGATGAGCCCAGACTCGAGAAATGGCTAGAAGCCATGAAATCAATTGGGATCCATGGCGAAAACCAAGTATGGACTTTGGTGGACCCTCCTAGCGACTAAAGGCCGTTGAGTGCAAATGGATCTTCAAGAAGAAAACAGCGCGGATGGTAATGTTACCGTCTATAAAGCACGGCTTGTTGCGAAAGGTTTTCGACAAGTTCAAGGTGTTGACTACGATGAGACTTTCTCTCCGTAGCGATGTTTAAGTCCATTCGATTTTATTAGCAATTGCTGCGTTTCATGATTATGAAATATGGCAAATGGATGTCAAGGCTTTCCTCAATGGCAACATTGATGAAGAGTTGTATATGATGCAACCCGAAGGTTTTGTCGATCCTAAGGATCTTGATAAAGTATGCAAACTTCAGCGTTCCATTTATGGGAAGCAAGCATCTCGGAGTTGGAAGCTTCGTTTTGATCAAGTGATCAAGAGCTTTGGATTTGTTCCAAATTGCTCTGAAGCTTGCATCTACAAGAAAGTGAGTGGGAGCTCGGTGGCGTTTCTAGTACTATATGTGGATGACATATTGATTATTGGAAATGACATCAACATGTATGAAGTGAAGAGTTATTTGAACAAGTGTTTTCAATGAAAGACCTAGGTGAAGCTGCTTATATATTGGGCATCAAAATCTATAGAGATAGACAAAGGCGCTTGATAGCTTTAAGCGGTACATACCTAGACAAAGTTCTGAAAAGGTTCGGAATGGATAAGGCATTGAAAGGTTCGATTGCCTATGTTGTCGAGTAAGATATTGAGCAAGGCTCGGTGTCATTCTGATAAATGATAGGGAAGCTATGAGCAAAGTGCCTTATGCCTCGGCCATAGGTTCCATCATGTATGCCATCTTGTACTAGACGGATGTGTCCAATGCTCTTAGTTTGACGAGATATCAAAGTGATCCGAGTGGAACCTTTGGACAGCCGTGAAGAACATCCTAAGGTACCTAAATAGGACTAAAGAAATGTTCTAAGTCTATGGGGTGATGAACGGCTCGTCGTAAAGGTTACGTCGATGCTAGTTTCGACACCGACAAGGATGATTCTAAATCTCAGACAGGATACGTGTATATTTTGAATGGAGGAGCTGAGCTGGAGAAGCTGCAAGCAAAGCGTGATCACGGGATCTCTGAGAAGCGGAATACATGGCTGCTGCAGAAGCGTCAAGTGAAGGAGTTTGGATCAGGAACTTCATCCTTTGAGCTTGGCGTGGTTCAAGTGCATTGGACCCTTTGGAGATATTGTGACAACATCGGCGCCATAGCACTTTTCGCTAAGGAACCAAGATATCATCCAAAGACCAAGCATATCAACGCAAGTTTCATATAATCCGAGATTATATAGCAGATGGAGATCTGAAGATCAGCAAAGTACATACAGATCTGAATGTCGCAGATCCATTGACTAAACCTCTTCCACGTGCAAAACATGATCAGCACCTCAGTGCCATGGGTGTGAGATTGTTGCCAAATGTAAACTAGATTATTGACTCTAGTGCAAGTGGGAGACTGTTGGAATTATGCCCTAGAGGCAATAATAAAGATGTTATTATTATAATTCTTGTTCATGATAAAGTTTATATTCCATGCTAGAATTGTATTAAGCGGAAACATTAATACTTGTGTGATTTGTGAACAACACCGTGTCCCTAGTACGCCTCTATGGACTAGCTCATTGATCAATGATGGTTAAGGTTTCCTAACCATAGACATGAGTTGTCAATTGATAATGAGATCATATCATTGGGAGAATGATATGGTGGATGAGACCAAACTAAGCGAAGCAATTAGATCGTGTCATTGTGTTCATCTTTGCGAAGCTTTTCTTATGTCAAATATTGTATTCCTTAGACCATGAGATAATACAACTCCCTGGTATCGGAAGAAAGATTTGAGGTCATCAAACGTCATCCTATGAGAGGGTGATCATAAAGGTGTCTCTCAGGTGATCGGAAAGTATATTGGGTTGTATGTATCGAGATGGGATTTGTCCCTCCCAAGTCGGAGAGATATACGGGCCCACTCAGTAATCGATATCAACACGCTTGCAAGCATGTGGTTAAGGAGTTAATCACAAAGTGATATCGGATCACGGAACGAGTAAAGTACTTCTGTGAATGAGATTGAACTAGGTATGACGATGATGATCG
Organism: Avena insularis; assembly: GCA_023614405.1. Taxonomy (NCBI): domain Eukaryota; kingdom Viridiplantae; phylum Streptophyta; class Magnoliopsida; order Poales; family Poaceae; genus Avena; species Avena insularis. The sequence continues at coordinate 431,762,053 of CM042685.1, read as the reverse complement.
AATCTCGGGCAAGTAAAATATCGCGAGACGAAGGGAATATATATATGGGATTGATTGAATCCTGGCATCGTGGTTCATCCGATATGATCATCGATGAATGTGTGGGAGTCAATATGGGTGCCCAGACCCCGCTGTTGATTATTGATAGAAGATCATGTCTGCATATTCTCGAACCCGCAGGGTCACACACTTAACGTGTCTCGACGCTAGGATAGATTGGATACTTGGTTTATGAATTTTTGTTCGGAGTCTCGGATGGGATCCGGGACATCACGAGAGGTTCCAGAGTGGTCTGGAGAATAAGATTCATATAAGGCAGTGCAGTTTTTGGAGTTCGGAATTGTTCCGGATTAATCGGTATTGTACCGGAAGCTTCTAGAACCTTCCGGAAGGGGGCCAACGTGTTCCCACCTTCCGGGAGGGGGCATGGGCCTATGAGGGAGTGTCCTGGCCGCATTGGGCCAGGGGCACAAGGCCCCATAGGGCCCAGCCGATCCTAGAGAGTTTAAATCGTTTAAACTAGAGATAGAATTTCTAGATAAGGGAAAGTTTAAATCGTTTAAACTGGAGATAGAATCCTAGCCCCCCACTCCTCCCTCCCTTTGCCGCCGGCCCAAGGCTTGGAGGAGGGGCTAGGGTTGGCCGCCCCCTCCCCCTCTATATATAGAGGGCTAGGGCGCCCCTCCCTCTACACCTTCCTCCAAACCCTAGTTGCCCTGCTGCCCTCCTCTCTCCCTCCCGACTGTTTGTAGGCGAAGCCCTGCTGCAGAAATTCTCCACCATATACACCACGCCGTCGTGTTGTAGATCCAATCCATCTCTCCACCATACTTGCTGGTCCGAGGAAGGAGGAGACGTCGAGGTGCTACACGTGTGCATCTCACGGAGGCACCGCCACTTGTGGTGCTAGATCGGATCGGATCGCGAGGAGGAGAAGCGAGTACGACTGCATCACCCACGTTCCGAGGAACGTTCCGCTGCACGAATCTTCAAGGGTATGAAGATCTAATCCAATCTCTCTCGTTGTTTGCATCTCCTAGATTAGATCTTGGCTTTCCCTCTGTTCGCTTCCGTAGAAAATTTTGATTTACTATGCTGCGAAACCCTTCAGATTCGCCATCACTTCATTAGAGATCATGTTGCCCGAGGTGATATTGATATATCATATGTGTCAACCAAAGATCAACTTGCCGATATCTTCACGAAGCCACTTGATGAAGCAAGGTTTTGCTATTTGAGGAATGAACTAAATGTCGTAGATTCAAGGAGCTTGACTTGATTTTCTTGCATTCTCACCTATGCTTCGACCCATATTTGGTTTAGGTGTAGGCATGGATATAGGGGGAGTGCGGTCCTAATTGATTGGACCATTCCTCCCCCCATTATGCCCAAAGAAATCAAAATCATTCCTCTTAATATCATTTTGTGATATGTGAGCTTAATGATGAGTTTCGGTAATGGACCCAAGATATATCTTCGTGGTGCCAAGCCGAGTATACTCAAATATGGTGGCCTAGGCCAGCGCCCTCTCTCATTAGAGAGGGCGGTACTTACTCATGTTTGTCATTTGCTTGATTCTAGTCTCTTGGAGCTTTTTCTGAATGCTTTTGTGAATTCCTATGGCTCTTGTTGGTTCTTCACAGTTTGATGTCTCAACCCAAGCCCTTTCCCTATCTTAAAACTGTCTATCTCTCATATATGTCCCCAAAACACCTATCCTGGAACTTTTGGTCGAGGAGGACCGGAGTCTCCGGTGTACATACACCGGAGTCTCTGGTCCAGACGGTTTCTGCCACTTAAAGTAGGGGGGCGGGGTGAACTGGTACAACAGTTCCTCATTCTTCACCCCGTCCCCTACCTCCAAACCTGTCGCCTCCTCTTACAAAACTCCTCCCCGGAGGTCAAGAAGCCCCCGAGATCCGCCGTGCCGCCGGCCAACCTTCCCCTCTCCTCCATTGGGTCATTCCCACCAGAGGAATTGATCCCATGGACAGATCTGGTACCTCCCCTCTACTTTTTCTCCTAGGGTTCATCTCTAGATGTGTTTTTGAGGATTGGTGTTGATTTGTCCATTGGAATCACTTGTTTGCGTGCACTCTAGTACTTTATCCTTGTTGCATTGCCCGATCTTCTAGATTCACCCCCACCAGCATCTCCCCATCTCATGCCCGAGCCTCCCGACCGGAGATTCCGGACTTAGGGCCGGAGACTCCGGTCTCCAGGACCGGAGACTCCGGTCTGAGCCGGAGACTCTGGTATGAGGTGCGGAGACTCCGGTAGTGGATGAATCAAACAGACCAGAAATGCATCAAAGTTCTTGTACTACATTGTTGGGACATATATATACTCATCTCCATGCTATCCCCATCACTGTTGTTCACAGGTGATGGCTCTAGTCGTCCTCGTTGTACCAAGGCCAAGTCCCAAAGGGGCCTCACTATGATGAAGCTCAAGGTCAGTTTATTATGCCTCCTTCCAACCGCAAACAGCTGGCACGTGATGCAGCCTATTTGAAGAGGGACCAAGAGAGAGATGAACGAGAGGACCGTGCCAAGAAGACCAAATATGACAACCTTCAGACCTAGGCCAAAATTTCAAAAGAGGAGTACCGTGAGCTGAGAAAGACAGATTTCTATACGCTGCCTCGTACTAGTGATGATCCTCGGTTCTGGAGGAAGGAACATGCTGTGTTCATGAAGGATGTGTATGGTGTGCTCACCAAATCACTGGTCTGCCCTCAGAAGTTCATGAGTGTTGAGCAGATGCGCCTCAGCCCCTACTTCAATGATGCTTTGTGGATCTATGAGAAGCTGGGACTGTATAACTTGATGGAGCTGCGTGAAGACTACAATGTCCACCTTGTACAGCAGTTCTATGCCACGGTTGTGTTTGGGTCTGATCAAGACAGGACTATGGTTTGGATGTCTGGTACCACTTGCTGCACAGCTACATTCCATGACTTCGCTAACGTCATTTTTGAGATCTTTCATGGAGTATCCACTCCTGTTGGGCTGCGTATGCACTCTGCAGCTTTGGGTGAGAACAAGCTGAAGCTGACGCCTCTGTATGACGAGGGTGTTGTGGGAGGGTCAAAGGGACTCAAGACTCTCTACAACCTTATGCTGAGAATTTTCCGTCATACCATTGCACCTAGTGCTGGGAATGATGATGCGATTAGGGGTGGGCTTGTCAACCTTCTATACCACACTCACCGGATCTACAATGCTGGACCAGAGGCAGATGCTACACCTATTGATGTGATGGATTTTATTTTCGAGGAGATGTTCCATACTATTCTTTACAAGAAATCCTCTCGATTGCAAGCCATCGAGGTATTCTCAGTCCGATCAGATCGTGCAAGCCACGTTGCAGAATCTCCATTTATGCTGATGATGCTGGAATTTTTGTCAACCCCATCAAAGAGGAGCTCAAGGCTATCTCTGACATTCTCGGCTGCTTTAGAAAGGCCAGCGGCCTCATCACCAACCTAATTAAGATGGAGGTCTTCCCGATTAGATGTGACAATATTGACCTTGCGGCCATCCTTTCGGTTTTCCCCGCAAAGATCGCCACTTTCCCCGGAAAATACTTAGGCCTACCCTTGCACTTCAGGCGTCTCCATAAATTTGACCTGCAGCCCCTCCTTGACAAGATTGCTGGAAAGCTGCCTGGGTGGAAGGGGAAGTTCCTTGCTCGACCTGGAAGGATTACCCTCGCCAAGTCCGTCCTCATGGCCATTGCCGTCTACCACGCAACAGTCATTCCGCTGCCCAAATGGCTAGAGATAAGATTGCTCGCATTGCTAGAAACTTCGTCTGGGCCGGTGATGAAGGCGAGCATGCGGCTAGAGGGAAAGCTCTGGTTAGCTGGACGACACTGTGCAGGCCAAAAGATCTTGGTGGGCTTGGGATGCCTCACCTCCAGCGGACAGGATGGGCCCTCAGGCTGCGATGGCCATGGCTCCAGTGGACTGACCCACAACGCACTTGGGCAGGGTCCATACTTCCCTGTGACAAAGCTTACATGGAGCTATTCAGAGCTTCCACGAAGATCTCTCTTGGAGATGGCGAGAAGGCTTCATTCTGGCTTGACAATTGGTCCGATCTTGGTCCCATTCACCTTTGGGCGCCTGACCTCTTCAATATCGCTACAAGGAAAAGCAGAAGTGTGGCCAAAGAGCTAACCGATGGAAATTGGATTCATGCCATTTCTGCCCTGTCCACGCCGGTGCAGCTGGCCCGGTACCTCAAAGTTTGGGGCATGGTTCAGGGCACGCGGCTGATTCCAGGACAACAAGACGAGATTGTTTGGACTTTAATGGCGGACGGAAACTATAGTTCCAGCTCTGCCTACCTTGCTCAATTCCTTGGAAGCCACCCCAAGTTCATCGCCCAAAAATTATGGGCCGCCCACGCCGAGCCTAAGTGCAAGATCTTCGGCTGGCTGGCCATGCATGGAAAGCTACTTACAACTGATAACTTAGCCATCAGAGGGTGGACTCATGACCCCATTTGCGCCTTATGCCTCAGCACACCTGAAATAGCCATCCACCTCTGCAAAGACTGCCCTTTCACTACGGCCGTCTGGAACCTCACTCAAGATTGGGACAATGGCGCGAGAGGAACAAATGGCCAAGGCTTTCTTTCCCTCACGGACTGGTGGGACAATTTGATTGCCCAAAGACCCACGAGCGAGAAAAAGAAGATTAAGTGGACGGCTGCTTTATGTTATGTGGAATGCCTGGAAATAGCATAACAGACGCATTTTCACTAACCGGCGACTGACTTACGTCGAGGTGGCGGAGATCGCTAGAGAGGATATCCTCCAGCGAACTCGCGCATTTGCGGCCTTTGGGCCGGCCATTCCGGCGGAACCTGATGAGGTGTTTTTTCGCTTTTTCCTGTTTTTGGTGATTTCGGCATGTTTCCACCTTAACCAAAACATGCCCCTCTGTACTATTCAGTTTTTCCCTCTATCTATTTGAAAAGGCAGAGCTCCTGCCAGTTGCTCAAAAAAATCTTTACAAGAAATCTCCTCCATATGCACCCTTGGTTATGAGGCTCATCAACTCCCAGGAGCATGATTCTCCACTTGGCATACCACCACACCTCACTGATCACGTTATGGTCTCACTGCAACAGAAGGGGCGTATGGGGCCTGCTCCGAGGCGTCGTTATGGGGATGATGATGAGGAGATTGAGACTGAGAGGGCTCCCTCCCCGCCTAGAGTTCGGAGGAAGAATGCCTCCAATGCCCCTATGCCCACTATGACTCGCGACTATGTGCATGAGAGGGTCAAGAAGGCCAGCTTTTGGGAGAGGACCCTTTGTTGCATGAACGTTGACATCCGTAAGCAACAGCATGCATCCTACCAAAGCAACCGTCGCAATGAGAAGCTCCTCAAGGAGATCAAGGAACAAGGTGAAGGGGATAACGAGGAAGGTGAGGATGAATACAATGATGAGCATGGGGCTCATCAGTCCACAGAGTCTGATCACACACTCTCATTTGGGGCATGGAATGTCCAACAGGATAGTCTGGTGGATTGGAAAACATTTGCTGATGTCACCTCCGGTTTTGGGTACCAGGGTATCTCATCTTCTCGCCCTCACGGCAAAGGGCCTGCTGTTCCTGAAGAGGATGATGATGACTATGATGAGGGTGGTGATGACCAGGATGAGGATGAGGATGCCGAGGATGACGAGGATGACGATGATTACTGAGTTATTGGGGCACTAGCTTAGGACTTTTCCCCTTTTTCGATGTTCCGATGCCAAATGGGGAGAAGACATTCTCATCATTTTGCATGGGTTTGGGGCTTTGGATTTGCTACTATCTGCTTTTATTTGCCATATTCGAACTTTGAACTTCATGTGTATTATTTGTTGTTCATGTGCGTGACTATGTGCTTGTATGCATTATCTATTGTAACTCATGTGAGATTTATGTGTGTTATCATTGATATTATCTACCTTGCATGATTTACTTAATTATCTTATTGCACATAGTCAGGGGGAGCCCCATATATATTTTTATTCCATGCAAATCACTTGTTGTCATCGAACACCAAAAAGGGGGAGATTGAAAGGGCATTTATTGTCATAATTACTTTTGGTGTTCGTTAACAACAAGTAGATCACTTTACAGTTTGTCACTATCCACAGGTTGGTATTATGATATGTGAAAAGCACCCTCACACTTGGGAAAAGTCCCTACTCATGTGACACAATTCTAGAAACTCCAGACCAGAGTCTCCGGTGTGGTGCGGAGTTTCCGGATTTGTCTCTGGTGGTGACTTCAGGATCTGGGCTGGGACATTCTGATTGGGGGTCCGGAGCCCTCTCTGGAGGTTACCCCGAAGTCTCCGGTGGTAGCTCAGTCCGGAGTCTCCGGTGTTGGTGGACCGGAGTCTCTGGTCTTGCTGGGTCATGGATGGCCTGGGTCATTCAGATGGGCGGTCCGGAGGATGGTCCGAAGATTGGCCGGAATCTCCGGTGTAGACCGGAGTCTACAGACCGGAGTCCCCGGTCTAACTTTTCTACAACGTCCAGAAAACGGTTCGTGGAGGGAGCTGCCTATAAAAAGGGACTCTTATCTTCTTCCTTCAGTAGCTCGAGCTGCTCAAGAACACCAACTCCATTAGAGCCACCAAATCTACAAGATCTCTTCATCCAACCATCCAAAGTCATTGATCTTTGGAGAATCGAAGGAGGACGCCTTGATCTACATCTTCACCAAGAGAGATCTTCATTTCCCCCTCATTCACTTGAGGGCCCCCAAGCTCTAGTGTTTCTTTGGAAACCCTAACTTTGATTTGGTTCTTACAAGCTTGTCTTTGAGTTGTCTTGACAGCTTGCTTGTATTTGGGAGCCTCCAATTAAGTTGTGGATGTGTAGCCCGAACTTGTTGTAAAGGTGACGGCTTCCACCTCGAAGGTGGATCGATCCCGTTGGGGTGAGATTCATCGGAGAACAAGGGAGGCCTCTCGTGGCTTTGGTGGTTTGAAACCACCCCCTCTCCAAACGTAGACGTACTTCCCCTCAAAAGGAAGGAACTACGGGAAACAAATCCTTGTGTCTCCGCGTCCACCACTTTGGTTACTTCTATCCTTTACCGCGCTTTACTTACTTGTTCTTGCTTAGTATTGTGTTAGCTTGTGCTCATTTGTCATATAGGTAAATTCACCTTAGTTGCATTATCTAGAGAATTTACCTCATTGTCAAACCCTAAACTGAAAAAGAAGAAAATTTAAAGTAGCACCTATTAACCCCCCTCTAGGTGCCCATACGATCCTTTCACGCGTGACATGTGCGGGGTCCCAGCGGACCGACACATTCGGACGGACGCGTCCGGCTCGACCCATCTGTGCACCAAATCTGGGCAACAATTGCGTCGGTCCGAACAGCGTGCTTGTCCTCACGCGTCCTCCCACTTATTCGCTCGGGCCCTCTCGATAGTGGCACAACAGACACTCTCCTTCCCCAAACCCTCGCCCTCCATATCCCGTGACCAGAGCAGGCGCAACCTTTGCTGCCACCGTCCGCTGCCGCCGACGCCCCCACGATATCGAGCAGCACCGCAGGCCACACGCGTTGCTAGAGTTGTATGGATACGCTGCAGGCAATCATGTTGCCCCGGCCTTCGCATGTGGACAGGACGCGCGGCAGTCTCTGCGTGGCACACAACCTGCTTGGTCGTTTGTCTGACCGTGGTTGAGGTGCGTTCGCTGGTCGTTTTTAAGTTATCTGGCCCGCTGCGGGAGTTGGCATAACCATTAACGTCCGTATACTTTACAGATGGGTAGCAGTCGAAGGGCAATGTAGTTCTTCTACAAGAATTTCGTGGAGTCATCGTCTGAGGAGGAGTCCGACGGTGAGACCGAGATTCTGCTGGTAGCTACACAGATGGTGCATGAGCACTACAGCTTGCCGCCGGGCAGAGGTGGCTCGGACGAGCGGCGCGAAGCCAACCTCCCGCTTTCCACCCGTGATGCCTAGGTGACGGTGCACCTCCGTGCGAAGGGGCCGTCGGGGCTCGCCCGCCCTCACACCCAAACATATGTGAGTGTACGTTTAAGTTGAAATTAGTAATAAAATTAGTAATATTTATCGACTTTTTGTGTGGACATTTTTTCGCATCTCGATTAAATATTATGCGACAATTACTGAACTAATACAGTCCAGGTTCAAACAGAAAGTTATCTTGCAATCTAAATTATCTAAGTTTGCATTCTAATCTAGTATGTACATGTCAGGAAACCTTTTTTGCATAGTCGTCCTATTTCTTGTACAAAATTAATTGACATTAAAGACACCGTTCGTCCTTGTGCGAATGCACTCCTACAATCATGAAGGGCAGAAAGAACTTGGTGCGTGACATATGCAAAAAAGTTCACATACGCCCTTACAAGCACTACTTCCACCCAACTGGTCTGGTCTTCAAAGAGAAGGCATTCTGGAGCCGCTATCGAATGTCTAGAAACCTGTTCTTGGACATTCTCAATGGAGTGAGAGACTACGATGACTACTTCGAGGCCAAGTATGATTGTACTGGTAAGATTGGCTTCTTCTCTTATCAGAAATGTTACGCTACCATTCAGCATCTTGCATATGGAGTGCCCGGTGATCTCCTCGATGACTACATGCGCATGAGCGAGTCCACATGCCATGAGGCTATGTACCGGTTTTGCAGCGCGATTATTACGGTGTTTGGCAAAGTTTACCTGAGAGAGCCAATAAACAACGAAGACACTGCCCGTATTTTATCCATCAACGAGAGAAGGGGATTTCCTGGGATGCTTGGCAGCATTGACCGCATGCATTAGGAGTGAAAGAACTGCCCCTTTGGTTGGCAAGGGCAGTTCAAAGGGCATGCGGAGGGGTGCACTGTGATACTAGAGGCTGCTGCATAAAAGGATCTCTAGATTTGGCACTCCTTTTTTGGTATGGCTAGATCAAACAATGACATCAATGTGCTGCAGCGATCTCCGGTGTTTGATAGGCTGGCAGAAGGCAATGCCCCACAAATATCGTATGAGATCAATGGCAATCCGTATGATATAGGTTACTATCTAGCTGATGGTATTTATTCCACCTAGGCCACCTTTGTGAAGACAATCCACAACCCTGTAGAAATGCAAGAGGTTTTCCAAAGATCAAGAAGCCGCTGAGAAGGATGTGGAGCGAGCATTTGGTGTGCTTCAGTCAAGGTGGGCTATTGTTCGATACCCTGCTAGAACCTGGAGCATAGAGAGGATGTGGGATATGATGACTGTTTGTGTGATCATGCACAACATGATCGTCGAGGACGAGCGTGATGACAACATCTTGGACCAAGGATGGGACTTCCAGGGTCAGTTGATTGAGTCAGAGCCAGTCTAGCGTCATGGGAAGATTTTATGCGAGCGCATGAAAATTTGCATCATATGCAGACCATAATCAGCTTCAACTAGATTTGGTTAATCATATATGGACTCGTGCGGGAAATCTAAACGTATAATCCCTTATTTGTTTCTTGTAATTTGAATGACGTTTGGTTGTTTTCTATTGAAACATGTTGTGAACTATTTATATGTAAGCATTATTTTAATTAGATTATCTAATCTAGTTTATTTGTTTGTCAAAATTTATTTTATGACAAAATATGTAAACATATGAAATTTCTGGCCAGCATGGACAAATAGATCGCGCCGCTGCGCGCACACGAACAGGCCATATCATGACCTAAAAGCTAGCGTGAACCGATTCAAACGGACAAAAAATACTGTTTGAGCGGCCAGCGGGTCGGTCCGGTGAAGATGACCTAACCCTATCTAGTACATCAGATTGGACGGCAGATTTTCTGAATTCTGTACCGGTACAGTAACACTAGAACTGAACTGTAGAGGAGGAGCCGCCCTATAAATACCCCTCCACAACCACGAAGACACCAATCTGGCCCGTCATCAATCCCCCCTCAGGCCCTCACAATGATCCCGCCGCAACTCGGCGACCACTCGCCGCCGGCGCTGATCGACGACGCCATGCGCCGTCCCGCCGGACGACCCCGCGACTCTCGCCCGCGCGTCCGCCGTGTGCACGACCTGGCGCGGCATCATCTCCGACGCCGATTTCGGGCGCGAGTACCGCGCGTTCCACGGGGCGCCGCCCGTCCTGGGCTTCCTCCACAACTCTTGCGACGAATCGGGCACCAGCTTCACCTCCACAACGGTATCCTTGCGCTCGCCTGCCTGCCACGATCGCCAGGACTTGTATGCCCTCGACTCCCGGCACGGCCTCGTCCTCTTCAACACCCACGACGACGGCCATGAAATCATGGATTTCGTTGTCTGCGACCTCGTCACCCACGAGCAGTGGAGTGTTCACGCTCCCCCAGGCCCAGGGTGGTCGGACGTCCACTACTGGTGGAAAGCCACAGTGCTCTGCGCAAGGGGCGACCGATGCGATCACCGCGACTGCAGTGAGGGCGCTTTCCTCGTGGCCTTGGTGGGAACTAACAACATGGCGATCCTCGCCTCCGTCTACTCATCCGAGACTGGTGAGTGGAGCGACACCATCTCCATTGAGAAGCCGATCCACTTCATGGAGATCAGACGCACGGGGCACCGTGCCATTGTTGGAAATAAGGTCTATCTCCCGTGTGGAGATTCAAACCAGATTATGGCGTACCGCTGCCGCGGAGAGAAGAACCTGATGGTGGAGTACGACATGGGTGCGCAAGAGCTAGCGGTGATCGGTGTGCCACTCGATGACGAAACGGGCGCTGGCCTCCTCCCCGAATTCTTTGTGGGGGCGGAGGACGGCGTGCTACTGTTCGCGGACGTCGAGGAGCCTGAACTTCACCTGTGGTCAGTGGAGCCTGGCTCTAATGGTGCCGTACGTCGCAGGGTCATCGACCTCCAGCCGTTGCTCCCTCGTCCTGCCCTCTCTTCCTTCGTGACCGTGGTTGGTTTCGCCGAAAGTTCTGGTTCCATCTTCCTGAGCACAGAGGAGGAATTGTTTACAGTCGACCTCAGTTCATGCCGAAGCAAGAAGGTACACGCCGGGGAATATTCATTCTCAGAGGACATCATCCCCTACACGAGCTTCTACACTGGAGGTACACACTCTGCTGGCTAATATTTCAGTGCTTTTGCATGTACCGGCGGCTTATATTATTGAATAATAATTTGAGTTCAAGAGTTCCCAATGCGCGGCATGTGTTTTTTCTGCATCACTAATGGAAATCTGTATGTCGTCTGCTAATTTTCTTGGTTTCGTAGGTGATTGTAGATTTGTGCTGCTATGTTATTCTGTTGTTGCTGTGTGCCTCCAACATTGTAGTGCCAGATTAAACCAAGTTTGCCTAGTCCATCTTGGACAGCTAGAAATGAAATGATTTTGAGGGGCAAATTGTGCTCACCTTCTACATATATCTATCGTTATCATGCATATATTGTGGATCAGAAGGAGTAGTAGTATATATAAAACAATGTCTGATTATTCTCTTATTCATGATGCAGGGCATGGTGGCCGTGGCAAGCGCGCAATTGTTGGTGCTACAAGGCAATGGACTGGACTACTTTGGCTATATGGGGAGAATTTGCAGTGAACTTCGGTGACCTCTGTTTCTGGTTGCTTTGGACAGTCTGATCAGGCTGGATGATGCACTATCTGTGTGCCCTTTGACAGAAAATTTGAATTCGTTTAAGTTTTCTGTCTCAAGGTTTTGTTCTCAAGGTCCGAGGTGACAAGCTGTTCTGTGAAAACCAGCATCAATTGTATGTGTCGTCTTATCTTGAACCAGACATACGAGTGCCTGTTGTGGCGTAGTTGAAATGCCGCATTTATGAAGAAAAAAAAAGTCAATTAAACCAAACCAAAATGTCTCTCGATTGGGTCACCGTGGCAAGTGTATATGGCTATCATCGTGAATCAATCATCAATGAGCATAAACGACAAGCCAAAAATTACACAAAGCCTCCCTATTTTGGCAAGCTAGAAACAAATGAATCAATTACACAACAGAAAAACATGACCTATACAACAGAACACTAGGAACATAGGTTCAATGATCGTGTGGGACTCTGCCTGCTTGCTGGCTTCAGTCCGCCGATCATCACAAACAGTAACTTGCACAGGCGATGTCTCAAATTTGTTCACCTTGCAATAACTGTATCCTTAGTTCCAGTGCACAGGCTTGAATTGGCCAGGCACTCGTGGGGGTTAGCATAGAAGTAATCCTCCTCTTTCGGCTTGTTTTCGAGTTTCCGCCGACAGGATGGTTGGACTACACTACCTCTATCGACTTCCTGGACAGAAGATGTAAAATTCTCCCAAGAAATTGTCTTGCCGTTGTACAAATCTATAAGTTCAACTAGTTTATGCCGGTCTAACAACACACTTTTTCGGGAACCAAGGAACCTGAAGATAAAAATGCAACCAGATAACCAATCATAACCAGATGAAAAGCCATTTGATAGACGATGAAATTGTTGCTGTATATACCTTCTGTGGCCTTCGACAAGCTTCGCCATGTTCCCATCATAAGTAGGAAAGAAAACATCACTAGCGGTGGATACAATGAAATCAAGTGCAGCCATCTGAGAAGAATGATTTTGAAACTGGCGTAGGGCTTCTGAATCTAGCAGCATCTCTTTTCTTACCTGAAAGATGATCAGCATTGCTTACATTAGCGAGTATCGCCGACACAGAAAGTATGATACCATGGACGTCTCATGCAAGGTCAGAAAACTGCAAGCAGTGTTACTGGACTCGAGCAAAATCTCACTTGCAATATAATGTTGGGAAATTGCTCTATAGTTATTGCCATGAAGCATGAACAAACCAACTTGGCTGACAAGAGTTTTGGGCACACAGCACACTTACGAGTTTCGGGAAAGCAGTCCGTAATGGTTCCAACCTCTTTTCTCCCCCATAAATTTCACCAGCAGCAATGTATACGAGAGTGTCCTTTTGGAAGCCCAACGCTTTCAAAACAAGTGAGGTCTCCTCGGGTGTAAGTGGGCATAGTCCTTCTGATCTCTTGGCTTTCGAATCAATTTCTTTTTCTCTCCACCATGGATAAGCATATCTGATTGATTAAAAAAGTTATATTCTGGTGATTCGATTTTAAAAAGTTATATTGAAAATTTCTTTTTCAGCTCTCAAGAAAATCAGCAGGACCAAGCTAAGCTGGCACTCAACCAATTTGACTATGGTAATGCTGTATGAGCATGTTTCCTTTAGGAAAAGAAACTATGTATGAAAATGTACAATCTGTTGAGACTTATATTGATATTACAGTAATCTGACTCTGAACACCAGCAATGCAAAATGAGAAACGTATTCAGGACCACAGGAGATAAACTAATAAATATAGCATCTATGTCATCATTTCTATAATACTAGTATTTGTAGATATAAGTCAAGAACCAATACAGTATCATTATCATTCTTCTGCGAGAAACTACTTGAGTCAATATCCACAAGGCTATGCATCAAAAAAAAAAAATCCACAAGGCTACTATGGCTGTATGCATATTAGGTGAAAGACTGCACAACAAAAATTGTACCTCATTCTTTTGAGCTCCTCAGATTCTTCAGGATTAAGACCATGATTGCAACCAGAAAATGCCAGCATGTCCATCTCATATCGTAAGTGCAAGGCCACAAATGATCCCTTATCTCGAAGTTTCTGTACCAGTTTATTCCCCAATGCTTCAATCTGAGGGGTAAACTTCAGTGCATGAAAATTAACACGGCATCTAACCAGTTGAAGCTCGGTACTGATGCCATTATTTGCTAACCGAGCATCTGCCTTGTTGAAGTGGATGACTTTATATTTGCTGAAGAGTGGTAAGATCTGCACGGGTGAGAGACGATGAAAAAGAGTACATAGTAATGCATGTACCATGAAAGCAATGATGGATCCCAGATAAGTTGACAAACCTGATGCAGGTAATATTTTTCATCTGACCAACTCACAGGTGGCATCTCAAGTATAATGCTCGAATTCGTTGTATCAAACCTCTTCGGCAGCCGTTTAACAATGCGCACCTCATCTCTTAACGAGGTAATGAAATGCCTCACGTCAAATATGTCTCCAAAATTGCTGAAAAGCATACAGAATACCAGTCGCTTAAGATATCAACCTGGTTAATACATAGAGCACCGCTTCAAGAAAATGGAATGAACCTCTGATCAGCCCAGAATGATCTCTTGTCAAGTTCTGGAACAACCATAGTGAGGTTTAGAAGACGCGCAACTGCCACCATGTCGCATATCTGAAATGTAAGAAGTCCAAAACAACATGAAGAGTTATAATGGAAAAGAAAATCTAGGATTGAACACAGGAAGTAAGCAAAAAAGAATTGACCTCTGAACGCATCTGATTAAGACCCCCATTGCAAGATATCTGAAGATAACCATTGCTTTTGTAGATTCCTGAGGAAAAAAAATCATCCACATTTACTGGTGGTGGTGGTTGACAGAAGTAGTAACAATCTCAACAGAACATTTACAATCCCTTGAGTAAGTATCTCAAAGCAACTTCTTAAAACTGCACTTAATTTTATTTCTCAAGAGATCATCAGTTAGTGCATCAACATATGATTTTCAGGCCTTCCAGAACAAACCGTCTCTTTCACTAATCTCAGCTATGTTTCACTAGAAATATCTACAACTTCACAAACTTGCTATGAACTTTTTTTTTGAGGGAAAAACTTGCTATGAACTTGGGTAAGGCAACAAAAACTGATGCATCCGATCTTACATCTCCAATACTATCATGGACTAATGATTTACCATTTCGTAACTTTCAAACTTAACTAGAATCAAAATTAGCCATAACAAAATAAGCCGGGAGACCACTAACTCGGGGGCGGGGGCGGAAGAGAGGAAGGTGGCGGCGAGGGCGCGGGCGCACCACCGGCGAGGCCGAACAGGACGAGGAGGCGTCCTACGGCGACGAGCTGCGCGACGGAGGCCCACAGGAGCAGGGCGGCGCAGCCCGCCACGAGCCAAACCCTAGGTCTTGACCGCGCCATCGCAGCCTCACAACCGGCGCCGCCTCCCGATCGCCGCCGGCATTTGAGGTCTCGGCGCCGGCGGCTCCGGAAGGTTCGAGAAGATCTCGGGGAGGGGCCGTGGGGAGCTGCGATCTCGTTAGCCTATAGCTGTGGGGACTGGGGGACTAGGGGCGTGAGAGAGTGAGCGTTGCTGTGACTGTTTGCGTTTGGCTTTTTTGGGTGGGTGGGTTGGTCGTGCTTCTTGCTAGTGAGGTGACATGGAAAGGGTTTGTCCTAGCTGAGTGACGACCAGGTGGACTTACGTGACACATGCACTCCAAAGTTTTGAGGTTATACCTTAGTTTTTTTTTCGAATTTCCGATCCATATTAGTTGATTGGATTTGTCTAGATTTGGATGTATCTAGACATGTTTTAGTATTAGATACATTCAAATCTAATCAAATCCAAGTCAATTAATATAGGTCGGAGAGAGTACTAGTTTTTTTTGAGAATTTGAATTTGGTTTTGCTAGTTCTCGTGCGCTGAGAATCAGATAAATCTCAGTCACGCTCTCCAACCGTTGGATGTGATTCGTTCAGCGTGGTGTGTGGGCTATTGTGTTTGTTCATTGTTTTGTCTGTGGGCGCTAGTTGTTTGTTTCGCCTCTGTTTTTATTACGCCTTTGTTTTTGTTACTATCCTTGCCATGACTACATCGACAACTGCTAATACAGCGTCGAGCAAGCCACTGGAGGAGAAATCGTACCAGTGCGTCGAAGCCAATGAGACCGAAGGCCCAATCAAAAGTACCATTGAGCCTAGGACCAACAACAAGGGCGCAATAGAAGTACTCCCTCTGTTTAAAATATAAGGTGTTTTAGGTTTATGAAATAAATAAATCTAGACTTATTTTAGTGTGTAGATTCATCTAATTATAAGATGTTTTAGGTTTGTGAAGTAAATGAATCTAGACTTAACACTAAAATAAGTTTAGATTCGTTTACTTCATAAACCTAAAATATCTTATATTTTAAAACGGAGGGAGTACCATTGAGCCTAGGACCAACAACAAGGACGACTGACGCGCACACAACATCATGTTGTCTTATAGCCGGTACATGCCTTCAGTAGACGGTGTGAAAAAACTAGGTATTGAGAACTGGTGGCTGGCTCCCCTTTTTCCTGAATTGAGTCTATATGGTGCCGAGGCGTACGAGACCGAAGGACGACAAACTGCCCGGATCCCGTCCGGTGAGTCACACGTGCTCTTTTGGTAAGCAACTAGTTCGACCCCCTCTTCTCCGTCTCACCCCATTTCAAGCTACTCTAGCTATGTCTGGCCGCAAATCCATGTTAGATTTTAGGTTTTTGATAAAATTTCCGTGACGAGCATGCTGATGTTTTCTAGAGGGATTTAATGATATTTTTGACAACTTCATTGTTGTTCGATGTACTAGTGAAATTTTGTGTGCTAAATACATGTCACAATGGGAAAGAATTTGTCTGAACTAAATAATTCATGGACGATGAGATGATGTATTGTTTGGCCGCTCTGTTTGTATTTACAGCAGCAAGAACATCACTAACAGACCGCTTATAATGTGAAACTGTAAATGATTTACAAGTAAACCACTTGTTTGTGGACCGTAGATCATGTACGTGGAACAGATCAGGACATACTTTATGGGATCTGTTTCGCGCGCAGAAATATCTCTACCTGTAAAATAGGGTTTTTGACAGTTTTCATCATATACAAACAGAAAACACAAACTTAAAGACAAACATACAGATGCCAAGATTTTTGACAATTTTCAGCACAGAATAGCCATCCAAGTTATTACAATAATGTTTTAACCAAATGTCGGCGGCGTTCCTACGTTGTTTGAAAAAATTCGAGTTCGCCTTGCAAGCTTCGAAATTTTTTACGGACAAGCTACTACGCATATGGTACCTTCTACGAAAGAGATAAGCCGGGTATGTCGGTACCTCTATGAAATAATCCTCCATTAGCTTGGCATGGTCGAGGACGCGGTTCCGGTAGATGAACGAGCGCCCTTTATCGAGCCGCGCCTCCGATCAATCTTCTTGGCGCGGTTCCGGTAATTGAAATGAAGTTAATATGACCAATATTCTTTCACTTGGTGTTTCAGGTTCAAGAAGTACTCCCTTCGATATAGGTTTGGAAATAAAGGACATGACCAGCTCAAGAAGGAAGAATCTGAAGCGAATTGTTAGAAGTTATAGGCTAGAAATTCCTTACTATGTTTGCACTCTCAAAAAAACCACGGTCTGCAAAAGAAATATGGTAATTTTCTTTCCTATGTAGTACTGTAATTCTCTTGAAATCCAACCATTCCTAGTACCATAACAATCTAAATTGTTCTTGTCTTCCCTGTGTAGTGCTTCTCATCCAATTTCGCTAAAAAGTATATTATGCCTTATATATCTGGAGAAACCATTCAAGCGAAGTCGTGTGATAATAAAACTACCATAGTTTTAGATCAAACTAGGAATAATACGTTCGCTAACACAATATCCAGGAAGGTGATGTTTGTACCTTCCAGTTTGCAGCCAAAGCGGGTTCTCTGATCGTGACGGTGCGTCTTTTGTAGTGGTTTGAACTTGTTGGAATTAGTTGCATATTTTATGAGTTGTGAACTTGTTAGGTTGAGATGTAATGTACTCCCTCTATCCTGAAATATCATGCATTCTAGGTTTAGTCAAGGTCAAACTTTATAAAGTTTGACCAAACATATTGAAAAATTTATGTACACATATAATACAACATAAGTACCATTAGAATTGTCATAAAATATATTTTCATAATATATACATTTGGTGCTATAGATGTTTATAGTTTTTTCTATATATTCTACCAAACTTATAAAGTTTGACTTTGACTAAACCCAGAATACAGGGTATTTCAGGACATAGGGAGTATGTATATAATGAATGCTCATGTTAATTCAGCTCAAGTTGCATTTTGTGTGTTATGAGTTCTTTGTTATGTTGTTTTTTGGGTTGAGATGTAATATAGGTATTAAATATTTAATGGGGAAAGAATTGCAAAATTGTCATATAGCATGTGCCGGCACAGACATTACGAGGAATTTCCGTTATGTTGTAGTCTCACAGCTGCCACAACATGTACGCAGAGGCTTCCTACATGGACCGTGACATAAACACATTGCTGCTGCGAAAGCGCTAGATCGGTTAGAATACTAAACTTTCCATCCAGTAATCACCACTAAGAGGTAAAAAGTAGAGAGCCTCCAAACTAGACAGCACCATCACATAGCTAGCCTCCTGTTCATAGGATCCCAGCTGTGCCGTCGCTAGAAGATCTCGTGATCCACCATAACGAACTTGCTATCTCCCAGCCGAAGCAGCTTTCGTAGCGCACGTTTCTAGAGTTTGCCCAAGTATTTAAAAAGAGACATGCAAGAAATATAACATTAATAGGATTTTTAGGTCTTATCAATACTAGAGAAGGAAGCAAAACATTGCTGATACAAAACGAAAAATAACTATGCGTCACTTTAAGATTTAGAGAGACCCTGACTACTCGTTCTAGACGTATTGGGCCAAAGGACAAGAAAAAACAAGTGTTCTTGTGACTCAAAATCATCACATAACTCACAAAGTTCAACCCCTTTCCAACCTTTTTTTCTTAAGATTATCTCTAGTAAGAATTATGTTCTTAACTACGAGCCAACAAAAAACCTTAATGCACAAAGAGGAATCTTCAATTTCCAAAAAATCTTATAAGGAAAGTTAATTCTTCTTGCTAACAAGTATATATATAACGATTTAACAGTAAATTTACATGTTCTAGTTAAAAACCAGCTGACTTTGTCAGGATCATCCAAGAGTTGAACCGAACGGCACATTTCTACCATTTTGTTCCACATACTCAAATTTTCCTTTTTCAAGAATCTTCTAAATTTTAAGCAACCAAAACCTTTAGTGAAAATAATATTGACAGTGATATTGTGACCAAAAGAAAGATAACACGGTCTAGGGAATCTTTGACAAAGTGATCGATGTCTTAGCCAACAATCTTCCTAGAATCTAGTCTTACTACCATCTCCTGTCGTTTACAACAACTATAAAATAAGTTTTTAACAGACATTAAACCAGACCAAAAGTGTGAAATCAGTAGGTTTATGCTTACATTGAGTTAAAGTAACCATTCTCAGGCACTTAGCTCTAAGCAGCCTCTGCCACAACCCGCCCTCATTCTCCAATCTTCATAACCATTTGCAAAGTAAGCTAATATTTCTATACTCCAAATTAAAACACCCGGCCCACCTTGATCCTTTGGATGACACACATATGGCCATCGAAACAAGTGGTATTTCTTCACCCCTTGTTTATTTTGCCATAACATCCTAGCTCTATAAAAATCACATCTCTTAAGAACACCTTTTGGTATTCTAAACATAGACACCATATAACTAGGAACATCGCTAAGAGAAGCTCCAATCAATATTAATATCGCACCTATAAAATTTAAACCGCCTTTCTAGCAAGCTATTTTTTTCTTAATCTTATCCTCGGTATCCTTCGAGTCTCTATTAGACAACTTTTTAAAATGCATAGGAACACCTAGATATATAAAAGGAAAATTACCAATCTTACATGTAAAAATATAAGCATAAGGATCTACTCTATCTATAGCTTTACCAAAACAAGTAACTTCACTCTTATTAAAATTAATCTTCAAACTAGTGAGTTGTTTAAAAATACACAAGATCAGTTTTAAATTTCTCACACTCTCTACATCGTACTCAAACGGCAAAATAGTATCATCAGCATACTGGATGATGGCTATTCCATCATCCAGCAAATATGAACTAAACATTTGATAGATCTATGTTCTTGTGCTCTTTCAACAAGAACAAGAAGAACATCGGCAACAACGTAAAAAATATGCGAGAAAGGATCCTCTTGACTGAGCCCCTACATAGTGACAGTAAGAACCTAAAATGTCATTAATCATAACACACACCTTTCCACCAGACACCACTGACCTAGTTCACCGACTTAATTTTTTGAGGAACCCTGTCATTTCAAGTATAGAAAACATTCATCTTGTCGTATGCCTTCTCGAAATCAACCTTAAACAAAACACCAGACTTTTTAGATTTATGTATGTAATGGATTGTCTCATGGAGAAGAACCACACTATCGAACTGATTGCTCGGTTAGCTGGGTTTAACCCGTTTTCTGACAACTGGGCCCCATTGTTAGGTCCTACTTGATAAACACGTGAAGAGGGAGGCAACAACTATTAGATAAGGAGATTGTGACGCCATGCTGACATCCTACGGCCGGTCGATCATGCCAATGATAGAGGCAGCACGCGCGGGACTCTGCACGCTGGATGCCCTAGTTCATGGGAAACCATATGGTGTCCGTGTCGATGCTTATGGGCCACCAGAGCATCGGTGACGACATGGTCGAGCAGCGACCGGTGGTGGCGCATGAAGGGGGAGAGCTACAGATCAAGAGGAGGCAAGGTGAGGGTACCAGGAGAACTCGAAGCTCACCCTAGAGGTGATGAAAGGGTCAGGGCTGACAAATGAGGTCAAGGTGGAGCGAATAAGGCGACATCGAGCTTCAAACGGAGGTAGGAAGACATGGGCAACCATGATAATTCACTGTGGCTTGGGATGATTCCTTCGGCTTGGATGATCATGACGATGAGACGGAGCTCCATATATGCTCTCCGGGGCTCGGGGAGGTCCAGAACAGCGGCAATCAACGTCGACTGATGGCTAGGGTTTTGGAAGCTTGTAGGGAGAGAGAGGGCGTGGTGGAGAGAGAGAGAGGCGAGGATGAGGGTGTCGCCTCGCGTATAGGGACGACGGGCATCTCCTCGCTTGAGAGATTGACGACGTATGATCAGGCCACGACAGGTGATCTTCTCGACTGCGACTGGCCTCGCCAGCGTGGCCGGTGGAAGAGAGCGAGTGATGCCAACGATTATGCTCTGCCGGGTCCACAGGAGACATCAAGTTCATGCTGGAGTGGCTGGTGGCCACCGCTGGTTGGTCCACATTTGTGGGAAAAATGGAATAGAAAAAATAAAGGAAAATGAACCGAGAAAATAAAAAATAACATGGACCTACAGCCGTTTCCTCCGTCCGTCAATGGCCTGCCACGTAGGATTGACAGGTGGGCTAGCATCGCCAGAAAACGGTTTAAACAACGGCAAACGAGCAATTAGTGCTCCGTATCGCAGACACCGGTGGAAAACGGGCCTCTAGTCCCGGGCTATAACGGTCTCTAGTCTCGGTTTTGGACTCGGGACTGCCAAATCGAGACTAGAGGCCCCTATCTTTAGTCCTGATTTGCTACGGCCCGGGACTAGAGTCCACCATGTAGCAGTTTTCGCGTGGCTGGGGACGGAACCCCTCTAGTCCCGATCCCGGGTCGTAACACCACCCGGGATTATATAGGTTCCTGATGCGGCAAAGATTCGTGTGTTTCTCTGTCGCGGTAGAGATCTGTGTTTTCATTTTGTTTTTTCTATTTCGTTTCTTTTACAATTTGTGTTTTAATATAATTTCAAACATGTTTCCATACACTTATCCTATGCTACTATATTCACAATACACCTTGATGCATATATATAACAAAAATTCGATCCCTTGCGAGCATACATATATATATACATATTCGATCATATCAAAAGAAAGAGAATGTTTGAAATTACATGGTCATTATTGATGATATATTATATCAATTACATGGAGATCACTAAAGCATATCTAGTTTCGCGTCCTCCACATAATGTTCTCCCTTTTTATCAAAGACATCCTTTATCAGAAATCCCGTCAATTCCTCTTGAATTGCTCGTACGCTGTTTTGGCTCTAGATTCTCCCGCAAACCATAAATATAATGTGAATCAATTTTCTGCTCACTGTTCAACTCGCGAATATACTCGCAGACGTAGAATCCACATAAATGAGTCTTCGGTGTTTGCTGCAAGCCCTTCACCCTTTTATAAGTTAGCTCATCTTCGAATGGACTTTCTATTGTTTGTTTGAACCGTGTCCAACATCTGCTCGACAAAGAAAATGAACAAAACGGTTATTAGTTACTTGATATCAGTAAATGTGATGATGATTGAAATTACTTATGGAGCATTTCTTTTATGTTGCTCCACTGCTTTTGGTCCCAATTTAATGAGTTGTGGACTTCAACTAGGGACTTGTCAACTTGAATGTTTAGCAGGATCCAGTTAAACCTGCTGACGTTTATACGCATAACTCATGAATTACACTTAAAAATAATATTAGAAGATAGAAACACTCACTTAAAGTTATAAAGAAATATTATTTTCTTGACGTAATTATGCTCGATTAGAATATGCACACATGTCTTCCTCTACGTCCTTGGGGCAATGGTGTAACGTATATTCATTAATGATATATGTGTCAATAAACCCAACGTGATATCTTCTAGCTCTTTTGCATTGAAGCATCTTCATACTGCAGAATATAATATCGTATAAAAGGATATATAGTCAGGATAATATATTACATGCAATGAACGAGCTGATCTAGAGACTTAATTACAGAAATAAATCACTTATAGATAATAGCAAATGAGGATAGATTTGTCGAGGATGCTGATTGTATAAATGAAACAATTCAGTTATTTGAATATTTATTGAGTATTCTTTGAAGCGATGCTCATTTCTAATGTCCACCGAAAACCATTATTTTTGGTGCTTTTTTGTTTGCGTAGTGTACCAATCATGCAGATTTCGCATATGTGTTGATAGACACGTGAGCTCGTCATGACTGACCAGAGGCTCCCCTTTGACATACTGTCATACTATCTGACCCACTGGCTATCTTCATAGTCTAAAAATTTACCAACAGACATACCTGTGTTGGTAGCAAGTTCTTTGGCCTTCGCTACCGTGATGCCAATTAGTGCAGCAGCATCCCTGACTCTGGGATCCATTATTTGCATGTCCTTATCCATTTATGCTCTGAAGGCCTTGTCGATATCAAAAATCACTATGAGCCGAGGGGGATTGAATCTTCTGTTGTCCGAGCTGGGCAACTTGTTTTCCGATTTTTGTACTTGTTATTCTTTTTTTGCTTTGCTTGCTTAATAATTTCGTTGTCATAGTCTGATTCTAGATTCATTGATATCTGGGATGGTTGCACAAGAAAGGACTTAGCCTCCTTTTTGATTTTTTTCATCAAATACCATCTTTGGCTTAGGCTTTTTGGGTGAAATAAAAGCCTTAACTTGGGAATCCACATCCGCGGCATTTTACTCATCAATCTTGTCATAAGATCTCTTGGGAAGAGCCGGCGCGATGTCGACTATCTTTGTTGATTTACCTTTCTTCTAAGTGAGGCGCGAGGGAGCAGCGACCTTCTGTTTTTTCAACGAGGTAGTATTGCACGGAGGTGGAGGCGGAGGCGGAGGCGGAGATCGAGTATTGCACGGAGGCGGATATCGAGTATTGCACGGAGGCGGATATCGAGTATTGCACGGAGGCGGATATCGAGTATTGCACGAAGGTAGAGATCGAGTTGATGTACTTGCGTTGCAGCGATCGACACCGGGGTGGGGTGGACTTGAAGGTTGACGATCATCAGGGCGGGGTGGACTTGGAGGTTGACGATCATCGGGGTGGGGTGGGGTGGACTTGGATTCCTTGGAGTCGGTGGCCTTGGCACCGATCCTGAAAACTTGATGTACCTTTTCTTCCATAGAATGATGTGTACTTGACATCTCCTAGTTTCCTAAGGCCTTCGTGCATAACGATGTTAATCTCTAGGTCCACAAAATCCTCCACTAGGTCATCCACCGTGACACGAGCATAGCCAAGTGGAATCGGAAGTGAATGGTGGAGTGCTCCAGGTAGACAAGGTAAAGCAGTGCCAATCGCCACCTTGAAGGACAAGTTGTTCATTGGCTGATGTAGCTCACATTGTGTCATCTCTCTGACATCATACACGGGGTAGCAAGGTGCCGGTACATCATCCAGCAGTGCTTGATCATCAGCCTGGACCTCTATGGAAGTCATGCTTCTTCTCTGCTGGCTATGATCCAATGTAGGATCATCAGCATGCGGCTGAGATGACCTTTGGCTAAATACTTCCACTACCAGCTTCTTCATCCCAGCTAGTTCCTCTTCTATCTTCTCGATCAGGTCTGCCTCCGGGTCCTTCTTTATCTTACGGCTTTTGTAACTGTCATCGTACACGGGAAACCCTTTCTTCAACATAACACCGGCGCCTTTGCCTCGTGTTTGTCCACATTTTGAAGGATTCCTGAGGGCGCGTGTCAGCTCTGAAGGGAATATGCCCGAGAGGCAATAATAAAGTGGTTATTATCGTATTCCTTGTTTATGATAAGTGTTTATTTTATATGCTATAATTGTATTAATACGGAAACATTAATACATGTGTGTTTAATAAACAAAAGGAAGTTCCTAGTTATACCTCTCTTATAAACTAGCTCGTTGATTAACAAGATGATCAAAGGTTTCCTGATCATGGACATTGGATGTTGTTAATAACGAGGCCACAACATTAGTGTAATGATGTGATGAACATTCATCCGAAGTATAGCCTTATGATCAAAGTCATTGAGTTTATATTGCTATAACAACTTACGAAGTGATCCTAATCCTTAGACCATGAGATCATGTCAATCACTAACGCCGGAAGAGTTTCTTGATAACATCAAACGTCACACCATAACTGGGTGATTATAAAGATGGGTTCAGAACTACTAAAGTGTTATGTTGAGGCCCATGGATCGAGAGTGGAATTTGTTCATCCTGATGACGGATAGATATACTTTGGACCCTCTCGGTGATATCACATTGATTAGCTTGCAAGCAAGTGATTTGATCACTAGAATGTTATATCACGGGAACGAGAAAAGAGTACATGTCAGTAACGAGATCAAACTAGGTATGGAGATACAGATGATCGAATCTCGGACATGTAATATATCGTGAAACAAAAGGATTAAGATACTAGCGTAAAAGGTTTCGACGATCACAAGAAAGTCATCGTTGAATGTGTGGGAGTCAGTGTGGGTCTCCAGATCCCGCTTCTAATTATTGATCGGAGAAGGGTCTCGATCATGTCCGCATTATTCGCGAACCGTAGGGTGGCACACTTAAGAGACACCGGATTCCAATTTGAGCAAAAGTTTCATGTCGGAAAGAATAACAAGCGCAGGAATTTATTTCACTAGATACCGAAACGGGTTTTCGGGTGAAATTGTAGAAAGTGTTTTTGCATGTGAAATGAAATACTAGCAAGGGGTTATATGAGAATGTTTTTTATTAAAGTAATTGACAAAATTCTGAATAAATAAAAGGAGTTTTATATAATGAGAGTTTGCATTAAATTTGGTGGAAATTTAATGGGAATTTGAGTGGGTTTTTGAGTGGAGGAAATTGAAAGGCTTTTGTATGAGTGGAGTGTCCACCCACATGAATGAATGGAGGAGAGGGGGCAGCCCCATGGCTGGGCGCATGGCCCATTGGGTGCCCCCCTCTCCCTATAAAAGGAGCCCCCTCCCTCTCTCTCACTCACACCTCCTCATGAGTCATGAAGGATCTCTCCCCCCTCTAGTATTTATCCCCCATGGTCTCGAACTAGCGAGATACATGTTTCCGGTGGCTTTTCGGCAAGAAAGAGTTGTGCTTCCGCTGCATCGCTGGAGCGAGGAGGTGGAGGTTGCTCGGTGCCTCGTACGTGTGTGCGAGCACGGACGCGCTGCTGTTTTGTGGCGCTAGGACTTCCTCTTCATCTTGAGATCGGCAAGAGATCGTCTCCATCAACCACGAGTTTGGACTCGTTAAGCTTTATCAGTCTTCAAGGGTATGTTCTCTACGGATATACATCCGCCCGTTGTTTGTATCTAGTAGATAGATCTTGGTACATAGTTGTTCCCATCGTAGGATTTTTTTGTTTTCTATGCTGCGAACCCTACAGTGGTATCAGAGCCAGCTCTATGCGTAGATGATTTGCACGTGTAGTACACATATGAGTATATGGAAGATGATGATCATTTTATTGCTTCTTAGTTGTACTTTGGATATTGGTGGCATAGTGGGATGAAGCGGCCCAGACAAACTTTACATGTCCTCGCACATGAGATCTGTTTCATGCTTAACATGCAACTAGTTTTGCATAAGTGGCTAGCGGGTGTCTGTCTCTCCTACTATAGTCAATATCTAATTTGCAAAGAGTTGTCAACGATTTGGTTATCCTCGTTGTGGTTCATGTTCGTAGGTAAGAACGGTTCTTTCTTCGAAAGCCCTAAGCCACGTAAAACTTGCAATGGATAAATTAGAGGCGTTTAGTTTAGATTGTTGTTGGGATAGTGTTATGATATGGTGATGTTGTAAGTAGAAGTATGAGATGATACTCTTACAACACATATAACGTGTAAGTTCCATTGACCTTGGCCTTACACATAGAGGTATGATAGTGATCATACCACGATGCACATGATGGAGATCAAGTGCGGGAACCATATCATTTCACTTATTAACATGTGATGTTTGTTGCATCTTATATTGCTTGTTTGGCGTTTTATTAGCATAATAAGATGATCCATCATTTAGATATCAAGATAAAAATGTGTTCTTCCTTAAGTATGCACCGATTATGTTTCGTCGCTCCAAGACATCACGTGATGATCGGGTGTTCTTGGATCCACGATCATATTTCGGGTGTAAGACAGTTACACACGCAAATACTAAGGTTCTTACTTGGCAAGCCTAGCATGTACAGCCATGGCCTTGGAACACGAACCGAAAGGTTAAGCATGAGTCATATGGAAGATATGATGCCCATTTGATGCTCGCCTTTGAAGCTACACCGACTCACGTGATGATCGAACTTGGTGTAGTGTATTTGGTTCATGTAATCACCAAAAAGACACGAGGGATGTCGGTTTTGAGTGGGAGTTCATTTCTAATTTGGATTAGTAGAACTCAATTTATCATAAATTAAATCAAAGTGAATTTGCATAATTTGTTGTAGTCATTGACATTCGTTCACCACCTTATACTTAGTTGTAATTGAGATAATAGAACTATAAAATTCTGGATATTTACTTTACGGACTGGTGTCGTATTGTGTTGAGTGTCAATCTAAAGTTTAAAGTCCTATTGCAAACTTTCAGCAAACTCTGTTTATTTCGTAAAATTTGATAATTAGTATTAAATCGAGAGTAATAATTCCAGTGTTAGTATCTTAAGTATCATGTTTGCCTCCATGATTCTTGATTTAAATATCGAGATTATCTAGGAGCTGAAAGAATTGTTTCAGAAACCATCATGTGTGACAGATATAACGATATCTAAAACAATTTTTGATTGTAATATGATAGAGTATAATGTATGTTCTCATATTGGATGAGAATTTACAAAGGTTGGAGATGCTAGACATCCTAATCATCCAAAAGGGTTTTGGAAAGTAATTTTATACTCGCGGTTCGCCCTTATAAGCTACATTAGCTTGATCATGAAACTCGTCATGATAAGGATGAATAGAAGATGTATGTAAAGTGTTTACTACACTAATAGATTATTAAAGAATGGATTTTGAAAGAATGTCGATCATTTGATGATGGTGATCTACTTCAAAGTGCAAGTCCAAAGGTTTTAGTATTTGAATATACACGCTTTGGACTATGTGTCATGTAGATGGCGCCACTGTTGATATTGATAGATTCTTTTAAAAGGAAAAGGAAATGCTGAAAGAGAATCTATAAAATATTTTGGCAGAGAATAAAAGATTGGAAATATCCAATTTAGGTATATGGATGATATACATGTTATGGTTGTATTCTTTGCTTGTTAAACAATGGGGTTCTTAGGTATTGGATACCGAATTGGTTAGTATGAAATTTCATACGGAACGACGCGATTCATAAACCACAATGACCTAAGTAACTAGCAAGAGAATATGTGATGATGTTCATTGAAAACAAACAAACCGTTGTTTGTATTTCTCGTTGACATCAAAGCTTGACTTCAAGATTTGTTTTAATAATTGTTATTTAAATCAGGTATTATGAGAACAAAGGTTGTTCAAATAATTGCCGTATTCCATATAAGATGGACGATTTACAAATATAGTTGGAGAAATCACATCCATAAAACCTAATGCTAAAATATCGCAAGACAAATGATTGAAAGATCACTTACGAAGTGATATCGCTGTTTAAATTATATTGGAAAGAAATCATGAAGAATCTCCATATTCATGGATTTTTGGAGTCTTTAATTTGATCAAGTGACGCTTGTGAGACTTTCCTCGGGATAATTAAAACTTCGTTCAAAGGCCAAAGAAGAACAAACAACTAAAATATTGGAATTTATACATATCGATGTATGTAGTCCATTATGTATAGTCGTAAGCGATGCATTTCAACTTCATATGCTTTCTTCGGAAATTTGAGTGAATGTTCACTTAATGAGAAATAAGTATGAAATATTTGAAAACGTTCAAAGACTTTCAAGATGAAGTGGAATATCATTGTAATAAGAAAATAAATGATTTATGATTTTATCATAAAGGGATTTATGTGAGTTGCAAGTGTAACAAGAAAATAAATAATTTATGATTTTATCATAAAGGGATTTATTTGAGTTGTAGGTTTAGCAAAACACCTAGATTTGCATCTCCCGAAACACCATAGGAATATGGAGTGTTTGAGATTTGTAAATGAAACCTTGTGTGACATGGTTGGATCAAAGGTGTTATTTATAAAACTGTCATTATGTTTTAAAAGATTAAAACTTTAGAAACTACCGCTTTTACACTGAAAAGAGCTCCATCTTGATCCGTTAAAATGACACCATATGAATTATGGTTTGGGGTAAAACCCAAGTTGTCATTTCTTAAATTTTGATATGCTAAACATAAGTAAGATGTTTACAACCGAAGTCGGATGAGCATGTCTTTGTAGGTTATTTTGAATAACAATTGGTTATTCCTCCATAACACCGAGGACAAAAGGGTTTGTCGCTTGAAATGTGAAGTTTCTTGAAAAGGGAATTTTTCGCAAAAGTTAAGTGGGAGGACAATAGAACTTTGATATGGTTAACGAACCTTAGCTATATGTGCTGAGTTGCGCATCGCTGGAAATTGTTCCGGAGGCAGACATAATGCTCATAGCTTATGTGCCTCAAAGGTTGTGGTCACGGAGATCTAAAGTTCTTATTGAACCTAGTAGGTCGGATAAACAATCAAATGTTGAGATTTGAGAGTAAATCATTATTGTTTGACAATGATGAACCGACTACATGCAAAAAAGCGCTGATGGGCCCTGACTCCGTCAAATGGCTTGAAGCCATAAAATCCGTGATAGTTCCATACATGAGAAATCAAGTTTTTTGAACTTGGAAGACCCTCTGGAAAGGTGTAAAAACCTATCGGTTGTATTTGGCTCTATAAAGAAAAGGACATGGATGTTTCACCTCTACGAAATAGTCGACATGTCGGTAAAGTATTTTACGACAATGTTCAAGGAGTTGACTATGACAAGATTTGATCTTTCATAGCGATATTTATTCTGGACGGATTAAAGTAGCAACCACTACATATAATTTGGTATATGGTAGATGAATAAACAAAAAAAATTCTTCTAATAGAATGGTTACCTAGGACGTGCACAAGACATGGTCCAAAGGGTTTTGTTAAATTCAAAAGATGCTAAAAGGGCATGCAAACTTCAATGGTTGAAGTAAGCATCGTGGAGTTGGAATCTTCATCGTGATAAAAAGGAGTTTTCATTTGGAGACAATAAATGTCACATCCCAAAATTCTCCTAATTTAGGAATGTGAAATAAATAAAATAAGTTGGTTGAATTATTTGACTTGGTTGAAAATTCTCAAAGAGAAGAAACTTTTTTGAGTTGAAAATCCTTTCAACCTTGATTCAAAACCTTATATTGTTTTGTTCTGGCCTAAGTAGCCAAATAGGTAAAAGGGCATGGATTGATTATGGATTGTAGAATTGGTGTGCAAGATTTCAAAATTCAAAATCATGAAGCATGCATGAACACCATTGCACTTAAACCCTAAGGAAAAATTCTATCATCCAAAAATGACTATCCAATACCCTAAATGGGGTTTTCACATTCTAAGTGGAACCAAAGACCTATGGTTTGTCCATAGCAAAACTTGGAGAAGACATTCATGAATGGGTATGTTGGTATAGGGCATATTTATAAAACAATAGGAAGTGTTTTGAATGGTTTTGGAGCAGATATGAAAAACATATGATTTAAGTAAGAAAGGAATATAATGCTCTATAAAACAAAGAAAATAATTGATGTTTTTTGGGAATTAAATAGTTTCCTTAATGTCCTAAAAGCTTGGTTTGAATTTTACAAATTTTTAGAAATTGATTTGGTTCAATTTGGAGCCCTAAAACAAAAACTATGAAAGAAATACTAAACTAAAAATAGAAAAAGGATAAAATCAAAAGAACAGAAAAAACTAGACCTAACCTACCAGGCCGGCCCGTGCCTATCTACAGCGCAGCGGCAAGCGCAGAGCGGCAGCAGCCACCAGCCCACTTCCAGCCCAACAAAAGCCACACAGCGCCCAGCCTGCTCCCCCATGTCTCTGCCGCGTGGGCCCCGCCCCGTCATCCCCTAGCTCCCGATAGAACAGGGTGAACTCGTGTTCATCCCCAACTCCCGAATCGTCCCAGAAAAATCACGGATTCGGCGCGGATGTTTGCCCCTCTGCCAAGATTCGCCCCGTATAAACACCCATCTATCTCCTCTTGCGATTTTTTCGTGAGTTTGCAAACCCTAGCCGCCGCGCGCGTTCAACCTATCCCGCCGCCGCCAGAGCTTCGGAGTCCATCTCGAACCAAAGGGTTCGAGCACCCCTCGCATCCCTTCTTCTTCCCGAGCTACTCCCCGTCCTCACCCGATTCTTATCATCGCTTTTACCCTTGTGCAGCAGCCCCGGAGCGCCTTCAATTGCTCGTCGGAGCATCGTCATCGTCCGTCGCCTCCATCCGCCTATCGCAGTCGCTGCAGGAAGAGAGCGTCGAGTTTTTTCGCTCCATCGAGACCCCCTTCCTCGCATGCTTCTCGTGGTAGTATTCTACATCGCCGACGACCCCTGGAGGGCTCTCCGCCGGCGACGTCCGACCGTCGCCACCATCGTTGACCGCCACCCGCTGCCACTGACCTCCAACACACGGTGAGCCTAGAAGGATTCCTTCCTAGCCGTCGGATCGAAAGAGGACGCGCGAGATCAGATCAGGTTGACGAAGAGGTATCAGCTAATAATCGTTCGCCACGTCGTCATCCGGCCAGCCTGCCAGTCAACACTGACTCAGCCGGCGCAACCAACCAGGTCATGCCACGTCATTGTGTTTGTCTGCTATTTTCAGAAAATTGTTTAAATAGTCAAAAAATCATGTAAACTTGTAAAATGCATATAAAAATATTTGTAAGTCCAAAATTTGCAAATAATATATCAATGGATTCAGAAAAGTATGTAGAATATGAATATACTGTTATATCCAACTTTTACGGTACATATTTACTGCAGTAATTTAAATAGTTTAATGGCCTATTTGGAGTAAATAAATCATATTAAAATATTTATAGATCATAAAAATACAAATAATATGTCTATGTAATCCTTGTTTCATGTCTAACACTTATCTGGCTTTAGATATAATTTTAGTCGAAGTAAATAAGTTAAATGATTTAAACCCTTTAACTAGTATTTAAATCATAGAAAAATAACCAGAAATCCAAAATTAGTGAAACCAATTTGTACTGTTTTGTATTGATAATATCTATCCAAATAAATTTCGTGCCAAATTATTTGTTACAGTTAAAATATAAATTCATACAGAAATCTATAAACTCATTGCAATAGTATTTTAATCATAAGAAAATGACTATAACTCCTTTTTAGATGATTCAAATTGCTACTGTCTCTACATTGCATCACCTATCCAGTAGAATTTAGTTCTCAATTTAATATGATAGAAACATCAGTAGTTCAATTAAATTGAGATAAACCATATTAAATCGATATAACTTTAATAATAAATGCTTTAGTGCATTAAATAATCTCCTGCATGCATCATGTGATCTAATAATATTCAGAGAACTAAATACAACCATTGTGTTATATTAAATCATCATGCATGTATTTGTTTATCACTGTTTTATTGTATTGTTGCATTGCTACATAATTGCAATGTTTGAATGGTGTGCTTGTTGTGCCTTTGTTTTCAAATGTTAGATTGCGAGGAGTGCAACTACTGTGATTGCAACTATTATGATTGCAAGTGCTGTGGTTATGACGAGTGCAGCCATTATAATTGTGAGGATTGTGAGGATTATCTAATCGACTACATCTACAACAAAAGGCAAGTGGTGCTATCTTGGTCATAAATGTCCTACTGTTTTCCTATGCATTGTAGATGTTTTTGTAGAATTGCATATGTAGGAATTGATGTGTATATGCTATGCTATGTCCTATATTATTCCCTAGAATTCCTTGTTTATGAGCCATCGTATTGGTAGATTGCTTAGCTATACTATTTAGACGAGGAAGGGAATCATACCATGAAAAGTTATATGTTTTGAAAGCATTATATTTTGTTAAATGACAAACCAACATGATTTTAATAAACCACCTAGGCGGAATGGCTTTGATTGGGTCATCGAGTGTGGATATTGGTGGGGAATGCCGCCCATGACCTGAGAAAGGATTGGCTTCTTTGTTTGGTAGCTTTCGTGTGCAACCATGTGCCAGTAAGAGTGGGTGGCTGGCTGGACTTAGTAGGTTGTGGCGACTCGAACCCTACGTAGCCAGAGATGTAGAATAGTGTAGGTTGGTATGGTGCGTGGATGGGTTTGGGAAGCTATTCCCGAATTGTCTCGTTTTGGACTTCTCCCTATCATCACACAGTATGAGTGTGGTGGTCCGATCTGGGTTGGCCAGGTCACATGGGTAAAGTGTAGAAACCCCCTCAGGGTGTCTAAACTAAGTACTTAGCCGTGTCCCTGGTTATGGACAATTTGAGCGACCTGATACTGATGCTATGCCGGATTTCTCACTCATCCTTATTTCTTAATTACTTAAAACTTGTTGGGTGAACATAATTGGATAGGAGCACCTGGGAGTGAATCAGAGTGTCCTATTTATCGTATTGGAAAACTACTTTGTTACAAATATTAGGATAAAACTGTTGCTTTATGCAAATGAGCCTAAACTCCACTTGGCCAAATAAGCATATAGTTGATAGATCTGTTGTTAACCACTTTAGGCTACTTGCCATACATTCAATGTATTGACCATTCGTGGCTGCTACGTTTTATGTTGCAGGTTATATCGTATCTGAGTGGTCGTTCGTAGGTCGCGAGACTCCACTCAACAATTGTTCGCCTGTGGCACATTTGAAGGATGGAGATCTACCTTGTATTCGTTTTCCGCTATGTACTTGAATAAATAATGTAAATTCTGGATCATATTCGTTGTATTTATGATGTACAGTTATATTTGGTATCATTTTGTACTATGTGTGCCAGTGAACCGATCCAGGGATTGGCACTATACACATGAACTCGGCCTTATCAGGCGAGGGTGTTACAATAAAGATGCTTGCATTTGCAAGAAATTAAGTGGAATCGCTGAGACATATTTCTAATACATTATGTGGAGGACATCTTGTTGATTAGAAATGATGTATCTTTTATTGACAAAGGTTAAGAATTGAATCAAGATTCAAGTGTATCGACACTTGATAAGTGAAACAAGATTCAAGTGCTTTGATACTTGATGAGTGAAATCACAAGAATGTCTTTGATCAATCATACCATGATATGTATACATCCAGATATGTCCTATGCTCTAAGTGTTATGAGCATATACCAGAATGAATCATAAAATGATCATTGGACAATAGTAAGGAAATTCATATGATCTTTTGGAAGAACTAAGAATATATTTGTGTAGAGGTGATAAAAAATTACAAATAGTTCATTGTAAAGTGTTACATTGATACTAGTTTTGTCACAAGGTACAAATTAAGTTTATCTCAATTTAAACTATGGGTGGCACAATTGAAAGTACAAAGGAAGTCGCCTAGAGGGGGGGGGTGAATAGGCTTTTAAAAATATTACGGTTTAGGCTCAAGTAAATGCAGAATAAAACTAACGTTTAATTTATTGAGCACAAAACCTAGCCACTAAGTTCACCTAGGTGCACCAACAACCTATGCTAAGCAATACAAGCAACAAGGTGATAGCAAGGTATAAATACTTCAAGCACGATGGCTATCACAATGTAAAGTGCATAAGTAAAGGGTTCGGTTGAGAGATAACCGATGGACGCGGAGACGAAGATTTGTTTCCCGAAGTTCACTTCCAAAGAAGCTACGTCTCTGTTGGAGAGGTGCGATGGCGCAATGCTCTCCGAACGCCGAAAATGTCTCACCTCGAGGTGTGGTGGCTCGATGCTCACCCAACGCCACACAAGGCCTCACCCCGGATGCGGAAGCACGCAACTCACCGACGCCACAAAAGGCTCACCCTATTCTCCCAAGTGCGCACCACAAAAGGCGGGCACTTGCTCCACTATGGGACGCTTGAGGGCGGTCACCGAACCCGTACAAGATTGGGGCTAACTCCACAACTCAATTGGAGGCTCCCAACAACAAAGCCACAAAAGGCCAACAATGCCACAAAAGGCCAACAACGCCACAAAAGGCTACAAGACCACAAAAGGTCAACAAGGCCACAAAAGGTCAACAATACAACCACACAACCGTCTAGGGTTCCAAGGAACCCAAGAGAAACAAGCTCACAAGCTTGAACTCGCCGAATCTCCGAGGAGAAATCAAACCTATGCACCAAATTCAAGGGCAAGT
Source organism: Avena insularis (assembly GCA_023614405.1). NCBI lineage: Eukaryota > Viridiplantae > Streptophyta > Magnoliopsida > Poales > Poaceae > Avena > Avena insularis. The sequence goes on along the minus strand of CM042685.1, from coordinate 431,727,137 downwards.
CCTTCTCTCCCAAATTCCAACAAAGCTACAAAAGCTATTGGGGGAATAAGGGAGGAAGAACACAAGAGGAGAACACAAAACTCTCCAAGATCTAGATCCCAATGATTCCTTCACAAAGAAGGGATTTGACTTGGGGGGATTGTAGATCTAGATATCTCCTCTCAAATCCCTCAAAAAGATGCAAGAATCATAGGAGGGGAAAGGGAGAGGGAAAGCTTCTTCAAGGTTGACAATGGAGGAGAGAGAGAAAGCCAAGAACCAAGAAGAAAAGTTGTATCCCACGAAGGGGAAGAGGAGCCCCTTTTAAAGGGCTCCCAGATCTGCCCGTTATGGGCATTTGGGACACCTGGCCGGAACTTCCGGTGGGAGGCCGGAAGTTCCGGTGGCACACAGCCAACGGTTAAAAACTGCGGAGTGAGAAACTGAAAAAACGAATCATGGTCGGAACTTCCGCCGGTTCACCGGAACTTCTGGTGGGAGCAAAACTTCCGGTGAAAGTTCCGACAGAAGTTCTGTAAAATAGACACAACGAAAACAGAAGGTTACTGAACGTGAGCGGAACAAGAGCCGAAAATTCAACCGGAACTTTTGGCCTGGGCGGAACTTCCGGTCACTGGCCGGAACTTCCGGTGAGAGTGAAACTTCCGGTGGAAATTCCGACTGAAGTTCCATCAAATAGCACATCCAAAACAGAAGGTTACTGAGCGTGAGCGGAAGAAGACCCGGAACTTCCACCGGAACTTTCGGCGGCAAAAATGCCCTAGCGGAACTTCCGATGGCAAGCCGGAACTTCCGGTCAGGGAAATTCTAGAAACCAGAAAACCAGAAACGCAATAACTTTTGCATCCAAACTCCAAACGGGATGAAACCAATTTTGTTGGAAAGATAACGACGAATATAATCCAACAAAAAGCCCTTGGACATTGGGTATCACCTTGGGAGAAAATACTATGAATATATATGTGAAGTATCCCCCAAGGTGTGGAGCCGGAAAACTCGCAAGATCAAAAACCGCAATAAGATATGCAAGTGAAATCCTTAGATGATGAACTAGAGCTTGCTATGATGATGACCACAAGCTCTAGATCCTATCATGGACAAGAACCAAATAATAACCAAGAAAGATGATGCTATGAATGCAAAGGTTTGAGCTCTCTCCGAACGATGCAAACGAGAGCCCTCTTGATAGTACGGCTATCTATCCTAAACCTGGTCTCCCAACTAATAATACGAGACCGGCAAAAGAGAAGCCCTATCAAGAACATACCTTTGCCTTGAGCAACCCACTTGAACTTGATGTAGACCGTCTTGTTCTTCTATAGTGGGAACACCTTTCTTGGATGCTCTTGCTTGATGAAGATGAAGACTTGCAAATTGCTCCCCCATACTCCATGGGGAGACCTCTTCTTTGAACTTGTCTTCATCATTCCATGAGCACGAGGATGGCAAGCTTCAAGCATGAGATCTTGTAGAGATGGCGCATATTGAGCTCGCCCTTCTTCATCCCTACTTGAGGTTGATCCATCTTGATGCAACTCTTGGCACATGTCTGGATCGACCTTCAAGCTCCTTCTTTCTTCATGATTCCAATGGGCACAAAGCCCTTGGACATTTCTTCATCTTCCAACCTTGAGACCAACACATGGCCCAAGCGATGCCAATGGACAAACCTACAAGTGAAACTCAATTTACACATTAGTCCATAGAGATTGTCATTAATTACCAAAACCACACATGGGGGCATACATGCCCTTTCAACAATGTAATGGAAAGGAGATTCCATGATGGATTTGGATGAAATCCATAGTTAAGACATTGTGACGAATACTACAACAAAAGGCTAAGTATATGACTGCTATAGTAGCAGCAAAGGAGGGAATTCGTGTCAAGTAGTTTGTTATCAAAATAAGGTGTGGTTCACAACGGTCTAACACTAAAGATATATTGTATGACAATAGTATCGACATGATTTAACCCCAAGGAACTAAAGGTCTCACCAAAAGACCAAATTTATATCATGCCATCTCATTGGAGAATGAGTGATGCGTGAAGACGCAAATACATGCAAATACACACGGACCTGAAGCGTCAGATCCGTATATTATGTTAACCACTTGCAATCGCGTATATGGAACACCGGAAATCCATAGGTGTTCAATACGCAAAGTTTTCAAACTAGATTATTGTCTCTAGTGCAAGTGCGAGACTGAAGGGAATATGCCCGAGAGGCAATAATAAAGTGGTTATTATCGTATTCCTTGTTTATGATAAGTATTTATTTTACATGCTATAATTGTATTAATACGGAAACATTAATACATGTGTGTTTAAGAAACAAAAGGAAGTTCCTAGTTATACCTCTCTTATAAACTAGCTCGTTGATTAACAAGATGATCAAAGGTTTCCTGATCATGGACATTGGATGTTGTTAATAACGAGGTCACAACATTAGTGTAATGATGTGATGAACATTCATCCTAAGTATAGCATTACGATCAAAGTCATTGAGTTTATATTGCTATAACAACTTACAAAGTGATCCTAATCCTTAGACCATGAGATCATGTCAATCACTAACACCGGAAGAGTTTCTTGATAACATCAAACGTCACACCGTAACTAGGTGATTATAAAGATGGGTTCAGAACTACTAAAGTGTTATGTTGAGGCCCATGGATCTAGAGTGGAATTTGTTCATCCTGATGATGGATAGATATGCCATGGGCCCTCTCGGTGATATCACATTGATTAGCTTGCAAGCAAGTGATTTGATCAATAGAATGTTATATCACGGGAACAAGAAAAGAGTACATGTCAGTAACGAGATCAAACTAGGTATGGAGATACCGATGATCGAATCTCGAACATGTAATATATCGCGAAACAAAAGGATTAAGATACTAGCGTAAAAGGTTTCGACGATCACAAGAAAGTCATCGTTGAATGTGTGGGAGTCAGTATGGGTCTCCAGATCCCGCTTCTGATTATTGATCGGAGAAGGTTCTTGATCATGTCTGCATTATTCGCGAACCGTAGGGTGGCACACTTAAGAGACACCGACATCCAATTGGAGCAAAAGTTTCATGCCAGAAAGAATAACAAGCGCAGGAATTTATTTCACTAGATACCGAAACGGGTTTTCAGGTGAAATTGCAGAAAGTGTTTTTGCATGTGAAATGAAATACTAGCAAGGGGTTATATGAGAATGTTTGTCATTAAAGTAATTGAAAAAATTCTGAATAAATAAAAGGAGTTTTATTTAATGAGAGTTTGCATTAAATTTGGTGGAAATTTAATGGGAATTTGAGTGAGTTTTTTAGTGGAGAAAATTGAAAGGCTTTTGTGTGAGTGGAGTGTCCACCCACATGAATGAAAGGAGGGGAGGGGCAGCCCCATGGCTGGGCGCATGGCCCATTGGGTGCCCCCTCTCCCTATAAAAGGACCCCCTCCCTCTCTCTCACTCACACCTCCTCGTGAAGGATCTCTCTCCCCCTCTAGTATTTATCTCCCATGGTATCGGACTAGCGAGATACATGTTTCCGGTGACTTTTCGGCAAGAAAGAGTTGTGCTTCCGCTGCATCGCTGGAGCGAGGAGGCGGAGGTTGCTTGGTGCCTCGTACGTGTGTGCGATCACGGATGCGCTGCTGTTTTGCGGCGCTAGGACTTCCTCTCGATCTTGAGATCGACAAGAGATCGTCTACATCAACCACGAGTTTGGACTCGTTAAGCTTTGTCGGTCTTTAAGGGTATGTTCTCTACGGATATACATCCTCCCATTGTTTGTATCTAGTAGATAGATCTTGGTACATAGTTGTTCCCATCGTAGGAAATTTTTTGTTTTCTATGCTGCGAACCCTACAAGCTCGTCGTTCTCTCTCTCGGGCTGGAACAATCCCAATTGAGCATCGTTCATTGCTTTAACAATTGCATTGGAGGGTGTTAGAATTTTTTCTTGAAAAATTGTCTTCCCTGTTTTTGGGTCCAACGATCCCCCATGCCCGTACCACCAGTGCTTTGACCTCTTGGGTCATCCATATATACCGGGAGTGACCCCTCTAGTCCTCATATCTTGCTCCATAGTTTCCCACTTAGGTACGGGATGACCCACAAGTATAGAGTGTGTATCGTAGTACTTTCGATAAATAGGAGTGTCAATCCCAACGAGGAGCAGAAGGTGTTGACTACTGGTATGGAGCAGGAAATCTCTGTAAATACTTAGCAAACGGATTTTTAGGGATTTTCTGATAAAGCAAAGAAATAAAGTGCAAGTAATAAATACAACGAAAAAATGCAGCAAGTGGCCCAATCCTTTCTTAGCAAAGGACAAGCTCGTGGAAATACTTATAAGGACCAAACGTTCTCGAGGATACATGGGAATTCTATCAAGTGCTTTCGCTTCAAATAGCTGAGTACCCTTCTTTGGTGTTATAAGTGTTGTGTGGGTGAACCTGTGCTAATGTACCGACCTTACTTGGACTAATACATACTTGTGATTAAACCCCCTGCAAGCATCCACTACTACAGGAAAACAATTAAGATATAAACCTAACCACAGTCTTAAACTCTGAGATCCTATGCTCCCTTGTGCAATGGTGTCCTAACGGGGGTTCAGGTTTTTGTCACTCCGGCAGCCCCAAATTAGTAGCCAAATACACAATGCATTCCCCTAGGCACATAAATGGTGAAGTATCATGTAGTCGACGTTCACATGACACCACTAGAAGAATAGCACCACAACTTAAATACTAAACCATTGAATAATATCTCAAGACAAATCCACTACTAACAACATGACTTCTCCCATGTCCTCAAGAACTAAACGAACTACTCACAAGACATCTTATGGATCAAGATCAAAGATGATATGGTGATGGGTAACAATATGAACATAAACAATAATCCAATGGTTCCACTCACAAGCATCAACTACAATAGTAATCAACACTGGGAAAGTTTCCCCTAAGAACTATGCAAGTATTCAACACAATTGTTACAATGGGATGGAGTGGTGATGATGGTGCTGGTGGAGATGATGGTGTGGATGATGATCCTGATGAAGTCTAGATTGATGATGGTGTTGATGGCGACGATCTCCCCTCTTAGGGAAGGAATTTCCCTGACAAAAATCTGTCTGCCGGAGAGCTCTTTCTCTCTCGGTGTTTTCCGCCCCGCAGAGGCGGCGGAATCTTTCTGTAGTCGCTCTCCCGTGTTTTAGGGTTTCGAGGGGAAGATATTGGCGAGAGGGCGGAGCCAGAGGTGGGCCGGGTGGGCCACACCCCATGTAGGTGCTACCTAGGGGTGGCCTGCGCCTGGGGGTGTGGGCCCCCTGTGGCACATCTCCGCCTCCCCTTCTGGCATTCTTCGTCTTCTGGGAAAATATGATTTTCCATAGTTTTTCTGGTATTTTTCTGATCTTCACGAAATTGCATCAAAACACCTCTTCTTCCATCAGAATCTTGACTCCGACAGTTCATCCTCCAAGAATCATCCAACATGCAAAAAAAGATGAAAAGACATAAGTAACACCTCTTAATATGAAATATATCAATGAATAGAGGCAAATTATGATATATAATGGTGATGCAAATTGGACATATCAACTCCCCCCAAGCTTAGACCTTCGCTTGTCCCCAAGCGAAAACTGAGCTCAGTAAACATGCCCACAGGTTTATGGAGTGAAGTGTCGATAAAAGAATATGGACAAGAAGCATCACACTTACCATTACACAACTCATAGAAGAAAGCAACTCACCATTATATAACTTAGCTTGCAACAAGTACAGGAGTCACAATAGAGATGCATAAATATAAATCATAATTGGAATTGGTAAAATTTTGTTCTTGGTCAGAGAACAGCTGGCAAACAGTTTCACAAAAAGCTTTTGTAGAAGTTTTCACAACAAGAGTACTCTTTGCTCAAACATAAAAGGTTTTTCACAATGATGGCTTTCAAAGTAATACTCAATAGATAAGAGTCTTGTGCAAACAAGGAAGATAAAGAACATGATTGAATAAATCATCATATGAATGCTTGAAACACAATAACTCAAATGCTTGCTGGAGATAGAGAGGAAGTAGGTTTATTGAGTTCAACTTAGAAATAGGATAAAATCCCTTCACAGAGGGAAGCAGGGATTTCAAGTTCATAAAGATCTTCCAAAAGATTATGGAACTTACTAGCTTTGAGCCCTCATTGCCCCTATCATAAGCATCTTGAGGTGATTAAGGTTAAAGTGAACAAGGATGGAGTATATGCTTGACGAAACAAAAGTTGGCAATCTCATGTCCCTTGAGTACGAGGGCCGCTCATCATGCTACTCAACTTTAGTTACCGGTAAGTTCTTGTCATTGTAAGTATGTGTGTATCATAAAGAACCGCCAACGGGGTACTCCTTGCACATGATACATGAGCTATCCCATAATCAAAATGACAAGGCAAGCAGACAGCGAACATCTCAGCGATCTTTTTATTTGCTATTTGCATAGGTTTTTATTGAGGATGCTTCACAGATTGCTCACTATGGTTATGCTGCAAGTTTCCACCATGATTAGACATGGCTTAGGCTAGTAGCCCAGGCGTTTCCCTAACACACATACATAACTCCATGGACTTACAATATCCCCTTTTATTTCACACCGACAACATCTGCAAACAAAAGACCATGATATCAACTGGATATGTATCCATAAGTGTTGAAAGCGTTCCCCGTGACAACAAGGTTCTGCTAATCCCAACGTATAGATGCAAGAATATACAACTTCCATGACACAATGGTTCAAGTTTATTAGGGGCAAGAAAATAAGGTGTGCCATCAAGTTCGTGAGAGCTTTACTAACTAGTTTTCACATAACAAAATAATTTTTAATTCGAAAGATAGATGAATCTTCAGAATTTGCTTGGAATAGCAATGATGCTAATAGGTAGATATGGTGGACACAAATGGCATAGATTTTGGTTCAAAGGGATTGGATGCATGAGAAGTAGCCCTTCTCAAAAACAGGTTTTTGGCTAGCAAGGCTGGGTAGCAAGCAAAAGAGTCGAAGGAAACAAGCAAACATACAAGTAATAAAGCCAGACATGCAATCTTCCTTGAAGACACAAAAGATCTTAAATAAAGAATACTAAGCTTATGGGCCATTCAAGAAAGAAAATAAAAGATGCAAAATACCTGTAAGCTTTTTCTTTTTTCCTTTTAAACCTCATAAAGTGTTGCTACTGACCAGAGCTCGGTTTGCCAAAACCAATTTAGATCTACTTGATGCTCCCAAAGTGATACCAATATTGATCAACAAGATCAATCATATAATTGAGATTGCAAACTAAAATAAGAAGTGCAAAAAGTAAAAGATGAAACGTCTCATTAATATTCCATAAAGGCACTCACACCAAGGGATACATAGATAATCAACTAAAGGAGAGATACTTCCACAATGCAAACCAACCTATAAGATAACTTCTCTACCAAAGATATGAATCCACTAAAAAGGTAAAAGATAAAAGATAATGATGTGATACAACGGCACTCCCCCAAGCTTGGATCAAGCCAATGGGATGCTAAACCTGATGATGAATTACTCCTTCGGAGATGGTGGTGTTCTCTTGATAAGCTCTTCAATCAGTTTCCTCAAATCCCTAATCTCGAAGGTCAGAGTACGAATCAACTCCGAATTATGCTCAATGCGGTTCATGATCATATCGGACAGGGAATCCTAGTCCTTGTTATTATTTCCCCACTCTTCCTTCTTAGTGTGTTCCTTCCTTGCATGGTTAGAGCGAGGCGGATCCCAAACCGAGGGCAAGTTTCCTTTGGGCACCTTTTGGTATTGTTGCTCATTTATAAGAGTATGGAAGGGATTCTTGGTACGTGGAGGAAGTGACCGTGGAGCAAGGATATGACGCGGAGTTCTCCCTCCTGTGGACATTCGTGTTGTCCTCCTAAGCTTGGTAGGGTTTGCCACCACTCCAATGCTTGCGACGGTAGCGCGGGTGTCTGGATGCTCGTCCTCCTCCATGTCTTCTTCATCCCCTACCAAAATCTCCTCCTCCTTGGGGTTTTGAGGATCATATTCCTCGGGCTTCTTGCCTTTGTCGTTGGCGGAGACCATGGTGCTCTAAACTTAAGAAGATTTCCTGATAGAAACAGATCGAAGCAAAAACACGATGAGAAAACACGATACACGAACCTCGGGGGACCCAGGGGGTATATATTATGAAGTTTCAATGCATAAGGAAGGTATGGGTGGGAAAATGAGGCGGAGATGGAGCTCAGGGGGCTCACACCCCCTCCAGGCGCGACAGCTAGGGCCCGCGCCTAGGGTGGGTGTGGCCACCCTGGCCTCCGTTTCCTCCTTTGTTTCGTCTCGTAACCTTCTGTATGTAATAAAAAAATCAAAAATATAAAAAGATAAGGCAAACCTTCTGTTTTCACCACTTTTACCTATTCAAAGACGAACTCTGCAGATTCCTTTTCTCCATCTCTTGAAAATTCCTTTCCTACAAGGTCTCACACAAACCTCAATGGCAACATTAGTGTATGCAAAAAATATAAACCTGTAGGTTCACACTTCATCTGAAATCCATCAAAACAAAAGCTATTGTAGCAACTCCTTTCCAAAAATCCAAAAGAATCTGGAAGGGAATCAATATAAGAGGCAAATGCAAATGACGGCAGAAATCTGTCAAAACAGACCAGCAGGTAAAGATTGATTTTTTCGAAAACCTTCTGTTTCTAAAATCAAAAAGTGCAAAACTAATGAAAGTTGGGTAACAACTTGGAGAACAAGCATATAAAAATACAGCTCCATCCGAAGTACTGAGCTCCTTCACAAATTTTCACAATGCAGCACAAAAATTTGTCCTAGGACAACCACTTTTCACAACTCCCCTACTTCTCAAAAGTAGTTGATCTTGACACAAAAACCAAAACAAAAAGGATAAGGAGCGGTTATTACTGAGGTAATAACTTCCAAGACTCGACAAAACTATTGGGTTATCTCCCAAGAAGTACTTTTCTTTAATGCCTTTAAGTTAGGCTTGATAGTTTCAAAGATGCTCACATAGGAGATAAATATCGAAAGTGAAAGAGAGCATCAAGAAGAAAATAACCAACACATTTGAGTCTAATCCACTTCCTATGCAATGGAATATCATGAGAAAACAAATTGTTGAAAAAAAGCCACTAGCATAGGAAGACAAAACAAATGCAACTTCAAAGCTTTCAACATAAAACTGGGAAACTTAATATTATTGAGATGCATAAAACCATGTTTCCCTCTCTCGTAATAACTTTCAGTAGCACTTTGAATAAAGTTGAAAATATAACTGTCACTGGCAACAACTTTATCATCAGAATGAGCATACTTACAATCATCAAAAAGAGGTCCAAGGTCATAAACTAGATCAATAGAAGCAAGTTGTTCCATCCTGAAATCTTTATTAGGCAAGCTATTCTCACAAGGAGCTTTAGAAAATTTGGAAAAATTAAACTCATAAGAATCTCCATCAAACTTAGTTAAAACTTTTTCCTTTTTACAATCTATAATAGCTCCACAAGTGCTCAAGAAGGGTCTACCAAAAATGATAGGACAAGTTTTGCTAGCTGCTGAATTAAGCACTAGAAAATCAGCAGGATACTTAATCTTACCACAGAGAACCTCCACATCTCTTACAATTCCAATGGGACAGACTGTCTCTCTATTAGCAAGGTGAATAACCACATCAATATCCTCAAGCTCACAAGGAACAATTTCATGCATAATTTCCATGTAAAGCTCATAAGGAATAACACTAGAACTAGCACCAATGTCACATAAACCATAATAGCAATGATCACCAATTCTAATAGAAAGCACCGAGACACTAGCTTTTCTAGGATGGGAGACAATATTAGAAGCATCTTCATAGAAGACAATGTGCTCATCCTCTATATTTTTAGTGACAGGATCTTTCACAATAGCTACCATAGGTCCAATATTCATTTGCTCATCTGGTTCCACAGTTTTCTTTGTACCTTTGTTATTCGCACTAATCACCATAGAATACTCCTTTACCTTAGCTAGAAAAGGTATTTTCTCAACATAAGGTCCAGGCAAAATATGGTCAATAGTACAAACTTCAGTGCTTCTAACAGGAACATGACTAACAACATCTTTATAAGGTGCATGGTACTTATTCCACTTTTTTTATGAATTTCTATGTAAGTGGCAAAGGCCTTAAAACAATTGGCAATACTTTGGGAATCAAGACCATACTCATTACTAATATCACGGAAGTCATCAGTTCCCATAAAAGATTTAATGCATTCATAATCATAATTTATATCTGACTTTCTTCCTTTGTCATTCTCCCAAGCTTCAGTGTTCTCTTGAATACGGTCTAAGAGATTCCATTTAGCTTCTTCCTTCATACGTGTGAAAGATCCAACACAAGAAGCATCTAGTAAATCTTTATCATGAAGAGAAAGCCTAGCATAAAGTGATAATAATATTTTTAGGGAGTTCATGAATAGGACATTTAAGCATTAGTAACTTCAATCTCCCCCAAGCTTGAGCTGTACTCTCTGCATCACGAGGCCAAAAGTTATATATCAGATTCCTATCCTTATGAATTTCACTGGGAGGATAAAATTCAGAATAAAATAGAGGTACTACTTCCTCCCATTCCATGGATTGCCCATTCTCCAGCAGCTTATACCATTCTTCAGCTCTCCCTTTCAAGGATATAGATAGTAACTTCTTATTCACCTGTTCAGTTGTGATACCTGCACACTTAAACAACCCACATAATTCATGGATAAAAAGCAAGTGACCGCCAGGGTGGACAATAATTATCCATAACACGATCAACAATACTTGTAGGTATCTTAAAAGGATCTATCTCAAAAGGTGGTGGTTCATCTACTACCCTAACAGTGGTAGTAGTTTTCCCAAACAGAAAACCAAGTGGGTTATCCATATTGGAAACAAAGTAACAAACAAAAATAAAAAGCAATACTCACGGTAGAAGTTTTCTTTACCAGTTCCACTCTTCAATAGCGCTTCACTCCCCGACAACGGCGCCAAAAAATAGTCTTGGTGACCCACAAGTATAGGGGGTGTATCATAGTACTTTCGATAAATAGGAGTGTCGATCCCAACAAGGAGCAGAAGGTGTTGACTAGTGGTATGGAGCAGGAAATCTCTGTAAATACTTAGCAAACGGATTTTTAGGGATTTTCTGATAAAGCAGAGAAATAAAGTGCAAGTAATAAAGACAACGAACAAATGAAGCAAGTGGCCCAATCCTTTCTTAGCAAAGGACAAGCTGGTGGAAATACTTATAAGGACCAAACGTTCTCGAGGATACATGAGAATTCTATCAAGTGCTTTCGCTTCAAATAGCTGAGTACCCTTCTTTGGTGTTGTAAGTGTTGGGTGGGTGAACTTGTGCTAATGTACCGACCTTACTTGGACTAATACATACATGTGATTAAACCCCCTACAAGAATCCACAACTACAGGAAAGCAATTAAGATATAAACCTAACCACAACCTTAAACTCTGAGATCCTACGCTCCCTTGTGCAATGGTGTCCTAGCGGGGGTTCAGGTTTCTGTGACTCTGGCAACATCACAATTAGTAGCCAAATTCACAATGCATTTCCCTAGGCCCATAAATGGTGAAGTATCATGTAGTCGACGTTCACATGACACCACTAGAAGAATAGCACCACAACTTAAATACTAAACCATTGAATAATATCTCAACACAAATCCACTACTAACAACATGACTTCTCCCATGTCCTCAAGAACTAAACGAACTACTCACAAGACATCATATGAATCAAGATCAAAGATGATATGGTGATGGGTAACAATCTGAACATAAACAATAATCCAATGGTTACACTCACAAGCATCAACTACAATAGTAATCAACATCGGGAAAGTTTCCCCTAAAAACTAAGCAAGTATTCAACACAATTGTTACAGCGGGATGGAGTGGTGATGATGGTGCTGGTGGAGATGATGGTGTGGATGATGATGATGATGCTGATGAAGTCTAGATTGATGATGGAGTTGATGGCAACGATCTCCCCTCTCCGGGAAGGAATTTCCACGGCAGAAATCTGTCTGCCGGAGAGCTCTTTCTCTCTCGGTGTTTTCTGCCCTGCAGAGGCGGCGGAATCTTTCTATGGTCTCTCTCCCGTGTTTTAGGGTTTCGAGGGGAAGATCTAGGCGAGAGGGTGAAGCCAGAGGTGGGCCAGGTGGGCCACACCCCTGTAGGCGCTACCTAGGGGTGGCCCGCGCCTGGGGGGGTGTGGGCCTCATGTGGCCCATCTCCGCCTCCCCTTCTGGCATTCTTCGTCTTCTGGGAAAATATGATTTTCCATAGTTTTTCTGGTATTTTTCTGATCTTCACGAAATTGCATCAAAACACCTCTTTTTCCATCAGAATCTTGACTCCAGCAGTTCATCCTCCAAGAATCATCCAACATGCAAAAACAGATGAAAAGACATAAGTAACACCTCTTAATATGAAATATATCAATGAATAGAGGCAAATTATGATATAGAATGGTGATGCAAATTGGACGTATTAGTACGGCACTCTTGTAGCGACATGTCCCCATTTTATGGTGTTATTTCTTTTTGGCAGCATTTGCCGCATTCTTTCCGACTTTGCCTTGGCTTCAGAAGATAGCTTGTACGTTAACTGTTCTCTCAACTTCTCGTATGCTCCTTTGAACTCTGGAGATTTATTTTTCGTGACATACTTCGCGTATAAACTTTTCTTGTGGTTCTGGAACAGTTCGACCATCTTCATTAGAGCCCACTCCTTGACTTTCGCTCTTCTTTCAAGCCCACCCGACCTTGGGGTAGTACCATGTCGGAGGGATAACCCCTGGTAGGGTCATGAGAGGGGAAACATAGCGCAGCTGGGTTGGCTCCGAGTAAAGAAAGAACCAGGCCGGGTAAGAATGGCCGGGTAAGATAAGCATGTGCAGCCGACATATAAACTATGTCGGCCCGCATAGGACAAAATTGTAACCCTTGCAGGAACCGACGAGCCATGTCGACCGAGGGAAGGGCCGAGTCAATAAGGACGTGTGGCACCTTTTCGAGTAAGGTTCAGGAGGGACCATGGTAAAGCATGGTCAAAAGAGAAGGGCGACGCCGGGTGACACGAAAGGAGCCGGGTGACGCCCAAAGCATACACTGACGTACAAAGTAAGAGCGTGACGCCAAAAGGAACAGGAAGCAGCGTACCAGAAGACTGTTACCTGTCAAGCTTTATGTACTGGGCCATGGTCTTAGGGCAAGCCCATGACCCGACCCACATCGTAGGGACCAAGATCCAAACAGTAAACCCTAGAACCCAAAGGGGTATTAGCTAGCTAGCACTGCCTATATAAGGGAGGGCATAGCAGAAGTAGAAGGAGGTTGGACCAAGTAGCGAACTAGGGCAAAGAACTCAAGCTTATACAGCTCAAGGAGCACTTGTAATCTTTGGGGTATCAATCGAATTGCTAAGTCTGGAGAGTTCTTCTTGTTCTTCGTGCATGGCTCGACCCTGCACTCCCTCCCCGGTGACCACAAGCACCCATTCGGCCCCCAACTTAAGCCTACCCATGGCATCTGCCATGCCACCACCACGACAGTTGGCGCCCACCGTGGGGCAGAAGCAGGTGCTTGATGGAGTCTTCATCCGGACGGGCAACATCATCGCCAAGACCGGCGAACGTGTCTACTCAGGCCTCATCTAGAGGTTTGGGGCGCTCAAATTCGTCAGCGACAATGCGGGCTGCTTCGGGACCAAGCCATTCCCTAGAGGTTGTCGCTTTATCAAGTTCGGCGAGCACCAGGTCTACGTCGTGGTGCGCGTGGAGCGCGCATATCCTGAGCGCGTCGTCCTGGCGCCGGATCCTCCAACGACTCTTATCGCTGGGAAACCTCACCAACTCGTCTCCATGGAGGTAATGATGACAGCTCCGAACCCCGAGGCTCCCCCAGTAGTTCCCGTAGTGAATGAGAACGCAGAGGGAGGAAATCATGAGGAAACGCCAAGGGCTGCAAGAACAGCAAAGGCGCCGCTAGAAAAACCAGAGAACATAGCTAGGAGCAAGAGGGCTAAGGAGATGCAGGAAGCGATAGACAAGTTGGCAGAGCTAGTGGCACAGGCAACTGACCCGGCACGCGTGCAAGCCAAGTTGGAGGAAGCCAGGATAAAAGTCCTGGAGAAAGCCAAGGAGCTAGCACAGTTACAGCAGGACATGGATATCACCATCTGAGAGCTTAACTCGGCAAATCGAGTCAAGGGAGCAAAGACCCGGCTTGATGCAACGAGATTGAGAGGAAGGAACTTCAACGAAGAGCTGGCAGATGCGACATCAAAGATAACACCAGAGAACAGCAACGAGACAGCCATGCGACCAACATATAACACAACAGCAGCTAATCTGCGAGCAGCGGAAGCAGCAGTGGCGGAATTACCCCACTTGGAGGGGGAAGCGAAGAAAAGGCAACAAGAACGAGTCAATGAACTAGTAAAAGCAGCTAGTATGCTAAATGAGGCGTATTACAGAGCAAATCTGGGTATAGCAGGAAGGTCATAGCTGGTTCACTCGGCGACTCCTGTCCCGGCGAGATCGGTTGGGCACACGACATCCTCACCCGGAGCGGCGCCTAGGCCGAGAAAAGAAAAAAGTGTGGATTCTAGAAGAAACAAGCAGATGGTTGCCTATGATCCGGCAGTGGTTCAAGGAAACCCGGCACATGAGCAAGGGGCAAAAAGGAATAATGCCCAAGGAAATGAAAACCAGGAAAAAGCAGGGCAAAGAAATGACAACGGAGGGCAAAATTTTGCGCCTCATGCTAGGCATGGAACTCACTCGGCAGGAGGAGGAAATCTAGCTCCGAATAACGCACTAGCTCAGCCAGAAAGAAGACAGCAAAGCGCGGGAAAAGCAGTTCAACAGCCTGCTGACCTGAACGCAAATAAGTATAATGATGGTTACTCGACTATGGTAAATGACGGGTATGAACTGCTGGATCATGAATATCAAGCAATGGGAGCAAGATTCGGAGGCAGGAACCTTCAGCCGGATGATGCAAGGCTGAAGCTTGACTGAATAAAAATGGCAGAGATAATTGAGTCGCAAGGTCCGCAGGGTCCATCGTGCTTTGGCCCAAGGATCATGAAGGAGCCACCGGTGCCAAATTTCCAGCTGGCCAGAGGGACAAAAACGTATGATGGAAGCACAAAGCCAGAGGACTGGCTCATAGATTATGGAACTGTTGTGAAGATCGCGCAGGGAAACTTGAGATGGGCAGTATGTTATGTGCCGCAGATGTTGGAAGGACCAGCTCGGGTATGGTTGAACAATTTGCCACCCGGAAGCATTAACAGTTGGATCGATTTTCACGACGCTTTCATGAGAAATTTCACGAGCATTTACAAGAGGCCGAATCTCCCACAACAACTGGCAATGTGCAAGCAAAGACCGAATGAAACAGACAGGGAGTTCCTCACAAGGTGGTGTACGATGCGTAACTCTTGTGAAAGGGTAATCGAGTCACAGGCAATCGCATGGTTTGCACAAGGATGTAGACATGGAAGTGTGTTATGGCAAAGGATACAAAGAGATATGCCGGCAAGCCTAGCAGAGACGATAAGAATCGCTGACTCGTATGCGTTACGAGATCCGACTCAGCCACTGCTCATGTCGGCAGACGGGATGACTGAGACTCAGATCTATGACGCTGCCGGGTCGCAAATG
Organism: Avena insularis; assembly: GCA_023614405.1. NCBI lineage: Eukaryota > Viridiplantae > Streptophyta > Magnoliopsida > Poales > Poaceae > Avena > Avena insularis. Next base: position 431,711,377 of record CM042685.1, on the reverse strand, counting down.
CGTCAAGAAAGATCCGAATAAAGAAGCAAGAGAAGAGACGAAAGACCAGATTACAGGTATGGTTCGACTCAGGTTGCGGCCGTGAGTCAGGATCATCCAGATGCTGGAAGCAGTCAGCATCAAAGGACAAGTGGACAGCAACAATGGGTGCCAAAGAATGACGGCAAAAGGCCATACGATCAGAGGAAGCAGTATCAGGACCGACAAAAATACACCTATGAGATGATGTTGGATCAGCCGTGTAAGTTTCACACGCCTAGTCTGAGTAAACCAGCCAATCACACAACGAGGCAATGCACTTGGTTTCAGAAAGGAGATAGAGTGGACTCGCCGAATAAGCAGCTTCCACCACCTCCCCCTCCACAACTTACAGGAGGAAATGCTCAGATAGTGGGAGCAGACAACAGATATGAAAACATGCAGCCGAGGTATCAGAATCAATAAAGAAGAGAAGTTGTGCACCAGGTGCACAATCCAAGAGGTGACGACGCTCATGTCGGTCATGGAACTAGAAATGAGTACAGAGAACATCACCAGAGTTATGTTGTCTTTGTCATAGAGCCAAATGAAAAAAGAGCCAGCAGCGACGAATGATGGAGGTGAATGCCATGATGCCTGCAATCCCCAAGTACATGCATTGGTCTGAGCAAGAGATAACTTGGAATATAAAAGATCACCCCAAGATCATGCCAACCCTAGGAGGATATGCTTTGGTTTTGGATCCAACGTTTATGGGCCCAGATATCAATGTCAAGTTTTCAAAAGTGCTGATTGACGGTGGCAGTAGCATCAACATCATGTACAAGGATACAATGCTCAAGTTAGGTATTACCATGAACATGCTGGAGCCGACTAAGACCACTTTCCACGGTATTATGTCGGGATTGTCCTGTGAGCCAATTGGCAAGATCTGGGTCGACGTCTTATTCGGCAACAGAGAGAACTGTTGCACTGAGGCCATAGAGTTTGAGGTAGTGGATTTGGTCAGCTCATATCACGCCTTACTCGGCAGGCCGGCTATGGCAAGGTTCATGGCTACTACCCACATGGCTTACTTAAAGATGAAGCTGCCAGGCCCATGTGGGGTGATTACAGTTGAAGGGGACTACAAAAGATCTATTGCTTGTGCCTCAGCCGGATCTTCACTGGCCGAGTCACTCGTCATAGCACAAGAAAAAAGTCAGATGTTGGAAGTGGCAGCGTTGGCCAAAGCAGCACAAATGTCCATGCCGGCACTCACCAACCCGCATGGCAGCGTGTCATTTCAAGCTACCAAAGAAACCAAGAAGGTACAGGTGGATGAAACTTTCCCAGAGCGCACAGTTACCATTGGGGCTGGCCTTACAGACAAATAGGAAAGCTAGCGCACCAGCTTCCTCCGTGAGAATTGGGATATCTTTGTATGGTCCACTCAAGATCTGCAAGGAGTTCTGAGGGAGCTAGCTGAGCACTCTCTTCATATAAGACCAGATACCAAGCCGGTGAAGCAACCCCTCCGCCGCTTCGCCGAAGATAGTAGGAAAGTGATAGCTGCCGAGATTGCCAGACTTTTAGCTGCTGGATTCATCGTGGAAGTACTGCACCCGGACTGGTTGTCAAATCCAGTCTTAGTCGAGAAGAAAAAAGATGACCCGAACATGGCAGTGGTATGGCGCATGTGTACTGATTACACGAACCTCAATAAGGCGTGTCCAAAAGATCCATTTCCCCTGCTTCGGATCGATCAGGTCATAGATTCTACTGCTGGGTGTGAGTTGTTGTCGTTTGTGGATGCGTATTCAGGATTCCATCAGATACCACTGAATCCAAATGATCAAATAAAGACAGCTTTTATCACCCCGTACGGGGCTTATTGCTATCGTACCATGCCATTCGAGTTGAGAAATGCAGGCGCAACATATCAAAGATCCATGCAAAAATGCTTGCAAGATCAATTGTACAAAAATGTTCAAGTATACGTTGATGACGTGGTAATAAAAACCAAACAAAGTCATACTCTAATTGAGGACTTGCGTCAAACATTCGCAAACTTGAGAAGATTCCGGATGAAGCTTAACCCGGAAAAATGTACATTTGGTGTCACGGCTGGCAAGTTACTCGGATTCCTTGTATCCAACCGAGGAATCAAAGCCAACCCGACAAAGATCAGGGACATCGAAAGAATGGAATTGCCAAAAACCCTCAATGATGTCGAGAAGTTTACTGGATGCCTGGCCTCGTTGAGCAGGTTTGTTAGTCGGCTAGGCGAAAAAGCCCTACCACTATATCAACTGATGAAGAAATCAGACAAATTCACTTGGATACAGCAAGCTGATAGCGCTTTCCATGAATTAAACAAAATGTTGGCAACAACACCAATATTAGCATCACCACTATCCAAGGAGCCAATGTTGCTCTATGTCGCCGCAACCAACAAAGTGGTAAGTGCAGCGATAGTAGTTGAACGTGAAGAAGGGGGCAAATCAGCCCAAAGACCGGTGTATTACTTGAGCGAAGTGCTCTCTGTCTTGAAACAGAATTACCTGCATTATCAGAAAATGACATATGGGGTATATATGGCAGCAAAGAAGCTGAAACATTATTTTCAAGAACACCCAATACGGGTAATATGCGAGGCACCTATCTCGGATATATTGGGCAGCAAAGATGCCAGCGGCCGAGTCGCCAAATGGACCATCGAACTGGCACCATATACTCTACAATATGATAGGCGAGATGCAATAAAATCTCAAGCTGTTGCAGACTTCTTTGTAGAATGGATGGAAATGCAGTACGAACCACCACTGCCAGATCCGAATTACTGGAAAATGCATTTTGACGGGTCCAAGATGAAAATGGGTCTGGGCACCGGGATAGTGCTCACATCTCCAAAGAGGGATCAACTGAGGTACGTGTTACAGATTCATTTTGCTGCTTCTAACAACGTTGCCGAGTATGAAGCACTTGTCCATGGCATTAAAGTAGCCAAGGAAATTGGTATCAAAAGGATCATGTGTTTTGGTGATTCAGATTTGGTGATTCAGCAAGTGTCTGGACATTGGGATGCGCTGGACGCAAACATGGCATTATATCGTTTCCACGTGCAACAAATTTCGGGATATTTTGACGGTTGTGAATTTCATCACATACCTAGAGCAGAAAATGAGGCAGCAGATGTACTATCCAAACTAGGATCATCTCGGCAAGCAATACCACCAGGGGTAGCGCTGGAGCATCTCAGGAAGCCATCGATCAAGCCGTCACCAGAGTCTGAATCAATCAGGGTCATCCCGACGAGTCAGGAGTTAGATGTAGTACCAATGGACATCGACTCAGGGGTAGGTTCGAGTCACTTGAGGACTGATCCGTTCAATTCAGGGATCACCGAATCACACTCGGGGACTCCTCAGGTCATGTCGGCAGAGCATATGTCGGCGGAACCAATGGATATTGATGTTGAAGCAGACCCGGAACCACTACTACCAACGTGGGCACAACCAATATTCAGCTATTTGAAAGATGGGACCTTGCCGAGTGATGAAACATTGGCAAGGCAAACAGCACGAAGAGCAAAGGCGTACACCATAATAAACAAGGAACTATACAAGCGAAGTGTCATAAGTGTACTGCAGCGTTGTATCAGCCCAGAGAAAGGCCAGGAGATCCTATTGGATATCCATCAAGAAGAGTGCGGGCACCATGCGTCATCAAGAGCATTGGTGGCCAGGGCATTCCGACATGGATTCTACTGTCCAAGTGCATTGGCACAAGCGCAAGAGTTAGTCGGAAGATGTTGTGGTTGTCAACATTATGCATCCAAGTCGCATTTACCAGCGTCTGAATTAAAGACTATACCAATCACTTGGCCTTTTGCAGTGTGGTGCCTAGATATGGTAGGACCATTCAAACCAGCAAGGGGAGGCATGACTCATATCTTGGTCATGATTGATAAGTTCACAAGTGGATAGAGGTGAAGCCAATCAAAAAATTGGACGGTAAAACAGCTGTCACATTCTTAAGGGATATAATCCTCAGATATGGTTACCCACACAGTGTGATCACTGATAATGGCACGAACTTTGCCGAAGGAGCTTTTGCTCGATTCTGTGGGAAACACCGAATAAGACTCGATGTAGCGTCAGTCGCCCATCCAGAATCAAATGGACAAGTTGAACGGGCTAATGGCTTAGTTCTGTCAGGGATAAAACCCTGCTTAATGGAACCACTCCAGAGATCACCTGGTTGTTGGATAGAGGAACTACCCTCAGTACTATGGAGCCTAAGAATATCTCTGAATCGGTCAACTGGCTATACGCCATTTTTCCTCGTGTATGGGGCTGAAGTAGTTTTGCCTGCCGACATAGAATATGACTCACCAAGGATAAGGCAATACTCGGAGGCCGAGGTAAAATAGGCTCGAGAAGATGGAGTAGACTTACTCGAAGAAGCAAGGGAACTGGCATTATCCAGATCCGCTATATATCAACAAAATCTCCGATGCTACCATAGCCGGAAAGTGCAACCTCGTGTTTTTCGAGAAGGGGATTTAGTGCTCAGGCTGGTGCAGCGCACAGCAGGAATGCATAAGTTATCACCCCCATGGGAAGGTCCATTTATTGTAAGCAAAGCATTGCACAATGATTCTTATTATCTCAAAGACGCTCGTGAAGCGCAAAAGAACAAGGCGGACAGGTCAGGAGACGAGACCAAAAGGCCATGGAATGTGGCACTGCTTCGTCCCTTCTATACGTAGGAGAATCAATGCATGTATCGCTCGAACTCTCATATGTCGGACGTGTGTGCCGGCTATGTGCTGATAATAAAATGGTATGATTCGAAAAACTGACTCGGGGACTACCCCTTGAATTTTCCATCTCAATTATTTTATGTCGGCTGGCGTGATACCCGAAATTTATCTCGGAACAAGTAGTGTTTACTCGGAAGAAATCAACTCTTTGACTATGCTGTTGTCCGAAAACACGGCTTCATGGCAAGCAAGAGAAAAGGATGTAAGACGGGTAAACACGAACGCCGGATAAGTACAAAGGAGAAACGCGAGTCGGCTTTAGTTTTTTGCCTAACTCTCTGCAAGTCGCGTTATACTACGTGTCGAGTAATCTCGGCCAAGTGATCCAAGTTTCATACCCGTTAACTATATCCTTAGTACTTTGAGACTCTAATGTCGAACACCGAAAAAGGTAGACTGGGGCCAAAGTCAAGGAAAGGTGACACGGCAAAATGAAACTCGAGGACTTGCCCTTGAATGATTCACACTTAGAACATAAAGCAAATATATAAAGCCCATTAACAGATGCAAAATCAAACTTAAAATTGCAATGTATGTTACATATGTACCTGGCATACTGGGGATCTGATCAAAGTTCGAGTGTTTGTTAGCCTAAGGAGCAGAAGAACTCGGAGGAGCACTCCCGGAGTCAGGAGCATTGCTTGGAGCATCGGCCGGGTGAGGGGCATTTGTGGCCGGGTCATCCGGATCATCTGACTCGGTTGCCTCGCTGTCGCCACCCTCTTCATCGGCAACTTCGACAGGCGGGTCGCCAAGATCAAGGAAGCTGGGCCCGTCGCACCAAGCGTGCACCATGGTGTACTCGATCATGGCATAAGCTCGCTCCTGGCGCTTCTTGATCAGCTCCGGGTCGTTCAGCCATTTCCCATCCCCCCTTATGCGAGTGAGAACATCAAGGTTGATGTCCTCGTACCATGAAAGCACGAAGGAGAGATCCTTGTCTGCTGCAGCTCGGCCGGCCGACTCACGCCATTGATCCAGCCGGTCTTCAGTAAGGAGCAATCTATCGGCAAGGGGATCAATGAGATTGGGTGCATCTTCATTCGGCCAGAGCATGCGAAAGTCATGGATAGCCGACTTGAGCAGATCCACACCGCAAGACCTGAGGGTCTTGACCCGTTCGAACCGCTCGAAGCTCCTCCATAGACACCTCGCCGTCAGCAGGAGCACCAGCTTCGGCTCTCACTTTCTTCATGGCTCAGATGGCAAACATATCGGCCTCAGGAAAATTCTCTGCAAGCAAAAAGAGAAAGTTAGCAAATAACAATGGCAGATGGAAGAAGTCCAGAAGGACTCATACAGTGCGCAAAGAGTAAGAACTCACTACCGAGAAATAAGTTGATGGCGGCGAGTTTGCTATGCCAAGTCTTGTCCTTGGCTTGGAGGGCGTCAAAGTTCAGATTTGCCGACTCGACCGATGATTCGGCCTCGTCGAGCAGCCTCTTGGTCTTCTCGGCGCTGGCGGCCTGCTGCTCATTCTTCTCAGCAAGTTACTCCCTCAACCCTTTCACCTCGGCCAAGTGCTTCTGCTCCGACTCGGCCATCAGCTTCTTCAGCCGAGTCACCTCGTCTCGCTCCTTCTGGAGTTCGTCTTGGTGCTTCTCTTCTTATTCGAAAAGGTTACTTGTCAGCACCAACAGAAACTTTCAGCTATCACGTCAACGAGGCAAGAAACTTACTCTCGGCCTCGCTGATCTGCGAGTGAAGAGCATTTATTGTGGACTGAGCGGAGGCTGTGAAAAAAGAACGAGAAAGGATCGAGATAATGAACCAAAGAAAAGTACGCCGAAAAGAGAAAGGATATTACCTTGGCCTTGGGTGTCAGTCTGCAACTTCTCATACGCAAGTTCGAGCTTGCGATGCGCCAGGACGAGAGCTTGGTGCACCTTGGTGCGCTCGTTATGCGTGAGCTGAACAAAGAAGATATACAATAATGAAAGGCCAAGTCAAGCAGCCGACTGAATAAAAGAGATTAAGAGCTTACAGCCGAGTAAGTTCCTTACTCGACAGTTACCTCGAGGGCTAGGGATTGAAGCTCTAACATGGGTTTGGCATAAGGAAATAAAAGAGCTTACAGCCGAGTAAGTTCCTTACTCGACAGTAACCTCGAGGGCTAGGGATTGAAGATCTAACATGAGTTTGGCATAAGGAAATCAAAGAGCTTAAGAGCTTATAGCCGAGTAAGTTCCTTACTCGACAGTAACCTCGAGGGCTAGGGATCGAAGCTCTAACATGCAAGCTTGGCATCATCGGTGACATAACTGTTGGATTCTTCACCCACTTTCTTTGACTTATTCCATTCTTGAATGGTGATCGGGAGGTTGTCCCTAATAATCACCCCGCATTGATTTGTAAACATTCTCCGGTGCTTTTCTAGAGCAACCGGTTCTCCATTATCATCTATTTCGTCGATGGTGAACCTTTGATTACCGTCCAACTTTTTGTTCGGGCCTCGTTTCGTTCTAGCTATCGATTCCCTCGATCGGGTGGGATAAAAGAAGAAGAGAGTGATTAATATATATATATCCAGATCAATTAATTGTCAAGGCTTAATATAGATACCTCACCGGTTATAGTTGAGGGGCCTTCATTGTTGTTTGTTTTCCCTTCATCAACATTGTCGGCTTGCCCTTCATCCATCTGTTCTAGCTCATGTCCATCAACGGATACATTCATAAATGACGATATATCGACCTCGTCATAATCTTCTCTAGCATGAGGTTCAATATTAATAGCTATTTCAACATTTATAATGCTCATAATAAGCTCGTTGCCTTCGGCGTCAGTTGTGTGCTCCATCACTCTAAAAAAAAAGTTAGAAAAAGTTATAAATGGTGCGCTCTACCATTTATAATATACTATATTTGTAGCATTTATATACTAGTATACTAAATTTGTAGCATTTATAAACATTAATATACTAATTATAAACATTTCCTTATCTAATATAAACATTTCCTAATCTAATCTAAACATTTCCTAATCTAATATAGATAAATATTAATACTAATGTTTGGGTTAAGCCACGACCCTAAACCCTAAACCCTAAAGGTAAAATATTAACTAAACAAATATTAATACGAAACCCCAAACATTAATACTAAAGAAATATTAATACAAAACATTACTACAAAATATTAATACTAAACAAATATTAATACTAAACATTAATACTAAACCCTAAACATTACTAACAAACATTAATACTAAACAAATATTAATAATAAACATTAATTAATATTAAATATTAATATTAAATCCTAAACATTACTACAAACATTAATACTAAACAAATATTAATAATAAACATTAATACTAAACAAATATTAATACTAAACCCTAAACATTACTACAAACATTAATGTTAATAACAAATATTAATATTAATAACAAACCTTAACACTAAATTAACCTCTGGCGAGGTGGGCGGCCGGAGGAGGTGAGGTAGGCGGCGAGCGCGCGGCAAGGTCGATGGCAGTGCGGTGAGACAGCACAACGCCCGTCGGCATGACGAGGCGGCGCGGCGAGGCAATCAGAGATGAGGGCGGCGGCGCGGGAATCAGGTAACACCTCCCCGTTCTCTACGTCGTCTCGCCTTCGTCTTCCTCGTCAAGTGCTGGGTGGGAACTGTCGGGGTGGGCGCGGCCTATTTATAGTCCCCCTTTAGTCCCGGTTAAGCCACGGCCCAGGACAAGAGTGTCTCCAGTCCAAAGCTGTGGCTTAACCCGGGAATAAAGACCCCCCCACTCTAGTCTCGGGTCCCACCCGGGACTAGAAGTTATTTTTGGCTGCTTTGATTTCGCGCGCGGAGCCACCCTCTAGTCCCGGGTCCAGCCCCCACCCGGGACTAGAGGTTTTTTTGTATTTTTTTTATTTCCTAGTTTTTGTAATTCAAATCAATTAGAAAACTTTGGAAATTAATATCTCCTATTGTATAAATCCAAATAATACAAATAATATGTCTATTATTATTAGAAAAATATAAGGAATCTGAATATATCATCCATACATCTGTTTGCATCATGTGCCATTTTCAAATTCACTTTTTTTCATATTTTGGAATTTGACAAAACTTTCATCATGAAAAGTGTTTAAATTTGAATAACTAATGCAAAAATATTTTCTGTTTTCTAAAATAGAGTTTTTTTATAAAAATCATAGTTTTTATAATTCAAATCAATTAGAAAACTTTGGAAATTCATATCTCCTATTGTATAAATCCAAATAATACAAATAATATGTCTATTATTATCATAAAAAATATATGGAATCTGAATATATCATTCATACATATGTTTGCATCATGTATCAATTGTGCCATTTTCAAATCCACTATTTTTTTCATATTTTTGAATTTGACAAAACTTTTAACATGAAAAGTGTTTGAATTTGAATAACTAATCCAAAAATATTTTTTGTTTTCTAAAATAGAGGGTATTTGGTAATTTACCTATTTTTTAGTTTTTATAATTCAAATAGATTAGAAAACTTTGGAAATTCATACATCTGTTTGAATAACTATTTCAGGGGCCTTTAGTCCCGGCTGGAGGCAATAATCGGGACTAAATATATTTCCCGTCATTCTCAGAGCCGTCAAGCCATGCGCCATGCTTTCCCACCATTTTTATATGTTTTCCGCCATGTTTTTCTATCATTTCTCTATATCTACGTCGACCGCCATGGCCATCCACACATGGCTCAGGCATGAGTGAAGTTGCATTATATAGAGGAACCAACTAGTCCCGGGCCGTGATACGGGCTGGGACTAATTGTCCCTGTAAAGTGCAGTTGGATGGCTCGAGGTCACTATACGACCCGGGACTAGAGACCCGGAATGGACCGGGACTAGTGCTTCCTCCGGTTCGTAGCCGTTGGAGACGTTACGAATCGGGACTAGTGCTCGCACTAGTCTCGACCCGTAACAAGCCGGGACTGGTGCCTGGTTCGGCGCCGAACGAAATGCCTCTTTTCCACTAGTGAGACCAACCCATTGGTGTTTTTTTTTGTCAAAACGAGTTCCGTGGTGGTTATGTATCACCGCTGCCACAAATATGTTGATTTTGCATCATTTACTCAAAATATTCAGATAAAACCTTAGTTGCAACTTCCTTATAACTAGGTGGTTTATTCTAAAATTTAAGAAGTAAACCCCAGTGGTATATTGCTTATGATTGTAATTTTTCATGAGTAAACCCTAGTTGCAACCTGATCACGACTTGGTTCTATCCTACTTGTAAATTTCAAAAGTAAAAACCAGATGCAAGTTGCTAGTAACTTGTATTTTATTACTTGTAAATATTCGGAACTAAACATCAGATGCAACTTTTTTGTAACCGGAATTTTATTCACTTCACAAAGATTCAAATTAAACCCCAGTTACAAGCAATAACTAGATGGTTTATTCTAACAGAGCCTTGTTCTGAAGTTTAAGAAGTAAAACCCCAGTTGCATCTTCCATGTGACTATAAATTTTTGGAAGTAAACCACAGTTGCAACATGATTGTAATTGGGTTCTACGCTACTTGTAAATTTTAAAAATAAACATCAGTTGCAAGTTGCTAGAACTGGTGTTTTATTACTTATAAATTTTCATACCCCGGTTTTTACTTGCTTGTAACTGGGGCTGGGGGTTATTCTCAACTTCATGAGTAAAACCTAGCTGCAACTTGTTTGCGGTCGCAATTTTTCAAAATTAGCCCTCAGTTGCAGCTTGCTTGTAAGTGGAAAGTTTCATTCTAATTCTAAAAAAATTCAAGTAAACCCCAGTTGATACTTGATTGCAGCTGGGATATAAAGTTCAGAAATAATACCTAGTTGCAACCGAATCGCAACTGATCAAATTCAGATAAGACCACATTTGAACTTGTATTTGCGGTCCAAACAAAGTTGCAACTTGATTGCATCTCGAGGGTTTAGTACATTTTTTTTGCCCATGATTCAAATGGAAAAATTTGTATTTTTTTCCATACAATATCCGAAAAGTTTGCAAGCTACTAGTACATCATTAACTAAATTTGAGTAAAACCAGCGAGTTATACAGGCTTGGCGCCGTTTACAGTCCTGGGTGGACGACTTGTACAGGTTTGCCACCCAGCAAGACCTGGGGGTGTCTGTGCAAGGAAGACACGCACGCCGTTTACACGCCGGGAGCTGGTTGTCCGAGTCGACCTTGGACCTTCCATCGTGCCGTGCAAAACGGGAACGCAGGCTCCACGGAAACCCACCTTGCAGTTGCAGGCACCGAAGCTCTAGTGAATCCGATAGCAAGAAGGTGACGCAACCTGTCGAAACAGTTACCGCCAATTTTTCCAACTTGAATCCGAGTCGAGGTCGGGGCTTCACTTCGATCTGTGTCGATCGCCATTGCGCGCCCGCTCCTGCCTATATGTGCCGCCGATCCAGCACGAATTGCCTACACATCTTCTTAGATCATCCCCCTTTCTACTCCACACGTCTCCTCCTAGATCTCGCTTTCCCAGCAACCAAGCAGCCGATCGAGCACTCGCCAGCCATGCCCGTCCTCAAGCGACCTGCCGCCGGCCACGCGACGACCAGCCGCAAGAGGAGTCGCACAGGCACGGACGAGTACGAGGAGCTTGCCTGCCTTGGCGAGGGCGGCTTCGGCGCCGTCGTCCTTGCACGCCACCGCGTCACCGGCAAGACCGTCGCCATCAAGCGCCTCGCCTCGGCGGACGCCTCCGAGCTCCAGCGCGAAGCCCGGTTCCTCGAGACCTGCAGCGGGAACCCTTACGTGGTCGGCTCCGAGGGCCTGCTGCGCGACCCGGCCACCGGCGGCCTCCGCCTCGTCATGGAGTACGTCGCCGGGCCGAGCCTCCACTCCTTCCTCTGGAACAGGCGCCACGCCCCGCCTCTCCCTGAGCCGACGGTGCGCGCCTTCATGTGGAAGCTTCTTACCGGCACCAAGACGATGCATGACCGCCACGTCGTCCACCGCGACATCAAGCCGGCCAACATCCTTGTCGGCCACGGCCAAGACGGGGAGCTCGTGAAGATCTGCGACCTCGGCCTGGCGATCTCCATGTCCGACTCGCCGCCCTACACCCACGCCGGCACGGTGCCCTACATGGCCCCCGAGATGCTGCTGCAGAAGCCGGACTACGACGCGCTCGTGGACACCTGGTCGGCTGAGATGCTCACAGGCAAGACTCTGTTCGACGACGACCACCACCACCGCCAGAATGAGTTCGACGATATCGGCCGTATAGCCCAGTTCTGGAGAATCTTCCGGATTCTCGGCATACCCGACGACCGGACGTGGCCGGAGTTCGCGACCCTGATGCCGATCGCCGCCAGGGCGCTGCAGCTGCTACCGGCGGGGCACAACAATCACAGCAAGCTGCGGGATATCTTCTCTCAAGACAAGCTGTCGGAGCAAGGGTTCCAGGTGCTGCAAGGGCTTCTCACGTGCAATCCAGACAAGCGACTCACGGCGGCCAGGGCGCTCAAGCTCCCATGGTTCGCTGCTCCTCCTCGTCCCTCCGCGGCCGCCCCTGCAAAGGTTGAAGCTTCGCCGTTGGTGCAGAGAAAGGAAACGCCGCGCTTCCAGGTCCCACTCGCCGTATGGAAAGCACAACGCGTATAAGACTGTCACGAATGAAATTGTGCTTGGATGATCGATTCATGTAAATCCTCGGTCGAGTTGTAAAGAAACGACATGAATGTTGTACAGTATGTAGAATTGAATTGCAGTCCTTTCTTCAGATTATGTGATTCTCCTGTTTAAATGGGAGAAATATAGATTAATTCTGTTCATATGTGTGGCCTAAACGTTGTACTACTACAGTTCAAGTGTACAAAATTCAGAACTGTTCAGGTCAAAAAAAAAAATTCAGAACTGTTGGTCAGATATAGAGGAGAACCACCTGGAGTAACAGATACATGCATCCATCAAAACAATTTCCGTACCACACCACAGGAAAAGAGATGGAACTGCGCAGCCAAATTATTCTTAAGCTTAATCCCCTGAAGCAGTTAGCACAAGGAACTGTCTATGCTAGTACTTGAGAACAAACTCAAAACTGTGCATTTACAATGCGTGTCAAATTATCTGTGTGTACGAAACGATAATCAACATATAACAACTTCAGTTTTTCAAGAATATTTCCACCCCTGAGGAGCCACCACCCGATCGTGCCAGTAGATCTACACACCGGACTAGAGCAAAAACACGAAGCTGTAGCCTGCAGCCTCACCGAACAAGTGTCAGCGGCAGCCACACATACCGCGAGTCTCTCAGCTCGGAAAGGTTCCACCGGTTGGCCATGAAGATGAATGAACCTCTTAGGCCTGGAAGTGGAAGCACGAATGTGCTCTAGAAGAAGAACATTGTGGATTGGAATATGTCGCTCCCTCCAACGCAGGGATTCCTTGGTATCTCCCAGGGTCCCATGAATGATATGGCGGCATCAGCGTGAACCAGCGCGGTGTTCCGTGCCCAGTCTGTGCAGCCTGAGGTTATCATGTAGTAGGTGACACTGATCTTGAAGAACACAGGAGCTTTTCGATGTTGCCCGATGGAAACCTCCACATGTCATTGGTAGACAACCAGGTAGTCTTCAATTAACTAGCCCATGTGGAGCTAGCTGTGTTATCCTCGGAAGAGTATATCAGATAGGCCTTCCCATTGTCATCCTTGAATATGGTCATGTCTCTGCTTTCACAGTCATGTGGCCGCTTGCCGTAGAGGTACGAGAATGGGCCTGTGGGAGAGTCACTGAAGGCCACACCATCCACATCATATACTTGGCAGTGCGATCATTGTAGATAACCTTTGGCCTCTCTAGGACATTGGATTTGCGGAGGTCAGGTGTCACATTCTTGTCCTTGCCACATAGCACAACTCTTTCATTTTTCCATGCCCACAGGTCCTTCAAAGAATAGCAACTCACTCCTAAGATGTCAACCTGGAAAAAAACAAGATTTTGTATTGGTCAGAATGACAATATGGACACATCGAGAATTCTACAGAAGAGAATTGAAATACATAACTTGTGTATGTCAGAAGTTATGTATGACCATATGGGGATAACAAATGGTAAAGGTGACATAATAAGTAAACCTACTGAATATGATAACTTATGCATGTCCCAAGTAAGATACATTTGTATGCCCACATAACAGACAAGACTCTGCCCATGGAATTAATAATGATCTGAAAATGCCTTAAAACACGTTAGAATCAGGCCTTCTCCATTTCTTTTGATGAACTTCAGGAGGGGGCAACCCCTACCCAGATTTTATTAAAAAGACAGCTAAGGCAGCTCTTCAAAGTTACAAGCAGTGGATTACAAAGTGGGGGAGAGAGCAAATAAACTAAAACAAGCAAAGACCAAAAAACAGATTAAACCGGCCAGTCAGATATCCAAATATGGAAGGCCTTCTTTTCATCCTTCTTCGCTCTGCGTGCCCACATCTTACACGTTACCATGCATTGTTTGGCCACAATTTGAATCAGAATTTCAACGTCATGAAAGACCTTCCTATTTCTTGAAAGCCATATGCTCCACAAAGATGCAGTAATCACCAAATCCCAAGCATCTCTTTTCTGAATATTGCAGTTTTGCTTAGCCCCGTCATATATGTTCCCAAGATCTGAAATTCCAGCAAATCTGATTCCAAGAACAGCTAGGATTTTGTTGGTGCGGTTGTAATCCAGTGTGAAATGCTCAACTGTTTCTTTTACGTTGCAACCAAAAGGACAGCTTTCATCATTTGACAATATGTTGGTGGAAAAGCACTGATCTGACCTTGATCCTCCCCTTAATCATCAGCCATGCAAAGAGTTTTCCTTTTTTTTGGTGCCGCGCATTTCCACATTGTATCTGCACTGACGTGTTTAACCCTTCCCAGTTCATGATCTTATATAGATTCCTAACCAAGAAGGTGTCGTCAAGTCTATTCTCCAGCCCCTTTCTTGCTCCAATCCACTAAGACGCATGTTCCAAGAAAAGAGAAAAGGCCAACAGTCTGCAACTCAAATGTTAGGTCTGGTAGTATGCGAAAACAATTCAGGGAATTGAGTGCATATGGGGCTGTAAGTAGTCCACTTATCCTTCCAAAGGGATGTGCTCACTCCATCTCCGATCTGAACACATGTTGCATTTCTGTAGGTCTCAATGAGCTCGATAATCTGCCTCCATGCTCTAGTTTGAGTGTATAAGTTGTCACCACAATCTTTCCCATTCATGTGTGCCATCATCACCCATTTAGCCCAAGGCGAGTCGGATCGAGTAAGTATCCGGTGGACGAATTTTGTTAGCAGACAAGTATTTTGGATCTGCAAGTTTTTAATACCCAATCCTCCTTCCGTGAAATCTCTGCAACACATAGTCCCAAGCTACTAAACAATCACTTCCATTTGCAGTACTTTCACCTTTCCAGAAGAATGCCCTTAGCAGCCTCTCAATCTCATCGACTACCCACTGTGACAGCCTGATGCAAGACATAAGATATGCCGGCAATGCGGACAGATTTATTCAAAGTAAGTCTCCCTCCACGAGTGATGAAATAAGAGAGAAACAAATTCTTTTTTCCACCGCCGATATGTATGGTAGGAAGACTTCTCTTAGTAGTTTTGAATCTGAAAGTGCAGTCCCAAGTAGTTCTGTGGGAATGATGCAATCTCACAGCTGAGTGCTGCAGCAATATCTTTTTCTTCTTGAGCTGTAAGGTTGATAGGCACAAATGTTGATTTTGTGAAGTTGATCTTGAGTCCAGTGGTGCTGGCAAAATCATCCAAAATCTGCCTTAAATTTTTTGCTTGTTCAGCATCCCCTTGGATTACGATCAGCGTGTCATCAGCATATTGCAACACCGGACAAGGTTGGTTGTCGAGGGCAGGGTGTTTGAGCACCCCAGTAGCTGCAGTACTTCTTATAGCCTGTTGCAAAACATCATCTACCACAATAAAGTGATAGTGGATCCCCTTGCCTCAACCCCCTCTTGATCTGAATCCAATTGCCCGGAATCCCATTGAGCAAAACAGCCGTTTTTGCCGATGTGAGAATTTCTTTCATCCACCTTATCCATTTGTCATCAAAGCCTCTAACCTGCATGATCGAGAACAAGGCATCCCAAGAGACAGTGTCAAAGGCTTTACTGGAGTCTAATTTTACCTTCTTTTTCCTCTTCCTGCAAGTTTGGACTAGGTCCATCGCATGCATGAAGTTGTCTGCAACACATCATGTTTTAACTTTTAACAAAGCCCGACTGATCCTCGTCAACCAGAAGCTTGATAACTGTCTGAAGACGTGCAGCAAGGACCTTGGTTATCCATTTAACTGTACAGTTCAGAAGGAATATGGGTCTGTAATTACTGGCCGAGCTATCATTTTCCTTTTTCCTGAAAAGGATCATGTATGATCTGTTAATCCCCTCTAGCTGCAGCTCTCCCTGAAAGAATTGTTCAAAGAAAATCAGTATGTCGCTTTTAAAAATGTGCCAGAAATCGTGGTAAAACCCTGAACCAAACCATCCGGTCCGGGGCATTTATCCCTTGGTATCTCCTTAATAGCATGTAAGATTTATTTTTCAGTAAATGGGACAGCCAGCAGCTCCAAGTTAACCAAGTTTGGATAGAGCTGATGGAGAACAACTAGTGAACTACAAGACGCTGTGGTTCCCATGATTCCTCTGAAATATTCAGAAAGAATTCTTTGTTTAGCCTCCTGCGTATAGTGCGGCATTCCATTGTGCTGAATCACTTTCATTTGGTTGTTCCTAATCTAGCCGAGGCCCTTGCATGAAAAAAGCTTGTGTCTTCATCTCCCAGTATACACCAATTTACTTTACCACGTTGTCTTGCAGCAACAGCGATTGAGTGCGCCATGTCCTCAATTTTCTGCTTAACCATTCCTCTGAAAACGAATTCTAATTTTGTCAGTGGCCTACCCTCCTCAAGCCAGTCCAAGAAGGCTAAAACAAATTTATTTGTGTCCAAGATTTTTCTGTCCGATTTCAGAGTTCTTCTCCAACTTCCATTTTTTTCCGTAGTAGTTTCAGGTTCCCGCATAACCCTTTTGCTGCGCATTTAAAGCGGGCATGTGGCTCCAAGATTCAGTGACTAAGTTGGCGAAGCCCTGTCTAAACTTCCAGTTATTCTCATATCTGAAAACTTCTGATTTGGGGACAGTCATTGAAGCCTCAACTTTCAATGGAACATGATCTGATGTGACCCTTGGCACTGAGTGAAGGGTTGTGTTTGGCATGAAAGTATCCCATTCTGCATTCATGAAGACTGTCTATTCTTATAAGGATGGGTGGATCTTGAAAGTTTGACCATGTAAAGTCACGGTCTAAAAGTGGCAGCTCCTGAACTTGCAAATCTCTCACCGCATCATTGAACCTTGTAATTTCTGTCAGCAATGCACTACCTGCTGAACCTGCCTTATTTCTTCAAAGAACTCATCTCTTTCTGAATCTATTGTCGCTCCATACACATTTGTTGCCCAGAAATGAAATTCTGAATTTTCAGACTGCAAGTGAACTGTCAGTGATCTGGTTTTGATAACAGTGTTGCTCTTTCTGAAATTTCTAGAGTTCCATGCAGTTAAAATACCTCCAGCAGTGCCTTCTCCATTTTAAGACAAGTAAAACTCTGCGCACCCGCCAAGAATGACAATATGAGGTGCCAATACGACACGTGCAGCATATTAGAAAGAGAACGTAAGAACCCTACAATCATGACTCCAGGAGCTCAACAGGAGTGATGTGTTGTTTCAGGTTTGCCCCAACTGTGCCACCCAGCAGGATGTATGCAGTCACCTGTAGAAGTTCTCCAAAATGAACACCATCGAAAACCTCCCCAATCGCCAAGGTACATAAATACAGCCTCCCCAATCCCCATTACTGATAATAATACACTGGAATCCCCAAAGATGATAGTACGGTAGTTACTTCAATGCAAAATTATTGTGTAGAATACTTTACATGTTCTATTAAAAAATATCACCTTGCACAACACAACTGCAATGTACCTGAATGATTGTTTCAGATGAACTCCAAAGACATTGGCCCACATCTGGTGTTATACTCCTATGCACTACAAATAATCACACTACAATTTCGGTATTCTATCAAGCAACCACCAGAGGTAACAGCATGACAGGCTAAGTGGCTAGCTGAACACAGTTAAGTAAAGCTATGTTACAAGATTAACATACTTTTCCATCAAACAAAAGGATCAGATAACATGCTGGCACAGTGTTTAAGTAAATATGAAAACTCTGCACCACTGGTAGGCGAAACTCAGGTAAGCATATTTTACAAAATTAGTAAACATCTATCAATCATGCAGTTAAACACCTAAAGTGAAAAAACCCGTCACAGAAATCAATGAACTAGTATAACCAAGAACGAAGAAGGAATCAACAATCATGGAAAAGCATGCATACCTGTTGTCATGCAACTGCTACTGCTTGGACTTAACTTTTTTTCGAAAAGGTGCTACTGCTTGGACTGACACCTGTAACATGAGAGTGCACATCGACACTCAATGAGCTCTAATCATCATGTAACTCGTAAGGAGTACCCAGAACATCTGAATATCAATACCTTCAGGCATCCCGGAGGAATTTATGGTGCCAATACCACCTAAAAATATCCAAGCAAACCCACCAGGCTACCACTTCATAGCTGTTATAGTTCAAAGGAACATGGCAGAAGTTTACATCATTAAGGGCTTAATCGTCCCTCCAATACCAGCAACGCTTTACTTCAAATTTGGGAACTTCTGGAAATACGATTCACTAGTTACTTGAAGATTGTTAATGTAACTATCAGCAGAGACCACAAGGTAATAATTACTTGAAGTTCATTAGGGTAACTTCATCACCTTCAGGTGGTCCACCTCTACGGAGTATTAGTGACCCACACAAGGTGATAACTGATAAGACAGTTGTCTTGGGAATGCACTTCTTGCTATGCATGCTCTAGGCAATTCTAACGACAGTGCACACCTGATTGTTCAGAGTAATATGTTTTAGTGGTCAATTTGTAAGAAGTCTGAGCCTTCAAGGTTCGTACTGCCAGTGCCAGATAAGACTTCTGTGTATGTACATATTGCAGCATGGACAGACACAAATAATACAAGTGATAGCTAAACTGGGATATATCCAATATGCATTCATAAAGACTGAAACTGGCTTTGCTACAGCCATTGTCTATGTACCACGACCTGATTCATTCTGTACATGATATGTCAGTAGCAGAAAGGAAGCTACTTCAGAGATCTTTTGATTACTTGAGCCTTAGTTGCCGGCAGCCTTACACCGTTAACATCAATCATCACACCATTGTCAGGAAGATGGAGACACATGTGACCTGTCCTTAGGCATTATCTGGTGTGAAGTGAAGTTTGATTGCTATACGCCTTCCGGTTGGCATGATATGGTTGTGAATTTGTGATCGCAAGGCTGGCCAGACAGGTTAAACTACAGCTGAGGTAGAAAGGCAGTGCTCCGTCCTGTAGTCTTCTGGACTCCACTCTCATTCATGGCACGTCTAATCTCTGTGGCCTCAGCTATCCGGCCGACAGACGTGTACATATCACTGAGTGAAATGTAGTGCCCACCCACCCCTGGGTTTAGGTTCCTTAGCTCCTGCCCAGCCCGCTCTGCCATATCAATATCCCCATGTATCCGACAAGCACCAAGTAACGCACCCCAGATCACAGAATTGCTCGGGATTGGCATTCGCTCAATCATTTCGTATGCCTCCTCGAGTTTCCCAGCCCGGCCAAGCATGTCCACCACACACCCATAGTGCTCTACAGTGAGCTGCAATTTGCCATAGTCGCCTCGCTGCATCGCATCGAACATGGCACGCGCCTCTGCAACACAGCCCTTGTAGGCGTATGCCTTAAGCACTGCGAGCAGCGTTACCCCGTCTGGCATCACGGTGTTCCCTTCTGCCAACATCTGATGGAACACACAAATCGTGTTCTCCAGATCGCCGTGTGATGCGTACGCTGAGATCAGTGTGTTCCAAGACGCCAAACTCCTCACCATCATCCCATCAAACAATGCTCGTGCTTCAGCGAGGCACCCGCACTTAGCATACATGTCCATGAGTGCATTGCGAAGCGGCACCATCCATCCAAAACCATGGGAATCAATGAGCCTCCGCGCATGCTCCCCGGTTGCAAGGTCCCCGAGTGTGGTGCAGGCAGACACAATACTCACCATGGTCACCTCGTCTGGCTGCATCGGCATGGCGTCAAACAACGCCAATGCCTCCCCCGGCCGGCATGCCTTTGCATACGCAGAGATCATAGCAGTCCAAGAAACGACATCCCGGCAAGGCATCTGGTCGAACACAGCGCGGGCAGCATCCAGATCATTGGCTTTGAGATGGGCGGTGAGTAGCCCTGAGAAGGAGACCACGTCCCGAACGGGAATTTCTTCGAACACCCTGCACGCGTCACCGACGGCCTCCCGGCACGCGTACGCGTGGAGCAGCGCATTGTGTACGTGCGTGTGCGCGCCGAGGTTCCCGAGGCAGCCGTGCTTGATGGCCTGGACGTGGAGGTCGGAAGGTAGCCGCCGGCCCGAAGGGCAGCGAGAGCAGGACTTGAGGACGAAGGTGAACGTGAAGGCGTCGGGCGCGGCGCCCGCGCGGCGCATCGCGGTGAAGAGCGCGATGGCGTCGCCGGGCGAGGAGGAGGCGGCGAGGCCGCGCATGAGGGTGTTGTAGAAGAAGGCGGGGTGGGAGGAGGCCGACGAGATGAACGGGAGGTGGGCGGAGAGGATCGAGGCGGCCTGGCGGAGGTCTCCGGCGGGGGAGACGGCGGCGAAGCGGAGGAGCTTGGCGAGCGCCGCGACGGCGTCTGCGGCCGGGAGGAGGTGGCGGCGGCGTAGGAGAGCGCCGTGGAGGAGGCGGAGGTCTCGCTTCGTGGAGCACCGGGCGGAGAAGGCTACTAGGTCCCCCGGCGATATGGACGTCGATGGCGACGGCGGTGGCATCGCGGGCGGCGGGTATCGTCTAGCTGCGTGCTCGTCCGCCGGAGCCTGAGCTAGTGAGCTAGCTGCTGGGATGCGTTCAACTGTTCTGTTCCCTCAGTGTAACGCCACCTCCTGACAAAATGCTCCTTCGAGTTGGTGGCTCCCCAGGGGTAGACAGATTCTTGATGAAAACTGAAGTTGCTATACGCCTATACCCCCTCCATCCGAAAATAGTGTACTTTTAACCTTTACTAAGTCAAACTTTATAAAGTTAGACTAACTTTTTTAAAAAACATAGTAATAGTTATGACAACTAGTTGAATGCCCGTGCGTTGCTACGGTCCATCGAATTTATTTAATTATGGCATGTAAACATAATAATGAATAAAAACACGTAATATTTTCCAATAGAACATCATTTTGCTCAAATGAATCTAGATAATTCTACGTCAAATGCATAAGAAACAAAAAAAATAGTAGTTAAATACCTTTTATTAATAAGTCCTAATCCCTAACACTCTCAAATTTATTATTTACAACCACTCACACGAGTGTTGTCTTTAGATCTATTTGCATAGTAATTGAGCAAGTGTACCAAAGAATTATTCTTTGTTTTGCATGCATCCTGCCCGAGCAATGATTGTTTTTACGATAAAAATTTCAAATGGAAGATGTAAAGAGCAATAGAGAATATTCACGGTTCAGAATGAATGAACATAATATTCACAAATCCATACAATAAACATGTTCATCTATGAAGGTTCAAATTAAATCAATGTCATGAAGTGTGTGCCTCTGAAAATAAAGAGTAATTCTTAGATAATACAATGATAAATTGGGGGAATATAACAGAAGACCCCGTAGTTGGCGTATTGATAAGCAAACCAGACTTGCTACTCCATTATCTACCAAAAGAACCAGCAAATTAACAGATTTATACGATGTGCCTTGCTCCCGCCCGTCAACCTAAGATAATTTCTAGTCGTTTGTCCCCCAGCGTATCGAGCATTGGCCTGGCCTTTCGGCGCTTCCGCCGGCCGTTTCCAATTACACCCTAGTGTGCTCTTTCCCTTGCTAGCAGATAAGGATCAAATAAGAGAGGCGGGGAGAATAAGGGGAGAAAGGGTGAGGAGGACATACGTGGGGAGCTGTTGTTAGCGCGTGGGCGTCCTAGTCCTCTGTGTTCTAGACTCCACCATGATCCCGAGGTGGTCGCAAACATCACTGCGGCAGATCCAGGTGCGGCGGGGAAGTTTGGAGGAGGCGAGCGAGAAACTCTATGCGATGCGTGACGTACAAGCAAAGATTTTATGAAGTGATTAACGGGGAAACCTCAAATTTTGGCAAGCGTTTATGACGATAAGGGGGCATCTCCGCCTTAGCATCTCATGCTAAAGGACAATAGACGGCCATGATGAAATGAATGTCATGAAGTGTATGCCTTTTAAAATAAAGAGTAATTCTTAGTACAATTATAAATTGGGGGAATATAACAGAAGACCCCGTAGTTGGCGAATTGATGAGCAAACCAGACTTGCTACCCCATTATCTACCAAAAGAACCAGCAAATTAACAGATTTATACGATGTGCCTTGCTCCCCACCCCGTCAACCTAAGAGAATTTCTAGTCGTTTGTCCCCCAGCGTATCAAACGTTGGCCTTTCGGCGCTTCCGCCGGCCGTTTCCAATTACACCCTAGTATGCTCTTTCCTTTGCTGGGCAGATAAGGATCAAATAAGAGAGGCGGAGAGAATAAGGGGAGAAAGGGTGAGGAGGACGTACCTGGGGAGCTGTTATCAGCGTGTGGGCGTCCTAGTCCTCCGTGGCCTAGACTCCACCATGATCCCGAGGTGGTCGCAAACATTATTGTGGCAGATCCAGGCGGCGGCGGAGGAAGTTTGGAGGAGGCGAGCGAGAAACTCTATACGATGCGCGGCATACAAGCAAAGATTTTATGAAGTGATTAGCGGGGCAACCTCAAATTTTGGCAAGCGTTTATGACAATAAGAGGGCATCTCCGTCTTAGCATCTCATGCTAAAGGTCAATAGACGGCCATGATGCGCCCAATGTTTGATATCAAAGCGTCAAAGTATGACCTACCAACACTAACTTCTTTTTAATAGTAACGACTCATAATTTAAATCTTGAATTACGTGTATCCATAAATATCTATAAATGAAACGAAATTCATATTTAAGTACTCATGTATCTTTCTAGCTTCTATCTGAAAATATGTGAAAAATTCAAATTTAGGATCGTTGTCAAAATTTGAGACTGTTTCAAGAAATTTGGAATCTACATTGCAAACTTTATAACTCATGCATCTTCGAGGAAGCATCATAGCATTTAACGACAAACCATGAAGTTTAAACAACAAAAAACATTTTTCATCGTTTTTGCTTTAGATTTTGTTTATAACTTCCTCTTACACCAATTTAAACAAAAATACCACCCTGTTCCATATCTTGTTGTGAAATAATTTGTTTTTTAACTACACGTTTGTCCTGCCTGTTTCGCCTTCTACTGAGTTTCTGAAAACTACACGAGGTAGTTTGTCGATGGCAAGTGGCAAAACTATGCATCTCCTCAGGACATAGTACATCATCGCTCTTCTTTGTTTCTGAACCCATTCAGTTTTTTTTTTTTGAGAGAGAACCCATTCAGTTCAGTAGGCATTCTTCCTGCGATCGAGCAAGATATACATGAAAATGCAAAGCGCTAGAAAAAGGATAAAAGGAAAACCGACAAATATTTGCAAGAACAAAAACTTATAAACAACACCCATATGTATCGCTATGGAATAAGGAACTATTGTTTTTCACGAGCATGTGTGTCGAACAGTCGTGAATTTCCAGTCAAACCGACTTGCAGGCTTATTATTTTTTAAAAGCATGTGTGTCAAACTGACGTATATTTTCAATCAGACTGACTTGCAGGCTGAAGGGCAGAAATTAGTCTGGACCATTCTTTTCTCATGGTTTTTCTTGAAGAATTGTTCTTAGAAACCAACCAAGGGCTTAACCCGGGAGAAGCAAAGGGAAAGTCCAGAAACAAAATCTAAAGCTAATACAAGCAGCGCAAGACCTCTATCAATTAAACGCTTAACTTCTAACCTGTATGCAGAATTGATGTCCACATGTATAAATCGTCAGGCTTACGTGGCGCTTTCAGACGGCTGGACGTGGACGGCCGTTAACAGCGCTGTCTGAACCATCAAAACGGTCGGGCCCTCCTCTTCTCTCCCCCGCTGCCTCACTCATCTGCTTCCTCTTAGCCTGACCGCCGCTGGTGACTGCGCCGCCATCGCCGGCGACTGCTCCGCAGATCATGCCGAGCTGGAAAGTTCCTTGAAGCTCCTCCGCCGACTCTCTCCCCTTTGACCATGTGAGTGCCTTCCTCCTCTTTTAATTTAGGGTTTGGATCCAGATTTGGGAATTTTTGGAAAATCGTTTGAGCCTCATGTTTTCCTGGATTTCTCGGATTTGTAGTTCACTGCGTTCGACTACGCACCAGACATGCTCCATGACGCTGAATTTGCCGGCATTGATCATGAAGCTCCTTTTGTTTGCGCTGCTCACAAATTGAAGCCACACACGTGTGTTGCGTTTTAGGGCAGTGATACCGGGAGGAAGTTCTACATGTGTGCTATAGAAAATGTAAGTGCCGAGCTCCCTTTTTTCTTCAATAGGTCCCTGTAGGTGATTTGATTTCCTCACGGTGTGATCATGTGTTCATTTAGTTTCAGTTAACTAACACGTACAGTGGTATAGAAATGATAGTATGTTTATTTAGAGCAACATTGATAGTGTTCACTTAGCAGATATTTTAGAGCAACATTGATAGTTAACTAACAGGTACAGATTTCTAGCAGTTTACTGAATATTTTTATATAGGGTGCTCATTTAGCAGATATGTGATGTAGTGTTCACTTAGCAGATATTTCTAGCAGTTTACTGAACATTGATAGTGTGCTCATTTAGAAATGATAGTGTGCTCATTTAGAAATGATAGTGTGCTCATGAACATGTATGTTGTAATCATAGACATATATTTCAGCTCTGTTTTTACATAATCTGCAATTTTTAGTATGTTGTAATCATAAGCCATAGACAGTATGTTGTAATATAAAATATTTAATGTACAGGAGGTACTGAGTTGTGGCTTTCAAAGCTGGATTGATCCAGAGTGGGATGACAGCTTGAAGCATGCATTGACTAAGTTATGGGCAATGTACAATAAGAGTAATAACTCAAGAATTCAAGAGAGGTATGAGAGCAGCAAAATGTTGAAGGATCTAACTGAATAGAAGGAAAAATTGGAGAAGAAACATGCAACCCTGCTAGAGGAAGGTAATAGGTGGATAGATGAGACTCAGAGGAAGTGGATAGCTCAGACTGAGAAGAAAGCCATAGTAGAAAACTATGCTAAGATAATGAGTGGGCAACATGATGCTGAGTAGATGGAGAAACACATAGCTGCATTGAAGAATGAAGTACAAGTGCTGAAGAATGCTAAGGAGGAACTGAAGAATTTGCTCAAATCACAGGCAGAAGTATTCAAGGTGAAACAGCAGAAGTGGGATGTGGAAAGAGCTAATCTGAAGGATGAAAAGAAAAAGTTAGAGTACTCAATGCATGACATTTTTAAGGTCAATGGTGTTAACAAGGACAAGGTCAAGAGAATCAAGGCAATTTGTGAGGAGGAGGAGTGATGGTGTGTTTAGGTAGATGTATGAGTCTGTTTAGTTGGAATATTTGTGTAATGAGTCTGTTTAGTTGGAACCCTCCATGTGTTGAACCCTTAATTTGTTTAGTTGAACCCTCCATGTGTTGAACCATTAATTTTGTGTGAAGATGTTCTCCTATTTGTGTAAAAATCTATAATGTTTTGTGGTACTGGATACAATGTTATAATGATCTATACTATAATATGTCAAAATATATATAATTTAATATAATGACAACATCTACACAATAAGCATTTCAAATAGTTGGCCATTGTCTCAGACTCACAACAGAAAACAAACACAACATTTGTTCAAATAGTTATACATCACCTCACACCACACAAACTGATTGTTCTCAAAAGCACACAAACTGATTGTTCTCGGAAGCACATGGACAAACAGATTGTTCTACAAAGCACACAAACAGATTGTACCAGCATGGCACACAAACAAATTGTTCTACAAAGCACACAAACAGATAATTCATATCATCCCTTTCTTGATGTCCTTCAGTGTGATCTTGTCAATGTTGCTTGCAGTGAGGTAACCAACCATCTTGGAGTTAGCCTTTCTTGCTCTTACTGGCCTTCTAGTAGTACGACTAGGTCCAGTAGTACCACTAGGTCCAGTATGTGCTGGTGCTGGCCTTGGAGCTTTGAAAGCATGTCCTGGAGCTGAAGATACTGCTCTCTTCTTCCTAGCTGGAGCATGTCCTGGAGCAGCATGTCCTGGAGCTGGAGCTGCAGGTGTTGCCCTCCTCTTTGATTGTGGAGCATGTCCTGCAGCTGGAGCTACAGGTGTTTCCCTCCTTGAAGATTGTGGAGTTGGTCCTGGAGCTGGAGTTTGTGGAGCTTCAGAGAGGGTTGCCCTGTTTTCCTGCACAAATAAATCACAGAAAAGGTTGACCACAACTAGTGTATCTGTGCCCAAGCAACTAGTGGAAAATAGACAACAATAAAATAGACAAGAGGTAAACCTGATGTTGGTTTTTCCTAATCTGCAATGATGGCTTCAGAGCTTGACCACAACTAGTGTATCTGTGCCCAAGCAAACCACAGTTGCTGCAACTGATAGTTGACATTCTAGAGGACTGTGGTGGCTCTGGAACTTCAAACTTGCCCTTCCTTCTCTTTGTTTGATTTCTGCCCAATGATACTTTGAAGACTGGTGGATCAATATCAGGTGTATCAGTTTTTGTCCAGCAATCCTCACCTGGCACTGGGTAAATGACTGGATTGTATGCCTCCATGTACATTGGGTTTTTGAAGAAATCTAGAACAAAGTCTTCAGGATGCTGGAATGACTTGTAGATGGCTGATATGGCATGATGACAAGGGACTCCAGTCATATCCCATTCTTGCATCCACATGTCCTGGCAGTTAAACTAACATCATAAGATTTCTCACCATGACTAACTTCCCACAAGCCATCAACAGACCTACTAGATCTATACATTCTTGCCCATTTCTTGCTTTCTTCTAGCATTTCTGAATAAGTTGGTGTGATGTCCCACCTTGCCTTGGCACCTCCTGTTCTCTTAGCATCATGTCTGACCATTACTTTCTTCCTGATACCATCAAACATGGTCTTCACTGGTTTTCCTCTAATATCTAGTATCCATCTATTGAAAACTTCACTCAAGTTGTTGACAACTAAATCAGTTTTGCAGTTATAATCCATGGCATATCTAACCCAAGATGAAACTGGTATTTTCATTAGCCACTCCCAAGCTTCTACACTCTCTTCTTTCATGTTAGCCATAGAAACATCAAAGCCATTTTGTGTGTAAGAATAGTTGGCTGCATACATGTATTTTTTTAGCTCCTCACCTCTAAACCCAGCAGTTTGAAAGTTTGCATAGATGTGCCTTAAACAATATCTTTGAGGGCAGTTAGGAAGTACTGTGTTTATTGCATTAAGTAGGCCCTACACAATTACATAGAAGTTTATTGCATTAAGTAAAACAAGAGGAACCAACTGATTATGCAATAGTAGTTCTTGGAATAGTAGTTTCTATATACTTGCAACGTGACAATGTATAACAGCAAGAGGAAACACTAACCTTCTGCCTATCAGATATTATTGTATAATATCCAAACTTGCCTTGTTCACCCCCAATTGCATACTTCAGTTGTGTGAGGAACCAACTCCATGAAGCTGTCTCCTCCTTGTCAACCAAGCCAAAAGCAAGAGGGAATATGTTGTTGTTACCATCTCTTGCAGTGGCACAAAGGATCTGCTAGCCTGTGGTTAGCTTCACAAAGCAACCATCCAGACCTGCAAAGAAACAATAATAGTGAGGTAATATTATGGCTAGCTGGTCACAACAACTATGCAACAATAACATTTGATCAAATGTACCTAAAAATGGTCTGCAGCCATTAAGAAAACCTTGTATGCATCCACCTAGACAGTAGAACATCCCATGGAATCTATGATTGGTGCTGGGATGCTCTACAACAAATTTGGTAGTAACAATGCATCTTGAGCCAGGGTTGGTGTCAACAACTGTCTGCAAGTAGTCTCTAAGCCTCTGTCTTGTCAACTCGATCACCAAGCACTGCCTGCAATGCTTTCTTCTTTGCCCTATATGCCATCATCTTGTGCACATCTACACCATATTTATCCTTAGTTGTCTCCATCACTGCCTCAATGCCTGTCCTTGGATCTACTCTCACACTGGGCTCACACACTTGTGCTAGCCACTTGCCTGTCACCTTGCATTGTTCACCAGATGAGGCACATGTGTCGTCAAAGTCTATCTTTTTTAGGCAGAAAGTCTTCTCATTTTTTATTTGTGCACCAACCATTAAAAATGGACATTTCTACCGAGCACAATGTACTATAACTCTGTCTTTGCAATTTTTGTGGTACCTAAAGTTCCTTAGTTGTGCAACATGCAGTGTCTGCACTGCTCTTCTGAACTGATACACATCTAAGAAACACATTTTCCAACAGAGCCCTTCTTTTGGGTGAATCCTGTTTTCATCATACCACACCCTTGGCTCCTTCTTCTTGGCCCTGCTTTTTCTTCCTTTTGGTTGAATCCAAGAAGGTGTCTCAAACCCATCAGCGTCTTCTGGATCCAAATCTACATCTGGCCCTTCATCATCAGAAGGAACAAAATCTGCTGGTAGCCTGCAATGACTTCTCTCAGTTGGCCCCTTCCTAACCGGTTCTTTCTTTTTCCCAGCTTCAAAGTCTATCAGTTCTGTCAGTTCAAATGCATTGTCTTCATCTTCACAATCTGACACATGGAAAATATCATCTGCCTCTTGATGTGCATCAGAAACTGAATCCCACTCCCACCTCTTCCTCTTCTTCAAATCATCCATGGTCTGGTTCAGATCATCATCATCTGATTCAGTTACATCATGGTTCAGCTCATCATCATCTTCATCTTCCTCCATTATAAAATCCCTAACTTGCTTGCCCTTCTCCTTAGCTCTACATTGCTGATGTTGTTCTTCATCCATATTGACGAGGTTTAATCTCGTCAATGCCCATTGTTATGGACTTGGGTTTTGGAGAATATGGGGATGTTGGAGATCGCGGAACGGTTAGCAAACAAGCAATACGGGACACGAGGTTTACCTAGGTTCAGGCCCCCGGAGGGAAAACCCTACTCCTGCTTGTCTGCTCTTGATTACGGCGGAACCGGTGATTACAGGGGTGCGCAGATGCGATCTGGCGTGGAGGTGTGTATGCGAAAGCATGAGAGAGAGATCTAGGTCGTGTCCTCCTAGCCTTTATATAGACTTAGGCAGGTCTCGAGCCTGAGATCTAGTCGATTCTGAGTTCTAGGGTTTACCCCTTTGAATTTCCTATCTACTCTAGTCTTGCTCTCCAAGGATCCGAAGGCGTCATGGGCCTTGGCCA
Source organism: Avena insularis (assembly GCA_023614405.1). NCBI lineage: Eukaryota > Viridiplantae > Streptophyta > Magnoliopsida > Poales > Poaceae > Avena > Avena insularis. The sequence goes on along the minus strand of CM042685.1, from coordinate 431,682,026 downwards.
TCCGAAAATCCTCATGGGCCGGCGTATATTTGTCGTGGGCTTCCTTGGGCTGGACCAGGTATGCTGAGATCATGTACCCGCGGGGTATAACCATGTTAGTAGCCCCCGAGTGTTCAGTCAAATCGTAGATTCGGCTGAGGACTCTTCAATCCTTCGGGTGCAACTCTGTCTTTCAAGAGAATGTGTAGGGATTGTTGATGCGTGTGCCTGACTCTCCCGACGGATCAGGGTCAGTTAACTGTCTTAGGAAAAAACAACACGATCTTCTTCAGGTTCGAGTCCCTCGACTCGAACCCGGAACATATGCTGGCGTAATTCGACTCAGGCCGCGGAGGACTTACAGGAGTGGAATTCCAGTGAATTTAATTGATGTACCCAACGCATCCGTCGAGATTTTTCAACGCGTCTGTTGGCACGGGTTTATACTAGCAGAGCGCAGTCATGTGCGTTACCAGGCCATCAGATGATATCTGTAGGTCTTATCGTTGCGTCGCAGACATAGCATCCGAAGTTTATCACCGCGGAGGTGTTTCGGGTAGCCAAGGAGAATGCTACTCACTTAGCGTTTAGTTGGGGCAGAGTTGCCGAAAAGTTTTGTATACTGATCCGAAGGATCGTAGTCGAAATTTTATAGGGTGCACGACCAGCGCTCCCTATGGGAGTAGCCCCCGAGTGTCTGTTCGAGTCGTAGACTCGAGCGAAGACTTTAATTCAGTCGTTGTTCAGTGTTAGGTCCGTAGGACATAAAATTTTTCGGATGCTTAAATCCATCCTCCCTATGGGAGTAGCCCCCGAGTCCGTAGTGGAGTCGTAGACTCAACATAGGACTCGAAGAAATAGTTCAATGCTGTAACATGTTGTTCATCTTTCGGGTGCGCGGCCAGCGCTCCTGATAGGAGTAGCCCCCGAGTAATTAGTCGAATCGTAGATTCGAGTGAGTACTCTTAGCTTTGAAGCCGAAGAAATTGTGACTGTTGCTAGTGTAGGTTTTGATGACGTCAGTGCTGACGATCGATGACCTCAAGCGTCTGCTGCGCCAGAGATGACTTGACTGAACAAACATGGGTCCCACTTTCTGACCTTGAATTGACCGGTCACGCAGGCGTGAGAGATAATCTGGCGTCGCCTCGATTTCCGCGCGTAGTGGACGGCGTGTTAGCGACGGTTCGTTGCGATGTTGACACGTGTATGGCTAGATCCTGCCGTTGGCGTTAGGTCTTCTCGATGGACGGTTGTAGTGCATCGTCTTCATCTTTATAATCATTGGGGAAAAACTTTAGTTTGTTTTCACCGCAGCTATTCTCGTTTCACTGCTCCCTTGTTCTTTGAGAGTTCTTGCTGCGCGCTGGAATATCCTTTCACATTTCCTTCTTCCATCATGCGCACTCACCGCTGGTGCCGCCGTAGCGCGATGGGGAAGTCGAAGAAGTCTTCTTCTGCGGTTGGTACCAGCGCTTCTGGAGGGAAGAAGAGTGCCGCCGCTACCCATGTCACCGACGGTGGCTGGCGGCGATCGGAGACGCGGGAGAGTGATCTCCGCAAGCTTCGTGAGCGGGGCTTGATCCCGTAGGATAGGGAGGCCTTCAAACTCCCAGGCAACGAGGTAATCCCCCGTCCCCCCGCTGGGTTTCGGGTTATGTTCCTCGCCTTCGTTATTAGCGGATTTTCTTTCCTAGTCCACGACTTCCTTCGTGGACTGCTTTTTCTTTACGGTGTCTAATTGCATAATCTTTCTCCCAATTCTCTTCTTCACATTGCTTGTTTTATCACTTTCTGCGAGTGCTGGCTCGGTATCGAGCCGCACTTTGGTCTCTTCCGGAAACTCTATTCCGTGAAGAGGCAATCTGGTTTGGATGGTGTTTATCCCATTGGGGGTTGCATCATCTCCCTCAAACCCAATCTGTTTTTTTTCATGTCCGAATATGTCCAGTACTGGCGGAGGCGATGGTTTTATATTCGTGACTCCACAGTGGCTGGGCAGCATTTTGGTCTTGCTCCTTTCGACCCCTCCCAAAAGATCGAGCCGAAGAGGTCTTGGAAAAACAAAATCTTGGATGGCGAGGTAGCGGAGATAGAGGCTCTCTATCGTCGAGTGGAGGATCTCCAGTTGATTCCGGAGAAGGAAGTGAACGGTGTGGATATCATCCGCACGTTTCTTGAGCGTCGAGTGCAGCCACTCCAGGCTAGGGTGCACCCGATTTTTCTTTATGCTGGCCGCCGTGATCCGACGAGGGTTTCGGCTGAGAAATTCTCCCAGGGAATCTCGACAATGCCCTTCGTTCGCTGCTGAAGTTCAAGGCTGGAGAGGATATCCCGGGGAAGTCGCTGACTTCTCCGTTTTCTTCTTCACTTCCTGTTCCACAGGTGTAGATCCGTGCGCGTAGCGCTATTTTTGACTGCATTGTATTTGCGTTTGTTTGCTAACAATTTTTCTTCTCTTGTGCAGAGCTTCAAGGTGCCGGGCATGTCGCCTCCATTACCCGAAGTATTTCCGGATGCTCCAGATAATGATGTGGTGGATTCCATGTCCGAGCTGTCGTCGGCGCGATCTCCGGCTGAAGAGGCCAACGAGTCGAGCGAGGACCACACTCGCAAACGGTCACGGAGCTCCAGCGAGTCTTCGGATGCCTAGACTCCTCCGAATCCTAGGAACCCGCTGTGTCTTGAGCGTCACAGTGATGGACATGGAGGCTCTTCCTCTCCAATTCCTGCCGTTCCCGTGCGGTCTGTAGCGCCGCACCCGCCGGCGAAGCGGAAGAAGGAAGAAAAGAAGGAAGAGAAGAAAGAGGAGAAGAAAGTCCGGAGGACCCCTCCTGTCTTCAACCTGAGCGAGCTTGACTCGTAAGTTTCCTTTGTCCTGCACTGTTTTTTCTTGCCTGTTTACTTTGCACTTGTGCTAATTTGTCCTTGTGCAGGCATTCTTCCAACGACTCCTCCAGCAATGGTTCTTGGGAGATGATGGGGGAGTCGAAAGTTGCATCTCCTCCTCCTCAGACGGTGGCTACCTCTGAAGGCGCTGCTTCGGGCCCTTCTCCGCAGGAGGTTCAGGTGGTTGCGCCTCAGAAGGCTGCAAGCGGACCTTCGGAGTCGCCATCGGATCGTGTGAGTAGTTCTGCCTCCTGCCACAGGGGAAGCCCCCGAGCATCTGTAAAGGAGTTTTGTTGTTTGTTCTTCCTTCGAGTCTTGGGGGAAGCCCCCAAGCGCTTTCGTGTGTGTAGTTTGCTTCTGCTCTTTCTTTTGGGCATAGCCCCCGAGTCCTTCTCTTGACTAGTAGGTCTTTTTCTTGCAGCCTTTTGTGCAGGATGCCAAACAACTGGTGCAGCAGCACCTGGCGCTGGAGGCCAGCCTCAAACAGCTTCAAGGTACATTTATGCCTTTGGTCTTTGCCTCTTCTTGTATTCTTGTTCTGTTATCCGACGTTTGTGTTATTTGAATGCAGAGGAGCACAACACTTCCCTTCGTGAGATTGATGCTCTCAAAAAGAGCCTCGGTCTAGCGGAAAAGAAGGTCGAGGTCGCCGTTGGTGCTAAGGAGCGCCTCGAGCTGGAGCTGGCCACTGCGGCCGAGGCTAAGGAGCGCCTGCAGCGGGAGGCCACGGACCGCGAGGAGCAGCTTGCCGCTGCTACGGCTTCGCGCGCGAGAGAGGTGGCCGACAAGCTTATGGCGGCTGCCAAGGCTGTTTAGGGTGAGTATCTTCACCATCCTCTTTTGATTTCCTTGTCTTTCTTTTGCGGTGCTGTCGCTCATTCTTCTTCCGTGTTGTTTTAGATGTCGCAGGCATCGAGTTTGATCGTGATGCTCTGGAGCACGGGAGTGCTCTGGATGATGCTGCTGCTGCGGTTGAAGATCGCTGCGGCACCATCGTCAATTCGCTTGCCAAGGCCAAGGAGGTCCTTGGGCGCTTCTACAAGTAGCTTGTCCCCAAGGGCGCGGCCCTTGATGATGTTGATGCTCTGGCGGAGGCGCTGTCACCAAGCACTGCGCGCATAAGCGCAGCGAAGCATCGGTGCATCCATCGGGCTGGCGATGGCCTTGGCGGCTGGAGCGGAGTTGGACCTTCCCCAGGTCACTTCCCGTATGCCGACGACTGCTAATGGATCCGAGGTAGACTTCGCTACCTATTCTGCTCGCTGTAAGCGTTATGGGCCAAAGCTGATTGATCTGCTGGCCGAGTACGCGCTACGGCAGCAGGGGGAAGCCAAGGCGAGGCAATCCGGCTCCGAGGCTACTCAGGGTGTCGCGTCTTAGGCGCTGTAGTTATAGGATAGTTGTAGTCTCTTTTGTTGTAATTATTTTGATGAACAAATCTTTGTGCCACGTAGTGGCTTTTGATGCACTTAATGAATTTGTTGAGTTATGTGCTCCTTCGTCTGTGTGTTCATGTCTTTGCCTGTCTGTTGATCTAGGGTCCTTTGGGTGCCGATCCCGTTGACACTTTGTCTGCTGCGCGGCTGCGGCCATCCTTGGATGATTCGTTGCAGCTTACGTTTCTTCGAGACCGTGTTCGTAGTCTCGAGAAAGAGTTGCTTGGGGTGCGTGGCCATGCCGACGTTTGGAAGTCCAAGGCGGATCGCGGCGCTGCCAGAGAGGAGTACTTGATGGCGGAATTGCTTCGATTATCCGAGCAGCTTTAGTGTAAGTTTTTCGAGCTGTTGCCCATTTCTTCGGATGCGCCTGCTGGCATTGCATCTTACTTTTGTGCAAGTATTGCAGGTGCTAACCTTGCCCCTAGGAAGGAGAAGGAGCATGTTGTTGTTCGGGTCAATTGCTTAACTCAACAGGACATGGAAGTCGGCGGGTTCTTCTAGATGGATCGTGACCGTGCTATGGTTCTTGCGACGGTGCAAGATCGCGTTCACCAAGTATCGCGGGTGCTTCGTCAGGTGCAGACTTCACTCGCGTCGGTTCTGCATGTGATGTTTCCGCTGGATGCTGCACCTTCAACCCTCTCAGGTCTTCTGTCGAAGTTTCGGAACGTGCATCATGTCAAGGAATTGGTGAGGCAGCAGCTCATCGCAGGGGTGAAGGCTGTGTTGTCCCTTGTTAGGCTGCACCATCCTGATGTGGATCTGTCCGTTGTGGCGGCTGGGCTGCCACTTCAGCCGGATGGTGGTGTGTGGGATATGCGTCCGCATTATGGTGGTGTGTGGGATATGCGTCCGCACAGCAGGATCCGCATTGCTGCTAGAGTGCTTGCGAACATCAGGTTGATGCTGCTGCCGTCATTCATGAAGACGCGGCTCATCTCGAAACCTCCGATTTGCGCCTCCAGCACGAGGGCAGCATGACCTGGGCGAGGGATCTAGCAAGGGTGATCCGAACGACTGAACGTGATGTAGGACTCCGATCCGCTGAGGTACTCAGGGATGGCGGGTGGAGTTGTCACGGCCAGGTTGATCAGACGAGTGATTTTCTTATGCACCCTATTCGTGGGGCGCCCCTTCTGGATCATCAGTGCTCCTTTCGGCGGGGGATCGTGCCCAGCGTTGTTCTATGCTGGTGCGACTGGTTGGTTCGGGCCTCCGATAGGTGGCGGTGGAGGAGCTCTATGCGCTATTTCACCAGGTGCAGGTGCGTTCCCGAATCCAGGGGGTGGAGCTTGCTGCCTCATCTGAACCATGCTTTCGCTGAGCTTCTGGAACTCACGGCAGTCCTTGAGCATGTGGCTCACCTTCTTTTTGCCATCCTGCTTGTCGATGTAGAAGTGGATGGTGCATGGACCCGAAAGTTTTTCGTATGCTGAGGGTCCGTTATCGCGATCATGGCGCCTTTCTACTTGTCTTTGGGCATCCTCCATCGCGGAAATTTCCTCCGCGGTATCCTCCGCTGTTGCGGTTAGCGTCGTTGCGGCGATCGACGTAGCCGGCCGCGACCATGTCGGGTCCATCGCGATCGTCGTAGACGCATGATCTCCTCTTGCTACGACGCTCTCGTCGTCGGCCGTAATCGTCCTCTTCCTCCGAGTGCGCCCGGTGGACGGAATCTTCGCCGTCAGCCCACCTGTTGGCGATGTCCATGAGGTGGTCGAGTGTCTTGGGTTTGACGTGCCCAAGTTCCTCCTTGAAGTCCTGGCGCTTGACGCTGTCCTTGAAGGCGTCGATGGCCCTCTCTTCAGAGATGTGCGCTGTGGAGTTCTTGGTGTTGGACCAGCATAGTATGTACGAGCGAATGGATTCACCCGTTCGTTGAGTGCAGGCCCGCAACTCCTCGATTGAGGCGGGCCTCTTGCTGGTGCCTTTGAAGTTTGGGATGAAGCTGTAAGCTAGCTCCTCCCAGCTTCGGATGGACCCTGAAGATAGGCTGCTAAGCCAGATCCGGGCTGCGCCTGTCAGCTGCAGCTGAAGGCATTGCATGGCGGTTTCTTTGTTTCCGCCGTGCAGTTTGACGGATGACAGGTGGTCGCTGAGCCACGCCTTTGGGTCTTGTGTGCCGTCGAACTTCGGAGTATCCGAAGGAAGTTTGAAATTTCGCGGCATCCGTGTTCATCGAACAGATCTGCTGAAGCATCGGGCTCCGCAGAGTTCTCCTTCGTCTTCTTCCATCTCGGATTTAGACGAGCATGCGTGCTTGGCTCGTGCTTTGTCGATTTTGCGCTGTTTCAGCGCGTCTCTGGCATCGTAATCGCGGTTGCGATGGCGCGAGCTCTTGTTCCTTCGGGGAAGGTCATGGTCCTCTTCTTCGGATGAAGGAGTGGGGCTACGGTCGAACCTGACCGGAGGTTTCTTCTTCGGCTCCGTAGGAGCTTCCTGATGGAGCGCTGCTCCGACGAGTCCGAGTCCGGTAAGTGCGGACTTGTGCATGGCTCTTTTTGGGTCCCCCTCCGGAGGTGGGTGGGATGCTAGATACGCGATGGCTGCCATGATCGCAGCCTGCGACGTTTTCGGGATGATGTTGCCGTCGGCATCCATCTCCATGAAGGATGCGTGGAGGGTTTGGGTCACCTCACGGCGCTCCTTGGGATCCATGTTCTCCATCCGAGAGCGGTGCTTGTTGCCTTGGTTGCTGTTCGAGCTGGAGCTGATGCCCACGGCGGAGAGCGCAGCTCGTCGCGCGCTGGACTCTGAGGCTGCTTGCTTGCGTTTGTCAAGCACCTCTTACATCTTGACCTTCTTCTTGTGCTCCTCGATCAGGAGCAAATGGTATGCCATGAGCAGGTCCCGTGAGGCGTTTACAGGCAGGACCGTGCTGCCCGCCACGGCGGCGCGTGCCTGGGCCCATCCTTCTTTGCTAAGGCGGATGACATGGCCGGTGTTATCCCCTTCGGGTGGGGGGGACTGGCTTCTTCTGTTCCCGCCGCTCCTGTCCTGCGGGTTAGGTGGCGGGTTGGGCGCTTGCTGATCCATGTCGCTCTGGATGACTACGGCGCATTGGCAGCGCTCGTAGATTGGTCCGCTGCTGCCGCAGCTTTCGGATCCGGAACCGTAGGTCCCTTCATCCGATGGCGGATCGCACAGATCAGATTTGCTTTTGCGTAGAGATTCATCTGTTGATGATGATGTGCGTAACGGTGTGGGGCCCATGAAGCGGGCCTGATTGATGGTAGGGCACCCTCTAGGAAGGCGGAGGTGCGGTTTGCCACACAGGCGAAGCTCCCGAACAGGATCTCGAGTAGGGATGTAAGCGGTACACCACTTAATCCCGCGAAATACCGTTTATTAGTATTCTAGTTCAATAAAGTTTGTTATTTTTAAAACAAAGAACTAACAAGTTGAATAAATGGGACTTGCGGATGCCATTTAAGTGCCATTTACATCCCTAATCTCGAGTCCGTCGCCTACGGGCTCGAAGTCCTTCATGGTGGCCGGTGAGTGAGCGGTGAAGTCGAAAGCGCCGAAGAGGAGGTGACTCTCCGTCACTGCAGAGTTGTAGATCGCTCGGGTTGGGACCGTCACGATCGCACAATCAGCGTCCCTAGTTCCCACAGACGGCGCCAATTGACGAGGTTTAATCTTGTCAATGTCCATTGTTATGGACTTGGGTTTTGGAGAAGATGGGGATGCTGGAGATCGCGGAACGGTTAGCAAACAAGCAATACGGGACACGGGGTTTACCCAGGTTCAGGCCCCCGGAGGGAAAACCCTACTCCTGCTTGTCTGCTCTTGATTACGGCGGAACCGGTGATTACAGGGGTGCGCAGATGCGATCTGGCGTGGAGGTGTGTATGCGAAAGTATGAGAGAGAGAGATCTAGGTCGTGCCCTCCTAGCCTTTATATAGACTTAGGCAGGTCCTGTGCAGATCTAGTCGATTCTGAGTTCTAGGGTTTACCCCTTTGAATTTCTTATCTACTCTAGTCTTGCTCTCCAAGGATCCGAAGGCGTCATGGGCCTTGGCCCCCCGAAAATCCTCATGGGCCGGCGTATATTTGTCGTGGGCCTTCCTTGGGCTGGACCAGGTATGCTGAGATCGTGTACCCGCGGGGTATAACCATGTCACATATTGTTGCTCTGCTGTGTCAACATGTACAGGAACTTTGGATCTTCAGTTAACTGTGTGCACTGTTGGCTTGGCAAAATTACTCCTTCATCATCCACTGTGTACACAACAGGGTTTCCAATCTCTGAAATTGGAATTTGTTCTTCTACTGAGGCACTATTTACAGGACGCGGCTTGCCTGCGCCCATCTGTGCGCCCACCATACGTGGACTCCATCCCGCGTTTCTCTCCCGTTTCTGTTCAGGCGCTTGATTTTCGGTTGCCAAAAGATCTAGGAATACAGGCAAATACAGGGACCCTTCGCTGTACAAAATTCTATCGCACGACATGTTGCCAGTTTGCCGCCATGTATTCTTGCTCCACGTCTTATCGTCTCCGAGCATAGGATGGCAAAACGGCCATGCTTTCCTGCGGGCGCGATTCCAACCTGTTAGTCCTTAGCGGCAATCACCTTCTCCGATCCATATGCATGAAGTTAATGGCTTCCACGGCCGCGGACGTCATCGGCGAGTGCGTGGCCGACGAGGCACGGGCTTTTCTTCACCGGAGTAAATGCCGGAGGAAACCAGGGAGGAGACTCTTGTGGAGTAAAAATGGCAATGAACCTTCATCTGCTAAGATGGTGTCGTCGACGGGGACGAAAATTTGGTCATGGCGCCGGAGTTGTAGAAGATACACGTGCGACATGATTCACGGAACCACTAAATCAGCAACGCCATTACCGTCCTATTCCGTATTGAGGTCCTCGTCGATTTGGGACTCAGCCTGTTCGTCGCCCTCATCCATGTGCTCTTATTTTGTTCTTCAGCGGTGTCTCTGGCATGCCTCCGAGTCTCCGACGGTGAAGCAACATGCTAATAGGAGTTCAACCTGCGGCCATCTTAGTGCCGCAGCTCATCTCGAAGGTCTGCCGCGGTCAGTGCGGGGGCGGTAGCCATCTCGAAGGTATTCTATTTTTTTCTATGGCGGTGAGGGTCGTGAGGTCGAGGTCAAAGATCATGGTGGCTGGTGGCAGACGACGTGGTTGTTGGTATCAGCAGGGTGCAAGTATTACGGGGGTATAATCTTCCTTATTTGCGATTTGTTTTTTCTGCCAAAACGCACGACGCGAGGCGATGTTTGTGGAGCCGCTAGATGGAGTCCATGTATGGTGGGCACACAGATGGGCGCACGGCTTGGGCGCAGGCAAGCCGCGTCCCTATTTATATTTGGTGGCAGTGTGCTTCCTCCACTGATTACAGCTAAAGTAACTTGTTTTTCATTCTCATACTGTGTAACCATCTGCTGAACCTTGCGCATTCCATCCAATAACTCCATGCCAGCAATTCCTCTACCTTTCTCTTTAACATAATACATGCAATCATTAATTCCATAGCCCTCTCCCTCAATTAAAGCTAACAGATTCATGTAGGTGATGTCTGATTCACATATGTTGCGCTCAATATTGTCCTGACCATCTAGATTTATCCTTACATCCCATATGTCATCATCCAAACTACAAAATTGAAATAACACCCAAATTATTTGCAACAGAAAACCATAGCCTAAATCACAGAGAGAAATAACAGATAAAAGACCAAGGGAAAGAGGGGGATAACTTACTCGCCGCCGCCGCCGAATGTACTTGTCCAACGGCTACTCTGCGTCGGGTTCTCCTTCCACACATCGGCCACGGCAACGGTGGCCGCCTTCTTCGGCGAATAGAACACAGCTGCCACGGGGTTCGAGCTCCCGCAGCAATCCTCGACGCTGGATCCTTCCATGCTGCCGGCGTCGTCTCTGGGTCCGGCGCCATCTCTGGGTCCGGCGCCACCTCTGGGTCCGGCGCCACCGGGAGATCCGCCGCCGCCATGCCTTCTGTGCGCGCGCGAGAGAGCAGCTGCGAGTAACTGACTTGGTCGAACCGTGTCGGGGGCATGCTGTTAGGGTTCGAACAGCGTCGTTAACGGCCGTCCATGCCCAGCTGTCCGAAAGCGCCACGTAAGCCTGACGACTGGGACCCACCGGTCAGTTTCGTCGTTAGCGCGGCATCAGACCCAGATCAGTGTTGTCTGCAACCGCGCGCCCCAAAAACGGTGCAATCTGAAACTTTTAAATTTTTTGGTGGTCTTTTGAAACCCTAGCCTCAAATGTGGTGGTTTTTTATAATTTTCTCGATCAGATAAAATCGAATATTACCTCTGTCCTGTGGAGATGGAGCCGAGTGACGAGCTGCAGGTCGGTCGTCGGTGGCAGTGGTTCACCCGACGATGCAGGCAACCGTCGGCTCCATTGTGCTCGGTAGCAACAGCCTCTCCGCTCCGATTCAATTTTCTGACGCCGGGCGGAAGAGAGAAGAGCAGGAGGCCAGGGCCGTAGGAGAGGTTGTGCGCTCGCAAGCCACCTGTCCGATTCGCCATGGAACCGCCGTCGCTTCTGTCTCTCTCTCCGCTCCCGTTCCTCTTGGTCCTTGTCGGCATCGGCTTCCGCGGCATCAAGGACGCGAGGCCGCCTACCCAACGCTCGGTGGACCGTGGGACGAACGGATGGAAACGTATTTTAGCTGACCGAATTGGACGAACCTACCTCTAAAGAAATTAGTAGATAGATAAATTGGTACTACTAGATTTGTTTTTAAATTTAGTTTCATAATATAATAATTTCGTGTAATATATGTTGATACATTTATTTAAAAAGTTGATTAAATTTTATAAAGTTTGATTTGGATAAAACCTAAAAATATACTTATTTACGGACAGAGGACACGCATTGGGACCTTGGGAATATGTTCTACAGGCCAGCTGTAGGCGTTAGCGGAGTTGTAAATGTGCAGTTTTGAGCTTGTTCTCAGATCACACACTTGGTAGTAGTTCCTTGTGCTAACTGCTTCATGGGGATTAAGCTTAAGAATAATTTGGCTGCAGTTCCATCTCTTTTCCTGTGCTGTGGTATCGAAATTGTTTTGATGGATACATGTATCTGTTACTCGTGCTGATTTACTACCTTGTATCAGGGCAACCAGTTGGACCTGGATATGCACAAGTGCAGCAGAATGTGGGATATCAGCAAGCCGTTCTGAATTTCACACACTAAAACCGTAGAACAAAATCGATCTATCATTTTCTCCCATTTAAACAGGAGAATCACATAATCTGAAGAAAGGACTGCAATTCAATTCTACATACTGTACAACATTCATGTCGTTTCTTTACAACTCGACCGAGGATTTACATGAATCGATCATCCAAGCACAATTTCATTCGTGACAGTCTTATACGCGTTGTGCTTTCCATACGGCGAGTGGGACCTGGAAGCGCGGCGTTTCCTTTCTCTGCACCAACGGCGAAGCTTCAACCTTTGCAGGGGCGGCCGCGGAGGGACGAGGAGGAGCAGCGAACCATGGGAGCTTGAGCGCCCTGGCCGCCGTGAGTCGCTTGTCTGGATTGCACGTGAGAAGCCCTTGCAGCACCTGGAACCCTTGCTCCGACAGCTTGTCTTGAGAGAAGATATCCCGCAGCTTGCTGTGATTGTTGTGCCCCGCCGGTAGCAGCTGCAGCGCCCTGGCGGCGATCGGCATCAGGGTCGCGAACTCCGGCCACGTCCGGTCGTCGGGTATGCCGAGAATCCGGAAGATTCTCCAGAACTGGGCTATACGGCCGATATCGTCGAACTCATTCTGGCGGTGGTGGTGGTCGTCGTCGAACAGAGTCTTGCCTGTGAGCATCTCAGCCGACCAGGTGTCCACGAGCGCGTCGTAGTCCGGCTTCTGCAGCAGCATCTCGGGGGCCATGTAGGGCACCGTGCCGGCGTGGGTGTAGGGCGGCGAGTCGGACATGGAGATCGCCAGGCCGAGGTCGCAGATCTTCACGAGCTCCCCGTCTTGGCCGTGGCCGACAAGGATGTTGGCCGGCTTGATGTCGCGGTGGACGACGTGGCGGTCATGCATCGTCTTGGTGCCGGTAAGAAGCTTCCACATGAAGGCGCGCACCGTCGGCTCAGGGAGAGGCGGGGCGTGGCGCCTGTTCCAGAGGAAGGAGTGGAGGCTCGGCCCGGCGACGTACTCCATGACGAGGCGGAGGCCGCCGGTGGCCGGGTCGCGCAGCAGGCCCTCGGAGCCGACCACGTAAGGGTTCCCGCTGCAGGTCTCGAGGAACCGGGCTTCGCGCTGGAGCTCGGAGGCGTCCGCCGAGGCGAGGCGCTTGATGGCGACGGTCTTGCCGGTGACGCGGTGGCGTGCAAGGACGACGGCGCCGAAGCCGCCCTCGCCAAGGCAGGCAAGCTCCTCGTACTCGTCCGTGCCTGTGCGACTCCTCTTGCGGCTGGTCGTCGCGTGGCCGGCGGCAGGTCGCTTGAGGACGGGCATGGCTGGCGAGTGCTCGATCGGCTGCTTGGTTGCTGGGAAAGCGAGATCTAGGAGGAGACGTGTGGAGTAGAAAGGGGGATGATCTAAGAAGATGTGTAGGCAATTCGTGCTGGATCGGCGGCACATATAGGCAGGAGCGGGCGCGCAATGGCGATCGACACAGATCGAAGTGAAGCCCCGACCTCGACTCGGATTCAAGTTGGAAAAATTGGCGGTAACTGTTTTGACAGGTTTCGTTCCCGTGCAGCCTGCGTTTCCCTTTGCACGGCACGAAGGAGGTCCATGATCTCCTCGGACAACCAGCTCCTGGCCTATGACGGCGTGCGTGTCTTCCGTGCACAAAACCACGGTTCTTGGAGAAACATTCATAGATCACTGCACAAATCTTGCTGGGTGGTAAATCTGTACATGTTTTTGGAGTACAAGTTTTTGGTTTTACTCAAATTCTTTAGAAAGAAACGTAAATTTTGTCATTGGAATCATACACGACAGCTGAGTAATATTTATCACCGTGAGCAATATCTGGCGTGAAACTACATGCTTTGGACCATACATCCGGCAACTCACAGAGCAAACGACTATTTCTTCCTAGTCTTCCCTAGATAATCTGCTACTCTGAACATCCAAAGCAAGAAGCCTGTCATGCCACACTTCTGCTATCTCGGCAGGAACCCGTGCTGCGCGACCGGATCCTCGAACGCCATCATCCTGTCCCCTCGAGCGAAGCCGTTGCGGTCGTAGCACGAGACCTCGGAGATGTCCAGCTCCTTGCACGCCTTGACGAGCGCTTCCCCAACCCTTCGAGAGGCCTCCTACTCGCCAACAACAGCTTAAAATTCAGAAGGAATGAACCGTGCTGTCTTTTACTATTCAGATGCAAATGCAACAGGGTGAGAGGGTGGTTTGGGGTTTACCACGGTGCTGCAGGGCGGGTCGCCGCAGATGGCATCCTGCAGGGTGCTGGCGTAGAAGAGGATCCTCTTGCCGTGGTCGTCGACAAGCATGGCGTAGAGCTGCCTGTTGGAGCAGAAGACCGACAGCCTGGGCTTCGTCGACGTGCCATTGAACTGCGGCAAGCAGGCGGAGATTGAGAGGCAACGAAACTTGTTAGCAGCTAACGGTAGCGGCATCATATATTGTTGTTGTTATGGGTGGTTGAAACCTGGGCCTCACCGTACCTTTTTCTGCTGCCGGCGGTTCCTGACCTTGGCGTTCTCCTTCCTCGCGCCGTGCCTTGCTGTGGCCAGGATCCTGGGGTATGCTCGCCGATGCGCAACCACGCCTGCACGCAGAAATACTCAGTACATGACATCGCCAAACTGCCCTGGGCCGGTGGGAAAGGCACAAAGGAAAAGCTAGAATGTGTTATTATGCCGGTGTCACTCACCTGGCTGCCGCAGAAAATGGAACGCGGAGCAATTATGCCTCGAGGTTAGGGAGCAGCTGGAGGTGGAGGCACACGGCAATGGTGGTCGGCCGATCGTGGCGCCTAGCAGTGTCATTTCCATGACAAGAGGAGGGGCGGTGCAATCCGTCGAACAGGTGACGCGCGAGGTGCTACGGCTCAGTCCCGCCAGTTGACGTACACACGATTTTGACGCTGTGTATTCAGACTCCTACACAATGGGGAAAATTCAGTAGGAACCATGGGGAATGCATAATGAACGAAACAAAGTTCAGACACACTGGGCGATGCATGAAATTCAGAGTTAATTCTGAACTGATAGGGAAGAGGACGACTTCACAGTTCCCAACTGAAATTAAGGAGTCAAACCGAACTCACGGTGTTCACCGTTGCCTCCTATTAGTCGCTGCGCCGAGCAGTGCCGCGCTGAGAAGACACGGAGCAGCGGGCGATGGATGTCGCAGCCCGCCGGCCGCCGCAAGGTCCGAAGTCGCCGCTCGAGTACCAGTCCTGCGCTGCCGCTCACGCCTGTGGGCTGTGGCTGCAAGGTTGTCTTCCCCAGGCGCGTCGAATCTCCGCTCGTCGGCTCGCCGCTTGCGCCGTCGGCCACCGGTCACGCGCGCGCCTCACCCAAATCTCTTCCTCTCAGCTTCTGCCTGTCGAAGTGACGTGAATAGAGCAAGCAACCAATGTTTTTTCTCTCTAGAAAACCAAAGCAGCCAAAATGTTGATGAGGCCCAGGTTGTCCAATACGACGTGGGCTACTTGGCCAAGACACGGCTTTCCGGGCTTGGAGGATAGCCCATCGGGCCATGGCCCAAGCTCTGCACACGTCAAACGTCCTCCGAAGAGAACCAAACGGGACAAAGCCACCAAACATTTCGCTTTCGGACGAGCAAAAAAATCTAGCTGGTGCTCTCCGTTCTTATCGCATAATCTTTGGACTTACCTGCAACCTCCACTTTGTTAGTTAGACTGGTCCGATCGACACCTGTGCTCTTTTCTTCCCTCTCTAAAAACTTTTCTGCGTTGTTGGATGCTTGCACTCCCGATGCTCCCTTTGTCACTTTCTTTGCCCATCCCCGTCTCACTTTTCCCACGATATAAAAAAGAAAAGAAATCCAGCAGCCGACCAATCGGGACACCGATGTGGAGTGGTGTCACGGCTCGGCCATGCAGTGCCTCTGTCATCTGGGCCCGTGTAAAACTCGCTTTTTATTCATGAATTAACTCGCTTTGACGGGTTGCATGTACAAACAGAGAAAGAAAATCTCGCTTCCTCTCTTTGTTACACATGTAGTTGCTTACGGGAAGAAGGTGCCGGTTAGGATAATATTTTGTAGCAATCGACCTTGCTGGCAGTTCACGAGCCTTTTCTCCTGACCCCCTTCTTTATCCTCTCGCCTCTCCCCGACAGTCAACGCTGGTCATCGGGCCGGTCCACCACCCTCTTCGCCGGAATAGCTGGTCTGAGTTGGAAATGGAGAGGCACCGAAGCTAGTTGTAGGTCCAGTAAGTTTACGGTGTGGGCTGTTGACGTGGTTTGGCGACATGCACCGGTAGTGGGAGGCGAGATCTTCCCCTAGTTGGTGGTCAAGCTCCTCCTCGTGGTGCTCGGCCGGTCAGAGCTGATGACGGAGGGTGGTGACAGCGACAGTTGGCTCCATCTTTCGAGGAGGGCGAGAGGAACTGCCTAGCCACACCTGGTTGCCCATGGTGGCAAGGGGGTGAGGTGCAACGGTGTTGTGCAGTGGTCCATTCTTCTTCCTCTGGCCGGCCGTGGCGGCGAGGGGGAGGAAACGATGACCATTTTTGGTTCTTCCTCCTCAAGATGGCGCCATTTGGGCATGGTCTTGCTATGCTGCTGATTTGCTCAGACCGCCGTGGTGATGGTCAGGGCACTGACGCACTAGGCTTTGATGCTCTGCACTGGAGATCTGAGGAGATGTGACTCCTTGTTCTGCTACTCCAAAAGGATTTCATCAGTTTGCGGATCTCACTTCTTTGGATGCAGTTTTTGGTCTGGCAGCTACACTAAGGATCAACTGAGAATTGTTGTTCAGGTTGTCTTTGGAATCTTCATGTCGCTCGGATGTATGTGCTGGAGACAAATGGGATCGTCTCTGATGTCGCTTCCCAGACTTAGCGGTGAAGATCTTCTTGTATTGAGCTCGGTGGCGCAACCTCAAAATCTACAACTCAATCATCTACCTCGTTTGCCTGTGCCATCTCGAGTGCTGGTTGAGCCGGTTATTCGGTTGGTCGGGCTATGTGAGGCCTCCTGAAGAACACAATTACAGGATTGGCAGGCTCTAATAGCGTTCTTTTGCTTAGACAGTTTGTTCTTTAAGTAATTCTTCTTTTTGTGTGTATGTTCGATTCTGATCTTTAGAGCAAAAGATGCATGATTCTGCTTCTGTTTTTGATAGATCAGCTCGTTGGTTCAAAAAAAAAATCATACGTTCCATCCTGCCCATACTGTGAAGAGATATTCTTTGAAGGTTCAGTCTCTTTCAAAAATTATTATGATCCATGACCCAAGGTGTTTCATCAACATGTAAACAATATTATACGAAAGCATAGATGCAGAATATCACGCCGCAATATTGAGTTTTGTGCATAAAAAAGCTTTCAAACATGCACAACTGACAAGTACTAGTACAATAGAATATGAAATACAGCTAGATTGACAACGCATGCTGCTAATAGAGAGAGATGATGACTTCTAAGAGCGGCACTAGGAGATGTGTGGGCCCATCTTCGCTAGTATTTGCTATTTAGGTCGCTTGATAGATATGGCGGCTACTTTTCAACCACATAGGAGATTCACTAAAAAAAGAAGCCATAAAGTAAAGAAGAGAACATCAGCTCACCACCCAAAAACTGTGTAAAGATGGTAAAGGAAAAAAGAGGGAACTAGTAGTAGAGAACATTCTAGAAGAGAGAAACCATTGACTTTGTATTCATGTCTCTTGTTGGTCTTGATAATCTTTTGGTAGAATATTCAACACGTAATTTTAGTCAGTTCTTTTCTTGCGCTGCTTAGCCATGTTGGACAAGGCTCCGTGCTTCATAGGATGCGGCGATGCATGGCTAGAAACTCCAGATGGGCAAGAAAGAGCACTATATAGTTTACTTTCTCCAGTGACAACGTAAGGCTTTTCGGAACAGAAGGAGTATACCCTTAGCCACCATCCTTATAACGAAAATGTAAGCAACCAACCAATTTGCATGATAATGAAGGCATTTGCTTGTGATTGAAATAATAAATGAGGTTCGACAACAGAACAATCATATAAATAAAGCATATAAAAGGCCGGCAAAGGTACTAAAGTACTCACCTATTTATGCAAATTGAGTGGGCTAAACAGTTGGTGACTGTGACATGGAGGCAGAGCGAAATATGAAAGCTTTACACAATAGTAAAATAGGATGGATTGGCTAAACTTGAAGTAAATATAAATAGATAGATAGGCTTGGAAGTATGCCAACATCTCAGTGTGAAAAGAAAAACCTGCCATATCCCATCTTGGAGCCCACCGCTCCTAGGCCCCACCCCCAGGCTATGCTGCCTGGCTGTATGCGATTCAGAGAAGATCTTCTTTCGCGGAAGAATCTAGAAGAGGCTGAAGGATTTACCATGGAGAGCAAAGAGCAGACCCACGAGCGCCGGACAGCGACAGGGTTCGCGTACAGCCACGCGAAGCTGTGGACTTGGTCCAGGCAAAACCAATCGAGCGGGCGGGATAGATTAGATTAGATAAACCAGGTCGCTCTCTCCGATCCTCTCACGGTCTGCCCTTTTTTCGCTTTGGCGCAAAGCGCGCACGTACGTCCAGTCACGCACCACCAAACGCCGGAGACGCCACGCCCACACAAACACAGGGCCTCCGCGAGCTCGTGCACCAGCCACGCCCCGACACCCGTTTCCGTCTGTGCCGCGCCCTCGTGCGCCCGGCCCCCACCAAATGGAATGGATAGAGAATGCATCTGAACTCTGAATTTTGTCTAGTTTGTTTAATTGTTTTGCTTTGCTCTTTCTTTTTACAATTTCGATGGTATAAGTGTACCGAAATCACACGTGTTATAAATAATCCTACTATGTGACATGAAACTTTACGTAAGTGCATGCCATATACATCTGTCCATAATAATAAGTTAATAAGTGAGTAGTAGTATTACTTTTGTGATGAATGTATTAAGTATCTATGTACATTTTGTAATCGGGGGTAGCTTCAACTCACGACCTATGCAGGTGTATTTTTAGATTATAAACACAACTTACAAATGAGTAATTGGGAAGACGAGTCGAGCGAGTAAGTGGAACGAATTGGACCTCGGTTGTCCTTCCCAGGGAGACTACGGGTTCCTAGCGCCGCCACCCCTCCCCGCCCCGCCTCCTCATCTCACAGTCGCTGGAGGTAGTCTATGGGGAAGCTCGTGCGGCCGCCAAGGAGGGTGGCAGCAAGGCTTTTCGATACTACATCTCTGATGGTGGTTGGGGGAGGGGTTCAGGATCTGAGGGGGCAACTTTCACATGGAAATGGTTGTGTCGATCCGACGGCGGGCGACGCTCCTTCGGTGTTGCAGGGTGCTTCCCTCGGCTATGCAGGCACCGAGGCAACAAATACATGGGCCGCGGTATGGAGGATGCCTGGTGGCCTTTTGGCGCAAGATCAGAAGTTTGCAGCTTCTTGGTGCTTCTTATCTTATCCCTCGGCCCCAGATCTCGGCACTTTGCCTCTTTCATCGGTTGGTGTGGGTGACCTGAGGTGGGGGTTCTTGATAGGTGGAAACGGTTGGTTGTCGGTGGAGGCCACGACATCGATGACTCTACAAGTATTGGATCCCTCACTGAAGGTGACATCGAGGTTAATTCCCCCTCCACATCCTACATATCTTAGTGAAAACCCTAAACTTTGGATTGGGCAGCGGCGACGCCCCGACATCATCCCCCTCCTTGGAGGCGTCGCCTTGGTACAATGGGGGTGGTGGACGAGCTCGACGACGTGCGATGGAAAGCTGGTAGAGGTTAATAATTCATTTGTGACATGGTATTGTGGTTACCCAAGCACTCCTGATGCTCTACGCTTCTCTTCTCCGGAGAGGCCTTCCCGTCGGTGGGTCTATGCCCTCAAGCCTGGGCTAGAGGGGAATTCCCCCCCCCCCCTCTTAGGCAGTAGTGTTTCTCAGTGCTAAGTGAGCTAGGTTACGGTTCTTGGCAGTGCTCAATACCATTGTTGTCATCCCCTTCACTGCATCTTTAGTGGCAATTCCGTCTAGCAGTTCGTGTCCTTCGTTGTGTTTTGTGTTGTGGGTGGCAGTGGTCTTCATGAGTTGCGGCGTAGTAATGCGGTAGCGCTTTTTGGCTTGTCCCCAGGCAACATGTGTGTAATGGCAATGTGTGCTCAGGGTTAGTTTCTCCACCTCGTGACGGCTGCGACGTCCTCCGATCCATGGTGAGAATGAAGTGGCATTATTTGGAGGTGGATCCATTGGCAATGCGGTAGTGTTTGGTTTCCTGGGGATCTATGGGCTGTTTTTCAGCACTATTAAACTCGGCCACATGAGGTTTTAAAATATAAGATGTTTTAGACTGTTTTTACAACACATGTATCTACAAGCTTATTAGTGTGTAGGTTCTGTACACGTGTTTAAAAAAAAAGGTTAAATTATCTTATTTTTTGGAATGGAGGGGGTAAATCTAAAGTTAGTGCACCACGAGGTATCTTTATTTTATCTTTTTTGGCAAAAATCTACAAAGGGCAGTAGCCTTTCGGTTCAGTCTTTAAGACCAGTCATCCTGGAAGCAGATGTGTACTTTCCGACATTCCCAAGTAAGGTGAGATGGCCGCTTTTCTCAAAAAAATGACTTTTCACAAGTACTCCCTCCGTTTCAAAATATAAGATGTTTTAGGTTTATAAATAAAATGAATCTAGACTTGTTTTAGTATATAGGTTCACTCAACTTTACGATGAATCTACACACGAAAAGAAGTCTAGATTCATTTTTTTCACAAACCTAAAACATCTTATATTTTGAAACGGAGAGAGTAAATCGTAATACACACCTTAGCAACATGTAGTACTAACAATACATGCATGAGTTGTTTGACAATCACACGAGTACAAATTGTAGTGCCTACGAGCATGTGCAGAACTCCGTGGCTGAGCGGGCCTTCAGGCTTGGAGAGGAAGCCCATCACGCATCAGCCGCTCGTCGACACAAGCCGCCGAACCTTTTGCTTTCTTTTTCCTCGAGCAAAAAAATCTATTGGTCATTTTCTCAATTCTTATCGCATAAATCTTGGATTTATCTGCACTTCCATTTTCTTAGTTAGACACTGCTCTGGTCGACACCTGTTCCCCCCTTTTCTTTCGTATCGATCGTCCCCAACTTTCTGCGTTGGATCTAATTGACTTCTAAGCATATGCTTTCAAGCCACTGCCCCTTTTGTCATTTTATTTGCCCATCCCTTTCTCACTTTTCCAACTATAGAGAAAGAGAGAAAATGCAGAAAGGGCAGACCAATGGGAAATTTTGGTGTGACCTTGTCTCACACCATGCCGTGTCGCCAGCACGTGCGTCCGTGTAAATTAAAGAGAAAATTCTAGTCTTTATCCTCTAGTTTGAAAATTTCGATACAAATTATCCTATTTAGCAACTATACATTCTAGTTAACCCATTTAGTAAAATGTGTTTCAACTTTTATCCTCTTTAAATTTTTGTAAGTGTTTTGACAGGTGGGTCCATGTAGTAACTACAAGTGGCGTGCCATGTAGACTAGTTTTGTTATGGTTGTTTTCTCTTGGAAGTTTTTTTTTCCAATCTAACCATCTCGCTGTTGTGTTTCTCCCATCTGTGCTATATGAAGAACTAGTTGAGGTGGGCTGGTGCAGCGATAGTGGTGCTAGCTATGGTTTAAATAAGAATTAGAACGGCTTCATAATGTTTGAGAGTAACAGGCTCTTACTCGGCAGATTAACCGACAAGAAGTCATATTCATTTAGTTTGTTGTAGCACTAGGATTTTTTTTGCTTAAGATAGACACATTTTTGTTGAGGAAAGGTACGGTTTGAGGAACAAACAAGATGAGCGCATCCGAAAAACAATATGGTTCAGCTCTTGATCAGGTGGCTTCTTGTGAGAAATAAAAAAAATATTCAAAGTGGCATGCAACCTATCAAAACACTCAGAAAATTTTACATGGGATAAAAATTGGCACAACTTTTGCTGAATGGGGTAATTAGGATGAATAAATGCTAAATGGGGTAATTAGTGTCAAAATTTTAAAACTAGGAGGTAAAAACTAGAATTTACTCCAAATTTAAACGTATATGAAGGGATTGAAAATTTTCACTTAATTTCTCTCTTCCAATCGTAATTGCTTGCTTGCAAAAATAATGCCAACTAGGATAATATTTTGCAGTACTGCATGTCTCATCCCACCCATAGAGCCATATATACGCCGGCCCATACCATGAAGATATTCTTCGTAGAATCGTCTCTTCCAAAAAATTATGATCCATGACCAATGGAGTTCATCAACAATTGAAACATATATAGCATATGTTCTGCATGTTAATAATATATGATATATAGTATGTTTCTTCAAAAAGAATGTACTAATATAGATGTGTACGCCACATTATTGGGTTTTATGCACCAGAGTTTTGAAACACATAATCAACCATATTATAGACTATGAGATATATCCAGTAGATTGGTAATATAAATAGAGAGATAACTTACGGAAAATTCTTTGTTTTCTTTTCCGAGCTCCTTGGGCTCCCTGCATATTAGAAAGTTTGAAAATTACATTTACATGTTTTAAAAAATGTGAAACAAAACACTAAGAATATGTAATGATGTATCACACAACGTGCAAAATCTCAATTCTAAATGTTTATATTTTGTGCTACACTTAGAGCCAAAAGAAATCTTCAGTCGATAACTTATGATAAACATGAGTGGCATTAGGAAATGAGCCCACATCCTACCATATGTGCATGGGCCCACTTCCAATTTAGACAGCTAGATAGATACGGTGCTACTTTTCAACCTCTGTGGAGATTCACTAGAAAAGAAGGCATAAAGTAAACAAGAGGCATTAGGTTGCCACACGATTTGTGTAAGATGATAAAGGCGAATATGCATAACTTTATTGAAGAGAAAACTAAGTGACATGTACTTGTGTCGCATGCCAATTTTGATAAGGTTTTGGTCGAATATTCAACATATAATTTTTAGACAGTTCTTTTTTGTGTGTGAGCTTTACCATGTCGGAAAAAAGTCCACGGCCCGTAGGATGTGGCGATGCATGACCAGAATCTCCAAGGAGGTAGAGAGCAACATTGTCTGCATTCTGAAATAGATGGCGTCTCCACGACATGGCATGAAGCTAAACTTCCGTAACTTTTACTATCGATAACGAAAAGTATCGATTGTGGTCGTGTGAAGTCATATCCAGTAACTATCATGAAAATATCATAACTATGCGAATGCATAAAGAGTCTACTAACATATTCATAGAAAAATGACAATCAAGGTCATATATATAGTTGACAATTTCTAAGTTACAATGGTGCCTTTTGCGATAGAAAGAGTATACCCTTAACCAACATCATTATAACATGATACTCCAGGAAGCATCCATTTTGCATGATATGAAAGGTTTTTTGCTTGCGATCGGAATGATAAATGAGAAAATGACAATAGAACAATCATCTAGCACTAAAAAGGTGAGAAAGGAACTAAAGTCCACACCTATTTATGCAGATCTAGTGGGCTAAACTGAACAGTTGGGGGTTTGGACATGGGGTAATTAGATGTGGCGACGCATGACCAGAATCTCCAAGGTGGCAGAAAGAAACATTGTCTGCGTTCTGAAATAGATGGCTTCACGTGAGAAGGCATGAGAGTAAACTTCTGTAACTTTTATTATCGATAACAAAAAGTATCGATGATGGTCGAGTGAAGTAATATCCAATAACTACTATGAAAATATCATAACTATACAAATGTGTTAAAGGTGCACTAACATATTCATAGAGAACTAAAAATGATGACCAAAGTTGTATATAGTTGATGATTTCTAAGTTACAACGTGGTGCTTTTGCAACAGAAAGAGTATACCCTTACAACATCATTATAGCAAGATACTCCAGCAAGCATCCATTTTGCATGATATGGAAGGTTTTTTGCTTGCAATTGGACTGATATAAATAGGAAAAGGACAATAGAACAATCATCTAGCACTAAAAAGGTGAGAAAGGTACTAAAGTCCACCCCTATTTATGCAGACCTAGTGGGCTAAACTGAACAATTGGGGATTTGGATATGGGGGCAAAGAGAAACATATATTGCAGTACTCGCATGTCCCATCCCACCCATACAGCCATATACGCCCCATACCATGAAGATATTCTTTGTAGAATCATCATCTCTTCCAAAAATTATCGACATTGTCTGCATTCCGAAAGAGATGGCGTCGCGCGAGAAGGCATGATGCTAAACTTCTGTAACTTTTACTATCGATAACAAAAAGCATCGGTGGTGGTCGAGTGAAGTAATATCCAGTAACTATCATCAAATATCATAACTATGCAAATGTGTAAAAGGTCTACTAACATATTCATAGAGAATTAAATGACGACCAAAGTTGTATATAGTTGACGATTTCTAAGTTACAACGTGGTGCTTTTTGCAACAGAAAGAGTATACTCTTATCCAACATCATTACAACAGGATACTCCAGCAAGCATCCATTTTGCATGATATGGAAGGTTTTTTTGCTTGCGATCGGGAATGATAAATGAGAAAAGGACAATAGAACAATCATCTAGCACTAAAAAGGTGAGAAAGGTACTTACTAAAGTCCACCCCTATTCATGCAGACCTAGTGGGCTAAACTGAACAGTTCGGGATTTGGACATGGGGGCAAAGAGAAACATTAGTTGCAAGCTCTACCAGCAATAGAGCTGAAATGGCTACCTGCAACATATAAATTATTGTCATGGAAAGTCTGCACATATCTCTATCAGGAAAGAATAATCCGATCCACGGAGGATGCCCACCGCTCGTAGGCCCCACGCGTGGCATATACGATCCAGAACAGATTTTCCCATGGAAGAATCTAGAACACGGCCCGATGAAGATGAACACGATGGAGCAAAAAGGCGGGCAGACCCATGAGCGCCGGACAGCGACACGGTCCACGTACAGCCATGCGAAGCTGTGGACTGGGTCTAGCTAGCTAGGCAACCTCACACTCACACGGAACATTGTTTAGGAGGATCGATAAACCAGGTTCACTTTCCCTCTCGCTCCCTGTCTCCCTTTTATCGCTTGGCACAAAGCGCGCGCGCACGTACAGTCACGCGCCACCAAACGCCGGAGACGCAACACTCACTCACAGCCTCGCAAGCTCGTACACCCCCGTTTCCGTTTCTGCCCTCGCCCCCCACCGAATGGACATGTGGTAGATAGACTGGTAGTGCATCTGAACTCTGGTTTTTCTTTCCACTGAGATTTAGAAAAGACAGTCTTGCTGAGACGAGCCAAGCCACGAAAATGAAAATTAGACACAGTGCCAAAGCGCACCACGTGCATGCTATTACACTCTCTCACCGTTATCTGCGACCTGCTTTTCTTTTGCCACACGGGAAGTTATCTAAGTCTGTTCCTGAACTTAACCCCGGTGAAGTAGCTGCACATGTCAACGAGAAATGTATCACTCAGCTAGTCCAGCAAAAGTTTGTCGGTCATCGTGTATGGGAATACGAGTGAGGGAGTTCATCTACGGTTACTGGCTGTCGATGGTGTCGGCGTGTTGTATTCGCTCATGTCATGAGCTGGAAGACCCAGTGCGAGGTCACTTAACATAATATCCACATGCAGGGCCATTTTTTTTCTTTCAAAATGACTCTTTGCTCGATCCCTGTCTCGACAGCGACGTCGCCCCATCTTCGCCTCTCTGCTCGCCCTACTCTCACCCCATGGTTCTCGCTCTCTATTCCCCTCCTGCTCCATAGCTCTCATGATGCCACTGCCACGGATCGAGGTCTCGTAAATAGACCATATTGACGAGGTCAACCATAAAAGTAGAATTTACGATTCTAGTGGGGGTCTGGGAGAGAAAAAGAGGGCTCCTGCTTCACTCCCGCGGTCGACGGCAGGGGCACACCCGACCCGCGCCTACTCCTCAACCTCCCCCATCGTCGCAGCAAAGGTCGGGTGGTCCCGTCGGCGATGGGCCGTCCAATTCCAGTGTGTGTGGGGGGGGTCGTGGGGCGGCCTCGTTAGGTGGCGGCACACCTTGGGGCGGCGCGAGCTTGGCTAGGGGCTGGCATGACGAGGCGGCGGCAGTTCTGGGATGGTGGTCGCGGTTCTCCAGTGGTGCGGGGCGGCAGGTGGTGGAGGTGGCACGTGCCGCGGGATTGGGGAATAGGGCGGCGTGGGCTAGATCTAGGCCAGGTTGGGCTCGATCTAGGTCAACTGGCTCTGGCCGGAGCCTTCCATGGCCGGTCTTCCCTGGTTCCTAAGCACTTTCCCACTGCGTTGCGGCTAGGGCGCCGAATTTGGGCCAGGCAGGCCCAGTTCCAGTGGCCAACCCGCGGACCCAGCTTGGGTTCTGCAAGGTTGTGACTTGCGGGTGGCACGAAGGTGCCGTGTTCGTCGTGGTTGTTGCACCTCTACTACCTACATGTTGATCCGGCTCGAGCCTAGATTGGGTGGTCGCCCAGTGGACTTGCTCAGGGTGACCTATGGGTGGCACGGAGGCGCGTCCCCCTTCAATCTTGCGGGCCCAGGTGGTGTTCCTTAGACCATTGGCGGTCTGTCAAGCCTGGGGTAGCACGACGGTGACGGAGTTGTTTCTTCGCGACAGGGATCATCAGTGATGGTGGATCCCTTTGTGGATGGAGAAGTAGGGACTAGTGCTGGGGTTGGCGTGGATGGTGGCACCCTTGTTGCAGTCCGATGGCGGAGCTTCACAGGCCCACTCTCGGGCTCGGCCGGGCTAGGAAGGCCTGGTTTATCCCTGCGGCTGCATCCGGTCGGCTACCGCCCTTCGGTGGTGGAGGCAGTTCCCTCCCGCGTGCTATTGTACCACCGATCCTCGCCGAAGTTTCTTCTTTTTGGTCCTACCAGCCTCGCATCATGGGTCACAGTGAGATGAGAGGGTAGCTGCAGGACCGTGGTGTCGTGTGCTGGTGGGCGGCAAGCTTGGTGGAGCAATACGAAGTGTTCGGGGGTGTGGTTTTTTGAGGGGTCGGGAGAAATCCTCGTCGTCTTTACAGCGACATGGTGAAGCCTATGGATGTCACCGTACTTCATGAAGGACATCAGGTGTATCTCTTCCCAACATCCCTAGCGTACTAGGGGAACCCTAGGACTAGTCCGAGTTGCAGTTGTGTCGTTGACGTTTCCCTTCTTGGAGGTGTTGCTTGTTACGCGGCGCTTCAGACTGCTAGGAGTGTGGTGGTACTTCTCCTGAGGGCACAGCGGTTGTGAGTTTTCTCTGTTTTTGTTGAACCGACGATGTCGGCTTTGTTTTCTCTTCTTTATTCTTTTTCTCTTTTTGGGCTTGACTTGTGTTGTTCTAATATTATATCGGGTGGTTGCTATTTAATATAGCAGGGCCAAAGCCTGTTTCGAGGAGGAAACATAATTTACTTCTTTAGACACAGCCATTGTAGAGTCCGAGTGGTTGCATGAGCTCTTGATGGACTAGCCTGTGGCTGAAAACCCTGTATCAAGAATCTTTAATTGCGACTACCAAACTGTTATTATCAAAGTGATTTTTTAGGATAATAAGAAGTCATCAAGGCATGTGAAGAGACGTTTAAAATTTGTCATAAAATTAAGAAACTCCTAAGTAATAATGGTTACATATATTCAAACAGACAAAAATCTGGCAGATCTCTTTACAAAATGACTATCATGAAATGTGATAGAAAAGGCATCGAGAGGGATGGGGTTGAGACCCACGTATGTTACACTATAGTGGTAACCTAACATATGTGATCGTAGATCCCGTGAATAAGGACCTAGGAAGTGATACGTCGGAAACATATCTATAATTTTTGATGCTCCATGCTTGTTTAGTATCTACTTTGCTATGTTTTGTCTACACTTTGAGGTATTTTTATACACTTTCTGGAACTAACCTATTAACAAGATGCCACAGTGACAGTTGTCTGTTTTCTTCTGTTTTTGGTTCTAGAAAGGCAGAAAATCAATATTCTCGGAATTGAACGGGACAAAAGCCAAAGTCAATAATTTACTGTGGGCGACACGAAGTCCAGAGGGAAGACGGAGAGGCGAACCAAGGCCACCACACCCCTAGGCGCGGGTGGGCCCACCCCGCGCTTGGGTAGGGTGTGGGCCCCCTGACCGCCTCCCAGCCTCGCCTCTTCGCCTATACGAAGCCCCCAGGGAGAAAACCCTAAATAATCCATCATACTTCCAGAAAAAGTTCCGCTGCGCCGCCGCCACCGAAGGGGAGATTCGGGGGACAAAATGTCTCTGTTCCGGCACCCTGCCAGGACGGGAAAGTGCCCTCGGAGCCATCTCCATCGATCTCCACCACCATCTCCATCACCGATGCTGATTCCTAAGATGAAGAGGGAGTAGTTCTCCTTCGAGGCTAAGGGCTCTACCGGTAGCTATGTGTCCATCTCTCTCTCTATGCATGATCTTGTGGTCATGAGCTTTGTAATCAAGTAGATCTAGCTTGCTACTCAAGTGCTTCATTAGATCTCTGCTCTCCTCATGTGTGTGAAAGTGACAGCGTGCACGCCATGGTGGCACTTAGGCTTGAGTCTACATAAATACTCTTTGTGCTTTAATAGATCTATGTTTTTCCCCACGTGTGTGAAAGTGACAGCGGGCATACCGTGTGTGGCACTTTGGCTATATTGAATATTTGTTATGAGTTATATTTGGAGTTGGATGTCTCTATGAAATTGTGGTGTTTGTTGAAACCTTCTAGCGCTCAAGGTGACAGTGTGAGGTTATCTAGATTGGGGAAGGCGGACTTTGAGATGTACTGTTATAGCCCTACCGTGGATTAGAGTGTCCAACCGGAGAGTAGTTAAGAGTAGTGACATGAAGAGAGGATATTTATATGAGAGAGTGTTCACTAGTAAAAGTATTGATCCCTAGGCCTTGTTTCTAAGCATTGAAACACCGTTTGCTACTATATTTGTTGCATGTTTGCTTGCTTCCTTCTTGTTGCCTTTAGTCTGTTCCTCCACGCCATCAGCTATTTTCTGGCACTGTTACCCCACGTCAACAACACTTGGAGGCCCAACAACTGTCTACAAGAATAGAAGTGCGTAGACATCAGGAAGAACAAATTAGTGGTTTGACTGAGCAGAGTATTTGTAACCCCCTCTATGTGAAGATTCATAACTCTTAAAAATGTGTAAGATGGGTCGGCGTCATGGATTAATGTGTTTTTTGGCTATAGCTAGCAAAGATGTAAGCAAACTCATGAAGAGACCAGGGAGTATGATGAAGGAAATATGCCCTAGAGGCAATCATAGAGATGATTATATTTCATATGTATCCATGAGTTATTGTAATGTTCCTTGAATATCCATATCAGGCAACTTGTATTGATTGGCAATTATGTGAATTGTTTGTGAAACTCTTTACTTGTATGTTTATTTAATAGTTGTCCCTAGTCGGAGTTCATGTGAGGACACACGTGAATATTAGACTAGCACATCGATTGGTTGATGACTATGTTTCGTAAGTTATAGACATGAAGATGTCAAACCAATGATGTGGACACATATTATGAACATGGGGTTGGACTGACCCAACTTGAAACTGGCAATTAGTTGCAGCCCTCTCTCTACACATCGTGTATGTTTTGTCCTTAGACCTGAGGTTGTCGCATGTACTTGAGATGTGGATCGACCTACTTTGGGGCTATCAGACGCTACTCCGTAACTGAGTAGTTATAAAGGTAGCTTTCGGGTTTGTCCTGAAACATGCTGCAAGGCATGGTCAATCAAGATGGGATTTGCCCCTCTCTACTTGAGAGAGATATCTCTGGGCCCCTCGAGTGATCGGATCCAGAAATGCATGGTCGTGCTACATATGGTTAAGAGTTAACCTAGTAAAGGATTTCCAAATCACAGTATCGAGAAATGGAGGTCAGCTTGGAGCTAGACCAAATATCGTGAGGCAAAGGGAAAGACATGTACTAAACCTTGTGATGGTTCGTCCGATATGATCTTTGTATGTGTTTAGGAGTTGACACGTCTTGCTAGAGGCCGCTACCAACTATTGTGTCATGTCTATACGTATATGAACCTATAGGGTCACACACTTAGGGGCTGGAAGCCTAATGAGGATTGGATCCGAATTAGACCAGGCTTAGGCTACTAATGGGTTGCTAATGTAGAAACCCACTAGGGACGCCTATATATGAGAGGGTGGGGCGAGATGACCAGGGTTAGACCTTAGAGCCATTCCACCCAGCCGTCACACCCCACACATGTGTTGCACGCGCAGACCTAGCAGTCCGGCGTCTGACGCTTCCACCCCGCACGTGTGGATACCTCGGAGGTGCTGCATCTGTGGCACTTGGACGAGCCGCGCAAGGGGAGCGTCTCGTGGGACGAGGACAAGGAGGAGACATGGAACGTCTGCACTGCCTCGACGAGCTTCATCAATTCCGCAACTGCGCGTCTAGTGGTAATCCCGTGATCTATGACAACAGTAATCCTGGTTTACGCGGTAGAATTTTTTTGATTTGCGCTAGTGTAGCCTACCCATATCCCTTCATATGATGCATATGCCCCACCCACGGGGTAGGCTACTGGTAGACAGGTACTGGTTATGACTTTGAGTAAAACCTATTCACCCAGACATAGTCCATTATTCAAGTGTGAACGTATGTAGGTTAAAGTTTTAGGCGAAGTTCAACTTAGTAGTCTCTGCTAGAACACTGGTATATAAGCAAGTAGCGAGGATTGACAAATCTTTAAATGGGCATTTGAGATCTGGTGAAAGATTTGTTAGAAATAATGGGATAATACCTTTTGGCTCATGTTAGATTTCAAATTTTCTCTAAAACACAAAGCCCATGTGTTTGTAAGCTCATACGTGATGTAACCCATGTTGGTGATAGCTCATATGTGAGTGAAAAGAGGAGTGAGAGCTAAAGTTTAGCCCCACATAAAAAGTTGGATACGAGTTGCACCATCTTATAAGGTGGAGTGTCTCACCATTTTGTAAGTGAGTGAGAATAGGAATGCTACACGCGTGCTCCTCCGACGATGACACTCGCCCACTCGTCCCGTCCCGTCCCAACACGGGCGCCGCACTTTGTAGAATGAGCCTTGAGCCGATCTTATCCTTTTGCTGCTCGAGAAAACTGCTATGTTTTAACAGACGTATAAACAGTTAGTCGGTTCGTGTACGACGTGGACTCGGCCCACATTGTCCACCGACAAACGGGAGAGCATGTCTTCGAAACTACTCACATTTGTGATCATGTACGGGAGAGAGCGGATAATGTTTTTGGAAAGCGCTTCGCACGACTGCTCATCCAAATGAGACAGTGTTGCCTATCGCTATTTTCGTCGCCGTATATCTTTCAGCCGGTCTTCACGAACATTGTCGTCAACAGAGCCGTCGCTGCAACCACCGTCACTTCATCTGCAATCGATCATGACTTATACCGTGATCCGATCTTTTGTTATACTATGGCTATTCTTGCGTATGCTACTGTTAATACATCTATTATGTTAGAGTGTCACGTGAGTGTAGCTGTTGTAGTCATATTCTAGAGTAAATTGTGAAAATTCTGCCTAATAATCCAACATCTTGTACACTCTAGAGTTCCGTCTTCATTCAAAGACGGGTGCACAATAGTCTTACTTGTCCTACTAAGTTTTCTCTCAAAATCTAGCAACTGGGTCGCCTGGTAGCCGTCTACGGGCCACCCGGACTCAGCCGGAATATACACGCAGCAAGAGAGAGCACGAACCGTACAAAGGAAACGAGGGAACGCGGAGTGCCAAAATTCTCGTGGCTTGCCAGAAAGCAACGCCTGGTTGAGACGGGCTCGGAGCCACACGAGATAGTGCCTTCTTTCGGGATTGGAACCCATATATATGCATGGCTCTCCATGCTTCCACCATGGAACCATAATAATAAAGCGTGTGCCATTTTAGCAAGGAAAACCAATCACGCCACGAACAAACTGCCCTGTCGATCGGACCGCGCGCGATTCCACGGTGCGCCTGAGTGGCGATGGCCAGATTTACCGAAATGTGTAAGCGCTACCTAGACAGATTTCCGTTAACGTGCTCTTATCGTACAGCTAGCATACCACGGTGGTGATGTCTACCGAACAATCTCTAGAAGGCAGGTAGGGGCGTCGACCAAGCCATGGCGCCGTACACTTGACCCAAGATGGGTCTATCCAAAGATAGGTTAACTCTGGGTAGGATTCTCAATATCACAGAAACCAGAAAAAACGCGCAGGATTGCAATGTAATGCATAATATCCCATTTCTATATATAGGATTCCATATGCATACAAATGTGTTTGATTCTATCGGAGGAAAACCAAAGGATTTCTACAAAGAGGAGTAAGGTTTCTTAGGAAAAATTCCCATGGGATATTCATTCCTACAAACCAAACAACCACCGTCAAAAAAAATCCCAAGGATTTGAATCCTCCAAAACGACGGTGGAGGTTGATCCTCCCACATGGTTGTAGTGTTGCCATCCCTGATTTTAGTGCATTCCTCCACCGTCTTGCAGGCGTCGCGATGGTGGCCAGAGTGAGACGACAACGTTGGCTACAAGGCCATGATGGTGCATGCTAGTGGACGACGAGCTTGGTGGTTTGCAATGGATCGTCTGAGGTTCGTGGTTGGGGGTCGGAAGAAATCCATGTCGGCTCATCCGGCACCGACGCGGTGACGCATGCCCGTGTCCTCGTTCTTGCTTGAAGGGCGTCAAGGCTACCCCTCTCCACTTTCCCCAAGTACCAGGAGAAACCCTAGAACCACTGCATTGGTCCGGGCAGTAGCATCGTGTCGACATCGCATTCCTTCTTGCTGGTGTTTCTTGATACTCGGCGCTCCGGGTTGCTAGGAGCGTGGTGGGACTACTTCAGAGGGCATAATGGTTGCCGATCACCTTCGTTTTGTTGATCTGCCCGTTGTCTCTTTTCTTTTTCCTTTTGGGCATGTTTGTGTTGCTGCCCCAGCATTCTTGTTGGTTTAAAATCCTATATCGTGTGGTTACTTTATTTGTAAAAAGGGACGAAAGCCTGTTTCGAGCCGGTTTAGAAGAGATAGCTCACCTCACCATGGGGTTACTTTCGAACAACCCGGTTCAGCAGGTAAAGCAGAGGCTTTCCGAGCCTATCTTCATCATGCCAAGAAATAACTAACCTATAATCAGGTTCTTGTGGCCAAACCTTTATGTTACGGTCAAGAAACGGCCCTGGGGCCATGATGCACATGCCTATCCTCATTCGTGCAAAGAAATCACACGTCTAAACTGCCTAATAAAGAGACCAGCAAAGACACAAAGGCATTCTCCACACAAGGGCAAAAAAAAGCAGTCACCTGGCCAAAGAGAGAAAACGGAAAAGAAACGCCCGCATGTCCTCAGCCAAGTATTTGATTGCCAGGTATGGAGGAGAGGGTTTTGGGGGCCTGAGAGGGACGCGGGGGGCAAAAGCGAGACTGTGGCGCGAATCAAAATAACGCACCCCCGAGGCCACAAACCCAACTTGTGGCTCTCTGCCACCGTCCGTGGCCCCCGCCACCCTTTCTTCCTCCTTAAAACTCTAGTACTATCCCCCATTCACATCCATTCCCAGCAACCCCAGCAAGTCCACAAGCAAAAAAAATCTCACCCCCTCCCTCTCCGATCGCCCGCCGTCCCGCCTACCCGTTGTCCGCGACCATAGCCGTAGCACACGGTTCAAGCTTCGTCTGGTCCCAAGAGAATCAGAGAAGGAAGCAGAGGAGTAGAGCTAAGAAACAGAACGGCTCTGCAAGACAGTGGTTGCTGATAGCCTGACAGAGCGGAGAGATGGGGCAGCACAGGGCGGCGGCAGGAGGAGACTGCCAGATCAAGCTGTTCGGGAAGACCATCCCCGTGCCCGACGCCGGCGCCGGAGACGTCAACAAGGTTGGTGTTCATGCACTTCTCCTTTGGGTTTGAGCTTGGGCGAAAATGATCTGGTCATGGGGCAATCGGAACCGTGCTAGTAATTTTGATTGGTTTATTTACTGAGCCTGGGAAAACGGATCATTTTGAAGGCATATGTTTTCCTCTGCTTTGGAGTTGATCTGGTCATGTTTTCCTATTTAGCCATCAGGTCTTAAAGCATGTTCCCTGCCTATTTCGGGAGATATCAGTGCAAGCGTTAGACAGGCAGGTTTAGCTTCGATTAGCAAGACAATTCTCCAAAGTGCCTTCATTTTTTTTTACTTTGTCTTGGCTGTTCTCATATGGCAAGCAGGTCCTAGTACAGGATCTAGTTGTCTGAACCTCTCAACTTTTTCAAGACTATCTAGGCTACGTTGCCTCTTTTGGTTGGCCCAAAGTCTTACGAAGATAGTATTACTACTTTCGTATGCACCAAAAGTCTGAGTAGATCACCAGCTACAGATTACAGCACCCTAGCTTCTTTCAGGTTCAGTACATGTGAACTACGTCACCAAGCTCTAATATTAGACAAGATATGAAATAGAACTGGGTGGGTGATACGGATAAGATATTGAGCAATCAAACTCTGCCGAATTTTATACTTAGACGTGGGGAAAGCATGTGCAGTCACAGGGGTCAATAACCTGAATAATACACCACGGAACTTCTAATTCACAACAAGAACAACAAAAAATTCAAATTTTAGACTATATCCAAGAAACTGAGCAAGATTTTCTTCATGTTTGCAGGATATTCAGCACACCAGTAGCAACACGACCGAACAAAAAGTACAAGAAAGCGTCCCACAGGACTCAACAGGTTCCCCTCCGCAGCCGGAGGTTGTGGACGCCGAGGACTCGTCCGCTCTCAGGAACTCATCAGCAGATCAACAAGAAGAACAGGGTGACACGGCCAACCAGAAGGAGAAGCTAAAGAAGCCTGACAAGATCCTGCCCTGCCCCCGGTGTAGCAGCATGGACACCAAGTTCTGCTACTACAACAACTACAACATCAACCAGCCGCGCCACTTCTGCAAGAACTGCCAGAGGTACTGGACCGCCGGCGGTGCCATGCGCAACGTGCCAGTGGGTGCGGGCCGCCGTAAGAGCAAGAGCATATCGGCCGCTTCCCACTTCCTTCAGAGGATCAGGGCCGCCATGCCTGGCGATCCTCTCTGCACCCCAGTCAAGACCAACGGCACGGTGCTCAGCTTTGGGTCTGACACGTCCACTTTAGACCACCCAGAACAAATGCAGCACATCAAGGAGCTCATCCCAATAGCCCGGATCGAGAACACCGATGACCCATCTGTTGGGTCTTGTGCTGATGGATGGGCCAAGGGAGAGGAGTCGAACCAAATGAACTCAAGGGAGAGAGCTGCAGCAGATAAATCAGCAAATGTTGTGCAGCATCCGTGCATGAACGGGGGAACCATGTGGCCATTCGGTTACGCACCATCACCTGCCTATTTCACCCCAGGCGTAGCAATTCCATTCTATCCAGCTGCTGCTGCTTACTGGGGCTGCATGGTTCCCGGAGCCTGGAACGCTCCATGGCAGCCACAGTCTCAGTCTGGCTCATCACCTAGTGCTGCTCCTCCGGTATCAACAATGTCCAGTTGCTTCCAATCACGAAAGCACCCTAGAGATGGTGATGAGGAAAGAGATGGAAAGGGTAATTGCAAGGTGTGGGTGCCGAAGACAATCCGGATCGATGACGCAGACGAGGTGGCCAGGAGTTCTATCTGGTCGCTTATTGGGATCAAGGGCGACAAGGTGGGCACATATGATTCAAGAGGGTGTAAGCTTGCGAGGGTTTTTGATCCAAAGGATGAGGCAAAGCCGACAACTCACAGGGTTATTAATAGCTCGCCATTCTTGAAGGGGAACCCAGCTGCACTGTCGCGCTCAGCGACCTTTCAAGAGAGATCTTGAGCACCATCAGGAAACTCTTCATGCTGCTTTCTGCTACTATAAAGACCATGTAGCATGAAACAGCTGAAATTTTGTACATTAGATAATTGTATACTAGATAAGTGAGATGGAGTGTATAACATAGCTATAATTGGACTAGCTGTAGTTGTACTAAGTAACTTGTAGATAGGAATTTGGGTTGGGCAAAGGCTGGGAGCGAAAGTTCCCTTATCTGTGGATAAATATGATATAAAGATTGGAATATTTGGCCAAAAAATATTCTTTGAGCAAAGCTGTCTGATTCCGGTGTATAACAAAACCAGTCCACCACATCCTTGGAAATGAGCTACCTTTTTGCATATCTCTAGCTTGTATCCATCTGGCTATTTCTTCTGGTGTTAGAATTTGCAGAGGCAGAAGAAAGAATATCATATTTGTTCATTTATCTGTGTTTTCCTTTATCCTTTGCCTTTTCTTTGTTTGTTCATCCTTTTAATTGAGATAATTGGACTACGAAAGTGATGCAAAAAGTAGAGGAAGGCATAAAAAGAAAGAAAGAAAGAAAGAAAGAAAGAAAGAAAGCGATAGACAACTACTGGATGTCCCACTAACCTTAAATGTGAGAATGAATACATTATCTCCCTCACACATACTCCAGCTGCCCTGCATAAACATAAAACCAATAAGTAAAGAAGAGCCCAAAGAAAATCTTTAAGTCCACGCATGGTCTTATATGAATATCCTTTCATTGCGTGTTCATATGAACATCTTGTAGGTGTACTTATAGGGTCCTGACAAAAGAGTAATATCTGAAATTTCTACCATCATATCAACAAACAGACTGGGGTAGGCGTGGCGAGCCAACGTAAAAACCAGCCGTTCCTATAGATATCAAACCCAATAGACTGGTAATCTAAAAATAAACAGAGCGGGGATGGAGATAGGGCATAGACTGGTAGATACAACTAAAAGAAACTTCTTATCTGTTAGGTAACACACGACCTTTCAAATGTTTCAACAACATGCATTATTGTCCCCATTCATTCTGCTTTTCAGTTATTGACATCTGGCAGTGCCACTTCCACTTACACCATTGTCAACCAGTTTGACCTTTAATAGGCTACCGTGTTTGACTTTCAATCAAAATTCCAATGTGCAACTTATGGTGTTGACTGAGGTTCTCTTTTCTGACAGGAAATTACAACTCACTCAACGGACATACACAACCAGTCTAATTAGCAGGACACACAAAATTTTCAACTCCCTTCTAAAGAAAAGCTAAGGCAAAAACACAATGAAATTTTAAAAGAATAGTTCGGGAAGAAAAAACATCAAAACTTTTTCAACCAAGTTTACCTCTAATTATCAATATTCTGACTCTCTTGTTTGCTTTAAACAGTCTTCTGATGGTGAGAACACATGCATAGTATGATGTGCTAATTTTTATTTTCTTCATACAACGTAAAAGGAAAACAATCGTATTTTCTCTAGTATTGGGGGCATAGTGGCGCATCATGTCTATCCTTGGAACTTTCGGCCATGTTATGAAAGAAGTGAAGTGATCCTTTTAACATTCAAAGTCAAATACAACAAGCAGTTGCCTTTTGGTGTCTACACATCATTGGAAGCTCAAACCTTAAGGCTGTTAACTCTAACAAACTATTGTCGCGCACTTTCCCACCAAAGGCACGTTTGCAAAACAGCACTAGAGTGCCAAAGTGGACATACTGTCCACTAGGGGAATAAATATTTTCAAGTCATAGTCTACACTAAGTGTTTAACAAACCCATCATACTTAAATACTATTTATGTATAAAGTCAAGCTTAATACTAAAAGAAAAAAAGAAAAGGAAAAGGAAAAGTTGTATGATAGTGCGATTTCAACATACCCACCATGGACACGGTTAGAGCACTGAGCATGTCATCCACAGAACATGAAATAAAGTAGGCATGCAATCAAGCTGATGAATCTCTTGAGTGGTTGACTGCAATGGGATACTGAGAAATTGCCATTTGTAAAAATTAAATTCCAGGCTTATATATGCATAAACAAGAAAATAAAATTGAACAGAAACAGTGAGGTATGGGTTTATACTTTTAGTACGTATCATCTTTCCTATAGTTACACTAGATATGGAACATCAGATGTCCTGTATTATCATTCTTATGCTATTAATTTTGCTATCTAATGGCAAAACTATTGGGGGACAATCTCCCAGCACACTTCTTTTCAAATGTAAAACAAAATGTAACTTTAAACAGTGAAATATGTTACACATGTGGCATGCTGTTTCATTAAATTGTAACTTTTCATTAAATTGTAACAGAAAAAGAAGAAATGCGTCTCAAGGATGCTAAGTTGGTGACCTGTCGTGAAATAATTTTAAATAATAATTTCATGAAGAAAAAACACCATAATCACAAAATATGAAGCACAGATCTATTTACAATTTAGACTGCTAGAAAATCACAGCAACGCACCATTTTGTCTATTTCAAACTATAGAAAACATGTAGTGGATTACACTAAGCTCCAACTCAGATACTGACATTAGATTATATTCAGGATTGAAATTTCAGAAGCCGTGTAAGAATGACAGAATGTGAAAGGAGTTTCAGGAAGTACTGAAAAAATCCCAAGACAGCCAGTCATTGTCGCTTCAATGGCATCACCATGCCTTGGATCTGGATATTGCATCATTTATGAGGAGTAGACTACGGTCATAGACCTGCATGTCTCCACATCCACTCATATATCTGTGGGTACAAATGTTAGATCAATCAATTCACGTGGAAAGATTGCATTATCTATGTAAAATCCTGTTAGCGGTGACTACACTTTCGGACTGGGGT
Source organism: Avena insularis (assembly GCA_023614405.1). Classification (NCBI taxonomy): domain Eukaryota; kingdom Viridiplantae; phylum Streptophyta; class Magnoliopsida; order Poales; family Poaceae; genus Avena; species Avena insularis. Next base: position 431,643,881 of record CM042685.1, on the reverse strand, counting down.
ATTAAATGAAAAAAAAAAGGATATCTTCAACTATCATTCAATCGTCCTGCCAAGTGCAGCTATGATGACACAGCTCACATAATTCGTACAGCTCACGTCATGATGGTCAATATTCTGGTAGCTAGACAAAGAGTGCACAAAACTTCTCAATACATAATGGCTTTGATGAAGTATTTCAGAAAGAAGGCACCATAAGTCTATAAGTACAAAACAGTAGGGCAAACATTAAAATAGAGCACACAAATAATCAGCTGTCTGTCTGTTGATTGTGTGGATCCCGACATCCTATAGCTTTTACTCGCTTTACTATTTCCAGATTAATCGTATCGTATGATAGTAAAAAAGCCATCAAAAGAACTGGAGTAACAAGAAAATATACTGAACACGACAGATATCGGGTTGCAAAAACTGCATATTCTTTTTCTTGGATAATTCATTCAAAGTACCAAATTACAGATAAATAACTAAACATATTTGACACAATCATCAACCAAGTTTTCCCTTCTCAGATTCGAGGCAACTGCTCAAAGCTGGGTTAACATCACACATCGGATACATTCCCGTTCTTCATTGGATATTGCAACCTCCTGAATCTGGCCCTCGTCGAACATTCCCAAAGGCAGAGAGTTCAAAAAGATCCATATCACGTCCTGAGGATATCCGACAGAGTGAGTCAGCAAGCTGGGTATCTCAACATTTAAATTTTGTGCTCAGCGACTGCTTCATCCAAGGCAGTTGGCTCATAGGAACATTACTTACCAGACACCCGACAATATGCACTTCTCTGCGCCAGCTCAGATTTGGATATCTCAGTATTGTTCCCTTTAGATCGATTCACAGTAGCCTGCAAGTAGGTATTGATATAACAGTCATGCTCTGTAGAATAAATAAACTGATCTGCGTCACATTTATGAGGAATTATACTAGCGACTCTCTGACATATCTGTGGCTGAAGAAAGCAGCACACATGCACAATCGATACGCAAACAGGTATGCATACAGTAGGAAGTTTGGTTCTCTCAGTTGCATATAAGCACATACCAGAATGGCAGTATAAACTATCTTGCTCTAAGCATAGCACATTGTCATGCAAACAACGGATAAGTGTGATCAGAACAAGGAATCTGTACCTGTAAAACCTGGCAATTCTCCAATGTGCTCTTCCCGCCCTGTAAATTGAAGAGGATCAGTGACATAGCAACATTATCGATATGCAAGCGTATCAATGAAACAGCAAGGGGAGTTTTTTAAGAGCAGGTCTGGAATTGGAATCTTTCTTGGGGATACCCGGACCTTGGAGTAGGGGAGGATATGGTCGTAGTCGTGGCAGAGGCAGCCAGGGCAACCCACGAGCTTGCGGAAGACGATGTTGCCGAGCGCGTCGCGGCGCCACCTCTCCGGGTCGCGCCCAGGAACCTTCTCCGCCTTCTCCCAGCACTGCTGCTTCACCGCGTGCGAGAAGCTCCGGGGCTCCGACGCGGACGGCGGAGGGGCCGTGTGGAGCAGGTCGTCCAGGTCGGCGACGGCTGAGGCGGAGGTGGAGGAGCGGGGGGAGGTCGGCCGGGCCGTGGCGCCGAAGGACTGCGGGGGCGGGTGGTCGGCACGGCGCCGGCGCATCGGTTTCCGGCCTACCATTGTTTTCCTATCTGGAGGAGGGGAGTCCTGGGTGCAGGTTTCTGGGGTTTATTTTGTATCTGTTTTTTTTTTTGAAACTCATTTTTTGATCTGTTGATTTCTGAGATACTTCCAGGTGGGGTCTCTCCAGGGAAAATATCCAATAAAACAGTTTTACAGACCATGCAAATGTTACTCCATGCATATAAAAAATTGTCTTATAAACCTTTCATATTACTCCATCTGATTCATAATAAGTCTCATTAATTTAGTATAATTTTATACTAAATCAACGATATTTATTATCGGTGGCGGATCAGGGAACTTTTTTAAGCCTGCTCAAACATATCTAAGGTGTCAATTTTCAGAAAAAATGTTGTACAAAATCAAACCGTTGCACCAATGTCAAGTCTTGGCGGCCGCCTGGGTTGGAGGACCTTTGGTCTGCCCATGCTTATTATGAATCGAAGAGAGCATTATAGATGTTGCAATTTGAATACGAATTTTTGACACGTAAATGGTGGGAAAGGTCCCCACAGTGTCATTTTTTATTTATAAAAGGACAATAGCATGATAATTACAAATGGGTATGGAAAGTTTCAGAAAAATAAAATTACGAGAGATCTAGCCGGTCCTTCTTTCCTTCTTAAGATGGGTTTAACCCTATGCCTATTCTCCTGAATAGAGTTTCTGAAGAAGATAAAGCATGCATGATGCATCGTTCATTGTCAATTATAAATTTGTCTGGTGATTTCATATGCTCCAATATCCTGCCATCATGGCCGCTTTGAAGAAAGGATTGAAAGATCCATATTATGGGTTTCAATCATCATATAATATAGATGCGGATCTGCATTCATTCCTCTCCAATTTTTGACAAAAAGTTATGTGAAAAAAAGATGTAACATATTTTCATTATTCCTTTCATCGCAGAGAACACAATCGGTTGAGTCAATATGAAAGTTATTTATGCTCATCACGTCTCTAGTATTAAGCATGTCTTGAATCATCAGCCAAAAAATAATTTGTGCTATTTAAATACAATTCAGACAGCATACTCCAGAATTATGCATAACAAGATTGCTACTATTTCCCTGGACTAAGATGATCTCATTGGACTAAGATGAGCTCGATGCAGGGTCTCCGATGATGTGATCATCCCGAGTAAAGTTGAGATTTAATATCTTTTTAGCAAAAAGATATTTTGTTGGTGATCCAATCATTTGTTTTCATCATGTAAGATTAAAGAAGATAGTTGCCTTACTTTGAGGACCTAATTAAAAAAATACAGTCTTAACAAGTAATAAACAAAATTTTAATGAATATTACCATTCTAATTTTATTGCATAGCATTTTGTTTCTCCCTATTAGAACAAAGATACTCCCTCTTCAAGAGTTTCACTCAAATCACACAATTTTGCATAATCATTCTAGCTTTGGTTTGGATAATTGCTTCAGTAAACATAAGGTTGATTAATAATGTGCCAATAATTATAAAAAATTGGACTAATAATCTACTGATAATTATGAAAATTGAGGATTCTTTAGAATATACACAAATGAATGCTGGAAAAAAAGGATACCCCACCCTCTCATGCTTCATGAACAGAATAGCTAAGATAAACTCCTTATGATTTTTATATTGTAACTTTTGATTATTAGAATTGTATACAATTTGTGGTAGAATACAACACACGCTATGTGAGGGCCTACAAACGGACATATCACTATTTCACCCCCGAGATGAGTCTAATGTTATCAACTAACAATGGAAACTGGGTATAGCAAGACTCACATGCTTTTTTTATGGCTACACTGTTTCTAATGTGACCTTCTTATGACCATCCCTACGGTCTCATACTCAATAATTCCTATATCTTCTATAGTTCGATAAATGTTATAATCTAAACAATCATGCAATAAATACCTTTCTTTTATACTACCTGCGATCATAAATAAGTGTCGCAGTTTTGAACTAACTCTAGTGCAAAATTGCGACACTCACTTAGGATCGGAGGGAGTAATTCTGATTATTTGTATAGTATTATGCAAGTTCTAGAGACTCCTTCATCCATACTAATTCTAGGCAAAACACATGAAAGTCTCATATGTGCATGCATACTATGATTTCATTTTGGAGCAGGCATCTTGGAGTCATGATGCAAATTTTGTTTTCTCTCAACATGTGGAGATGCTCGAACCGTATCGTGACGGTGAATCCCAAACTCATACTACATTCTCTCAACATGTGAACACACTTCCACTCCAACAACAAAATGTGGAACATAGATGATGGCTCCTACTACAATGATGAGAGCTTCCATGGGTATGCTGATGTCGTGCGTGCAGGCTATGGCTATGACACCTACCAGCATCCACTCCTATGGTCACCTAGCAGTGTGCCACAACATCTCGGTCCAAGTTTCAACTTATTAGGATCAGGTAATAACACTGATAAAGCTTCTGATATTACACTATCCTTTACAAAAAGTCAAAATCCCTGAAAGAAATCATGTTAGGAATTATACACATCCTATATGTCATTCTTTTTCTTCATAGGGATATAGTTATCTTACTCTCTTACTAGTGTTTTCTTTTGCTGAAGGTTGTGTCCATCCGGTGAATGCCTAGTTCATGAGGCGCATGTGAACACCGTCACCCATGGCCAAGAATACGTCTCACAGCCACTGCTGCCACTTGGACTTGCACCGGCTTCGTCACTCTTGGCGCCCTTAGTCCTACCATGGAGACATGCTTGAGGTCTTCTAATTAGGCGGTGAACCACATAGATGTCTAACTGTTGTAAACATTCAAGTTATTACCGTAAGTGATCATGACCATTTGTTCATGTTAACATAACCTAGTTTTTGTATCAAGCCCCCAATCATACAAAAATACAAAATGCAGTTTATCATTGTTGAATACATTTTGTTCACTAAACAAACCATCATATAAAGGGTCAGGGTGTCAAATATATTATACATTTTTATGCAAACTTGACGGAATAGAAGAAGCCTAGTTTCGTAGACTAAATTTGCTAAGACTGCAATAGAGGAAGTGGTAGTAGTTCTTATTTAGGCCTTACAGAGTTCATGAAACTGTCTGTTATTTGAAGCAAAATTTGGGATTTATCCAACGTTTTACACATTAGTAGGAAAAGTACTATCTGTGGCGCACCTAAAATGCTGATATTACGCCACTGATAATTTTTATCCGTGGCACACCTGGACGCTTATCCGTGGTGCACGGGGTACGGTGCGCCACTGATATCGATTTCAAAATTTTAGAAGCGGCGGGATATCTCAAATTATCCGTGGCGCATGTGAATATGGTGCGCCACTAATAAAATTTTAAAATTTCAAAAAAATGGATCTAGATCTGCCGCGTCGTCGTCTCATCGTCGCCACGTCGTGCCGCGTTGCCGGGAAGGAGGTCGAGGACAACGCGGCGGGAGGTGGTGCCTCCCATGGACTGCCGGATAAGGTCGATGCGGTCAGAGGAGAGGAATTGAGAAGATAAGAGGATTTAGAGAAGGAGGATGAGAAAGAGGGGAGAAGTATGAGGAGAGGATAAGGAGGAGGAGGATAAAGAGGAGAAGAAGAGAGTAGGAGGAGGAGAAGGAGGAAGAATAGAGGAGGAGAAGGAAGAAGCAGAGAGGAGGATGAAGGGGAATAAGAGAAGAGGAGTATGGAGAGGAAGAAGAGAGGGGGAGGGGAATGAGAGGGGAAGGTGGAGGATAAGATAAGGAGAAGGGGGTTGGTGGCCAGCCGGATTTAAATTTTAAATCTCGCCAAATTTATATGTGGCGCCATAGATAAGTTGCGTCAAAATTTTTTCTGTACGAAAAAATCTTGTTTTTGCCGTAACTTTTTACTCTTTTTAAATTTTAAGATTCTAAAAAATCGTTAAACGACCTAAGGTATATTAAACGTTTTTTTTCAACATCGTATGCAAAAGTTATAACCATTTTATCATGTCATAACGTTTTTTTGCAAAAAAATGTTGAAATTCATATTTCTTAATTTTTCTACAAACTAGACCACATAACCTACCTATATATATTATATATATGAAAGGATTCTATTTTTTGAAGTATTTTTTATTTTCTATAATTATTTGCAAAAAAAGGCGATCCAAGAAGGGGATAAAGGCAGATTTTTTGAAAATTATCTATAGACACCCCTATTCAGTGCGCCACTGATATTCTAGTCAGTGGCACACCTATATGATACGCCACTGATAAGTTTTCACACCTATTCAGATGCCTGGGTCCACCTACTACCGTGGCGCACCAGATGGCCGTGCGCCACTGATATCGCTGTTATGCGTGGCGCACACGTATCTCATGCGCCACAGATATGTCGTCCATGGACGGGGTCGACCACCAGCACTGGGGCCCACATATGTGTGGTGCACCGTTCCGAGCGTGTGCCGTGGATAAGTGCGGGTCAGTGGCGCATCATTTCCCGCGTGCGCCGGATAAATATCTGTGGGACACCCTTTAGAGGTGCGTCACTGATATGACCTTTGTGGATAAGCCTTTTCATACTAGTGACATTCTCTCGACATGTCAACACACCTTTACCCTAGTAAAACATGTGGAATGTAGATGCTATTATAACGGGAACTTCCATGGATATGCTGATGTCGTACATGCAAGCTACAACCGGCTGTGAAGGCTATGGCTACTTCACCTACCAACATCCGGTCCTATGGTTACCTAGCTGTCTGCCACAACATCTCGGTCCATGTTTCAACTCATTAGGATCAGGTAATAACACTGACACAAAGCTTCTAATAGGCGAAGGGGGAGGCCGAGGCGGTGTCCAGGGGCCCCACACCCTAGCCAGGCGCGGGCCAACCTGTGGCCGCGCATGGGGGGGTGTCCCCTCTGGCTCGTCCCTCCGGCTCCCCTCTAGACTTTTTGTTCCCCACGGAAAGTAATTTACTTTAACGTTTGTCCCGTCCAATTCCGAGAATATTTCTTTACTAACTTTTCTGAAACAAAAAACAGCAGAAAACAGGCATCTGACACTGTTGCAACTTGCTAATAGGTTAGTACCAGAAAACATGTAAAAAGCACCTCAAAGTGTAGAAAAGTAAAGCAAAGTAGATACTAAACAAGCATATAGCATAAAAAATTATAGATACGTTTCCGACGTATCACACCTCTAGTGAACTATGGACCCCGGTCCAATCTTTACCATTGATACATCTTCCACTGTTACTTGTTTACTTGCTGCAAACCATTTCCTTCCACACCATACGTTTAATCCTTTGTTACAGCAAACCAGTGAGCTTGACAACCTCACTTATTCGTTGGGGCAAAGTCTTGAGTTTGTGTTGTGCAGATCTCCGTGTTGCTTGCAACACCTGTGTGATGTTTCCTTCCTCCTACTGGTTTGATAACCTTGGTTTCTTACTGAGGGAAACTTGCTGATGTGTTGCTTCATACCTTGCTCTTGGGGTTTCCAAAGAAGCGTCCCACGACAAGTGCGGGGAGCCATCAAGCTATTTTCTGGCACCGTTGCCGGGGAGGCCAAGAACGTCTTCGCAAGGGGAGTCCTTCACTTCCTTTCTATTTACTTTGTTTTTAGTTTGCTTTGTTTCTTTCGCTTGGTTTTGTTTGCCTCTTTCTAAAAAAACCAAAAAATAGTCTAGGTTGGTTTGTTTTCTTTTTTCAAAAATACAAAAAAATAGTTCCTACTCTAGTTGCTACCATGTATGTTTTTGGACCAACCTTTATTTCCTCTATGGTATAAATCTCCACTTTTAAGCAAAAAAGTGAAGAAAGTTTTAAAGAAGCTTGGTCTAGAATCTCTGCTTTTCAGAGGGAAACTGAGCCTAAAGTGAGCCTTAGCTTGGTTATTGATAGTTTCTACCGCGGTATTGATCTTCGTTATAGATATGCTTTGGATGTTGTGGCCAAGAGAGATTTTTTGCTATGTACTGAGGATGAAGCTTTTGATGCCATACAGAAATTAATCATGATTTATGGAACACCTGGCAAGTCTGATTCCTCTTTTATAAATATTTTTGCTAGGTTAAACACTCTTGAGACCGGTATTGCTGTTATGAATAGTTGTTATCATATGCTTAGGGATTACCATGATTATGTTTCCATAAATTCTAAGCCTTCAAAGTGGTTCCCCACAATCAAAGTCTCAAAAACACTACAATTTTTAATGCTCATTGTGATATCATGTCTGAATTTTGTCTCATGCCTAAAGATATTTATGATTCCTTGAGTCTTTGGGGGATTTTTGAAGGAGGAGAGGAAATCTCTATTACCAACAATGCCACTATATTACCCATTGGAATAGTTGAAGGTGTGTTTACAAAAATCTCAGGAAAAATGGTGACTACTGATTATCTTGTTATTGAATGTGTAGGCAAGGGACAAATAACACTTGGAAGGTCTCTACTAAAACACCTTGGGGCAATGATAGATGTGGGAAAAGGCATCATGCATTTTTCTCCTTCGGTAAGCAATCATATCTTCCCTAAGGAAAAGAAGAAAGGTAAGAAAGGAAAGAATAAGAAGGTTGCTTCATCATTTGAAAATACTTGATTCTTCTTGCTTCTTGCTCCTTAAGTCTTGGAAGTTATTACTTCAGTAATAACCTCTCCTTATCCTTTTTGTTTGCTTTTTGTGCCAAGAATGACCTCTAATGAGAGGGAAGTAAGATTTGGGGAGTTGTTGTCCCGAAACAGATTTTTGTCCTCCACCATAAAAATTTGTGAGGCGTATCTGTAACTCGGATTGAGCTCAAAAGTTACGAATAAATCCCCCAGTATGTTAGCTAACTTTCATTAGTTCAACACTTTTTGATTTGAGAAACATAAGATGTTCAAAAAAATCTGTTTCTACCTGCTACTCTGTTTTGATAGATTTCTGCCATTATTTGCATTTGCTTCTTATTGATTCCTTTTTGAGTTCTCTTTAGGTTAATTGAGATTTTTGAAGGAGTTGCTATAGTATCTTGTGTTTTTAGTAAAAAGCCTTGCTGTTTCAAAGATTTGCCAGTGGTCTAATGTCTTTTGAATAAGCTAATGTTGCTAATGAAGATTGTATGAAGTTTTGTATGAAGGAAAAATTTCAGGTGTAGAGAGAGAATGATGTAATGAGATGAAGAATGGACAAAATCTCAAGCTTGGGTATGCCACCATGGTGTCACCCCAAGAAATATCCAAGAGGTACAAGCGTCAAAGCTTGGGGATGCCCAAGGCATCCCCTTCTTCATCAATAAAAAGCTCAGGTCTGTCTAGACACTTCGTTTTTATTATTTCATGCACAGTTGTGTTGTTCTTGGAGAGTCTTAGTTTTCGTTTGCTTTGCTTAGGTTGTATAGTTTGCTTGAATAAAGTAGTTTGGACCCCTGTTCTCGCTGTGTTGTTTTGCAAATAAGTTTGCTTGGTGTTTCAAAGGAGTAGTAAGTTCTTGCTTGTAAGTGCAAGAGGAGCTTGCATTGACTGTGACTTAGACTTTAGCATGACATGCTAGGTGTTGTTTTAACATTATGCTTAGTGATTATTGATGTAGCATGTATTGTTCTAGACAATTGGGATTGCTTAGTGTGCCTTGAAGAAATTATGTGTTGTTTTAGCATGCAAAAGCATAGTATTGTGGTATTCTCCTTTGATGCTTTGCTTGGGTTGACTTGGCACATGCTTACACCATATTATGACTCTCACAAGTCACCATTATCCTATATGATCATTTAGTCCTTGACTTGTAGTACCACTCTTTGCTTTGATTAGTAATGCTTTGTTGCTCTGCATGATTATGGCCATTATGCTCTCTTAGTTGGTAGCTCCCAGTCTTTTGCTAGCCTCCACTTGTATGAGTAAGTTCTACTTATGCTTCGAACTCCCAAGAAACCAAGTTATTCCAAAGCGTCCACTATAAACTCCTATGCATGGTGTGTTACACCATTCCAAGTATATTCTTGTTTTCAGATACCTTCCAATTAAAAACTGTTTTGTTATGTGAAAACTTAGTGATTAAAGCCCTCGCGAACTTGATGGCACACTTTACATTCTTTGCCCCTAATAAACTTGAACCATTGTGACAACTTTGTTGTATATGCTTGCACTTATAAGTTGGAATTAGCAGAATCGTGCTGTCACGGGGAACGTTTTCAACATTGCACTTGTACTTTGTACTCAGTTGATATCATGCTCTTTTGTCTATGGATGTCACCGGTGTGAAATAAAGAGAGAACTTGTAAGTCCATGGACTTTGTATTCTGTGTTAGAGAAACGCCTGGGCCACTAGCCTAAGCCATGCCTAATCATGGTGGAAACTTGCAGCATCACCATAATGAGCTATCTATGAAGCATCCTCAATAAAAAGCTATGCATATGGTAAATAAAAAGATTGCTAGGATGCTCATTGTGTGCTTGCCTTGTCATTTTGGTTATGGGAAAGATCATGTACCATGTGCAAGGGGTACCCCGTTGGCGATTCTCAATGATATGCAAATACTTACAATGACAAGAACTTACCTGGGCCCAAAGTCGAGTATGCATGAGGTGTGGCCCTCGTATTCAAGGGACTTGAGATTGCCAACTTATACTTCGTCAAGCATATACTCCATCTTTGCCATTTTAACCTTAGCCACTTCAAGATGCTTATGATAGGGGCAATGAGGGCTGAAAGCTAACAAGTACCATAATTTTTGGAAGATCCTTTTAAAACTTGTAATCCCTACTTCCTTTACAAAAAGGTCTTTCTTCCACCACTATTGAGTCTCCACCTTCTACCTTTAGGCACCATTACGAGAGCATAGTTGTCATTCTATGTGCAGTGTTCCAAAGCTTATTAATTGATGCATATTGTGATATTACTTGTTCTTGTGCTATTTGTTTTTAGTCACCCTTGTGAACTTTGAAGGTGTCCTTGATACGTCAGAAACGTATCTATAATTTTTGATGCTCCATGCTTGTTTAGTATCTACTTTACTTTACTTTACTTGTCTACACTTTGAGGTGCTTTTTACATGTTTTCTGGTACTAACCTATTAACAAGTTGCAATAGTACCAGATGACTATTTTCTGCTGTTTTTGGTTTCAGAAAAATTAGTAAAGAAATATTATCGGAATTGGACGGGACAAACGACAAAGTCAATTACTTTCCATGGGGAACAAGAAGTCCAGAGGGGAGCCGGAGGGGCCAACCAGGGGGGCAGACCCACCCCAGGCGCGGCCATAGGTGGGCCCGCGCCTGGCTAGGGTTTTGTGGCCCTGGCCGCCTCCTCGGCCTCCCCCTTCGCCTATAAGAATCCCCCGATGCAGAAACTCTGAATACCCTATCAAAAATCCACGAAACCGTCTGTAGCTGCCGCCACCATCGTCCCTAGATCGGGGATCTGAAGCTCTTCCCGGCACCCTGCCGGAGGGGAGATCATCTCGGAGGTCTTCTCTCCGGTATGATTCGTGAGTAGTTCCACCTTGGACTATTGGTCCATGTAGTAGCTAGATGGTTGTATCTCCTCCTTTATGCTTTCATGTATAGATCTTGTGAGCTCCATTCATGACCAAGATCTAATCTATTTGTAATCATGTATGTTGTGTTTGCGAGGATCCGATGGATATTGAGATTATTATGTTGGTTTAATTAATGGTTTTGTCTTTATGATTCTATCATGTATGTGTTGTTTGTGATCTTGCATGCTCTCCGTTGCTAGTGGTTATCTTGGCCAAGTAGTTGATAGTGACTCCAAGAGGGAGTATTTATGCTCGATAGTGGGTTCATGCCTCTAGTTTACAAGGGAAGTGACAGAAATATCTTCGGTTGTAGATGTGTTGTTGCTACTAGGGAGAAAACAACAGTCTCTTGTTCATGGAACATGTGGACTGTTTACCTTACACACTTTGCTTAAAACAGTTGTCTATTGCTTGCAACTTAATACTGGAGGGGGTTCGGATGATAACCTGAAAGGTGGACTTCTAGTCATATATGCAGTTGGATGGCGGTCTATGTATCTTGGTGTATTGCCCAATTGAATCTCACAAGATCTTTCTGACTAGTAATTGCATTGTTATTCCTTGCTCAGTTCCTGTCAATTGCCCTGCTGTAATTTGTTTACCCTTCATGCCATGTTGTTTATCTAAGGAGAGCACCTCTAGGTAACTATGGACCCCGGTCCAATCTTTACCATCAATACATCCTCCACTGTTACTTGTTTACTTGCTGCAAACCATTACCTTCCACACCATACGTTTAATCATTTGTTATAGCAAACCGGTGAGCTTGTTAACCTCACTGATTCATTGGTACAAAGTCTTGAGTTTGTGTTGTGCAGGTCTCCACGTTGCTTCCAACACCTGTGTGACGTTTCCTTCCTCCTTCTGGTTCGATAACCTCGGTCTCTACTGAGGGAAGACTTGCTGTTGTGCTGCTTCACACCTTGCTCTTGGGGTTTCCAACGAAGCGCTCCTATGTCAACTCAGCGCTGCATCAAGTTTTCTGGCGCTATTGCTGGGGATCTATAGAAAAACTTCAACCTCTTCCTCCCCGTCAGGCACCATCGCATAAACAAGTTGTATGGCGCCGTTGCCGGGGAGGCTAAGGACGTCTTCACAAGGGGAGTCCTTCACTTCCTTTCTCTTTACTTTGTTTTTAGTTTGCTTTGTTTCATTCGCTTGGTTTTGTTTGCCTCTTTCCAAAAAAAAACCAAAAAAATTAGTCTAGTTTGGTTTGCTTTCTTTATTCAAAAACACAAAAAATTAGTTCCTACTCTAGTTGCCACCTTGCTCTAGCTCACCATGTTGTTCCCCAAGTTCGCTTTGAATGATCTTACAATAGGTAGTGGCTCCATAATTGGGAAAGATAATATTGAAGAATTCTTTAATTATGTTAGCAAGCATGAGGATATTGAGGAAAAATCTATAGCTGAACTTGCTCCTAATTATGATATTGGTGTAGCTTCTTTAGTTCATATGTTGGAGGCTAGGTTTGTTAGCCTTAACCCCTTCTTACAATTCGTGTTCCTGAAACTAAAAGAAGAAAAGAATGCTGAAAAGAGGGAATTCATCCTTGAAACTTTATTTAATGAATTCCATGATGTTGCTAGGGAAGCCAAAAAGGTCTTTGAGCGTTTCAATATGCTAGGATCAAATGTATATGTTGTGGGGATGTCTGATAAAACTAAGCCTAAAGAAGAATTTAAGATACCCATACCCTTTAAGCTTGTTGGAATGCATGAAGCCTTTGAAAATAATTTTGATTGGATTGCTCCTGAAAATCTTTTTGATGAAAGTAGTAGACCAAAGAGAGATGATAAGGGATCCTACAAAACCCATTTGGATGATATACCTTTCATAGTTGAAGACTTTGCAAGTATGGATGTTAATGCTTCTTTATTTGAAAATACTTGATTCTTCTTGCTTTTTGTGCCTAACTTAAAGGCGTTAAAGAAAAGTACTTGTTGGGAGATAACCCAAGAGATTCCTTGAGTCTTGGAAGTTATTACTTCAGTAATGACCTCTCCTTATCCTTTTTGTTTGCTTTTTGTGCCAAGAAAAACCTCTAATGAGAGGGAAGTAAGATTTGAGGAGTTGCTATGCCAAAACAGATTTATGTCCTCCACCAAAAAAATTCATGAGGAGTCTCTGTAACCCGGATTGAGCTCAAAACTTATGAATAAATCCCCCGGTATGTTATATAACTTTAGTTAGTTCAACACTTTGTGATTTGAGCAACAGAAGATGTTCGAAAAAATTGTTTTCTACCTGTTGGTCTGTTTTGACAAATTTATGCCATTATTTGCATTTGCTTCTTATTGATTCCTTTTTGAGTTCTCTTCAGGAAAATTGAGCTTTTTGAAGGAGTTGCTATAGTAGCTTGTGTTTTTAGTGAAAAGTCTTGCTGTTCCAAAGCTTTACCAAGTGGTCTAATATCTTTTGAATAAACTAATGTTGCTAATGAAGATTGTGTGAAGTTTTGTATGAAGGAAAAATTTTAGGTGTAGATAGAGAATGATGTAATGAGATAAAGAATGGACAAAAGCTCAAGCTTGGGGATTCCACCATGGTTTCACCCCAAGAAATATCCAAGAGGTACAAGCGTCAAAGCTTGGAGATGCCCAAGGCATCCCCTTCTTCATCAATAAAAAACTCAGGTCTGTCTAGACACTTCACTTTTATTGTTTCATGCACAGTTGTGTTGTTCTTGGAGTGTCTTAATTTTAGTTTGCTCTGCTTAGGTTGTTTAGTTTGCTTGAATAAAGTAAGTTTGGACCCCTGTTCTCACTGTGTTGTTTTGCAAATAAGTTTGCTTGGTTGGAGAGGAGTAGTAAGTTCTTGCTTGAAGTGCAAGAGGAGCTTGCATTGACTATGACTTAGACTTTAGCATGACATTCTAGGTGTTGTTTTAGCATTATGCTTAGTGATTATTGTTGTAGCATGTCTTGTTCCAAACAATTGGGATTGCTTAGTGTGCCTTGAAGAAATTATGCGTTGTTTTAGCATGTAAAAGCATAGTATTGTGGTATTCTCCTTTGATGCTTTGCTTGGGTTGACTTAGCACACGCTTACACCATGTTATGACTATGACAAGTCACCATTAGCCTCTATGATCATTTAGTCCTTGACTTGTAGTACCACTCTTTGCTTTGATTAGTATGCTTTGTTGCATTGCATGATTATGTCCATTATGCTCTCCTAGTTGGTTGCTCCCAGTATTTTGCTAGCCTCCATTTGTATGAGTAAGTTATACTCATGCTTCCAACTCCCAAGAAACCAAGTTATTCCAAAGTGTCCACTATAAACTCCTATGCATGGTGTGTTACACCATTCCAAGTATATTCTTGTTTTGAACTATCTTCCAATTAAAAACTGATTTGTTATGTGAAAACTTAGTGATTAAAGCCCTCACGAACTTGATGGCATATATTATTCTTTGACACTAATAAACTTGAACCATTGAGACAACTTTGTTGTATATGCTTGCACTTATAAGTTGGGATTAGCATAACCGTGCTGTCACGGGAAATGTTTTCAACATTGCACTTGTACTTTTGTACTCCGTTGATATCATGCTCTTTTGTCTATGGATGTTACCGGTGTGAAATGAAGTGGGAACTTGTAAGTCCATGGATTTTGTATTCTGTATTAGAGAAACGCCTGGGCCGCTAGCCTAAGCCATGTCTAATCATGGTGGAAACTTGCAGCATCACCATAGTGAGCTATCTATGAAGCATCCTCAATAAAAAGCTATGCATATGGTAAATAAAAAGATTGCTAGGATGCTCATTGTGTGCTTGCCTTGTCATTTTGGTTGTGGGAAAGCTCCTGTACCATGTGCAAGGGGTACCCTGTTGGCGGTTCTCAATGATATGCAAATACTTAAAGTGACAAGAACTTGCCTGGGCCCTAAGTTGAGTATCCATGAGGAGTGGCCCTCATATTCAAGGGACTTGAGATTGCCAACTTATACTTCGTCAAGCATATACTTCAGCTTTGCCACTTTAACCTTAACCACTTCAAGATGCTTATGATAGGGGCAATGAGGGCTGAAAGCTAACAAGTACCATAATTTTTGGAAGATCTTTTTGAAACTTGTAATCCCTACTTCCTTTACAAAAAGGCCTTTCTTCCACCATTATTTGAGTCTCCACCTTCTACCCTTAGGCACCATTAAGAGAGCATAGTTGTCATTTTGTGTGCAGTGTTCCAAAGCTTATTAATTGGTGCATATTGTGATATTACTTGTTCTTGTGCTACTTGTTTCTAGTCACCATTGTGAACTTTGAAGGTGTCCTATGCATCTATATTGCTACTCTATGAGGGACAAGCTGATTGCCACTATGCTATGTTTTCTGTATGTGAAACAAACAAATGTTTTTCAATGCATGTTATTCATGATCTTTGTTTGTACCTTGCCATGTTGCATGCATAGTTACTATGTCCTACTGTTAGAACTCCATTCTTTCATGCACATGTTTAGAGTTCTTTGATCCCAGCTTTCAATGCTTGCAAATGGTTGGATCTTTATTGTGAGGGTGCATGTTCACCTCAAAAATTATTTTGTTTATCACTTACCTACTCGAGGACGAGCATGAGTTAAGCTTGGGGATGTTGATACGTTGAAAACGTATCTATAATTTTTGATGCTCCATGCTTGTTTAGTATCTACTTTGCTTTACTTGTCTACACTTTGAGGTGCTTTTTACATGTTTTGTGGTACTAACCTATTAACAAGTTGCAACAGTGCCAGATGCATGTTTTCTGCTATTTTTGGTTTCAGAAAAGTTAGTAAAGAAATATTTTCGGAATTGGACGGGACAAATGTCAAAGTCAATTACTTTCCGTGGGGAACAACAAGACCATAGGGGAGTCGGGGAGGCGAGCCAGAGGGGCCACCCCCCCAGGCGCTACCATAGGTGGGCCCGCGCTTGGCTAGGGTGTGGGGCCCCTGGCCACCGCCTCGGCCTCCCCCTTTTCCTATAAGAAGCCCACGATGCAGAAACCCTAAGCACCCGATCAAATGTCCACGAAACCGTTTTTAGCTGCCGCCACCATCGTCCCTAGATCGGGGGGGTCTAAAGTTCTTCCCAGCACCCTACCGAAGGGGAGATCATCCCAGAGGCCTTCTCTCCGGTATGATGCGTGAGTAGTTCCACCTTGGACTATGGGTCCATGTAGTAGCTAGATGGTTGTATCTCCTCCTTTGTGCTTTCATGTATATATCTTGTGAGCTCCGTTCATGATCAAGATCTAATCTATTTGTAATCATGCATGTTGTGTTTGCGGGGATCCGATGGATATTGAGATTATTATGTTGGTTTGATTAATGGTTTTGTCTTTATGATTCTATCATGTCTGTGTTGTTTGTGATCTTGCATGCTCTCCGTTTTTAGTAGCTATCTTGGCCAAGTAGTTGCTAGTGACTCCAAGAGGGAGTATTTATGCTCGATAGTGGGTTCATGCCTCTAGTTTCCAAGGGAAGTGACAATAATCTCTTCGGTTGTAGATGTGTTGTTGCTACTAGGGAGAAAACAACAGTCTCTTGTTCATGGAACATGTGGACTGTTTACCTTACACACTTTGCTTAAATCAGTTGTCTATTGCTTGCAACTTAATACTGGAGGGGGTTCGGATGATAACCTGAAGGTGGACTTCTAGTCATAGATGCAGTTGGATGGCGGTCTATGTATCTTGTTGTATTGCCCAATCGAATCTCATAGGATCTTTCTGACTAGTAATTGCATTGTTATGCCTTGACCAGTTCCTGTCAATTGCCCTGCTGTAATTTGTTTACCCTTCATGCCATGTTGTTTATCTAAGGAGAGCACCTCTAGTGAACTATGGATCCCAGTACAATCTTTACCATTGACACATCTTCCACTGTTACTTGTTTACTTGCTGCAAACCATTACCTTCCACACCATACGTTTAATCCTTTGTTACAACAAACCGGTGAGCTTGACAACCTCACTGATTCGTTGGGGAAAAGTCTTGAGTTTGTGTTGTGCAGATCTCCGCGTTGCTTGCAACACCTGTGTGACGTTTCCTTCCTCCTACTGGTTCGATAACCTCGGTTTCTTACCGAGGGAAACTTGCTACTGTGCTGCTTCATACCTTGCTCTTGGGGTTTCCAACGAAGCGTCCCACGACAAGTGCGGGGCGCCATCATACACCTTACACAAACAGTCTAAGCGTGCTCACAATGATGAGTATATGTACAAAAATAAAAAATAAATAGAGTTCGTTACCAGCCTCTAACCACTCCTCAAGTTGTCTTAATCTTCATTATTGCTCTTCACTTGTGTGACTTGAATTATAACATGAAACCAAACTCCACTGAAGATGGCTGAATCCTGCAAAGAACTCACAAAACCAAAGAAGAACAACAAATATTTTTGGAGTTTTAGATTTTTTAAAGAAAGCAAACAAAGCAAAAGCAGACCAAACAAAGAAGAATCTTTTTGGATTTTTCTTTTAAGACAGACCAAAACCAAACGGCAAAGAAACAAACCAAGAGAAACAACGAAAATATTTTTGGTATTTCTGTGTTTTGAGAAAGAAGCAACAAAAACCAAAAAGAAAGCGAAATAATGGATATACAAAGAACCGACCGAACATGATATATATATATGAGTGTGATGTCGGTATACCTCCCCCAAGCTTAGGCTTTTGGCCTAAGTGGGGCTCAATAGCGCGGGTAGTAACCCCAAGCTTGTGGGTCATGATAGGAATGATCGTAGTCAGGCGCTTGCGACGAAGAAAAAGACGCGCCCCAATAAAATGAGGGTTGCTGGTATGAAGACTCTCCCAAGTTGGAGGGCTGAACCGAATCATCTTCGGCATCCTCTCCAACATTCTCCTCTTGCTGGGAGAGATCTGCCACATATGTGTCAACCTCCTCCTCCGTGAGCGACCATCCTTGCCTATTATCAAAGTTAAACAAAGTAGATGCAGGAAAATAAACTATATTCTCAGTCATACCCCTCTCCAACCATGCTTGGCAAAAGATAATTCAAATGGTAAACTTCTCACATTAGCTCCCAAGGAAACAAAACCATGCTGAATCATAGACTCAAGATCAAGCCTCTCTATAGGGAACTGATAATCTGAATGGTGAGGCTCTAAACCATGGAAAGCTAGCAACCTAGAAGCAACGAGACCTCCACAAATTCCACCCTTCTCGCGGTTGGTGGTGAGACGGTAAGATATCAAAGCACCCAAGTTATAAGATCTATTCCTATTTAGAGCAGCTGCGATAAAAGCTAGATCAAAAGAATAAAACTTGTAGGGTTTCGTAGCATGGAAAACAAAAAATTTCTACCGCATACAAACAAACAAGCCAAGATCTGTCTACTAGATTGTAGCAACGAGTCGATGGAATAACTCACCCTCGAAGATTCCAAAGTGTTTAACGAGAGCGGATTCTCATGGGTGATATAGTCGTACTCTTCCCGATCTCAAGATCGCGTAGACGATCCTTCCGGTTAATGAAGCAGCCCTTGATGGTCACACATTCGGTACTCGACGAAGACCTTCCTCTCCCTTGTTCCAGCAGGCAGCGGAGGTTGTAGCACTCTCCTCGCGATTCCGGCAGCACAACGGCGTGGTACCGGAGGTAGAGGGGAGATCTCGCAGGGCTTCGCCTTAAGCCGGAGCGAGTATGGTGGAGTATGAGGGAGTCCCTCGACGATCTAGGGTTTATACACGCCGAGGAGGAAGCTTGGACGGCGGCTAGGGTTGCTAGGAGGCGGCGGCTTGACCTAGGGCGGCGGCGGCGACAGCAGGTGGCGGCGCCGGCGGCTTAGGGTTTGGAGGCGGGGATCTTGTGTGTCAAGGGGGAGAGCCCTGCCCCTCCTTATATAGGTGGATGGGCCGGCCAAGGGAGGAGTCCTCCCAACTCGGCTTGGAGGTGGGCCGGCGGTGGAGGAGGGACTCCTCCCCAACTCGGTTTCCTCCTCTTTCTCCACTTCCCAAAAATAGCCGTTTGACTTTCAAACTTGGCGTTTGACTTTTCAAACTAGGATTTGAATAAACCCTCTATTTTGTTCAGCGATGACACCGACTACATGATGCAATCATACCAACTTGATATAACACATTCATGTACCCTTCCTCCGAGTGCGGACATTCCGAACCTTCTAGAACATTCCCGATGAAAACATCTAACCATTCTCCAACTCAAACGGACTTTCCTTATATGAATCTTATTCTCCGGACCATTCCGGATCTCCTCGTGATATCCTGAATCCCATTCGAGACTCAACAACATTCGGACTCTTTCTCATCATTCCATAACTACTCAAACAACGTCAATCCTTATGTGTCTCCCTACGGTTCGTGAATTATGCGACATGATCGAGACACTTCTCCGAACAATAACCAATAGAGGAATATGGAAATTCATATGGCTCCCACATATTTCTACGATTACTTTGTGATCGAATGAACCACTTACATATGATACCAATTTCCCTTTGTCTCACGATAGTTTACTTATCCGAGGTTATGATCGTCGGTATCTCTGCATACCTAGTTCAACCTCGCTACCGATAAGTACTCTTTTCTCGTTCCCGTGATATGTGATCCCTTGTGAGCCAGTCACATGCTTGCAAGCTAATTGGATGACATTTCACCGAGAGGGCCCAGAGTATATCTATCTGTCATATGGATGGACAAATCCCACTCTTGATCCATGTGTTTCAACCAATACTTTCGAACACTCAATGCCACCTTTATAGCCACCCGCCACGGTGTGGTGTTTGATGTCATCAAAGCATCCATCCGGTAAAGGTGATATGCATGATCTCATGGTCGAAGGAATTAGGTTACTATGTATCAGAAAGCATATAGCAATTGAACTATTAAAATGACTTGATCTTTATGCTACGCTTATCTATAGGAGTATGTCCATCATATCATTCTCCTAACGATATGATCTTGTTGTTAATAACATCTCAATGTTCATGATAGGGAAACCACAATCATCTATTAACCAACAAGCTAGTATTATAAAGAGGCTTTACTAGGGACTCTTATTTTAGTTTACAAATCACACAAGTATTAATGTTTCCTTGTTAATACTATTATAGCATGAATGTAAACATTTATCATAAACACAAAGATATAATAATAACTACATTTATTATTGCCTCTAGGGCATATCTCCAACAGTCTCCCACTTGCACTAGAGTCATCTAATCTAGATTACATGGTAATATACCGAACACCCATGGCAGTTTGGTGCTGGTCATGTTTTGCCCTCGGGAGAGGTTTAGTCAACGGATCCGCCACATTCAGATCTGTGTGTACTTTGCAAATCTTTATGTACCCATCTTGGACATGTTCTCGAATAGCGTGAAAACGTAGCTTGATGTGCTTCAGCTTCTTGTGTGACCTTGGTTCTTGCGCATTGGCTATGGCGCCCATGTTATCACAGTAGATAGACATTGGGTCCAGCGCACTAGGAACCACACCCAGCTCTGTAATAAACTCTTTCATCCATATCACTTCTTGTGAAGCCTCCGAAGCAGCCATGTATTCCGATTCAGTTGAAGATCTCGCCACAACACTTTGCTTTGCACTCCTCCAGCTAACTGTTGCACCATTCAAAATAAATACGTATCCAGATTATGATTTAGAATCATCCGGATCGGTGTTCCAACTAGCATCGGTGTAACCATTTACAACGAGCTGTTCATCACCTCCATAAGAAAGAACCATATCCTTAGTTCTTCTTAAGTACTTAAGGATGTTTTTGATCACGTCCAATGATCCACTCCTGGATCACTTTGATATCTGCTAGTTAAACTAACAGCATATGCAATGTCGGGTCTAGTACATAGCATGGCATACATTAGAGATCCTATGGATGAGGCATAGGGAGTCTTACTCATCCTTTCTCTATCTTCTGTCGATGTCGGACTTTGAGTTTTACTCAAGGTCGATTACAACATGGGCAAGAACCCTTTCTTGCTATCTTCCATTCAAACCTCTTTAGAACTTTGTCCAAATATGTACTTTGTGACAATGATATTAGGCGTATCGATCTATCTCTATAAATCTTTATGCCTAATATGTAAGCTGCTTCGCCAAGATCCTTCATTGAAAAACTATTATTCAAATATTCCTTGACACTATTAAGAAGGTCTACATCATTCCCAATCTACAATATGTCATCTACATATAGTATTAAGAATGCTACAGAGCTCCCACTCACTTTCTTGTAAATACGAGCTTCTCCATAAGTTTGTACAAAACCAAAACTTTTGACCACCTTATCAAAACGTTGATTCCAACTTCGGGATGCTTGCTTCAATCCATAAATGGACCGTTGAAGTTTGCATACCTTGTTAGCATCTTTAGGATCGACAAAACCTTTGGGTTGCATCATATACAACTCTTCATCAATGTCTCCATTGAGGAATGCTGTTTTGACATCCATCTGCCATATCTCATAATCATAATATGCAGCGATTGCTAACATAATCCTCACAGACTTTAGCTTCGCCATCGGTGAGAAAGTCTCATCGTAGTCAACTCCTTGAATTTGTCGAAACCCTTTGCGACAAGTCGAGCTTTATAGACGAACATTACCATCAAGATCTGCTTTTCTTGAAAATCCATTTGTTCTCGTGACCTTCCGCCATCCTAAGTCCACCAAAGTCCATACTTGGTTTTCGTACATGGATCCAATCTCGGATTTCATGGCTTCTTGCCATTTATTGGAATCTGGGCTCATCATTGCTTCCTCATATGTCGCAGGGTCATCGGTGTTGTCCACCAACATGACACTCATAATGAGATCATACCAATCTGGAGTGGTACGAGTTCTCGTTGACCTGCGAGGCTCAGAGCAACTTCAACCGAAGTTTCATGATCATCATCATTAGCTTCCTCTCTAATCGGTGCACCACAGAACTTCTTCGGTCTGTGCTACTCGCAATTTCGAGAGAAGGTTCGACAACCTCGTCGAGTTCTACTTTCCTTCCAGTCACTTCTTTCGAGAGAAATTCCTTCTCTAGAAGGATCCATTCTTGGCAACGAAGATTTTGCCTTCGGATCTATGATAGAAGGTATACCCAATAGTTTCCTTCGGGTATCCAATGAATACGCATTTTTCCGCTTTGGGTTCAAGCTTGTCTGGCTGTAACCTCTTTACATAGGCTTCGCAACCCCAAACTTTAAGGAACGACAATCTAGGTTTCTTCCCAAACCATAATTCATATGGTGTCGTTTCAACGGATTTAGATGGTGCCCTATTTAAAGTGAATGCGGCTGTTTCTAATGCATAACCCCAAAATGATAGCGGTAAATCTGTAAGTGACATCATAGAACGAACCATATCTAAGAGAGTTCGACACGACGTTCGACACACCATTACTGTGGTGTTCCCGGCGGTGTCAATTGTGAAAGTATTCCACATTTCTTCAAATGCTCGCCAAACTCGTAACTTAGATATTCACCTCCACGATCAGAACGTAGAAATTTAATCTTCTTGTTACGTTGATTCTCTACCTCACTTTGAAATTCGTTAAACTTCTCGAAAGTTTCGGACTTATGTTTCATGAAATAGATATACCCATATCTACTCAAATCATCCGTGAAGGTAAGAACATAACGATAACCATCACGATGCTACACTCATTGGACCACACACATCGGTATGTATGATTTCCAATAAGTCCGTAGCTCGCTCCATCATACCGTAGAATGGAGTCTTAGTCATTTTACCCATCGACATGCTTCTCATCTTTCAAGTGATTCAAATCAAGTGATTCAAGAAGTCCATCGAATGGAGTTTCTTCATACGCTTCACTCCAATGTGACCAAGACGCATTGCCACATATAGGTCGAGTTCGCCGATTTCAAACGCTTAGCCTCAATGTTATTAATATGTGTATTTCCACTATCGAGATTCAATAAGAATAGACCATCTATCAAAGGTGCATGTGCATAAAACATATTACTCATATAAATTGAACAACCATTATTCTCGGACTTAAACAAGTAACCGTCTCGCAATAAACAAGATCCCGATATAATGTTCATGCTTAACGCAGGCACCAAATAACAATTATTTAAGTATAAAACTAATCCCGATGGTAGATGAAGGGGTAGCGTCACCGCGATCACATCAACCTTTGATCCGCTTCCCACACGCATCGTCACCTCGTTCTTCGCTAGCTTCCGCTTATTCGCAAGACTGCTTTGAGTTACAAATATGAGCAACCGAACCAGTATTAAATACCCAGGCACTTCTACGAGTACTAGTGAGATACACATCAATAACATGTATATCGGATATACCTTTCTTCTTGATGTTGCCGTTCTTAAAATCCGCCAAGTACTTTGGGCAATTCCGCTTCCAGTGACCTTCTCCCTTGCAGTAAAAGCACTCAGTATCAGGCTTAGGTCCAGCCTTGGTCTTCTTCGTTGGCATGGCAACTTTCTTACCACCCTTCTTGAAGTGTCCCTTCTGCTTAGACTTGCCTTTCTTGAATTTGGTGGTCTTATTGACCAACAACACTTGGTGCTCTTTCTTGATCTCCACTTCTGCAGATTTCAACATAGCAAAGAGTTCTGGCAATGTCTTGTTCATGTTCTGCATGTTGTAGTTCATGACAAAGTTCTTGTAACTTGGTGGTAGTGATTGGAGGACACGGTAAATCCCCAAAGCATTAGGAATCACTATACCCAAGCTTTGAAGTTTGTTTGCGTGCCTAGACATCTTAAGCACATGCTCACTAACGGAGCTGCCCTCTTCCATCTTGCAGTTAAAGAACTTTTCAGAAGCCTCATAGCTTTCAATTGCCGCATGAGTCTCAAAGATCAATTTGAGATCCTCGACAATATCATATGGGTCTGAATTCTCAAACCTTTTCAAGTCTGATTCTAAACCATACAAGATAGCACATCGAATCGTAGAGTACCTTGAGTCTTCCGAGTGAGGTAAACATTCTTTACTTCATCGGCAAGATCACCGCAGTGGGTCACCCAGCGGTGCATCCAGCACATAGGTCAAATTACCAGCTGTGAGGACAATCCTCAAATTGCGTAACCAATCCGCGAAGTTGCTTCCATTGTTTTTCAACTTTTCTTTCTCTAGGAACGCATTAAAATTGATGGTAGGGGTTGCCATTGATCTACAACATATTTGCAATTGTTTAGACTAAGTTTATGACAAATTGAGTTCAAATTAATAATAAAATTAATCTAGGTGAACTCCCACTCAAAACAATATCCCTCACATTGTTTTAGTGATCACACGAACCAAATCCACCATATCAACACCGATCATCATGAGAGTTGATATAGTTTCAATGGCGAACAATCGACATGTTCATCATATCTACTATATGATTCATGCTTTACCTTTCGGTGATCCGTGTTCCGAGACCATGTCTGTACATGCTAGGCTCGTCAAGATCAAACCTTAGTTTCCGCATGAGAAAATCTGGCTTGCTCACGTTGTATGCACTTGCAGAATCTGACACACCCGATCATCACGTGGTGCTTCAAAACAACAAGCTTTAGCAACAGTGCTAACTAAGGGTGAACACTTTATGATTTGAAATTCATGTGCTTGAGGGATCATCTTATAATGCTACCGTCGTCTACTAAGCAATACAAGATGCATAAAGGATTAACATCACATGCAATTCATAATATGTGATATGATATGGCCTTTCTTCTTTGTGCTTCCGATCTTCATCATCAAGCACGAACATGATCTCCATCATCACCGGCATTGCATCAAGGTCAATGACGCTTCTCCATGGTTGTCGTCCACCGGCTTCAACTATTACAAGTACTTTGAATAGACACGCGGGTCTTAACATAAATTAAAGACAACCATATGGATCCTGCCGGTTGCCAACTTACAATAAGGAACATTGCATACATCAAATATAATCACAATCATGGCCATATCACATCACTGCACACCCCTGCAAAACAAAGTTAGACGCCTCTACTTTCTTATGCAATACAAGTTGCATGTCAAGCGTGGAGCAAGTCTCATGAACGATGTCATGTAAGGTTAGCCCGGGCCGCTTCATCCCAACATCCCGCAAGATGCAAAGTACACAAGAAGCAATCGGCAATAAAAGCATCAACGCCCATAATGACCATTGTGTTCTACTCGTGCAACAGATCTACATATAGACACGGCTCTGATACCACTGTGGGGTTTTGTAGCATGGAAAACAAAAAAATTCTACCGCATACAAACAAACAAGCCAAGATCTATCTACTAGATTGTAGCAACGAGTCGATGGAATAACTCACCCTCGAAGAATCCAAAGTGTTTAACGAGAGCGGATTCTCGGGTGATGTAGTCGTATTTTCCCGATCTCAAGATCGCAGAGACGATCCTTCCGGCCATGCGTTCCAGCAGCTCCCCAGCTTGGTCACACGCTCAAGACTGACGAAGACCTTCCTCTCCCTTGTTCCAGCAGGCATGGAGGTTGTAGCACTCTCTCGCGATTCCGCAAAGACAACGGCGTGGTACCGAGGTAGAGGGAGATCTCGAGGCTTCCTTAAGACGGAGTATGGTGGAGTATGAGGGAGTCCTCGACGATCTAGGGTTTAGACACGCCGAGGAGGAAGCTTGGCGGCTAGGGCTAGGGCTAAGGCGGCTTGACAGTCAGTGGCGGGCAAGGCCTTGGCTTAGGGTTTGGAGGCGGGGATCTTGTGTGTCAAGGAGGAGAGCCCTGCCCCTCCTTATATAGGTGGAGGGGCCGGCCGGCCAAGGGGAGGGGAGTCCCTCCCCAACTCGGCTTGGAGGTGGGCCGGCGGTGGAGGAGGGGCTCCTCCCCAACTCGGTTTCCTCCTCTTTCTCCACTTCCCAAAAATAGCCGTTTGACTTTCAAACTTGGCGTTTGACTTTTCAAACTAGGATTTGAATAAACCCTCTATTTTGTTCAGCGATGACACCGACTACATGATGCAATCATACCAACTTGATATAACACATTCATGTACCCTTCCCCTCCGGAGTGCCGGACATTCCGGAACCTTCTAGAACATTCCCGATGAAAACACCGGAACCATTCTCCAACCCCGAAACGGGACTTTCCTTATATGAATCTTATTCCCCGGACCATTCCGGATCTCCTCGTGATATCCAGAATCCCATTCGAGACTCCGAACAACATTAGGACTCTTTCTCATCATTCCATAACTACTCAAACAACGTCAAATCCTTAAGTATGTCTCCCTACGGTTCGTGAATTATGCTTACATGATCGAGACACTTCTCCGAACAATAACAGTGAACAATAATAGATCCAAGTGAACTTACAAATAAAGCTATGCTCCCTGGCAACGGCGCCAGAAAATAGTCTTGATGACCCACAAGTGTAGGGGATCGCAACAGTCTTCACGGGTAGTATTACCCAATTTATTGATTCGACACAAGGGGAGCCAAAGAATACTTGCAAGCCTTAACAACTGAGTTGTCAATTCAGCTGCACCTGGAAATAGTTCTTGCTCACAAAAGTTTATTAGTAGCAACAGTTTGTAACAGCAACAACAACAGTGGAACAAGAGCAATAGTAACTGTAACAGTAAACAGTGGGATTCGAGTGCGGTAGGCATAGAGATGGATGGACGGGCGTTGCATGGACGAGTCTAAACATGTAACTTCAAGATCTAGGGCA
Organism: Avena insularis; assembly: GCA_023614405.1. Classification (NCBI taxonomy): domain Eukaryota; kingdom Viridiplantae; phylum Streptophyta; class Magnoliopsida; order Poales; family Poaceae; genus Avena; species Avena insularis. The sequence goes on along the minus strand of CM042685.1, from coordinate 431,617,137 downwards.
TTGCAGATAAATAATAACAAGCATCCAAGTACTAAACAATCTTAGGCATGTGCTCCAAATATAGTCATACGTGCTCACAATGAGAACTTGCACAACATCTTCTGTCCAGCCAGCCCGTGGCAGCGGGGCCTCTAGGGAACTACTGGCAATTAAGGTGCTCCATTTAATAAAGCACCGGAGCAAAGTATTAACACTCTGAGAACACATGTGATCCTCACACCACAGCCATCCCCTCCGGTTGTCCCAATTATTGTCACTTTGGGGCCTTTGGATCCGGACAGTAATATGTGTACACAATTTGCAGATAAGATCACAAACAATACTATCATAATGATTCAATAATAAGTTTAGATATGAGATCATGGCACTCGGGCCCTAGTGACAAGAATTAAGCACAACAAGTTGCAACAAAGTCAAATAGCACTAATAGAGATACTAGGCATTATGCCCTAACAATCATATTTGATTACATGATAGAACTAATCCAATCCCTACCATCCCCAAGCCTACAGCGGGGAATTACTCACTCATGGATAAGGGACACATTGATGGTTGATGGAGATGCGTTGGTGATGACGATGATCTTCTCCAAATTCCCCGTCCCGGCAGGGTGCCAGAACGGAGTTTCTGGATCCGAATCTTGGTTTCTGGTGGCGGCGGCGTAGAGGAACTCTTTCTGAAAGACTATCGAACCCCCCTCGTTTTTAGGTTGAAAGTCAACCTATAGGCGCAGAGGGAGGCAGAGGGGGTGCCTGGGGCGGCTGCACCCCCCTAGGCGCGGCCAGTGGTGGGCCCGCGCCTGGCAGGGGTGTGGGCCCCCAGGTCCCTTCTCCGTCTCGTCTTCTGGCTCCGTGGATCTTCTGGTGAAATATAATTTTTGACATATTTTCCGGGATTTTTTCTGATAATTGATTTTCTGCACAAAAAATAGACACCAAGGTAATTCTGCTGAAAACAGCGTCAGTTCGTGTTAGTTGTATCCAAATCATATAAGTTTAGAGGAGAAAAATAGCAAAGTTTTCGAGAAAGTAGATACGTTTTAGACGTATCACACACAGAGATGTCTGACTGTTTTGAACGTTGAATATTTGACCACAAGTGACCATGATTTTCTTGGTTTCAATAAAAAGTGACTATGATTTTTTCATGGCACATAACCTAATTTTTTGTCACGCTCTCGACCATACAAAAATACAAGATACATCTTTTTTCATTATTGACATATACTCCTTCCATATCGAAATGCATTGCATATAAATTTAGTTAAAAGTCCATGCTTTCTTCCAAGTATATAAACAAAACTATGAAGATCCACAATACTAAATCAATACCAATAGATTGACCATAAGAAATATTTTCACAGTGTACTTATTCAATATTGTAGTTGTTTAACATCAATTTCTATACACTACGACGAACTTGGTTTTTTACTTGTGTCTCTTAGTTTACCTAGTGTAATTTTTATTGAACACGTCAAACACTACTACTTTACGGAGACACTCGGTAAATAGAAAAAAAAAACACTAGGTATATCTCTACTTTACCAAGTGTTCTAAACAGAAAAAAAAACTCTTTGAGAAAAAAAAGATCAATGAGTGGGACAACCTCAAAAAAAAAAGACGGTGAAACTTGTTTGACCGGTTGTTTTTTGTCAAGACTCTCGTTAAACGAATGACACTTTGTAAAGCGTAAACAAGTAACGTAGGAGTGTCTTCACATACACTCGGGAACAACAAAAATATTTTTAAAGAGTCAAAAAAGCGGACTATTATAAAGCAAGTTCCAAAAGTATTACGGCAATGACACCAACCTGGGGTGGGGTGGGGTGGGGGGGGGAGGAGGGCTAACTTAGCTGATTTGGGTCGGTCAGCTGGAGATGCATTGAGAAAGTGAATCCATTTGGCATGTGCACAAAAAGTAAAATGCTATTTAAACGAGTTTGACACCATCATGATGTCGGTATGGCGTCCCGACCGTAAGGATGGCAGTGGGTACCCTTTACCCTATTTAGTATAAAAAATGAACTAAGTTTTAAAAAAATATCACTTTTGAAAAAACTAGTTTATTTTTTAAAACTAGGCTAAACTAGAGGTTATCCTAAAGTTTCCAAAATTTCATCACTACCCGAGCGGCAAGCAGACAGCCAGCCAGAGTCTCATCAGACATGGACTTTTCTCAGCGGCCAGCAGGAACGCCATCGACGGCTGCGATAACCACAACAACTGCATCTCCTTCAGCCCGACGCCGGACAAGATATGAAACAGGTTAGGCAGCTTAAATGGCGCCATATTACCCGCATAAAATTTATGTGGAGAGCCGCATAATCCCGTATACCGTTTGGGGATTGGCATGGACAAGTCCACATATATCCACCGAAGTGTCCATTTACATCCTGAGCCTGAGGGCTAAGGTGTGTTCAACGCTCAGTGTTGCGGCATACGTAGGTGGCAGCGATTCATGGCGGGGCTGTGGTTGGGCAGCACACTTGATGCCAAGATTGGCGACACAGGGACAACCGACGTGTAACGGCTAATCACGCTACGTACGTGTGAGCAATTCTAGGCCAAGATGTCAGCGGCCATGGACCATGCGTAGGTGAAGGCCTCATGTTTGTTTTGCAAGTAATTCTCAGGGTTTTAGAGAGGTAAAAGGAGAAAGGGAGAGATGAGCTCGGCCTTTCGTGGTTTCGTAGCAGTGACCAATGAGATAGGGGGATGGTGTGGTGGAGGTGGAGCACCGGCGCGAGCTCCTACTAGAGGCCAACGATGGAGGCGGCGGCGCTAGGTAGAGGCATCAATGGTGATTTTGAGATTCTGTGAAGGAGATCGAAGGTAGTCTAGATATTTTAGTCCCAATCTGCGGTGCAACTCTGTGCTCGTGTTACTGAGGCGAAACGGTCACAGTGCGTGCACGATAGGAGGCGGAGGATCGATCCTCCGGATTTTTCTTGACCGGATATATCATAGAGCTTTCCTAATTAAAATGTCGAGGGGCGTAACAATGCACCATTTTTTCTTTCGTTTTGATAATTTTTTTTGTTTTTTTTTTGCCAGGATTGCTGCATTGGTTAAATATACGACTATAAGTCTCTTATATTGTGATGATGAATATTTCTCTTGCATAGGGACCATGTGCTTTTTTCCTTCCTTTTCTCGTGGTTTTTTATAGCATAATAACAAAAGCCAACCTGTTTAGTTGCCATGAGGAAACGGCCGAGTCCTACCTTTTTTATTTTAAGAAACACAGTACAATCGTAGACGCTTACAACACATACATGCACTCATCTCTATAAACGCACACACGCATACACTACCCCTATGAGCACCTCCGAGAGACCGAGTCGGTGGATCGGGTCTTGAGATTGATGAAGTCACCACGGGCGACTCGCTGTCGACGGAAACGTCGCCTCCCACTAAGAGAATATTCCATCTTTAATACAACACACAGTATTAAACCTAGGGTTTGAACTCTAATGGGCTAGGAATACAACTATCCTCCTAGCCACCCAACCACGGGTTGGTTTGCGGCCGAGTCCTACCTAGACAAGTGTTAGTTGCCATGTAGTACAAGCAAGGGAGTCCGTGTACGAGTATGAGTCGTACAGCTCGACCGCCTATACAATGTGCTTTTGGCTAATATTTTCGGCCGTGTGGTTTTCATACGATTGATCGATCCTCTGAGATCAAAAGCCAAGGAAAAATCCACCCGCCAAAGAGAGCGCCGACCGTAGGTGGACATGAAGAGATCGTTCGACGCCTCCTTCCATCCCCGGCCAGCCGCGGCAGCCCGTCCGTACCCGTCCTGGTTTCTCCTAGACATGAACGCCCGCTTCGCCAACTGCGACGACAACGCCACCACCGCCGAGGCCAAGACGAGCACCGGCCGCACCATCAAGTTCACCTTCTGCCTCGAACCCCCGCCGGCCGTCTCCCACCTGTTCGTCCATGAAGACGACACCCATGGCGCGGTCCAAGCCGAGGTCGTCTCCTCAGCCAAGGACCTCGTCCTCCTCTGCCGAAAGTCCTACCGAGAGCTCGAGGAGGATGAGTACTTCGTCTACCGGGCAGCCGCCGTAACAGGGCGCGGAAGAAGCAAGCCGTCGCTCACGCCGATCCCTGCAAACCTGACTACTCTATCGTGGTGCGCCGCCATTTTGCCCCTTGACGACGGCCACTTCCTCGTCGCCGATCTCACCGTGGAACTCGGACACGACGAGGACCACTACAATCTCCACGTGTTCTCGTCCAAGACGTGGGTGTGGAGCACGAGGGCGCTGACAGTGCCCGTGCTAACACGTCGTGAAGACTTGCTCGACGAGCCCGCGAAGGTGATCGCGCTCGGAGGGAGCGTGCTAGGCTGGGTGGTCACTCGGGCAGGCATCATCGTCTGCGACCTGCTCGGCCAGGACCCCGTCCACACCCGCTTCATCCCGCTACCCAAGCCAGATTGGGACCCAGAGGAGGAATGGAAAGGCTCCCTGCTGCAACTCCGGGATGTCGCCTACTGCGGCGATGGTTTCATCAGGCTCCTCGACATGGATATCCGGTTCCGCCAAGTCACGGCGGTCACTGGTAGTGGCGATAGGCGCGTGATCAAGATGGCCAGGGATTTCGACCGCGTGGATACCATCCTCGACTCCGAGCTCCTCCTTCCGGAGGATGCTAGTTCGGCACGGACCGGCCCTGCCCGTGATGGTTGGAAGATCCGGACATGTTACAAGCATATTTCCTGGAACTACTGGCGCAAGGGACACGTTGTCGATTCTGATGACATTGCAATCTACAACCCGAGGCATTGTGCCATGCTGCCTGAGGAGTTGTGGGATGAGGATTTTAGAAGATGGACACTAAAAAGATTGATAGTATATAACACCACCCTGAGCATCCATGGCGGAAATATGGTGTACCTAACGGTGGTGCCTAAGCAAGGATTTAAGGATGAAGAGAAATGGATAGTCGGTCTTGACCTTGGGAAGAAGACGGTCGAGATGTTTGAGCGTGATCATAACAGTGAGTGCTATGTCCAGCCTTTTCTGTTCTCCCAACATCTGAATACACCTTCAAGGCAAGTACTAGTTTTTCTTTCCTTTTTAATTACTCTCTCGGAGTGTAATTGCGTTCTCTCAATCTTTCTACACAATAATGGTCTTGTCAAACTATTCGCATTTGTTTTCCAAGTTTTGCACTAATTATTTTACCTCTGACATACATGTAGTGTTGAAGAAATCACCCATGGAGCAAGTATGGCTCAGAGTAATCATGTCCCTTTGGGATGTGTTACTCAAAACAACCCACAGGTATGCCATAATCATCTTTTTGTTGCTTACAAGTCTATAATTCTATTCCCCTATATCAATTCTACAAGCAGTCATGTTTAACCCTTTAACTATGCTTTTGCAGCCACTCCAGCAAAACATGTGGAACGCACATGCCTACAATGGGAGTTCCTATGGATATGCTAATAATACACATCCAGGTTACAGCTACGGCCAGAACCAGCATCCAGCCCCATGGCCGGCTAATTTGCCACAAGCACTCGATGGCAATTTAAACTCATTAGGATCAGGTAACAACACTAATAGAGCTTGCAACGTAGTGACAATGTCCTTGATTTTACTTTGCTGTCACTTTGTTTCAAAAGTAAACTATTAAATCTTCAAAGGCATGTTTCAACAAAGTACAACCCACATACCCATAAATGTGATTTCAGTGCATGCAAATATGGAATATATATAGTTTTTTTACAAGAATATCTATAATTGTAGTTCTCTAACTCTTACACAATTGTTGTTTTTCTGAAGGTTGTAGCTATCCTGTGAACGCCCAGTCGATGTACCCATCGCACATGGTGAACAAGCCACCCATGGCCAACGGTTTTACTCGATGCCCTTGTTGCCTCTAGGACCGCCCCCGGCATTGGCACCATCATCTTCATTCGCCCCATCGTGGAGACTAGGACATATGACTTTTAGGCAGTGAACCATAAATATGTTGCTTTGCATGTTGAAGTTATAGTCATGAGTGATCATGTCATTTTGTTCATGATGACTAAACCCAATTTCTGTATCATGCCCTCAACCGTACATAAATGCAAGATGATGCTCCTCACTAGTACTATGTCCACAAATAAGGGATCCCATACCGAGCGAACGTTCTCCAGGCGGACGCATCCAGGAGTTGCCACGCGTGGCAATGGTCCAGCCTGGCATTGACATCCACCATGATCAAAAAGTCCAACTGTTGATAACTCGTTCGCTTATGTTCTCAAATCCGAGCATTTTCTCCTTATGATTCCCCAAATAAGTGTAGGTTACTTTTGTCCTAAGTCAAACTATTCTAAGTTTGACAAACTTTATGAAAAATAGTAGCAATATATATGAAATGAAATTAGTACATTGTAACTACCTTTCAAGATGAAATCCGGTGATGTTAATGTAGTGTTATAAATGTTGTTGTTTTTTCTATGAAGTTGCTAAAAAGTTACAATGGTTTTGAGTTATGACAAAGCTAAAGGTACACTTAATCCCGAACGGAAGGACTATACCAACTTCATAGAAAAGCACGGGAGTAGTGTACCGGCAGGCCATCGTGGAAAGCACTGCATGTCTGCTTCACTTATTCCTCTAGCTGCCAGTTCTTTGGAGCAAAGAACACCCTCACATCAAACTGGCCATACTTTGACACAGAGTCATCAGCAATCCTAACAGCTCCAACATGTCCATCCTGGAAAGTCCAACGAAAGAGTGATTCCCCCAATTTTAAGCAAACATCCAATTTTCCATGTGCCTTCACCACAACTACATGCTGAAGCTGTATCTTCGTCCCAGAGAACTTGTCATCAAACAACACAATATCATGATCAAAGCCACTGCTGAAAGCAGTGAATCTCAAATGATGAGGGCCATCAGCCTCTGTAAAAACTTCTATTACAGCCTCAACACTTCTTGTAAATAATATGAAGCCTATGTCCAAGCTGAACAGGCCACTACGAATATACCCATGTAGCAGTTTATCAAAACATGGGCGGCCCTCGATCTCAGCATACGCAGAAAGTATATGTTTGTCAGCTGATCCATCCCCTTCTTCCTTTACCCACAGATCAACTTCTACTAATGCATCATCCAGCAAGTACATTCATCGGCGAGGGCTACAAAGAGGCAAGATAAAGGAATCCTGCAATTTACTAACTCTTGTTAGAACTATAAAGATGCTAAATCCACTTTCAGTAAACATTCAATGATTCAAATACATTGTTATCCCCCTTATTCCCAAAACACTAACATATAGAACTTTGGGGTTTCCAGAGAATTAATATTAATGTGATCAAAGAATGGTAAACATATACTTCGAAACGAGTTCATCTCCAAACCATGGCTTTTGAATCGATCCAATCTAGGCACAGAATTGACATGGATCTCACACATACTGTTGAATATAGATCATTCTTCAGCAACAAACAAGTTCTGTGGAAGGAGAACAAGCCTGGCTTGATTACCTGGTCAATCGTGACAGCATCATCTCTGCAAGGGACGGTTAAAGACATGATTCCGCAGAGGCTCCAAGTCATCTCGGACAGCGATTATTCCATACACGCTAACAGGATATGATACAGAGCTTGATAAACACAGTGAGAAAAGCTGTAGCATCAGATGCGGTTCGCGATATCCAAGAGTTGATTTTGCTGCAAATACCGAGGGAAAAAGTTAGGTTGTCAAACTCATACACAGATTTTTTTTCCAACAAAGATAGCACATGAGCAGATTGGTACTAGCTAGGCTAGGAATCAAAAAGGACGGGACTAGCTTACTTGTTGAAGTATCATGGGTTTTGTAATGACGGTGGTAGCAATCGCCACGCAGAACACACGGACCTGTTGCCTGAGGGAATACTTTCATAGGAAAAGGAGGAAGGGCACGTCCCTGGGCTAGAAGCATCTCACGCAGCTGTTGGTGTTCTACGTTCTGTTTGATGTCACGTAGTATCCATATTCTGTCGATCAGTTCAGCTTTTTCCATGGGGAATTTCTTCCCTGCAGGATAAAATCAATTAGCAATTAGTGGTGTTTGGTTATTTTTGGAGATCAGATTGTGATACGAACTCTGGAGAATGACCTACCTTGGCAATTTGTCTCCTCCTCGTCTGTGACCACTTCGTCGTCGTCCAAGACCAAGTCGGCCAAGTCCAATTCAGCTACATCATCACCGTCATCGTTGTCGGATATACAGACATCGTCCCAGTGAAGGATAAGCAGCTCAGGAGCTACAAAACTAATTGGCATCGGCATCTTAATTGAGTTAGCGAATAGAGATGGCGAACACTATGATAAGTTTAGTACTCCATGTGTTGTCAATGAAGAAACATTTGGCCTTGAGCGCCGGGTCTTGAGTGACCACTATGAAGAATATACAGAGACTGACGCACCGTTGGCCTTGAGTGCCGGGTCGCCATGTTTGTCAATGAAGAAATAGTTGGAGGAGGGGTCTGTCTTCTCCACATCCACCACCACCTGGTCCAACTCTTCCTCCTCCTTTCTCCTCCCGGGGATCATGGAGACGCTGGAGCGCTGGACCAAATAGGTCCGGGGGTAGCCAAAATTGGCTAGGTCACGCGGTAAGCGGCCGTCGGGAAGCGCAACTTGCGGGGCCAGACTTGCTCTTCGGTTGATAACATCCGATGCCTAGGGTTTCATCGCCGGTGGTGGGGGCAGTCATGCGTTGGGGACGGGGCCGAGAGAGAGAGAGAGAGTTAGGGATTTGGCTCGAGTTTTGGGATGGATGAACACAGGAGGCGAGCGAAACCGTGTGTCTTGCAAACCTGGCCAACGGGTCGGCCCGGCCTGGCACTACACCACGCTAGGGCCCGTTAAATTCGTAGACCGAGCCGTACTGGCACGGGCCTGCCCTTTTTTCGAGAAAATACAATAGATTATGGGGAGTGCTAGGCGTTCTCAAAAATATTTTTCCAGGATCTTGGTCTTCATCTGCTGACACGTGTTCCTCAAAAAGCTTTTAAATCCTATTTTTATATATTTATAGCCGATTTTGCTATAAGTAGTCTCTTTTTTGCTGCAAAAATGGTTTGTTTAAAAAATAGAAAAAAAATTGTTTCGCCGGTGACTTCTGTGGAAACCTTGCCGGACTTGTTGTAGCAAAAAAATAGTGCTAACATAGCAACCCGATCTTGCCACCGGAGACTTTCGTCGGGAGAACTCGTCGGAGACCTTGTAGCAAAAAAATTGCGCTATTGTAGCAAAACCACTAAACGGTTGTAGCAAAAAAAGTTCTATTATAGCAATCAAAACTTCGCCAGAGACCTCGCCGGAGATCTCGTAGCAAAACATTTATACTATTACAGCACCATCGTCGGCCGCATGTAGAAAAACACCATGCCACTTGTAGCACCACCGCTTGTCGCATGTAGCATCGCTGATGAACCCATGTAGCAAACCACGACGACGTACATAGCAGCACTGGTAAACTTTGGTAGCAACGCCGATGCCCTTGGGTAGCAAAGCCGACCATGGGTAGCAATGTCAGCGAGCGGCTGAGCAATTCTGTCGGAGCAAGGCCATGGCAGTAAGGCGGCCACATCGTCCTCAACGTCGGCATACGCAGCACAAGCGTCAAAGGACTGCGGATGCTGGTGGTTGGGGACTTCTACCAGGATCCATGGCTTCTAGAATACGGTGGCACAAGCGTGCTTCCCCGGGCAGGAGGTCGGCGGCGGCTTCGACGAGCTACAGGGAAGGGCGGCGAAGAACGGGGTGTAGGCGTCGCAGACACCCGGTTGCGGGAAGGCGACGAACTATAGCGGCGGCACGACGACGCTGGCTACAGCGTCGGGCGCGCGCTTAGTTGCAGGGAGGCGGCTGAGCTACATTGGAGTACAACACGGAGCGGGCTAAAAGAAAAGATACGAGGTCATGGTCGAAGAGATAAGGAAGGCCACCACGACTCTCACACACGACGACCCGGGGGATAAAGTCACGAGTGAAGGAAATATGCCCTAAAGGCAATCATAGAGATGATTATATTTCTTATGTATCCATGAGTTATTGTAATGTTCCTTGAATATCCATATCAGGCAACTTGTATTGTTTGGCAATTATGTGAATTGTTTGTGAAACTCTTTACTTGTATGGTTATTAATAGTTGTCCCTAGTCGGAGTTCATGTGAGGACACATGTGAATATTAGACTAGCACATCGATTGGTTGATGACTATGTTTCGCAAATCATAGATGTCAAACCAATGATGTGGACACATGTTATGAACATAGGGTTGAACTGACCCAACTTGAGACTAACAATTAGTTGCAGCTCTCTCTATACATCGTGTACGTTTTTTCCTTAGACCTAAGATTGTCGCATGTACTTGAGATGTGGATCAACATACTTTGGGGCTATCAGACGCTACTCCGTAGCTGGATAGTTATAAAGGTAGCTTTCGGGTTTATCCTGAAGCATGCTGCAAGGCAGGGTCAATCAAGATGGGATTTGCCCCTCTCTATTTGAGAGAGATATCTCTGGGCCCCTCGAGTGATCGGATTCAGAAATGCATGGGCGTGCTACATATGGTTAAGAGTTAACCTAGTAAAGGAATTCTGAATCATAGTATCGAGAAAGGGAGGTCAGCTTGGAGCTAGACCAAATATCGTGAGACAAAGGGAAAGACATGTACTAAACCTTGTGATGGTTCGTCTGATATGATCTTTGTATGCGTTTAGGAGTTGGCACGTCTTGCTAGAGGCCGCTACCAATTATTGACAGAATAAATGTATTCGTGTCATGTCTATACGCATATGAACCTATAGGGTCACACACTTAAGGGGCTGGAAGTCTAATGAGGATTGGATCCGAATTAGACTAGGCTTAGGCTACTAATGGGCTGCTAATGTAGAAGCCCACTAGGGACACCTATATATGAGAGGATGGGGCGTGCTGACCAGGGTTAGACCATTCCACCCAGCCTCCACTCCTCACGCCTGTGTTGCACGCGCGGACCTAGCAGTCCGACGTCTAACGCTTCCACCTTGTACGTGCGGATACCTCGGAGGCGCTACATCTATAGCGCTTGGATGAGCCGCGCAAGGGGAGCTGCTCGTGGGACGAGAACGATAAGGAGACGTAGATCGTCTGCACTGCCTCGACGCGCTTCATCAAGTTCCGCAACTGCGTGTCTAGTAGTAATCCCGTGATTTATGACAACAGTAATCCTGGTTTACGCGGTAGAAATTTTTGATTTGCGCTAGTGTAGCCTACCCGTATCCCTTCAACGAGATCCCCGGAGGGAGGAGTATCGTTTTCCATATATTATTGTGTTTTATTTCATTGAAAAGGCAAAGTTCAGATATATAGTCCTCCTAGGAGGAAACAAGACACAAAGGTAAAATATACACTCTCAGTGAACATCCCATGTTGGCCATACAAGTCACGCAGGCCCTTCGCTACGGCCAGTACCCACGGTGTTGCTTCCTCCTTGATCTTGCCCAATAGTTACACAGAAAGATGCCCTCTGTTGAAGGCGCAATACTTTGGTGCTTCCAAATCATGTAGGGCTTCAGCAATGTGATGGTGGCTAGTCTTTTCCGCATTGCTTTTGGCAGGCTTATGTGCGCGTCACTCCACCAGTCGGTGAGGTTGGCCTCGTCGCTCTGTGGTTGGGAAGGCAGCTTTAGCTAGGACAGGACCTCATGCCATACATGATGAGAGAAGGGGCAAGCAATGGTGAGGTGGTATTCCATCTCCGGTAGCTGATCACACAACAAGCACTTATCATGGTGCTGAAGCCCTCGACTTGCAAGGTGGTCGTCAATCCAGCAGGCCTGAGCACAGCACTAGCGCCATATGGCCAGCCCGCGGCATGCCAGGCACATCGGCCCATTGGGTGAGGCCTCTTTCTTTTCCCGCAGGCCTTCAATACACCCCTTAATATTGACCGAGTTGTTACTATGACACAAAATATTCAATGTTATTGTGGTTGAGGGAAGGGCGGAGCAGGCGAAGGTCCTAGGTTCGAACCTCCATGGCACTATTTGAGACCGCAGCCTAGGCACGGGCCTGGCGTTTTGTGAGATCCTGGCGCATGACTTAATATGATTGATAGGATATCCATACTAACAAGTAGCAACTTTTTTCCAGAAGCTCATCCAAAAACAACCTCCATGTTAAGCGTGCTTGTCCTAGAGCAATCTAAGGATGGGTGACTGACAGGGAAGTTGTTTTCGGGTGCGCACGAGTGATGACAAAGTGTGTCGAAAATACATATGTTGGTCTGTGGGGCCAGTCTAGAAATTCTAGTAAGCTTCTAGGAGTGACACCTCGGGCCTGGTGGACGGGGTCTTACAGGTGGTACCAGAGATGATCCTCACGGTTACACGGCCGTGTGCGATTTAGTGGAGGGGACATGTGGAGCATGACGCGTGTGACCTAGAGTGGACACGACATGGCATATGTGCTGACACTGGACGCAAAGACGTGTGCCAACACTGCCAAGAGGGGATGTTCTCTTGGCTTGTGCTTGATTGATGAGGACATTGATCTTCAAAGGGTAGGTGTATGTGAGATCCTGGCACATAGCTTAATAGGATTGATAGGATACGGATACCAACAAGCTTCAACTTCTTTTTCAAAGCTCATCTAAAAAGAACCTCCAGATTAAGCATGCTTGGCCCGGAGAAATTTAAGAATGGGTGACCGACCGGGAAATTGTTATGATGTGAGTGTTGAAGATATGCCCAAGAGGCAATAATAAAGTGGTTATTATCATATCTTCATGCTTATGATAAATGTTTACATACCATGCTATAATTGTATTAACCGGAAACATTAATACTTGTGTAATTTGTAAACATAAAAGAGTCCCTAGTAAAGCCTCTTGTTAAACTAGCTTGTTGGTTAATATATGATCATGGTTTCCTGATCATGAACATAGAGATGTTATTAACAACAGGGTCATATCATTAGTAGAATGATGTGATAGACATACTCCTATACTTAAGCGTAGCATAAAGATCAAGTCATTTAATATAGTTAATTTGCTATAAGCTTTCTGATACATAGTAACCTAATTCCTTCGACCATGAGATCATGCTAATCACCATCACCGGAAGTATGCTTTGATGACATCAAACACCACACTGTAACTGGGTGGCTATAAAGGTGGCATTGAGTGTTCGGAAAGTATGTGTTGAGGCACATGGATCAAGAGTGGGATTTGTCCATCCATATGACGGATAGATATACTCTGGGCCCTCTCGGTGGAATGTCATCCAATTAGCTTGCAAGCATGTGACTGGCTCATAAGGGATCACATATCACGGGAACGATAAAAGAGTACTTATCAGTAACGAGGTTGAACTAGGTATGCAGAGATACCGACGATCAAAACCTCGGACAAGTAAACTATCGTGAGACAAAGGGAAATTGGTATCGTATGCAAGTGGTTCATTCAATCGCAAAGTAATCGTAGAAATATGTGGGAGCCATATGAATTTCCAGATTCCTCTAATGGTTATTGATCGGAGAAGTGTCTCGGTCATGTCTGCATAATTCACGAACCGTAGGGAGACACACTTAAGGATTCGATGTTGTTGAGTAGTTATGGAATGATGAGTAAGAGACCGAATGTTGTTCGGAGTCTCGGATGGGATCCGGGATATCACGAGGAGATCCAGAATGATCCGGAGAATAAGATTCATATAAGGAAAGTCCCTTTTCAGAGTTGGGGAATGATTCCGGTGTTTTCACCGGGAATGTTCTAGAAGGGTCCGGAAGGTCCGGCACTCCGGAGGGGAAGGGTACATGAATGTGTCATGACAATGTGGAATGGTTGCATCATGTACTAGGTCACTTGGCTGGGCAAAATAAAGGGAGAAATCAAATCCTAGTTTAAAAGTCAAACGCCAATTTAAAAAGTCAAATATGAAAGTTTGCTTGGTGGAGGGAGAGTAGGAAACCTACTTAGGGAGGAAGTCCTACTCCCTCCACCCGCCGGCCAAGGAGGAGGAGTTTGAGTTGGAGGAGGACTCCCTCCTCCTAACCGCCTCCCTCCCACCTATATAAGGAGGGGTAGGGCTGCCCCCTACCCTTACACACCAAAGCCCTAGCTAAGGCGCCACCACCTCCAAGTGCTGCCGCCGCCAGGGACTCCTCCCAAGTCGCCGAGTTGGGGTATCCCAAACCCTAGCCGTCGGCTACACCTCTCCCCTTGGTGCCTCTAAACCCTAGATCGCCAAGGCCCTCTCTCATACTCCACCATACTCGCTCCGGCTTAGGCGGCCTCGGGATCTCCCTCTATCGACACCACGCCGTCAGGCCGGAATCTCGAGGAGAGTGCTACAACCTCCGCTGCTGGAACAAGGAGAGGAAGGTCTTCATCGAGTACCGAACGGTGAACGATCATGGAAGCGCTGCCGGAACGCAGCGCCGGAAGGATCGTCTACGCGATCTTGAGATCGGAAGTGTACGACTACATCATCCACGAGAATCTGCTCTCGTTAACCGCTTTGGATCTTCGAGGGTTAGTACTCTATTGACTCGTTGCTACAATCTAGTAGATAGATCTTGGTTTGTGTGTGTTCATGCTATAGAATTTTTTTGTTTTCCATGCTACGAACCCCTACAGTGCGTACGAATGAGGACAACGTATGCAGAAAAGACATGTATTGGTTCATTGGGCCAGTCTAGAGATCCTAATAAGCTGCTAGGAGTGAAAACCCTCGTGGCCTAGTGGACGGGGTGTTACATGTGTTCACGGGCATGACACGCAACATGCCGAGCATGTGACGTGCTTTTGCATGCCACGGGCCAGCCCGCCAAAGCCCGACATGTTGGCCAGGTTTGGTCTTGCTGAATTGTTCTAATATTCGCTTGGCCTCGCCGAATGCTAAACATGTAGTTGCGTGCTTGAGGCCGTGGCCCAGGGACAACCCGGCATTTCACGGGCCTGGCACGCCATGGGCCATGCCCGTGCTATGCTTCATGTTTTCCATAGTCTATGGCAATGACAATGACCCTGGTGTTTCACGGGCCCCGCACGCCATGAGAGAGAGAGAGGGAAGGAACACTATGACAACGACTCGTTGCCAGCGAGCCAATCATCCTTGTGTTGCTGGTTAGGCACATCTGCAACATAGGTAACAACCCTTCCACGAAGGGACATTGCCACAAGGCTTTTCGGGGCCACCGCCTCAGCTTCCTCTATCGTTTAGGTTCGTCCTCGTGGATTTCTATGACAAACAACACTAGAACTCCCGCGGATAGTCATGGACTCCAAAGCGATGTCTTCAAGAAGATAGCGACGTCGACACTGCCACCGCCGACTCCAATGGAGTTTGGGTTTTCACTCGGAGATACCGTTGCGAACTTGGCGTGTGGCAGTGTTCCACGATGATGCTCCAAGAAGGAATAGTGATGCCATAAGACACCGTCTCATCGTCGACACTGGGAGATAGTGTGAGGCTTTAGCCCGAAACACCGTCACCTAGCTGAGTCCCGAGGAGGCTCCTAACATGCAGATGTGCGAAAAATCATATCTCCTAAGTGTACACCGTTCTACCATCACCCAAATCTTTTGGTGCGAAAAAGCATATTCTTCTACACAAGATCGTCTCTCGAACTGGACCACTGAACCAGATCATCGGATAACAAGAATCTTGTGTAGACGAATATCATTAACAAGATTTACAACTTAGATTCTGGATGGTAATACCAAAGATCATATCTCAAAGCAGAGAAAGAAAAGGGTTGGAATAATGACATAATATTATTGGGCTACAATACCACCTGGTTCTTATAGATCTAGAATGTTTTTTTAGAGAATATAGATCTAGAACATTTACCAGCCAAAAGATCAAGGTGGTCTAGGGCTCTAGGCATTTCTAATCTAGAATATAGAAATGTTAGCTTACTTTGCAAATGGTTTTGGAGATTGGAAAATGAGGACGGCTTATGGCAGAGGCTACTTAAAGCTAGGTATCTGAAAAAGGTCACTTTAACTCAATGTAAACATAAACCTACTGATTCGTACTTCTGGTCTGGTTTGATGTTTGTGAAAAAAACTTATTCTATAGTTGATGTAAGCGAATTTTGGGTGATGGTAGGAAAACCAGGTTCTGGGAAGACTATTGGCTAGGGCATCACCCTCTTTGCCAAAAATTTCCTAGACTTTATTATCTCACTTTTAGTCAGAACATCACTGTCAATACAACTTTTACTAAGGAGAGAGGAAACCTTGTGTATGTGGAATAATTTGGTAGCTTTTTGTAGTCAAGTTCAACTTTTGGATGAACCTGACAAAGTTAGATGGCTCTTAACAAGATCCGACGACTTTACGGTTAAGTCATTGTAACTTTATCTTTCTGCAAAAAGAATTATCTTTTTTTACAAAGTTTTTTAGAAATTGAAGATCTTTTTATGCATTAAGATGTTTACGGTTAAGTCATCATATCTTTATCTTCCTGAAAAAGAATTATCTTTTCTTACGAAGTTTTTTAGAAATTGAAGATCTTTTTTATACATTAAGATGTTTTGCTGGCTGGTAGTTAAGAATAGAATTCTTACTAGAGATAATCTCAAGAAAAGAGGCTGGAAAGGGGACGAGTTTTGTGAATTCTGTGCTGATTTTGAGTCTCGGGAGCTTTTATTTTTCGCTTGTCCTTTGACCCGTTATGTTTGGAATGTAGTAGGGGTTTCTTTAAATCTTAAAGTTATGCATTGCTCTTTCTGTGAATTGTATCAGCAATGTGTTGCCTCCTTTACTGGGATTGTTGCTATATGTTGGACTTTATGGGAAACGAGAGATAAGTCGTATTTCCAAGGTGTGAGACCTAAGGATCCTACTAATGTTATTTTTCTTGCATTCCACTTTCTGAATACCTGCGAAATTGCACAGGAAAGTGTGATCCAAAAGCTTCTACTTCTAGGAGCTACTCCCTCCGTTTATAAGATGTTCTAGGTTTGTAAAGTAATACATTAGCTTTATTAAGCTAAAACATCTTATATTTTCAAACGGATGGAGTAGCAGGTTAGCTATGGTGGCGCATGCGATCTTCGGGCGACGGTGTGAGACCTAAGGATCCTGTAACTACGAGGCTGGCTATGTGAAGGTGCTGTCTTGAAGAATCGTTTATCTTGGTTCAGTTTTGGTGTTCCTCCTTGAGAAAGCCCAGGATGGTATCTTGATGTTATGCGGCTTCTTGTTTTTTGCTTCAATTTTTTTCATCCTGGTGCGTTGGAGTAGGTGGTTTGCTCTGGTTCTTAGGCAGGGTTATATATTTTGGTTCTCTTGCATTTACAGGCAAAGGGGGTTTGTCCTTTTGGTTTCCTGAGCTTGCTACAGACTGACATTGTGTGGCCTCACCCAATTTCTAGAGGGTTCCTTCCATCGGGAAAAACAATGACAAAATACTGCAGGATACAGAAGGACCACGTACACTATCTGAAGCAGCTAGTGGTATCAATATGCACATCTTCAGCTATCTGGTTTGCTCGGATAACCTCAGGTCTCATCTGCAGGCTCTGCCCAACAGCTTAATTGACCTGTTGAAGCCGAGCCTGAAGCAACAAATGCAACATGCCATTTCTCCCTATGATATATATATTACTAGGCAACATCATACTGGGGTTCGCAAGCAATTTGTTTTCCCACATAAATCGTTCCGTTCTCTAAACAGACCAGCATATGAAGAGTCGGTACGACAAATATATTACATTTTCATTTTGGCGAACTTGACCAAACCAAACAAGCCTAGACTAAATTTGCTAAGCTGTTCTCTGCCATGACAGGCAAACGGAGGCAGCGGTAGCAGTTCTTCTTCAGGCCTTGATGCAGCACTGGAAATAGCTCAGGAACGTCTTCCTCCCCTGCAGGAACAATTCCCTCTAGGTCAGTACGTGTAGGTGTCAATCAGGTTTATACAACAAAATGTATGCCAGAGCTGAAGTTAAAGTGCATCGTGCAACATTCTTTTTAACTTGGGAACTAGCTAATCAAGGCTGCAATTTCACATCTTAGGCACTAGGTATGCTGTATGCAACAGCGACACCCGACAGGATTGCAATCCGGGATGTTATTTCGCCAAACTATGTTCGTGAAGGAATTGTCTGACTTAGAGACAATAAGTTTGGTGGCAACCAATTTTTCCATTTTCATAAGCAAAGCTTATAAGAAAATAAAAGTGAACCAAGATGCCACCAACTTATAACTAACGCTTGGATTCTTCTTCGGTCACGTTTTGCCACTTCTCATCATGCCTACAGGCTTTAGGCTGCCTATCCTCTCATTATTAGTTCCTTCTAATCATCTTTCGTCAGCTAGGATTCCTAACATGATATAACCATCTTTCGTCAGCTATGATTCCTAACACCATTAATTGGATGTCCCCTGGACAATCATACAATGCATACTTTAGTTATCGCTTTATCAGTACAGCCTTTGATAGGCATAGAGATATATATGATTAAGGAAACAAAATGTTTTCCTTGACAATCAGCTGCCAGTTGTGACAAAGCACTAGATGCAAAAAAAAGGTTGGAATGGCCGGTGATATATTCGCTGACCAACCTACAGGTTATAGCTGTTGAACCGACTCCACTGCCAATGCGGGTAGACAGACAGACAGGGCCATAAACTTGTATCAGGTCCCATCATTAGCATCCAAACTTGCTTAATCATACACTACTCAAGTGTCACAAAGGCGGTGCTTGTACTTATTTTCGCCACTTTATCAGAATAAGTCATGCACTTATTAGAACTCAGAAGAATCATCAGGCAAGTGCAGAGTTACAGATCATAGCTATCAGCATGTAAGCAGCACTGTAGTAGAGGCAATTTCACTCGTTAAGTTCTTTCTTTTCCTAGCCCTTCTTTGAGTTACCTAGCACAGGCAAACATGTGTGTAATTAAGCTAGGGTTCAACTGCTCTGGTCCACCGTCCACGGTCAAATTAGCCGTGCCTTGGAATACGAGTTTGACTAAGCAAAAACCTCATGGCTAGTAGTAGTACCACTCGTTAACTTTGGCAATTAAGAAACAAGAAGCAAGACTATTATACTGTGGCGATGCTTACTACTCCTAGTTAACGCAGAAAGGGCCTCTCCGAATCTTTATACTAGTAGTACTCCACTGCGGTCACTGGTCAGACGAATCGAAACAGAGAAAAGTTGTGGAATTGGGAATCCTCCTCCTTGACCGTTAGGCGGCAGCAAATCGATGACTTCTCAAACTACAGAGTCGACAGGTAAAGCTAAGGTGGGAGGGAACTGGGAAGACGAGCGAGGGAGCTTATTACCGTCGGCGAGTTGTCGCGGCGGTGGTCTTTGGCCTGACCGCCGAGCTTGGTCGGGGGCTTGGCTGGCTTCTGCTGCTGCTGCTGCTTCTGCTGGTGCTGGTGGTGGTGCTGCTGGTTGTGGTGCTGGTGGGCGAGGATGTCGTCTTCGCCCCCGAGGCTTGCGCGCGAGAGCTCCTTCTTGTTCTGCTTGCGCATCTCCCGGATCTTGGAGAAGTCCATGGAGTAGTCCGGCATGGCGCCGTTCTTCATGTCCCAGTCCCCGAACGCCGGCACCGTCATCCACGCGTTCGCCCCCTGCCCCTGCACGCATCGAAATCCGTATATAAGCTTCCGCAGAAACAGATCGCGGAATAACAAGAAGAAGAGGAGGAATCCATGGGCAGCAGGATCGATCGATCTCTCCGCATGGAAGGATTCGATCGGGGGGACGGGAATTGGGCTCACCTCCTTGTGGTTCTCCATGGATGATCTCTCCTGCTCTGCTGATATTTTCTTCGGCGCCTGTCTTCTGCTGCTTGAGCTGTGGCTTGTGTGTGGAGCAGATTCAGGATTCAGGAGCCACGGCACCACGGCACGGGCACAGTGGTGGAGCTTGTCTAGCTCGGAGAGGTAGTACAAAGATGCGTGTGGACAGTGACTGGACAGGAGGCGGAGATCGGCAGAAGCTGTACTTTTATAGCTCCATGCCGACGAATTTTCTTTTAATGGCGATTTCCAGTCCACACCCAGCTGGTGGAGTAACAACGGTGGGCGCCCACCTCTGCCAAATCTCAGGGGTTAACGAAACTTAACCCCTCTGCTAATCAATCCCAATCTGCCTATGATTAGGCTCTGACTGTGGTACCGTTGTTTTACACGCGTCTTGGAAGGAGGCTACAGCTGGTCGACAATAACGTGCGTTGCTGCCTGTGTGTGCGCGCTCCTCTGGGCGGGCCCGCCGCCCAGGCACGTCCAGCGGTCCGTGACCCGCCCACTAGCTGACTGGGCTGAAAATTCACACGGCTTTCAGGCTTTGGGGGCGGATGGATAAGCAGCTTTGCTTTCTGGCCGGCCGTGGAGCACAGAAAGGCGGCGAGAAAGACCGGCGACTCCGTGTGTCCAGCTCACCGGAGACTTGCTTTGCTTGGCCCAGCGCCACTGGCAGCAGCTTGTTCAGACCCTGTGTGTACGTAGTAGTAGTATCTACTGGGGTTTAATGAGCTGGCAGGTTCTGCTCGTTGGAGGGTTTTGACATTTCCAGCTCGTATGATCACATAACAGTTTCCAGGTAATCATGCAACAACGGGCTGCTGACACCTACTCGCTGTGGTTGAGACGTTTCTGATGGTTTTGTTTATGAAGACTTCACAGCCAAGGGATTCGGTTGCCTACGTTGCTTGGGTGGCTCAGAGCCTGCTTGTGATTATATATAGTTCGAGAAGTACCAGAACACCGCTTGAGCTTTTTTCTTTTTCTTTTTTTTGAAACTGATGGTGCCAGAGACACCAAAATTTCATTGAAGCTCAACAACAATGTACATCATAAATTACAAAGTCCTGCCAAGTGCTATTTCTAAACATTGAGGTGATTGGGCAGGAGAAAGGAGAGTGAGCTGCTGATGAGCATCTAAGGATAGGTACTGAAGAAAGGTTTCTTTGTACCTTGTGAGCACATTGATGGGCTTCCTGATTAAGATTTCTACTAATGTGGATCACTCTAGCCTTAATTTCTCTAGTGACATTCAAAATTTTTGCTAGGGTGATCCTAGAGTTCTGTGTCAATCTTGTTGCTATTGACGGCCTTAGCCAACAGGCTGTTATCAGTAAAGAAAGTATTCCTTTCTATTCCAAGTGCATCGGCAATCTGTGTAGCTAGTAGCAAGGCCATGGCCTCTGCCTGGAGGGCTGATATAGTAGTAGATAGGAGGAAGCCTGAATTTTCAGCTGATAAGGGAAACTTCCATTCTTTGCTTGAATAAAGATGCCAATTCCAGTGATTCCAGTGCTTGATGCATTACTCACATCTTCTTTCTTCTAGGCTGCATCTGAGTAAATGTGAACACCATATTCGTTTTTGTCTGAAATTGTGAATTGCTCTACTTTATTCCCAGTTCCTTGATTCCAGTGCTTGAGCTTTTCCTACTGTCCACCTTTAGAAACTGTGATCGCCAGTACATTCAGAACAGATACAGGCTGCGTCAATAAATTATGCAATGTTTGTTGTTGAGAAAGCTGTCTCGACATTAAATTGGTCGGGATTTTAATGTCTCCGGAGGGTTCCCATACAACAAAAATGATACGGTCCAATTATTAATATTTTCAATTTTGTCAAGATACGAATACATCTATTCTATATATTTAACTAGACGGAAAGTGCTAGTCGTCCCCGGGAGATATTTCCCGGATTCCTCGCCTACCCCAGCCGACATGTGTCCCAAAAAGCATGCAAATCTTGTTTTTTCTATAAACATATCCGTTTTTTTGTTAAATTTTTTTCGCTTTTACTGCATGTAGCAAAAAATGACCCGCTCACGATACAAAAATTAGAAGGACAGATCTTGTCGAAGTTTCGCCGGAGACTATGTAGCAAACAAAATATGCTATTGTAGCAAAATCACAAACCGGTTGTAGAAAAAAACCCTGCTACCGTAGCAATGTTTGCTAGATCTCATCGGAGATCTCGTAGCAAAACCTATATAATATTGTAGCAAAACAATAGAGCTATAGTAGCAAAAAAAATTAGCGAAACTCCAACACGGTGGGGAGCACCTCCGCAAGGTCTTGTAGCGCCATGTCAGCCGCACGTAGCAAACCCTAAACCCACATGTAGCATCGCCGCCAGCGGTATGTAGCAAAACTTGACGACGCGTGTAGCATCGCCATGTAGCAAATCTCGACGCCGTAGGTAGCAGCACCGGTGGCCTTTGTGTAGCTAGTGTGACACGACAACACCACTAGGGGGCGGTGCTTCAATGGGGGAGGGCCTCCGTGCCCCGAATCGGTGGTCAAGCTGTACATTGCCCGCTTCCGAGGAGGAGCAGGGCGGCTCGCCGCAAAGGTATCACAAGATGTAACCGACGGAGGGGAGCCGGGACCGGGCAGAATTATGACGCATCTGCTACGAGAGGCCATGGTGGGGTGGAGGCGGAGCAACGAGGCCCATGGGCAGGCGGGCGAGAAGGACATGCCAGCGAGGAAGGTGGCGATAGGCCAGCAAGGTGCGGCGAAGGTAGGCGCTGATGGCCAGGGGCGGCATACCATACTGCGGCGATGGCATTTGGATGGAAAACATGAAGAAATAGAAGAGAGAATTCTTTATTTGACCCTAATTGAAATTTGACTTCCTTTCTTAGCCATGGAAGAATTTTTCTTCCCTTTTTTGACACTAAATTTTTTATTTGATTCCCTATATGGCCCTCCCGTCAACTCTGTTTGCTCTTGCCGTTTACATTGCTTTTCTTGGACCAATGTACCCCTGCTTCAATCGGCACTGAAAAAAAAATGTCTGATCGGCCGATGCACCTACCGCCTCAGCATAAGCTGGACTCTATACCATGTCGATACGTACAGTACGTGCGTGCGTGCGTAAGTTTACACGTATGTATAGTTGTATACGAGCACGGCCGGGAAGCCAGCCATTTGTATCAGTCAGTATGTATGATCGGTCGATCTACGTGACTACGTGTGTGTACGAGGTAGGTAAAACACCTGCATACATGTCTATAAGCATGTTTGTATTCTCCCGATTTCCTCGCCTACATGCATATGCTCATCTATTATCTCGTTGCATAATTGAAAATGATGCTGCTGATGGAGCTTGCTTGTCTGCAAAAGATGCGGAAGAAATATATGATATATACCCGGTGTTATATTATGAAGAATGACTCGTGAACTCATGAATTTATATTTTTTTTTAACTTTCTATTAAAAAAAGAGTAAAATGCACCGCTAGTCCTATAAGTTTGGACGAAATCGTACGCAGGTCCCAAATCTTTGAAGCTGTGCAGCGGTAGTCCTAAACCGGTCTGATCGGACTTTGACCTGTGCCATGTAGGTCACACGCCACAGTGGCAAACCACCCGCCATTGTTAATTTGCAAAAAGGTCCTCACTGATCCATTGTTTCCAGTTCATGGCCCCTATCCAGTTTCCCCTATCGAGATACAGCACAGCGGCGGAGCGGAGGCGATTCAGAGCCACCGGCGCAACGAGGATTGTTGCTCCGTCGTCGTCCTGGGATCCTCCGTCGGAGGACTCGGGTGGGTCATCTGGGATGGATCCGCGGAGGCGGGCCGCCGGCGAGCCACCACCAGCGTACGGTATGTTCGGAAACCCTAGTAGTATACAGTTTTGACATCAATCTCGTGTTTTTGCCTATTGAATCTCGATTAGATCTTGTTTTTGCGGTTAGATTCATCATAATATTCGATGCACAGCATGTTTGGCTTCGATTTTTTGAGATTTCTCTGTTCTTTCGAATGGTAGGTCCGAATGAGCTTTTGTTCTCAATAGAGATGAACCATGGCGGTTTCTTTTGTGGAGTAGGCAGCAACAAGTGTTACGTAGTTGCAAGAATAGATTTCTTTGATGGGTGTGAGGTAGATACTTGGTCGCCGCTGTGGATTGAAGATTTTGTGAAACAACTAGGACACAATCCAGCGCAATGTTCTGTCTATTGGCTGCTACCTGGGATGGGATTGGACAATGGACTGCGGATAGTGGACCGTGACAAAGACACTATGAACATGTCAATGGTTGTGCCAAAATTTCAGCATTCCGTACTTTATGTTGATCAGCCTCATCTGTTTGATCATCTCAATTTAGATGATGTTGCAATTGTTGGTTCTCCACCACTGCTAGGTTGCACCTACACAACAATCTCAGGTGGTACCATCTCCTCTGCCTGAGTCTAGCTTCATTGCTAGTAGTAGAGATACCTTGCCACTACCTAGGACCAGTAGAAGCAATGCTGCTGCAAAGAAGAAGGAGAAGGCAATTGTGGCTGCAAAGAGAAAGAAAGAGATGGCTGTAGCTGCAAAGAAAAAGACAGATGTGGCTGCAAAGAAGAAGAAAGGGAAGTGAACAGAAGTCAGTGGTGCAAATATTTTGGACTAAAATAGTTTGCCTTTTGAATTTGTAAAAGAGGCTGGAGGTGTTGACATAAACCTCATGCATGTTGTGTTGTTGTTGTAGGTTTATTTGCACCTCTAATAGTAGTTATTCTCAAAAAACCTATTAAATATATCTGTGGTGGTATGCTAATGTCATTGTCTATCAAAAACATATCTGTGATGATATGCTTATGTGACATTACTCTCTTTATATTATTCTCTGACTCATGTTTTATCTCAAATTTGCCATAATTCATTTCAATTTGTTTCATACACCACACACACAATCATTTTTTCCAGCCTACATACAAGCACACAAGCAAGATCAGCACACACACATACAAGATCCTCTCTGCTATTTCTACTAGCTACTTTAATTGTTGCTTAATTTTCAAAATAATACTGGCCTCCTCGATGCTCCTGTGCTTCTTCTCTTCCCTCCCCTGTTTCTGCAGATTACCAAGTTGAAGCTCTTGGTTGTTGCCTTACTTCTTTAGTGCTTGCTTAGTTAAGGGCATCAGCTCACAACCGAGCATCACAAGCTCATCAAGGGAGCTGCTTGATACTTCTACTCCCTTTTGCAGCGAAAGCTCCACGTATTCTTCAATCCAGTAGTAGAAATCGCAGAAATCAGATCCAGGATGTGCATTTGGTCCACCCCTCTGAAAAATCGAAGAAATTGTCAAAAAAACCAAGCAAACCAGAAGAACAATTGAAGAACTGCATGCCTTACTCTATGATTTGAGCACTTGAAGAACACCCTGCCCGGATTTGCCTCCGACTGTGAAACGAGCCGAATCGCTCTCCTCCAACCGCAGCAGTCATACTTCACGAGCGGAAGTGATTGCCCGGCCAGTGAACTGAACGTCGACGACAGCGACTTGCCGGACGACCTGGAGCTTGCAGCCATGGCAGATGAGGAGAATGGAAGAGAGAGTAATGCGATGAGGAGGAGAAAGGACTCATATCATGTCCATTATATAAGAGAAGGGGGCTGAATGCAATTTACCAAACCGTTTACGGCGGGAACCTTCCCGCCAGAACAGATCCTTCCAACATGGCATCGATCAAAGGACGGTCTAACCGGTATAGGACCTGCGCAACTTACTGCGAATTAGGACTACCGCTACACAGCTTCAAAGATTTGGGACCTGCATAAGGTTTCGTCCAAACTTATAGGACTAGCGGTGCATTTTACTCATTAAAAAATACTCTCTCCATCCAAAAATAACTTATTTGAATTTATCTAAATTCGAATGTATCTATATACAAAATAAGTCTAGATACATTTGAATCTACATAAATCCAAGTCGGTTATTTCAGGACGAAGGGAGTATTTTTTTTTGTTTGGATATTTGAATATGAAAGATCTAATGGGGGGTCTGCCAAAATTTTGAATTTTTTTATTTAAAATCTAAGCGCATGTTTTTAATTCAAATCGGTTATATGACCAAATGCCATGTTCTCTAATTTAGTCCAATAATCTTGATCAAATAAATTACAGCACGGCAAAAACGTCATCTTAGGTACCAAGTTAACAGCGTTGGTGTTCAAAATACACTAGAGGACCATATAAAGAATGAAATAAAAATTTAGTGGCAAAAAGAAAAGAATATTTTTTCCAGGGCAAAGAAAGAAAGTCAAATTTAAACTAGGACTAAGTAAGGAATTCTCTCGAAATAGAATGGGCCCATGAGATAAGGTTGCGCAGGCTGAGCATCCTCCACTCCAGCGAGGGGGATAAAAATCGTTTTTTGCGTGTTAAAATATCAACAAAAATGCTAGACTTAACCGTCCGTAGCTGTAGCATTGCTCAAATATCAAACACCAAAAATACACCCGGCTAGATATCATGGATCATATATTATCAGAATAAACAAAATCATCGTTCATATATCATCAGAATAAACAAACACCTTCCAGCATCGGGCCCAGGAAAGATGAGTTTTTTTTTTATGAAAGGTTACTTAATTGATTTAGTTGGGTTGCGCCAGGCCCAGGCAGCAGTGCAACGCCTGGGCGACACGCAAGGGCCCAGTAGCAAGCTACTGTTAGGGACCCTTACCCACAAAAAATAAATTTAATATCATTGTGGACATATGGCCCACATATCAAATATTAAACTGATAAGAACAGATACTACACTTGATCTTAGCCAAAAGGCCGAGAAAGGTATGCTTTTTCCCTCGGTCAGGATCGTGTTATATAGCGTGTCTACTTGGCTGGTCATGCTGGCTGCGCGAGGTGGGACTAAACGAGAGGACCACACCACGGGGCACTGATCATCTGGTTTGCGAGGAGGCTCTGATCGATTTATTTGGGCGGGAGTTGAGGCAAAGCCCAGCATAGATGGGCCAGTGACTTCCGTAATCTGCCCAGATAGTGCAAGAAGACGTCAAGCCTGATGCATCTGTAGTGGATCGAATTTCTCAACATAAAAAACCAGTAGTGGTTCGTGGATTCCGTTTTCTCTCTTCCTGAAATATTTCATCCAGGGCCCAAAAAAACGCTCATAGCGTATTCTGTGATTGAATCATACTCATTTCGTCCGCAAATAACTGTACTTTTAGGTTTGTGTTAAGTAAAATTTAGTAAAGTTTAACTAACTTTATAGAAAAATGTGGCAATATTTATGACTCTAAATTGGTATTAGTAGATATATTTTCAAATTTAGTTTTATAATATGTCAATTTAATTTAATTTTTCTTGTTATATTTATATATAAAATTGGTCAAATTTAATAAAATTTAACTTAGACAAAAGCTAAAAGTACACTTATTTGCGGACGGAGCGAGTAGTGGTTTCCTACAAACTAAACCAAGCACATCGTTCATACTCCAGTTGAGAGAATACTCCAGTGGAGTACATGCAGACGTCTTGGTCCTCTTGGAGAAAATACTATAAGAGCACCCAGTGGCGGGCCGTACTTTTGGACACATAATGTGTCTATTTTTATCTGTTTGGAGCGTGTGTCATACGCATTATTCTCTCGTGTACACGGAAGTGTACAATGGTGGAGTAATTTTTTTTATATTGAATAATTATACAAGTGGTTTTACATAGTCGGAAACTAAAATGTAATGCAAATAGACTACACCAGCGGCTACTATTTGTCCTCCTTAGGACTCCTCCCCATCTAGGACTCCTCATCATCGTCTTGTGTGAGGTCGACGACAGGTGTGGTGCTAGGAGGAAGAGGCGACAGAGGAGGAGGTAGGAGGTGTGGGCGGTCCCCCGCGGGCATGTGGTCCATGACGGAGGCCAGCGTGCGTCCCGACACGCTCCACCAGACCCTACGTCCTTCATTATTGTTGTCCATCGACGGGGTACAGCCGCCATAGTAATAGGCGAGCTTGCTCTCCCGATGCCTGCTGAAGAACGCAATCCAGAAGGGTAGATTGTTAGGATCACACTCCGGTCTTCACAACGCTCCATCGTGAACCGCACCGCACACTCGTGTCGGATGGCTGCGTGCATCTCCTCATTGCGCGACACCAGTGGAATCGGGATGCCACCTCTGCCCAACGCCCACCCGCTGGGGCAGACATAGTCCAGAGGCGTCGGATAGTTCGCCCCGTACAAGGCGCGCGCCTCCCATTCGTGGAGCCAACAACCGATGTACATGATAGTGGGGACGGCGGAATCGATGGCAATGGTGAGGGGAGAAGAAGCTCGCCTTCATATAGACGTTACCGAACGGAGGGGAAAAGGGCGGAAAATGACATAAGGCGTGAGAAGGGCACGACCAACGAGGAAGAGGCAGATGGCTGGCGCAGAGGTTCAGCGGCCGCCATTTTTTCTTTTGCGAGAGGAAATGATGACAATGTGGCTGATTACTTTGTCCTCTCCACCGGGACTGAGACTCTATTGTAGGATTCGCAGCATAGAAAATAAAAATTTTCCTACGATAGGAACTATGTACCAAGATCTATCTACTAGATACAAACAACGGGCGGATGTATATCCGTAGAGAACATACCTTTGAAGACCGACAAAGCTTAACGAGGTCAACTCGTGGTTGATGTAGACGATCCCTTGCCGATCTCAAGATCGAGAGGAAGTCCTAAGCAGCAAGCAAGCATCCGTGCTCGCACACACGTACAAGACACGGACAACTTCCGCCTCGCTCCAGCGATGCAGCGGAAGCACAATCCTTTCTTGCCGAATAGCCACCGGGAACATGTATCTCGCTAGTCCGAGACCATGGGGGATAAATTCTAGAGGGGGAGAGAGATCCTTCACGAGGAGGTGTGAGAGACAAGTGAGGAGGGGGGCACCTTTTATAGGAGGAGGGGGGAACCCCAAGGGGGTGGCCGGCGCATGGGGCTGCCCCCTTGCCCTCCCCTCTTCATGTGGGTGGACACTCCACTCACAAAATTCCTTTAAATTCCCTTCACTCAAAAGTCCACTCAAATTCCCATTAAATTTCCACCAAATTTAATGCAAACTCTCATTAAATAAAACTCTTTTATTTTATTCAGAATTTTGTCAATTACTTTAATGACAAACATTCACAAATAACCCCTTGCTAGAATTCCATTTCACATGCATAACCACTTTATGCAATTTCACCCGAAAACCTGCTTTGGTATCTAGTGAAATAAATTCTGCGCTTGTTTATTCTTTTTCGCATGAAACATTTGCTCCAAGCGGATGCCAGTGTCCCTTAAGTGTGTCACCCTACGGTTCACGAATAATGCGGACATGATCGAGACCCATCTCCGATCAATAATCAGTAGCGGGACCTGGAGATCCATACTGACTCCCACACATTCAACGATGACTTTTCTGTGATCGCGGAACCTTTTACGCTTGTATCTTAATCCCTTTGTTTCACGATATATTACATGTCCGAGATTCGATCATCGGTATCTCCATACCTAGTTTGATCTCGTTCTTGACATGCACTCTTTCTCGTTCCTGATATAACATTCTAGTGATCAAATCACTTGCTTGCAAGCTAATCAATGTGATATCACCGAGAGGGCCTAGAGCATATCTATCCGTCATCGGGATGAACAAATTCCACTCTTGATCCATGATTCTCAACATAACACTTTAGTAGCTTTGGAGCCATCTTTATAATCACCCAGTTATGGAGTGACGTTTGATGTCAACAAGAAACTCTTCCGGTGTTAGTGATTGGCATGATCTCATGGTCTAAGGATTAGGATTACTTCGTAGTTTGTTTATAGCAATATAAACTCAATGACTTTGATCGTAATGCTATACTTGGATGATTGTTGATCACACCATTACACTTCGGTTGTGATCTCGTTATTATCACAATATATTGTCTATGATCAGGAAACCTTGATCATCTTGTTAATCAACAAACTAGTTTATGAGAGAGGCATAACTAGGAACTTTCTGTCTGTTTATTAAACACACATGTATTAACGTTTCCGTATTAATAGAATTATAGCATGCAAAATAAAAATCTATCATATACTTGGAATACACATAATAAACATTTTATTATTGCCTCTCAGGGCATATTCCCTTCAGTCTCCCACTTGCACTAGAGACAATAATCTAGTTACATAGTGATGTATCTAACACCCATGGAGTTCTGGTGTAGATCATGTTTTGCTCTAGGGAGAGTTTTAGTCAATGGATATGCTACATTGAGATCCGTATGTACTTTACAAATCTTTATATCTCCATCCTTGACATGCTCGCGGATGGAGTGAAACCGGCGTTTAATATGCTTGGAATGCTTGTGAGACCTTGGCTCTTTGGCATTGGCAATGGCACCATTGTTGTCACAATAGATCACCATTGGGTCCAACGCATTTGCAACCACACCTAGTTCGGATATGAACTCCTTCATCTAAACTGCTTCCTGAGCCGCTTCTGAAGCAGCAACATATTCGGCCTTCGTTGTTGATCCCGCCACCACAGGTTGTTTGGAGCTCCTCCAACTAACCGCTCTGCCATTTATGAGAAATACGTATCCGGATTGAGACTTAGAGTCATCCGGATCGGTGTCAAAGCTAGCGTCGACATAACACTTAGCGACGAGCTCTTCTTCACCTCCGTATACAAGAAACATATCCTTAGTTCTTCGTAAGTACTTAAGGATATTCTTGACCGCTTTCGATGTTACGAACACGGATCCGATTGGTACCTACTAGTCAAACTAATAGCATGTGCCATATCCGGTATTGTACATAGCATGGCGTACATTATAGGGCCTATGGCTGAAGCATAGGGGACCTTGTCCATTATCTTTCTTCTGCCGAAGCCGGACTTTGAGTCTTACTCAATGTCGTGCCTTGTGTCATAGGTAAGAACCCCTTCTTACTATCCTCCATTTTAAACTTTTTTAAAATCTTATCAAGGTATGTACTTTGCGATAGCCCTATTAGGCGCCTAGATCTATCTCTATAGATCTTTATGCCTAATATGTATGACGCTTCACCTAGGTCCTTCATTGAAAATTTGCTGTTTAGATAACTTTTAACACTGTTTAAAAGATCTATATCATTTCTGATCAATAATATGTCATCCACATATAATATCAGAAATATCACATTGCTCCCACTCACTTTCTTGTAAATACAAGCTTCTCCATAAGTTTGGACAAATCCAAACTCTTTGATCACCTCATCAAAGCGGAGATTCCAACTTCGTGATGCTTGCTTCAATCCATAGATGGATCGCTGAAGCTTGCACACCTTGTTAGCATCCTTAGGATCGACAAAACCCTTTGGTTGTATCATATACAACTCTTCCTCAATATTACCATTGAGAAACACGGTTTTAACATCCATCTGCCATATCTCATAATCGAAATATGCAGCAATTGCTAACATAATCCTAACTAACTTTAGCATCGCTACGGGAGAGAAAGTCTCATCGTAGTCAACTCCTTGAATTTGTCGAAACCCCTTTGCGACAAGTCGAGCTTTATAGACGGTCACATTACCATCAGCATCAGTTTTTCTTTTGAAAATCCATTTGTTCTCCACAGCCTTTCGGTCGTGAGGTAAGTCTACCAAGTTCCAAACTTGATTTTCATACATGGATTCCATCTCGGATTTCATGGCTTCTAACCATTTGTTGGAATTCGGGCTCATCATTGCTTCTTCATACGTCGCAGGGTCATCATTTTCATCAACCATGAAATTCATGACAGGATTTCCGTATAGCTCGGGAGCTGCACGCGTCCTGCAAGACCTGCGAGGTTCGGTAGTACTCTCTTTCAGAGTTTCATGATCATTATCATTAGTTCCCTCTTCAATAGGTGGAGCCAACTCCGGAACAACTTCCGCGCAAGGCTTACTCGCCATACTTTGAAGAGAAGGTTCAATAACCTCTTGAGTTCTACCTTTCGACTACTCACACCTTTCATGAGAAACTCCTTCTCTAGAAAGGATCCATTCTTGGCAACAAAAACCTTGCCCTCGGATCTGTGATAGAAGGAATACCCAATAGTTTCCTTAGGGTATCCTATGAAGACGCATTTTTCTGCTTTGGTTTCGAGTTTATCCGGTTGAAGTTTCTTCACATAAACATCGCATCCCCAAACTTTAAGAAATGACAGCTTAGGTTTGTTTCCAAACCACAATTCATACGGTGTCTTTTCAACGGATTTAGATGGTGCCCGATTTAAAGTGAATGCAGCAGTTTCTAGTGCATAACCCCAAAATGACAATGGCAAGTCCGTCAGAGACATCATAGATCAAACCATATCTAATAAAGTACGATTACAATGTTTCGACACACCATTTCTCTGTGGTGTTCCGGCAGGTGTGAGTTGTGAAACAATTCCACACTCTTTCATGTGAGTGCTAAACTCGTAACTTAGATACTCACCTCCACGGTCGGACCGTAGAAATTTGATCTTTCTATTACGATGATTTTCCACTTCATTCTGAAATTCCTTGAACTTTTCAAAGGTTTCAGACTTGTGTTTCATCAAGTAGATATAACCGTATCTACTCAAATCATCCGTGAAAGTAACAAAATAACGATATCCACCTCAAACACACTCACTGGACCACATACATCAGAATATATGATTTCCAATAAATCTGTCGCCCGTTCCATTGAACCGGAAAACGGCGTTCTAGTCATCTTGCCCATAAGGCATGGCTCACATGTATCAAATGATTCATAATCAAGTGATTCCAAAAGTCCATCCAAATGGAGCTTCTTCATGCGTTTAACGCTCATATGACCTAGACGGCAGTGCCACATATATGCGGATATATCATCATTTAGTTTAATCCTTTTAGCATCAACATTATGAATATGTGTAACATTATTATCGAGATCTAAAAGAAATAAACCATTCATCATCGGTGCATGACCATAAAAGATTTCATTCATATAAATGGAACAACCATTGTTCTCGGATTTAAATGAATAACCACTTCGCATCAAACACGATCCAGATACAATGTTCATGCTCAGTGCAGGCACCAGATAACAATTATTCAAGTTTATAACTAATCCCGATGGCAAGTGGAGAGGCAGCGTTCCGACGGCGATCACATCAACGCTTGATCCATTGCCGACACGCATCTTGACCTCACCCCTTGCTAGCGGTCGCTTGTTCCGCAGCCCCTGATTCGAGTTACAAATATTAGCAATCGAACCGTATCAAATACCCGGTGCTCTGCGAGCACTAGTCAAGTACACATCAATAACATGTATATCATATATACCTTTGTTTGCCTTGCCGCTTTCTTGTACGCCAAATACTTGGGCGCTTCAAGGGCTGTGATCCCCTTACAATAGTAGCACTCAGATCGGACTTAGGTCCAACTCGGTTTTTTCAGCACGGCAACAGCTTGCCTCCCTTACTTCCTTCCGCTTTTCCCTTCTTGTCTTTCTTGAAACCAGTGTTCCTACCGATCATCAACACTTGATGTTCCTTTTGATCTCCACTTTAGCTTTTAAGCATTGTAAGCTCGGGGAGAGACTTCTTTATGCCTTGCATATTATAGTTCATCACGAAGCTCTTATAGCTAGGTGGTAGAGACTGCAGAACACGATGGATGCCTAAGTCAATGGGAATCGATATTCCCAAGGACACAAGCTTATCGGCGTAACCCGACATCTTGAGTACATGCTCACTAACGGAGTTGTACTCTTCCATCATGCAGCTAAAGAACTTTTCTGAAGCGTTGTAGCTCTCTACAGCAGCATGTGTGTCGAAAATCATTTTCAACTCACCCATTGTATCAAATGCATTGCCATTTTCGAAACGCTTTCGAAGTTCCGGCTCTAGCCCATACAATATGCCGCAATGAACTAAGTTGTGGTCCTCCTGACGAGTCTGATAGACATTCTTCTCCTCGTTAGGGGCATCATCTAAAGGTGGGGGGCCTAATGGTGCTTCTAGCATATATTGCTTTTGTGCAGCAGAGAGGAGAATCCTCAAATTCATGGCCCATTCGGTAAAGTTGCTACCGTTCGTTGCAAGTTTCTCTTTTTCCATGAATACATTGAAATTAAAAGCAGGTGGTGCCATCTACAACAGAATTTGTAAAGTTTAGACTAAGTGTATGATTGAGTTCAACTAATCCATATTACAAATGAACTCCCACTCAAAAACGACATCCCTCGTGCCTTTTTGGTGATTACATGAACCAAATCCACTACACCAAGTCCGATCATCACGTGAGTCGGTGTAGCTTCAAAGGCGAGCATCAAATGGGCATCATATCGACTATATGACTCATGCTTAACCTTTCGGTCCGTGTTCCGAGGCCATGTCTGTACATGCTAGGCTCGCCAAGTTAGAACCTTAGTATTCGCGTGTGTAACTGTTTTACACCCAAAATATGGTCGTGGATCCAAGAACACCCGATCATCACGTGTTGTCTTGGAGCGACAAAAACATAATCGGTGCATACTAAAGGAAGAACACATTCTTATCTTGATATTTAAATGAGGGATCATCTTATTATGCTAACAAAGTGCTAAACAAGCAATATAAGATGCTATCAAACATCACATGTTTATTAGTGAAATGATATGGTTCCCGCATATGATCTCTATAATGTGCACCGTGGTATGATCACTATCATACCTATATGTGTAAGTCCAAGTTCTATGGAGATTACACGTTATGTATGTTGTAAAAGTATCATCTTATACTTCTACTTACAACATCACCATATCATAACACTAGCCCAGCAACAATCTAAACTAGACGCCTCTAATTTATCCATTGCAAGTTTTACGTGGCTTAGGGCTTTCGAGATAGAACCGTTCTTACCTACGAACATGAACCACAACGAGGATAACCAAATTGTTGACAACTCGCTTGCAAAATAGATATTGACTATAGTAGGAGAGACAGACACCCGCTAGCCACTTATGCAAACTAGTTGCATGTCAAGCGTGGGACAAGTCTCATGTGCGAGGACATGTAAAGTTTGTCCGTGCTGCTTCATCCCACTATGCCACCAATATCCAAAATTACAATAAAGGAGCAACAACATGATCATCATCGCCCACATACTCATATGTGTACTACCCGTGTAAAGTATCTACGCATAGATCCGGCTCTAATACCACTGTAGGGTTCGCATCATAGAAAACAAAAATTTTCCTACGATGGGAACTATGTACCAAGATCTATCTACTAGATACAAACAACGGGCGGATGTATATCCGTAGAGAACATACCTTTGAAGACCGACAAAGCTTAACGAGTTCAACTCGTGGTTGATGTAGACGATCCCTTGCCGATCTCAAGATCGAGAGG
Source organism: Avena insularis (assembly GCA_023614405.1). Lineage (NCBI taxonomy): Eukaryota > Viridiplantae > Streptophyta > Magnoliopsida > Poales > Poaceae > Avena > Avena insularis. Next base: position 431,582,034 of record CM042685.1, on the reverse strand, counting down.
AAGTCCTAGCGCCGCAAAGCAGCAGCGCATCCGTGCTCGCACACACGTACAAGACACCGGACAACTTCCGCCTCCTCGCTCCAGCGATGCAGCGGAAGCACAATCCTTTCTTGCCGAATAGCCACCGGGAACATGTATCTCGCTAGTCCGAGACCATGGGGGATAAATTCTAGAGGGGGAGAGAGATCCTTCACGAGGAGGTGTGAGAGACAAGTGAGGAGGGGGGCACCTTTTATAGGAGGAGGGGGGAACCCCAAGGGGGTGGCCGGCGCATGGGGCTGCCCCCTTGCCCTCCCCTCTTCATGTGGGTGGACACTCCACTCACAAAATTCCTTTAAATTCCCTTCACTCAAAAGTCCACTCAAATTCCCATTAAATTTCCACCAAATTTAATGCAAACTCTCATTAAATAAAACTCTTTTATTTTATTCAGAATTTTGTCAATTACTTTAATGACAAACATTCACAAATAACCCCTTGCTAGAATTCCATTTCACATGCATAACCACTTTATGCAATTTCACCCGAAAACCTGTTTCGGTATCTAGTGAAATAAATTCCTGCGCTTGTTTATTCTTTTCGCATGAAACATTTGCTCCAACTGGATGCAGTGTCCCTTAAGTGTCACCCTACGGTTCGCGAATAATGTGGACATGATCGAGACCCTTCTCCGATCAATAATCAGTAGCGGACACGAGATCCATCTTGACTCCCACACATTCAACGATGACTTTTCCTGTGATCGTCGGAACCTTTTACGCTTGTATCTTAATCCCTTTGTTTCATGATATATTACATGTCCGAGATTCGATCATCGGTATCTCCATACCTAGTTTGATCTCGTTACTGACATGCACTCTTTTCTCGTTCCGTGATATAACATTCTAGTGATCAAATCACTTGCTTGCAAGCTAACCAATGTGATATCATCGAGAGGGCCTAGAGCATATCTATCCGTCATCGGGATGAACAAATTCCACTCTTGATCCATGATTCTCAACATAACACTTTAGTAGCTTTGGAGCCATCTTTATAATCACCCAGTTACGGATTGACGTTTGATGTCAACAAGAAACTCTTCCGGTGTTAGTGATTGACATGATCTCATGGTCTAAGGATTAGGATTACTTCGTAGTTTGTTTATAGAAATATAAAATCAATGACTTTGATCGTAATGCTATACTTCGGATGAATGTTCATCACACCATTACACTAATGTTGTGATCTTGTTATTAACAACATCCAATGTCTATGATCAGGAAACCTTGATCATCGTGTTAATCAACGAACTAGTTTATGAGAGAGGCATAACTAGGAACTTTCTGTTTGTTTATTAAACACACATGTATTAACGTTTCCGTATTAATACAATTATAGCATGCAAAATAAACATCTATCATATACTTGGAATACACATAATAAACATTTTATTATTGCCTCTCAGGGCATATTCCCTTCATCTATCGCCGGCCATCTTGACACAGCTATGGACAAACCACTTCACGACGAAAAGATGCTTGACTTCGGTGAGAATCTCAGAAAGGAGGTTGAAGAAATGCCTACATACTGCGTCTAGAGGGGCCACCCTCTTCGGCCACAGATCATGGCGGTGAGCATGGCCACCGTGTAGATCACTCCAAGCTGTATCAAGAGGATACCCCACCATCTATATGATGCATTGGTCGAGTCGTGAAAATGCCTCCTCCCCTCGTCACCGAGGCTGGCCAGAAGAAGCTCCAACAAAAGACAATAGCAGGTTCATTTAAATAAATTTGATGTTTAGAAGTGGTTTTTGAGCTTGATGTTAAGAATGCATTTCTGAATTGTGAGTTGTGTGAGAATGTATTTATGCACCCGCCACCTGAACATTCCGTTCTAGAGGGCATGGCTTGGCATCTTTGTTAGTTTTCTCATGTACGGTTCTAAACAAACCTCTCAGTCTGGTTTGAGCGCTTAATGTTTGTGCTCATTGTTGATGACTTTTCAGCGAGTCACGATGATCAAACGCTCCTTCTCCATCTTTAACCCTACGTGAACTGTTTTCTCTGTATCATTTATGTATGCTGACACGGCCTTGATCAACAGTTTCTTAAGGCCTATATTGGACCGCTTTGTTATTGTCGGGTGCCAAGGTTTCTTCTACATGTGATTGCTTCTTCATGTCCCATGAGAAGTGCACCACCTCATCATGGTTTGGTTTAACATACAAGTCAGCGTGCTGCCCGACGACTCCTAGAAACATGTTTTTATCCCGCTATATTTATACGACAACCACAAGGTACAACAACAGAGTCTACTGCTGGGCAAACAACACAAGCACTTCCAAAAGAAAGAAAAACAAGAGAAAGAAAGAAAAAATAATGACAAGAGCGCAAGATCAATAAAGCAATGATGACCCTCAACCACTGCATCCTCCATAGAAGTCCCACCACCACGCTCCTATGCTTTGAATCGCCGTGTACCAAGCAACACCTTTAAGAAGAAATATGATGACGAAGCTGCTGGCCAGACTGGTTCTATGATTTCTCCTGGTACATGGAGGGAGTGGGAAGAGGTATACCCGACACCCTTTAAGAAGGAACGATGGCTCCCACGGACGTCACCGCGTCGGTGCCGTTCAAGCTGGCAGGGATTCCTCTCGACCCCAAAAACCACAACCCCGGACAAATCCATAGTGCTCCACTGACTTGCCGCCCACCAACATACGCTATCACGGTTTTGTAGTCACCACCGACATCTCACGAAGGCAAACACTGCGAGGCCGGCCAGCCAAAAAGAAACAACCAAAGACAAGGAGCGGCAGTACCATCGCCACACAGGAGGTAACGACCTCCACCGCTATAGACAATAGCCGGCCGGACTCAGCAATAAGAGCACACCATGCCACTTGGAGTGGGCGGCACTTCTGCCTGGAGGACATGAAGTTGTTTCTTTAATCAACTCGTTCCTAGATCTAACACTAACCCTGAATATATTGTTTGTGTCCAGCATAGGGTTCAAATGGGATCTCACCTAGATCCCACTTCTCATTTATTTCGAATTTTGTAGTGCAAAATTTTGTCAAAATTTTACACTAAAAATCTCAAAATAAACTAGAGGTGTGATTTTGGTGAAATCCCACTTTGACACGTTAGTCCGGCACCCGTTAAGCTTTCATCTTCCTTTTCGCTAGTTGCTGCAGCACCTGAAATGCACTTGGTTAGACATGCATCTAAGCACGCAGAATCTGGCCAATGCGAGCGAGGATGCAGATGCAGGAGCACTAGTGCGCTACAGGCGAGTTGACACCCAGAATGCAAACTTTACCTATACCCGTATCAGTTTTGAGCACCAGAACAAAGCCTTCACCGATTGGTGTTTCCCCGCGTAATGCGCTCCTAAAGATCCGATAAAGGCAGGTGTGATTGAACGCTTTTGTAAGAGTATTTTGGAAATTACTAGCAGTTGGCCACTAGTTTTATGAGCCATATGTTAGGATGCCTCATTTTTGGAATTTATATCAGGTAATATACCGAACCACATATGCTAGAATCCCTGGACCACTCATGGAATTTGATCTCATCTTGAAACCTTGAAATCAGAAATCCGTAATATACGAGTGTTTCGAGTGACCTAACAGATTCAGAGTCAGTGGCAAGCCCGGAGAATGTTGGGTCGTGGATCCTATAATACGCATAGTCCACCAGGGGGTTCTAGGAATCGGCCAACAAGTTCTCTAAATTGAGTATAGGCACCGTCTAAAATAATCCTAATTTGAAACCAAACCAAAAAACCTATGGGATGAATCGGCTATTCTAAGGGGAGGACGAACTCACCACGCCTACCCAGGACTCGCCGGAGGTCTCTCCATCGTTGCAGCTCGGCATGTCTGGCGACGGAGGGGCGCAAAGACAATGGAGACGTGTGGCGAATTAGGACGAGTCACGCCGCTCGGAACGACCGGCTTCGAGATGAGGGCAACATCGGTGGCGTGACAGTCAACCCAAATGGGGAGGGCAGTGTCGATCTACTGCCGACGCTTCGAAATGTAGGGCAACAGTGACGGCGATTAGCGGGCGATTTCGTGGAGTGGGAGAAGAGGGCCAAACTTGGAAGCTAATGAACTAGGGATTGGGGAAGCACTCGCCTTGTGTGGCTTTCAAGCCTAGTCCACGGGCAAAATCATACACGGCGAGAGGTGCTAACGCTCCATGCCGGCCCCTATGGGTCGGGGCCAGCTGGGGTTTGTCGACTATTCTATTGGGTCTGCCAAAGAGCATGCACCATATAGGCGTGCTGTTGTGAGCCCAACCCTCCCATGGCACCCGAATAAGGCTATTGGGGGACCGGGGAGATGCTCTTACCCCATGAAAATTATGGGATACGCCATGAAGTCATCCTAGAGAACATTTCAAAAACTTAGAATTCAGTTGAAAATGATGTCTCGATGCCCCCATTATGTTCCATCCGGAAAATCATATCTAGTAAAGTGCATCCTTCTGGAGCTCATCCTATAGATAACCGGGGTTTTCAAAATTCAAAAACTCCATTTTTTTGATATATTCAATACTCAATTCTACCGGTGTGTAGTTTTCAATATAAAATACCTTACATTTTAGAATTGGAAAAAATGACAAATGTGCTGATCTAGTACATGTTTGCCTCCTATACTTGGCACCTACATGATCACAAGGCGATGTTGGTGGCACCGCGGCAGGCATGCTGCTAGCGTGTCAAAGTCAAGTTGAACGTATCGTATTATCGAAATTGAAGTTTGAAAGTGTTGAGATGCCCTATTTTGCATTATCTTAAATCTTTCTGGTGTCTTATTATTCATCAATCAATCTACCTAGTATGATACCATAAAATTTGGTGCCCTAAAGGTCAAACCAAATGCCCTAAAACTATTTTCGAATGACCTATTATGCATCGTTTGTTCGAGATGCTCTTAGGAAGCTATGTATATAACCTGTGGGTTGCATTGTCCAGACTTGTATCATTTCCTCTTCATATTCGTGGCCAAATGGTATGCTGCCCGGTCCGTTTCAGTGGTGAGTGGACACTTTACCCTTGTGTTCATTCACGAAGTAGAGGTTGATATGAAATTTTACTGAATTGATTCTTCTTGATGATGTGCGAAGAATTAGTACTTCAAACTCTCCCATCTTCTCTTGGCAATAGTACTCCTTAGATTCTACTTCTCCGGAGGAATCATCATTATTGTCTAAGGAAATCACTAGGTTACTTGTATTATCATTATCAATTGCTTAAGCCATACAAAAAGAATGTAGAATTTTGGAATCCCACTCACATGACTACAAGTTGCAAATTTAAAACATTCCACTTGTCGCATACCCTATCTCTTTGAGCTAGTGCAATGGACATGCATTCAACCAAAACCGAAAAATTGTGATCTAGACTTCTGACAAAGTTCCTTAGCCGAATCGTTATGAGACCTTTACAAAAATGTGGATGAGTAACTAGCTTTTACGAACAAAAGATATATCTTTAACAGAAAAGCATTGCCATTGTAATCGTGTTAGGTATGCGACAGTTGGTGCTTCTTCAAGTCCCGACCACTGTGGTGGTAGTGTTGTCCTTGTATATTGTATCTCTTTCGTTCTGACTATGTCCAACAGCTCTCACCGTGTGTTGTGGTTCAGCCGTGGATGGAGGTCGTGTTCTTGTTGAGCACATTGGACGTTGTTGTTCTCCCTTGGCAGGTTGGTCATCAATGTTCGTTTGGGCTGTAGGGGAATTACTTTTCCTTTTGATGGTGTCCTTCAATTGAGGCGATAGAGCGGGGGAGGAGGGTGCTTTTCGAAGGCAGGCCTATGAACATGGGTCCGAGTGTGGTATTTCTGGAGCAGACATGGTCATGGTCATGGTTGCAGCTGCCTTGTACATCTTTCTGATGCAGAGGCTGGGAGGCTCAACCTCCTTTTTTGAAAGAAAAAAACCCTGCCCAAAAGACCTTGGTTGCCTTGCTAGTGTTCACTGCTGGTGGACGATGGCCCCGACGTCTCAAGATGTTCTTTATGTTATCTTGCATTGCCGACTTTAAGCTGTTTTTAAGGACGTATATACTTGTATCTATCGGGGTGACTTTATTTGTTTAATTAAAGGTGAGTGTAATAACTTCCATCTAAAAAATTGTGTAAAAAGAGTTGCTTATAAATTACTTATGCCATACAACAAAAGTATGATTTTGGGATCCTACTCACATGACTACAAAGTTGCAAATTTAAAAGAATCCAAACCTCCCTATTTAAGGTGCTCCCCATCCATTTCTCCCTCCAAGTTCCTCTCGCTCACATAGTCACATATAGCCGGTGGTGCTACCTTTTCCATTCTGCGCCTTCGTCTGCTCAGTTCACAAAGCTGGCTAACACCAAGGGAGACGCCGGCGGCGACGCCGACTTATCATGCCATGCCAGCAGCAGCGACAAAGCTGTCGTCAGCAGCAAGGCGGTGGTGGAGGAGCTCTACTCCGCGGTGGAGCGCGGCGACGCGGACACCGTGCGGCGGCTGCTGAACCCGGACGTGGACTGGTGGTTCCACGGCCCGCGCGCGCACCAGCACCTGGTGCTCATGCGCCTCCTCACCGGCGGCGCCGGAGCCGCCCCGGGCATCCCGTTCAGAGTCCGCACGGTCGAGGCCTTCGGGTCAACCGTCCTGGCCGAGGGCACCGACGCGACGGGTCTGCTGTACTGGGTGCACGCCTGGACCGTGGGGCCCGGCGGCCGCGTGACGGAGGTGCGGGAGTACTGCAACACGGTGCTCCTCGTGACGAGGCTCGGCCGCGCCGCCACCGCGGAGGAGACGACACCGTACTCGCGGTCGCGGTCGCAGCACGTGTGGCAGAGCCGGCTGCCGGACCACGCTCGCAGGAACCTCCCTGCGCTCGTGCTCGCCATCTGATTTTGTTCTGATCACTCCCGGTGTATGTGCGAGAGGCACCTCTCTCTCTGTATGATCTTGGTGCAAATTTTGTCCACCATGGAAGCACGGGTTCCCGCCTATATCGACAACGCCTTTATAGATCAGCATGTATGAGTTCCGGTGACATGAAAAATTACCTTAGATTGGATCCAAGGTAATATCGAAAAGATTTTGAGCAGTCGCCAAAAATCACTTTCTTCGCAGATAATGCTGAGGTAGCTGAATTTAAATTATCTGCATTACAACTGACTATTGATTTCGAACATATTGATATGGGTAATGGGTTACAAACTGAACTGAGACACCATGACATGTTGCATCCTTACTTGAACCGAAAAGAGAAGAATAAGCAACACAGCAACACAAGAAGTGCTTGGGTGAACCACCCGATAGAATAACACTAGCAACTGAAGCACTCAAGTTTGTATTGTAATGAAATTTAAAGCATACGACTTATTTCGATCGATGCACTAGTCATCTGAACCAAAAGTCTGAACTGATAAAAAATATTATATACAATATATTATATTCTTAACATACTCTCTCACTTCTAACCTATTTTAGTCCTTAACGTTGGTTCAGGGCTGGTCGCAGATTTTTTTTCTTTCTAATAGAGCATGAACATGGTTTTGAACTTGATCGAACATCTTAGTTTTGATATCATATCATATCGAATTGATGCACTAGTCATCTAAACTAAAAACTCTAAACTGATAAAAATGACTAGACAATATATTATATTCTCAAAACTTTGCACGGATACCACTGTTCTGATACGTACACGAGCAAGTGAGTCTTAGTACTTTCATCAGCTTGTAGTGATCTTTGTAATGTTAGTCATCAATAGATCAGTATGCACATTTCTCATCTCTACCACTCTGTAGCACTTTAAATTTAGATTTACCACTTCATGCTCAGTCTTCCCGCCAAAACACATATGGACAGAGAACAAATGTTCAATTGAGTTGTTCATCAACCTCCTTAATTCCGGGATCCCGGTGAAAAAGACATAAAAGATGCACACAAGCGTGGTAAAATACCAAAACCCTACACTACTCATGCAAAACCTGGGCTACAACGAAGCTCATAGAACTCATATTCTATGGAGGGCATGCCTCTTCTTTTCTTCACACAGTCACCCATATGTTGCCCCATAAATCCACAATGGGAGCAATAATATGGCACATGTTCATACTCTAGCTTGTACACCTTAAGAACATTTGATTTCCCCTTGACACATGTGTTTATTTGATTTTGGAGACGTTGACTAGAGCTCCACTCTAACTCGGAGAACCTCTTCCATATCTTGTTCATCAGTGGGCATATCTACCTCCAGAGATTTACCCAAATCATTTCCAAATCACATCCCTATCTCCTCATTATACTTTCCCTAAAGGACATCATATATACGAACTCATATTTCTACCGAATCAAGCATAGCTTCAGACAGGCACTCCTCATCCCTCATTGCTCTCACCGGTAGGGTGTTTTGGTTGAAGATCCATGGTCCTCCCTAAATCATAAAGTCAAAATCTCCATGTGAAAACATGGCTACAATGTAGTAACTGTTATGCCTCTCCAAGTACTTGAAACCATGGCACAACACCCACACACCAAAAAGCTTCTTGAAAAAGGCCTTATGATGTAGCCCTACCTATGCAGTCAACACATCAAGTACCTTGTCAAGCCCCACACCACATTCCAAGTTTTCATGGATATCAAAGGTGAATTCTATCCTCTATGCAAGGTCGATTCCCACCCGTTTGAATTGTATACTGCTTCATACCCCGTCCCATGAATATGTTAGGTTGATGATGAGGAGTACGGGAGCACATGACGAAGAAGCAAGTGCACGAGTACTCAAGACCGATGTAATATAAGATTTTGGAAGAGGAGAAGGAAGAAGGAGCTAGTAGCTCCAGAAGCGGCTACTGCTAACCAAGGAGCGACATTGCCGCTTAACCCTAGAACCGACACTACCGCTACTGCCGCTCGACCCTAGCACCAGCACTGCCACGCCGACTGCTGGCCTTACTGCCAAACTCTAATGATCTGGCTCCAACACGTACTAGACTCCAAGAGGCACTATAACGTCACAAGTTGACAAAACAAGGTATAGAGAGCGTCCCCTATGTAAGTTCAAGATCGGCCATGGCTTTTGCATGCTTTGCATCAACTATGCTGAACAATTGATCTTTCCTATGGCCTGATTGCAAGCATGTTCATGGTATTCCTTTCTCGTGACAAAATCATGTTCCTTTGCTTTTTTTTATATTGATGCTTTGTGTGTTGCAATAAAAATGTTGAACAATTTCTCTCTCCAAAGTTTTGTTTGCAACTATAATTCTATTTTGAACATGTATTGCCATGAGTGTTGTCAAATCTCTCATATTGTTGTTGCAAAAAATATAATGAAAACTTATTGCTCTTTCCGATGGTTTGTTTGTACACCTGATGATGTTTTGGAAATTCTCGCTTATGTGTTTTTTTGCCAAATTCTCCTCTTATTTTATCAATGATATCGACCAATTTCTATCTCAAATTCTTTGTGTGCTATGATTACTATTTTCATGGAGTTTTTGAGGTTCTGCATTTTTATGATGTTCAACGGAATTTTTTTGCACATTGACCTTGCATATGCATTATATTTGATAAACTTGTGTTGTGCTAATGGTTTTGTGAGCAAAAGTTTACATGTCTGGTGTCTCCCAAGTGCAGTAGATCTACAAAAGGTTGTCAAACCCACCAGTAGCTAAAGGTATTGGTTAGCAAGTTTGACAAGTAAAACAATGAAAGATGCAAAGGTTTTGTGTTTTGAGTTTAGAGTTTGCAAGAAAGTAAATTGTTTTAAAGTAAATTGCAATAAAGTAAATGCTCTCTTTTCAGAGAAAGCCCAATCCTCCATGCATCAAGAGGACAAGCTCGACTATGTACTTACATGTGAAAATCGTTCCTGAGGGTGGCATGGATTTACTTAACATAAGGATTTCTAAACAACATGGTAGGCATTTTGTCAAGTTTAATTCTCATTAGACGGAGACAAAAGTAGGTGCAGCCATATGCATGAGCAAGTGAACCCTTAATGATTGGTACTAGGGTCATTTTCATGTGCAAACAAAGGATTAATTAAGACATGAATGTCCAACCATAGCAATAAGTTTTAGGGTCCCCAATCTAAAACCCCCATAATGCGACTCAAAGTCTCACAACACGGTTTCTGTCCCTTTTTCCCTCCCCGCTCTCTTCGTTACACTAACGTGTATCCCTATGAGACCATACAGGTGAAGTAATATGCATTCGATGTTTGCATATCACCATCATAGAACCACATAAAATATTAGAACTTGACCAAATACTCATTGCATACTATAGAAATCATAGGCAATTCATCCTATGTCCTCGAGAACATGGGGAACTACTCACAATGGTTAGACATGATATGGATTAGTGGCATATGGATTTTAACACAATATGAATATATAACTTCACCACCAAATAAATACAATTTGCCAATCACAATCATGCAAATAACACTTAAGCAATATCTAGGGTTCAATCAACCACAAACTATGAGGGGAACAAGGTGGATCTTTGATATGGAGATTGTGCTGATGTTGGGGATGATGGAGATGGTGATGGGAGACTCCCTCCTAGGCCAAGTAGGAGTGGTGACAATGATGGATTCGATTTCCCCCTCTATGGAGGCCTCGGAGCAGCAGGATCTGCCCCTCTTCCAGAGTAGGAGAGGACTTTTTCCTCCGCCGCCGCCTCTATAAATCGTGGTAAAATATGGGTAGATTTTCTAGCGAAATGGAGGCGTCTATAAAAAACGAGAGCCGGGGCGACGCTCGAGGTCCGAACGAGCCCGGTGGCGCCACCTATAGGTGGCCCCACTCAACCCGGCCTCATTCGAACCTCGTGGCTCTCCTCGCGTGCTTCCAAAGCCCATTGTCCTTCTCCTAGTGAAAAACTTTCATGATATTTTTCCTCAAATTAATTGATGTCCAGAAAGTCCCTAAAACAATAAAATATGAAAAAGAGGTTTTTTGCCCCAGAAATTAAATACCAATGCAAGGGACTTTGTAGGAAATCCCTTAAATCATCTAAAAATGCATAAACAATGGTAAAATAATGCAGATAACAATATAAACTAGTTATATATGTATTGTGATGATACTAAATGCACGTAACAACTTTCCCAAGTTTAAACCTTTGTTCACCTCGAGAAAATGAGCGAATAGATTATATCATGCATCAATGAGATTATGGTTGATAAAAATAAATACATGCATTGTATCATGAACTTGTGCATGTTCAATTACCTTAAAACATCTATAGTCTATAACTCATACAAATGCTAGAAACATAGATAAAGCTCTAGCAACTACTCCCTCGGTTTCAAAATATAAATGTTTTAGATTTGTGAAACTATTGAATCTAGACCTATTTTAGTGTGTAGGTTCATTATGAACCTCTCCAAACCTACATACTAAAAGGAGTATAGATACATTTGCTTCACAAAGCTAAACCATATTATATTTTAAAACAGAGGGAGTACACCTTACTTTTGAATAAGAATAACCATTGTATATTGGACAATTGAACCATCTTTACTTTCACATTAACTTTCAACAATAACCGTTGTACTATTCATAGTATTATTAATGACTTTGCAAAGTAGATAAACTATCATAATATAACTAGTTATAATAAGAGAATAATTATAACAAGATAGACATGGAGTTCAACTTGTGTTGAACACTTGCACCACCTGTATGGTATCAGTTAATATTCTTGTTTCTTAGTATCCCTAGCATAAACCTTATTTATGGATCTATTTCAATCGTGACATATGCTCTTTCAACCTTTAACTTTCACTTTCCATGGCTAACCGAATCCTCGGGTGCCTACCTTTGCATTCACTTTCCATTAGAGCATATATATTGAAATATCCATAACCCTCAGTTTACCCTTTGATTACTAAGCATAACAAGAGTATATCATGCCCCTTGTTAACACCTCTTCCTAACATTTTATCCTACAAAACCACATCTATTCTCCAAATTCCAAATTTAAACTTCAATAAAACATTACTCTCTTTGAGACTTTCACCTATTTTACTTTTATTTATTGAGATCAATTTTATGCTTGTCCAACATACTCAAGTTAATTTATTTCAAGACAGGGTGTAACTAAAACTTCTAAAAATGGTGCAATCATCTGCATGAGTGTTATCCTTAAATCTCCAAATAATAGAACCATGGATGACACTATACTTTAGATTTTTATTAAAAACCACTCGACAGAGGATACATGATAATTCTCTAAGAGCTTTGCAAACACTACGATACAAGATAAAATCACAACCAAACTAAAAGCCATGACTAGATGCAATATGATGAACTAAAAAGCATAAAAGACTAGGTGGAACTTGTAGGGATTCGTAGCATGGAAAACAAAAAAATTCTAACGCATACAAACAAACAAGCCAAGATCTGTCTACTAGATTGTAGCAACGACTCGATGGAATAACTCACCCTCGAAGATTCCAAAGTGTTTAACGAGAGCGGATTCTCTTGGGTGATGTAGTCGTACTCTTCCCGATCTCAAGATCGCGTAGACGATCCTTCCGGCGCTGCGTTCGCAAGCGCTCCCTTGATCGGTCACACGTTCGGTGCTCGACGAAGACCTTCCTCTCCCTTGTTCCAAAGGCAGCGGAGGTTGTAGCACTCTCCTCGCGATTCCTAAGCACAACGGCGTGGTACGGAAGTAGAGGGAGATCTCATGAGCTTCGCCTTAAGCCGGAGCGAGTATGGTGGACTATGAGAGAGCCCCTCGACGATCTAGGGTTTAGACACGCCGCGGAGGGGGCTAGGCCGGTGGCTAGGGTTTCACCTAGGCGGCGGCCCAGGTGCTAGGGCGGCGGCTATGGAGGCGGCTTGGGGCTAGGGTTTAGAGGTGTAGGAACTTGTGTGGGAGGAGCCCTGCCCCTCCTTTTATAGGTGGAGGGCGGCCAGGGAGGAGAGTCCCTCCCAACTCGACTTGGTGGTGCTGGCCGGTGGGAGGAACTCCTCCCCAAGTCGATTTCCACCTCCTCTCCACTTCCCAAAATAGCCGTTTGACTTTCAAACTTGGCGTTTGACTTTTCAAACTAGGATTTGAATAAACCCTCTATTTTGTTCAGTGATGACACCGAGTACATGATGCAATCATACCAACTTGATATAACACATTCATGTACCCTTCCCCTCCGGAGTGCCGGACATTCTGGAACCTTCTAGAACATTCCCGATAAAAACACCGGAACCATTCTCCAACTCCGAAACGGGACTTTCCTTATATGAATCTTATTCTCCGGACCATTCTGGATCTCCTCGTGATATCCCGAATCCCATTCGAGACTCCGAACAACATTCGGACTCTTTTCCATCATTCCATAACTACTCAAACAACGTCGAATCCTTAAGTGTGTCTCCCTACGGTTCGTGAATTATGCGGACATGATCGAGACACTTCTCCGAACAATAACCAATAGAGGAATCTGGAAATTCATATGGCTCCCACATATTTCTACGATTACTTTGCGATCGAATGGACCACTTACATACGATACCAATTTCCCTTTGTCTCATGATAGTTTACTCATCCGAGGTTATGATCGTCGGTATCTCTGCATACCTAGTTCAACCTCGTTACCTATAAGTACTCTTTTCTCGTTCCCGTGATATGTGATCCCTTGTGAGCCAGTCACATTCTTGCAAGCTAATTGGATGACATTCCACCGAGAGGGCCCAGAGTATATCTATCCGTCATATGGATGGACAAATCCCACTCTTGATCCATGTGTTTCAACCAATACTTTCCGAACACTCAATGCCACCTTTATAGCCACCCGATTCACGGTGTGGTGTTTGATGTCATCAAAGCATCCATCCGGTAAAGGTGATATGCATGATCTCATGGTCGAAGGAATTAGGTTACTATGTATCAGAAAGCATATAGCAATTGAACTATTAAAATGACTTGATCTTTATGATACGCTTATCTATAGGAGTATGTCCACCATATCATTCTCCTAACGATATGATTTTGTTGTTAATAACATCTCAATGTTCATGACAGGGAAACCACAATCATTCATTAACCAACAAGCTAGTGATGTATAGAGGCTTTACTAGGGACTTCAAATTAAGTTTACAAATCACACAAGTATTAATGTTTCCTTGTTAATACTATTATAGCATGAATGTAAACATTTATCATAAACACAAAGATATAATAATAACTACATTTATTATTGCCTCTAGGGCATATCTCCAATAGTCTCCCACTTGCACTAGAGTCATCTAATCTAGATTACATGGTAATATACCGAACACCCATGGCAGTTTGGTGCTGGTCATGTTTTGCCCTCGGAAGAGGTTTAGTCAACGGATCCGCCACATTCAGATCTATGTGTACTTTGCAAATCTTTATGTCCCCATCTTGGACATGTTCTCGAATAGCGTGAAAACATAGCTTGATATGCTTTAGCTTCTTGTGTGACCTTGGTTCTTGCGCATTGGCTATGGCGCCCATGTTATCACAGTAGATAGACATTGGGTCCAGTGCACTAGGAACCACACCCAGCTCTATAATGAACTCTTTCATCCATATTGCTTCTTGTGAAGCCTCCGAAGCAGCCATGTATTCCGATTTAGTTGAAGATCTCGCCACAACGCTTTGCTTTGCACTCCTCCAGCTAACTGTTGCACCATTCAAAATAAATACGTATCCAGATTGTGATTTAGAATCATCCGGATCGGTGTTCCAACTAGCATCGGTGTAACCATTTACAACGAGCTGTTCATCACCTCCATAAGAAAGAACCATATCCTTAGTTCTTCTTAAGTACTTAAGGATGTTTTTGATCATTGTCAATGATCCACTCTGGATCACTTTGATATCTGCTAGTTAAACTAACGGCATATGCAATGTCGGGTCTAGTACATAGCATGGCATACATTAGAGATCCTATGGCTGAGGCATAGGAGTCTTACTCATCCTTTCTCTATCTTACGCGATGTCGGACTTTGAGTTTTACTCAAGGTCGTATTAGGCAACATGGGCAAGAACCCTTTCTTGCTATCTTCCATTCCAAACCTCTTTAGAACTTTGTCCAAATATGTACTTTGTGACAATGATATTTGGCGTCTCGATCTATCTCTATAAATCTTTATGCCTAATATGTAAGCTGCTTCGCCAAGATCCTTCATTGAAAAACTATTATTCAAATATTCCTTGACACTATTAAGAAGGTCTACATCATTCCCAATCAACAATATGTCATCTACATATAGTATTAAGAATGCTACAGAGCACCCACTCACTTTCTTGTCAATACAAGCTTCTCCATAAGTTTGTACAAAACCAAAACTTTTGATCACCTTATCAAAATGTTGATTCCAACTTCGGGATGCTTGCTTCAATCCATAAATGGACCGTTGAAGTTTGCATACCTTGTTAGAATCTTTAGGATCGACAAAACCTTTGGGTTGCATCATATACAACTCTTCATCAGTGTCTCCATTGAGGAATGCTGTTTTGACATCCATCTGCCATATCTCATAATCATAATATGCTGCGATTGCTAACATAATCCTCATAGACTTTAGCTTCGCTACTGGTGAGAAAGTCTCATCGTAGTCAACTCCTTGAATTTGTCAAAACCCCTTTGCGACAAGTCGAGCTTTATAGACAGTAACATTACCATCAGCATCTGTTTTCTTCTTGAAAATCCATTTGTTCTCGACAGCCTTCCGGCCATCCGGTAAGTCCACCAAAGTCCATACTTGGTTTTCGTACATGGATCCAATCTCGGATTTCATGGCTTCTTGCCATTTGTTGGAATCTGGGCTCATCATCGCTTTCTCATATGTCGCAGGGTCATCGGTGTTGTCCACCAACATGACACTCATAACGGGATCATACCAATCTGGAGTGGTACGAGTTCTCGTTGACCTGCGAGGCTCTGTATCAACTTCAACCAAACTTTCATGATCATCATCATTAGCTTCCTCTCTAATTGGTGCAGGCACCACAGGAACTTCTTCCAGTGCTGCGCTACTCGCAATTTCGAGAGAAGGTTCGACAACCTTGTCGAGTTCTACTTTCCTTCCAGTCACTTCTTTCGAGAGAAATTCCTTCTCTATAAAGGATCCATTCTTGGCAACGAAGATTTTGCCTTCAGATCTATGATAGAAGGTATACCCAATAGTTTCCTTCGGGTATACAATGAAGACGCATTTTTCCGCTTTGCATTCAAGCTTGTCCGGCTGTAACTTCTTTACATAGGCTTCGCAACCCCAAACTTTAAGGAACGACAATCTAGGTTTCTTCCCAAACCATAATTCATACGGTGTCGTTTCAACGGATTTAGATGGTGCCCTATTTAAAGTGAATGCGGCTGTTTCTAATGCATAACCCCAAAATGATAGCGGTAAATCTGTAAGTGACATCACAGAATGAACCATATCTAAGAGAGTTCGATTACGACGTTCAGACACACCATTACGCTGTGGTGTTCCCGGCGGTGTCAATTGTGAAAGTATTCCGCATTTATTCAAATGCTCGCCAAACTCGTAACTTAGATATTCACCTCCACGATCAGAACGTAGAAATTTAATCTTCTTGTTACGTTGATTCTCTACCTCACTTTGAAATTCCTTAAACTTCTCGAAAGTTTCGGACTTATGTTTCATGAAATAGATATACCCATATCTACTCAAATCATCCGTGAATGTAAGAACATAACGATAACCACCGCGTGATGCTACACTCATTGGACCACACACATCGGTATGTATGATTTCCAATAAGTCCGTAGCTCGCTTCATCATACCAGAGAATGGAGTCTTAATCATTTTACCCATCAGACATGCTTCGCATCTTTCAAGTGATTCGAAATCAAGTGATTCAAGAAGTCCATCGGAATGGAGTTTCTTCATACGCTTCACTCCAATGTGACCAAGGCAGCGATTGCCACATTTAGGTCGAGTTATCGCTCGATTTCAAACGTTTAGCCTCAATGTTATTAATATGTGTATTTCCACTATCGAGATTCAATAAGAATAGACCATCTATCAAAGGTGCATGTGCATAAAACATATTACTCATATAAATCGAACAGCCATTATTCTCGGACTTAAACAAGTAACCGTCTCGCAATAAACAAGATCCCGATATAATGTTCATGCTTAACGCATGCACCAAATAACAATTATTTAAGTATAAAACTAATCCCGATGGTAGATGAAGGGGTAGCGTGCCGACCGCGATCACATCAACCTTTGATCCGTTTCCTACGCGCATCGTCACCTCGTTCTTCGCTAGCTTCCGTTTATTCTGCAGCACCTGTTTCGAGTTACAAATATGAGCAACCGAACCAGTATCAAATACCCAGGCACTACTACGAGCATTAGTGAGATACACATCAATAACATGTATATCAGATATACCTTTCTTCTTGATGTTGCCGTTCTTCAAATCCGCCAAGTACTTTGGGCAATTCCGCTTCCAGTGACCTTCTCCCTTGCAGTAAAAGCACTCAGTATCAGGCTTAGGTCCAGCCTTGGTCTTCTTCGTTGGCGTGGTAACTTTCTTACCACCCTTCTTGAAGTGTCCCTTTTGCTTAGACTTGCCTTTGTTGAATTTGGTGGTCTTATTGACCAACAACACTTGGTGCTCTTTCTTGATCTCCACTTCTGCAGATTTCAACATGGCAAAGAGTTCTGGCAACGTCTTGTTCATGTTTTGCATGTTGTAGTTCATCACAAAGTTCTTGTAACTTGGTGGTAGTGATTGGAGGACGCGGTAAATCCCCAAAGCATTAGGAATCACTATACCCAAGCTTTGAAGTTTGTTTGCGTGCCCAGACATCTTAAGCACATGCTCACTTGTGGACTGCCCTCTTCCATCTTGCGGTTAAAGAACTTTTGAAGCCTCATAGCTTTCAATTGCCGCATGAGTCTCAAAGATCAATTTGAGATCCTCGACATTATCATATGGGTCTGAATTCTCAAACCTTTTACGAAGCTCCGATTCTAAACCATACAAGATAAAGCACCTGAACTGTGGAGTACCGAGTCTTAAGTGAGGTAAACATTCTTTACTTCATCGGCAGCATCAGCTGCAGGTAGGTCACCCAGCGGTGCATCCAACACATAGGTCAAATTACCAGCTGTGAGGACAATCCTCAAATTGCGGAACCAATCATCTTCAAGCACGAACATGATCTCCATCATCACTGGCATTGCATCAAGGTCAATGACGCTTCTTCATGGTTGTCTTCCACCGGCTTCAACTATTACAACTACTTTGAATAGACACGCGGGTCTTAACATAAATTAAAGACAACCATATGGCTCCTGCCTGTTGCCAACTTACAATAAGGAACATTGCATACATCAAATATAATCACAATCATGGCCATATCACATCACAGCACACCCCTGCAAAACAAAGTTAGACGCCTCTACTTTCTTTGCATATTTTACGTGGTTTGGGGCTTTCAATAAGTGTCGTTCTAACTTACGAACAAGAACCACAACATTGATACTAGCATTGTTAATCACCCGCTGTAAATTGAATCTTAACTATGCTAGGAGAAACAGGCACCCGCAAAGCCACTTATGCAATACAAGTTGCATGTCAAGCGTGGAGCAAGTCTAATGAACGATGTCATGTAAGGTTAGCCCAGGCCGCTTCATCCCAACATCCCGCAAGATGCAAAGTACACAAGAAGCAATCGACAATAAAAGCATCAACGCCCACAATGACCATTGTGTTCTACTCGTGCAACAGATCTACATATAGACACGACTCTGATACCACTGTAGGGATTCGTAGCATGGATAACAAAAAATTTCTAACGCATACAAACAAACAAGCCAAGATCTATCTACTAGATTGTAGCAACGAGTCGATAGAATAACTCACCCTCGAAGATTCCAAAGTGTTTAACGAGAGCGGATTCTCGTGGGTGATGTAGTCGTCTTCCGATCTCAAGATCGCAGACGATCCTTCGCCGCTGCTTACGCAGCAGCGCTTGATCGGTCACACGTTCGGTACTCGACGAAGACCTTCCTCTGCCTTGTTCCAGCAGGCAGCGGAGGTTGTAACACTCTCCTCGCGATTCCCAAAGACAACGTGGTACCGGAAGTAGAGGGGAGATCTCGCAGGGCTTCGCCTTAAGCCGGAGCGAGTATGGTGGACTATGAGAGAGCCCCTCGACGATCTAGGGTTTAGACACGCCGAGGAGGGGGCTAGGCCGGTGGCTAGGGTTTCACCTAGGCGGCGGCGAGTGCCCTAGGGCCGGCGGCGGCTATGGAGGCGGCGGCGGCTTGTGGCTAGGGTTTAGAGGTGTAGGAACTTGTGTTCAGGAGGAGCCTGCCCTCCTTTTATAGGTGTGGGGGGCGCCAAGGGAGGAGTCCCTCCCCAACTCGGCTTGGTGGTGGGAGGAGGAACTCCTCCCCCAAGTCGGTTTCCACCTCCCTCTCCACTTCCCAAAAATAGCCGTTTGACTTTCAAACTTGGCGTTTGACTTTTCAAACTAGGATTTGAATAAACCCTCTATTTTGTTCAGCGATGACACCGAGTACATGATGAAATCATACCAACTTGATATAACACATTCATGTACCCTTCCCCTCCGAGTGCCGGACATTCCGGAACCTTCTAGAACATTCCTGATGAAAACACCGGAACCATTCTCCAACTCCAAAACGGGACTTTCCTTATATGAATCTTATTCTCCGGACCATTCCGGATCTCCTTGTGATATCCCGAATCCCATTCGAGACTCCGAACAACATTCGGACTCTTTCTCATCATTCCATAACTACTCAAACAACGTCGAATCCTTAAGTGTGTCTCCCTACGGTTCGTGAATTATGCGGACATGATCGAGACACTTCTCCGAACAATAACCAATAGAGGAATCTGGAAATTCATATGGCTCCCACATATTTCTATGATTACTTTGCGATCGAATGAACTACTTACATACGATACCAATTTCCCTTTGTCTCATGATAGTTTACTCATCCGAGGTTATGATCGTCGGTATCTCTGCATACCTAGTTCAACCTCGTTACCGATAAGTACTCTTTTCTCGTTCCCGTGATATGTGATCCCTTGTGAGCCAGTCACATTCTTGCAAGCTAATTGGATGACATTCCACCAAGAGGGCCCAGAGTATATCTATCCGTCATATGGATGGACAAATCCCACTCTTGATCCATGTGTTTCAACCAATACTTTCCGAACACTCAATGCCACCTTTATAGCCACTCAGTTACGGTGTGGTGTTTGATGTCATCAAAGCATCCATTCGGTAAAGGTGATATGCATGATCTCATGGTCGAAGGAATTAGGTTACTATGTATCAGAAAGCATATAGCAATTAAACTATTAAAATGACTTGATCTTTATGCTATGCTTATCTATAGGAGTATGTCCACCATATCATTCTCCTAACGATATGATCTTGTTGTTAATAACATCTCAATGTTCATGACAGGGAAACCACAATCATTCATTAACCAACAAGCTAGTGATGTATAGAGGCTTTACTAGGGACTTCAAATTAAGTTTACAAATCACACAAGTATTAATGTTTCCTTGTTAATACTATTATAGCATGAATGTAAACATTTATCATAAACACAAAGATATAATAATAACTACATTTATTATTGCCTCTAGGGCATATCTCCAACAGAACTCCCCCAATCTTTGATTGTTTCTGCAGGTCCTTATTTCTTCTCCTCCTTCTCGTGCTCCTTATGATCATAATGGATCTGGAGGTCCTTGAGAACGCTCATCATGAGGTTGTAGGATTGCTGGAATTACGTTGTGGATTGAGCAAGATCCCACAGAGTTTTTCCCAACTTTCTCCTTGCTAAGTTCCCACTCTTGGCTTGATCCTCTCTCACCTTCTTCTTAGGTAGGTTTCTATCCCATTACCCTGGAAGCTCTTTGATTGGAACACGCATGTACTCCTTGCGATTAAAATCAGCAACATGATTTCTAGAAGCAAGGCAATGTCTAGGAGCTTTTCCATTGGTACTCTTGCGTGCAGTCTTCCAAATCTTCACTGGAGGTGTCACCACCTTCACAAAAACCAAGGGAATAGGGGAAGGGTGAAGCTTGCCCTTGTACTTGGCATTGGTGATGTGTTTGTGGTCTTCCTCCTCCTTTTCTTCTTCTTCCTCATCCTCCTTTGCAACATATTTAGATAGGTTGTAGTCTTCATCATCATAAAAGTCCTTCCTCTTCTTGCTACTTTTCCATGGGGACATGGGGATGGGCCCCTCGGCTTCTTCATCATTGTTTTGCATGAGGAACATTGGTAAGAGTCCATCAAAGACATACCCGAGATTTTGTGGAGAGGAATCTGAAAGTCGGGGACATAAAACAATGTTTGCCTCGAAAAGACTCGGTGCAATATTAGATAGGCCGAGAGAGGTATATATTGACATTTTTAGGGTAATATGAAGAGTTGGAGTCGAAATGGAGGCAGAACAGAGTTCGGGGGGCTGAAATATCATGGGTACAAAGGCCAAAAGATCATGGGTACTTCTTGTTGGAGATATGCCCTAGAGGCAATAATAAATGTAGTTATTATTATATATCTTTGTGTTTATGATAAATGTTTACATTCATGCTATAATAGTATTAACAAGGAAACATTAATGCTTGTGTGATTTGTAAACTTAATTTGAAGTCCCTAGTATAGCCTCTATACTTCACTAGCTTGTTGGTTGATTGATGATTGTGGTTTCCCTATCATGAACAATGAGATGTTATCGACAACAAGATCATATCGTTAGGAGAATGATATGGTGGACATACTCCTATAGACAAGCGTAGCATAAAGATCAAGTCATTTCAATAGTTCAATTGCTATATGCTTTCTGATACATAGTAACCTAATTCCTTCGACCATGAGATCATGCATATCACCTTTACTGGATGGATGCTTTGATGTCATCAAACACCACACCGTAACAGGGTGGCTATAAAGGTGGTATTGAGTGTTCGGAAAGTATTGGTTGAAACACATGGATCAAGAGTGGGATTTGTCCATCCATATGACGGATAGATATTCTTCTCCTCTCGGTGAAATGTCATCCAATTAGCTTGCAAGCATGTGACTGGGTCACAAGGGATCACATATCACGAACGAGAAAAGAGTACTTATCAAGAACGAGGTTGAACTAGGTATGCAGATACCGACGATCATAACCTCTGATAAGTAACATATCGTGAGACAAAGGGAAATTGGTATCGTATGTAAGTGGTTCATTCGATCGCAAAGTAATCGAGAAATATGTGGAGCCATATGAATTTCCAGATTCCTCTATTGGTTATTGTTCGGAGAAGTGTCTCGATCATGTCCGCATAATTCACGAACCGTAGGGAGACACACTTAAGGATTCACGTTGTTTTGAGTAGTTATGGTATTATGAGAAAGAGACCGAATGTTGTTGAGTCTGGATGGGATCCGGATATCACGAGGTGATCCGGAATGGTCCGGAGAATAAGATTCATATAAGGAAAGTCCGTTTGGAGTTGGGGAATGGTTCGGTTTTCATCGGAACATTCTAGAAGGTCCTGAATGTCCGACTCGAGGGGGAAGGGTACATGAATGTGTCATTACATATTGGAATGATTGCATCATGTACTAAGTGTTCTCGCTGTCCAAAATAAAGGGTTTATTTAAATCCTAAATTGAAAAGTCAAACGGCTAGTTTGAAAGTCAAACGCAAGTTTTGGAAAGTGGAAAGAGGAGGAGAAGTGGAAACCGAGTTGGAGGATTCCTCCTCCCGGGCAAGCCCACCTCAAGCCGAGTTGGGGAGGACTCCACTCCCTCCCTTGGCGGCCAGCCCTCCCACCTATATAAGGAGGGGGGCTCCTCCCAGGACACACAAGTTTCCACCTCTAATCTCCGGTTTAGAGCCGTGTTGGTTTAGAGCTTCTAATTGCTTTAGCCAGCGGTTTAGAGCCTTCTAATTGGTTTAGAGCTTCTAATTGCTTTAGCCAGCGGTTTAGAGCCTTCTAATTGGTTTAGAGCCTTCTAATTGGTGCGTCTAATTACTAGACCACTAATAGCCTCTCTCATAAGCTCCACCATACCTTGCACCGCTTAAGGCGAAGCCTCATTCCGATACTTGGTACCACGCCGTTGTCTTTGCCGGAATCGCGAGGAGAGTGCTACAACCTCCATTTTCTTTGGAACAAGGAGAGGAAGGTCTTCCGAATTTAACGCAGTGACCGATCGGGAGCGCTTTGGAACGTGCCTGGAAGGATCGCTCACGCGATCTTGAGATCGGAAAGAGTGCGACTACATCACCCACGAGAATCTGCTCGTTAAACACTTTGGAATCTTCGAGGTAAGTTATTCCATCGACTCGTTGCTACAATCTAGTAGATAGATCTTGGCTTGTTTGTTTGTATGCGATAGAAATTTTTGTTTTCCATGCTACGAACCCAAGCGGTGGTATCGAGCCGTGTCTATATGTAGATCTGTTGACAGTAGAACACAATGGTCATTGTGGCGTTGATGCTTTATTGTAGATTGCTTTTGTGTACTTTGCATCTTGCGGTATGTTGGGATGAAGCGGCCGCTAACCTTACATGACATCGTTCATGAGACTTGCTCCACGCTTGACATGCAACTCGTATTGCATAAGTGGCTTTATGGGTGCCGTTTCTCTAGCATAGTAAAGATCCAATTTACAACGGGTAATCAACAATGCTAGTATCAATGTTGTGGTTCTTGTTCGAGGTTAGAACGACACTTATGAAAGCCCCAAACCACGTAAAATATGCAAAGAAAGTAGAAGCGCCTAACTTTGTTTTGCAGGGGTGTCTGATGATGTGATATGGCCATGATTGTGATTATATTTGATGTATGCAATGTTCCTTATTGTAAGTTGGCAACCGCGAGAGCCATATGGTTGTCTTTAATTTCATTAAGACCTGCGTGTCTATTCAAAATAGTTGTAATAGTTGAAGCTGGTGGACGACAACCATGAAGAAGCGTCATTGACCTTGATGCTATGTCGGTGATGATGGAGATCATGTTTGTGCTTGAAGATGGAGATCGGAAGCACAAAGAAGAAAACCATATCATATCACATATTATGAATTGCATGTGATGTTAATCCTTTATGCATCTTGTATTGCTTAGTAGACGACGGTAGCATTATAAGATGATCCCTCATGCACATGAATTTCAAGTTCTAAAGTGTTCACCCTTAGTATGCACCGTTGCCAAAGCTTGCTCAAGCACCACGTGATGATCGGGTGTCTTTGATTCCGGTGAATACAACATAAGCAAGCCAGATTTGCTTATGCGGTAGCTAAGGTTTGATCTTGTGAGCCTAGCATGTAGACATGGCCTCGGGAACACGGATCGAAGGTAAAGCATGAATCATATAGTAGATATGATGAACATGATGATTGTTCGCCATTGAAACTATATCAACTCTCGTGATGATCGGTGTTGATGTAGTGGATTTGGTTCGTGTGATCACTAAAACAATGTGAGGGATGTTGTTTTGAGTGGGAGTTCACCTAGTTTAATTTCATTAATTAATTTGAACTCAATTTGTCATAAACTTAGTCTAAACTATTGCAAATATGTTGTAGATCAATGGCAGCCCCTACCATCAATTTTAATGCGTTCCTAGAGAAAGAAAAGTTGAAAAACAATGGAAGCAACTTCGCGGATTGGTTCCGCAATTTGAGGATTGTCCTCACAATTTGGTAATTTGACCTATGTGCTGGATGCACCGCTAGGTGACCCACCTGCAGCTGATGCTACCGATGAAGTAAAGAATGTTTACCTCGCTCGGAAGAATCAGTACTCCATAGTTCAGTGTGCTATCTTGTATGGTTTATGTTGGAGATATGCCCAAGAGGCAATAATAAAGTAGGTTATTATCATATCTTCATACTTATGATAAATGTTTACATTCATGCTATAATAGTATTAACAAGGAAACCATTAATACTTGTGTGATTTGTAAACTTAATTTGAAGTCCCTAGTATAGCCTCTATACTTCACTAGCTTGTTGGTTGATTGATGATTGTGGTTTCCAAATCATGAACATTGAGATGTTATCAACAACAAGATCATATCGTTAGGAGAATGATATGGTGGACATACTCCTATAGATAAGCGTAGCATAAAGATCAAGTCATTTCAATAGTTCAATTGCTATATGCTTTCTGATACATAGTAACCTAATTCCTTCGACCATGAGATCATGCATATCACCTTTACCGGATGGATGCTTTGATGTCATCAAACACCACACCGTAACAGGGTGGCTATAAAAGTGGCATTGAGTGTTCGGAAAGTATTGGTTGAAACACATGGATCAAGAGTGGGATTTGTCCATCCACATGACGGATAGATATACTCTGGGCCCTCTCGGTGAAATGTCATCCAATTAGCTTGCAAGCATGTGACTGGCTCACAAGGGATCACATATCACGGAGCGAGAAAAGAGTACTTATCGAATGAGGTTGAACTAGGTATGCGGAGATAGCGATCATAACCTCGGATAAGTAACATATCGTGAGACAAAGGGAAATTGGTATCGTATGTAAGTGGTTCATTCGATTGCAAAGTAATCGTAGAAATATGTGGAGCCATATGAATTTCCAGATTCCTCTATTGGTTATTGTTCGGAGAAGTGTCTCGATCATGTCCGCATAATTCACGAACCGTAGGGAGACACACTTAAGGATTCGACGTTGTTTGAGTAGTTATGGTATTATGAGAAAGAGACCGAATGTTGTTCGGAGTCTCGGATGGGATCCGGGATATCACGAGGAGATCCGGAATGGTCCGGAGAATAAGATTCATATAAGGAAAGTCCCATTTCGGAGTTGGGGAATGGTTCCGGTGTTTTCATCGGGAACATTCTAGAAGGTCCCGGAATGTCCGGCACTCCGGGGGGGAAGGGTACATGAATGTGTCATTGTAAGTTGGAATGATTGCATCATGTACTAGGTGTTCTTGCTGTCCAAAATAAAGGGTTTATTTAAATCCTAAATTGAAAAGTCAAGCAGCTAGTTTGAAAGTCAAGCAACAATTTTGGGAAGTGGGAAGAGAGGAGGATTGGTGGAGGCCGAATTGGAGGAGGTTCCTCCTTGGCGGCGCCCTCAAGCCGACTTGGGGAGGACTCTCCTCCCTTGGCGGCCCTCCCACCTATATAAGGAGGGGCAGGGCTCCCCTCCTAGCACACACTAGTTCCTATCCTCTAAACTAAACCCTAGACCTAAACCCCGGTTTAGAGCTATTTCGGTTTAGAGCCTTCTATTTCGGTTTAGAGCCTTCTAATTGGTTTAGAGCCTTATAATTGGTGTGTCTAATTACTAGACCACTAATAGCCTCTCTCATAAGCTCCACCATACTCGCACCGGCTTAAGGCGAAGCCCTGCGGGATTTCCCTCTACTTAGGTACCACGCCGTTGTCTTGGAATCGCGAGAGTGCTACAACCTCCATTTTCTTTGGAACAAGGAGAGGAAGGTCTTCGTCAGTACGAACGTGTGACCGATCGCGGAGCGCTGCTGAAACGTGGCGCTGGAAGGATCGTCTACGCGATCTTGAGATCGGGAAAAGTACGACTACATCACCCACGAGAATCTGCTCTCGTTAACCGCTTTGGAATCTTCGAGGGTGAGTTCCACTATCGACTCGTTGCTACAATCTAGTAGATAGATCTTGGCTTGTTTGTTTGTATGCGATAGAAAATTTTTGTTTTCCATGCTACGAACCCCTACAGTGGTATCAGAGCCGTGTCTATATGTAGATCTGTTGCACGAGTAGAACACAATGGTCATTGTGGGCGTTGATGCTTTTATTGTAGATTGCTTTTTGTGTACTTTGCATCTTGCGGTATGTTGGGATGAAGCGGCCCGGGCTAACCTTACATGACATCGTTCATGAGACTTGCTCCACGCTTGACATGCAACTCGTATTGCATAAGTGGCTTTGCGGGTGCCTGTTTCTCCTAGCATAGTAAAGATCCAATTTACAACGGGTAATCAACAATGCTAGTATCAATGTTGTGGTTCTTGTTCGTAGGTTAGAACGACACTTATGGAAAGCCCCAAACCACGTAAAATATGCAAAGAAAGTAGAAGCGTCTAACTTTGTTTTGCAGGGTGTCTGATGATGTGATATGGCCATGATTGTGATTATATTTGATGTATGCAATGTTCCTTATTGTAAGTAGGCAACGGCGGGAGCCATATGGTTGTCTTTAATTTACATTAAGACCTGCGTGTCTATTCAAAATAGTTGTAATAGTTGAAGCTGGTGGACGACAACCATGAAGAAGCGTCATTGACCTTGATGCTATGCCGGTGATGATGGAGATCATGTTCGTGCTTGAAGATGGAGATCGGAAGCACAAAGAAGAAAGGCCATATCATATCACATATTATGAATTGCATGTGATGTTAATCCTTTATGCATCTTGTATTGCTTAGTAGGCAGCGGTAGCATTATAAGATGATCCCTCATGCACATAAATTTCAAGTTCTAAAAGTGTTCACCCTTAGTATGCACCGTTGCCAAAGCTTGTCGCTTGAAGCACCACGTGATGATCGGGTGTCTTTGATTCCTTGGTGAATACAACGTAAGCAAGCCAGATTTGCTTATGCGGTAGCTAAGGTTTGATCTTGACGAGCCTAGCATGTACAGACATGGCCTCAGGAACACGGATTGCCGAAAGGTAGAGCATGAGTCATATAGTAGATATGATGAACATGTTGATTGTTCGCCATTAAAGCTATATCAACTCTCGTGATGATCGGTTTTGATGTGGTGGATTTGGTTCGTGTGATCACTAAAACAATGTGAGGGATATTGTTTTGAGTGGGAGTTCACCTAGATTAATTTAATTATTAATTAGAACTCAATTTATCATAAACTAAATCAAAGTGAA
This sequence comes from Avena insularis, assembly GCA_023614405.1. Taxonomy (NCBI): domain Eukaryota; kingdom Viridiplantae; phylum Streptophyta; class Magnoliopsida; order Poales; family Poaceae; genus Avena; species Avena insularis. The sequence goes on along the minus strand of CM042685.1, from coordinate 431,554,103 downwards.
TTTGCATAGTTGTTGTAGTCATTGGCATCAGTTTACCACCTTGCGCTTAGTTATAATTGAGATGATAGAACTATAGAATTCTGGTTAGTTACTTTACAAACTGGTATCGTATTGTTTTGAAGTGTTAATCTAAAGTTTAAAAGTCCTATTGCAAACTTTCAGTAAGTTTTGATTACTCCATGAAGTTTAATAGTTGGTATTAAAATCAAGAGTAACAATTCCAATGTTAGTATATAAGTATCGTGTTTGTCTCCATGATTCTTGATATTCAAAGGATTGTCTTAATATCAAGGTTATCTAGGATCTGAAAGAGTTGTTTCAGAAACCATGATGTGTGGAAGATATTGTGATATCTGAAACAAAGTTTTGGTTGCAACATGATAAAGTATAATATGGCAAAGTTCATGTTCTCATATTTGGATGAGAATTTGCAAAAGGTTGGAGACACTTGTTGTCCTAATCCTCCAAAAGGTTTTGGATAGCAACATTATACTCATAATTCATCGTTACAAGCTAAAAGTAGCTTGATCATGGATAAATCCATGATGAGATGAATATTTGATGTAGGTAAAATATTTACTACACCAAGAGTTTACTAAAGAAAGGAATTTGAAAGAACACCAAATATTTGATAATGGTGATCTACTTCAAAGTGCAAGTTCAAAGACATTGGTATTTAACTATACACGCTTTGGACTATGTGTCATATGTATGACTCCACTATTGATGTTGATAGATTCTTTCAAACGAAATCTTGAAAGAGAATCTCATAAATATGTGGCGAAAAGAACAGACTAGAATTGTTCAGCTTAAGTATATGGATGATATACATGTTATGGCTATATTCTTTGCTTATTAAACAATGTGGTTCTTAAGTATTTGATACTGAATTTGTTGGTGTGAATCGTCATACGAAACAACACAATTCATGAACTACAATGGCCTAAGTAACTAGCAAAAGAATATGTGATGATGTTTATCGAGAACAAATAAAGGGTTGTTGTGTTGCTCGTTAAACATCAAAGCTTGCCTTCAAGATTTGTTTTATCGTATTATGAGAACAAAAGGGTTGATCAAATAATTGCCGTAATCCATAAAAGATGGATGATTCACAAATCTCGTTGGAGAAATCACATCCATAAAACTAGTGCTAAAATTGTCGAAAGACAAATTGATTGAAAGATCACTTAGGAAGTGACATCGCCGTTTAAATTATATTGGAAAGAAAACATGAAGAAACTCCATGTGGATGGAATTTTGGAGTCTTTTGATTTTGATCAAATAACGCTTGTGAAACTTTCCTAGAGATAATTAAAACTTTGTTCATAGGCCAAAAGGGAATGAATGACTAGCTTATTGGAACTTGTGCATATTGTTGTACGAACTCCATTATGTGTAGTCAAGAGCGATGGATTTCAACTTCATATGCTTTCTCAGAAAATTTGAGTGAATATGTGAATATTTACTTAATAAGGATGAAGTGTGAAATATTTGAAAAGTTCGAAAGATTTTCAAGATGAAGTGCAAAATCATTGTAACAAGAATATAAATAGTTTATGATAAGATCATAAAGGAATATATTTAAGTTACAAGTTTAGCATAATACCTAAGATTTAAGGAATCGGTCCGTGGATTTGCATTTCCCGAAACACCATAAGAGTATGGAGCGTTCGAGATATGTAATTGAACCTTGTTTGACATGGTAAGATCAAGGTATAATTCATAAAGCTGCTATTATATTTTAAAGATTAAAAGCTTTAGAGACTACGTTTTCCACTAAAAGAGCTCCATCATAATCCGCTGAAATGACACCATATAAGGTTATGGTTTGGGATAAAACCCAAGTAGTCCTTTCTTAAACATTGGTATGCTATGCATAAGAAAGATGTTTGCAACCAAAGTCGGATAAACTGTCTTTGTATTACTGTTAAGTATTCCTCCATAAACACCGGAGACAAAAGTGTTTGTCGCTTAGAACGTCAAGTTTCTTTGAGAAGGAATTTTCTTTGTGAAAAGTTAAGTGGGAGGACAATAGAACTTTGATAAGGTTAAAAGAACCTTAGCTATATGTGCAAAGTTGCGACCGAAAAGTGTTAGGAGGCAGCAACAATGCTCATGGCTCACGTGCCTCAAAGGTTGTGGTCACGGAGGTCTAAGTTTCTATTGAAACAAGTAGGTCGGATGAACAATCAAATACCAAGATTTGAGGGTTGAATCATTATTTGAGAATAATGAACCTACTACATGCAAAGAAGCGATGATGGGCCCTGACTCCGTCAAATGGCTTGAAGCCATATAATCCGTGATAGTTCCATACACGAGAAATCAAGTTTTGAACTTGAAGGACCCTCGAAAAAGGTGTAAGACCTTGCAGTTGTGTTTGGATCTATAAAGAAGTAGACATGGATGTTTCACATCTATGAAATAGTCGACATGTTGGGAAAGAGTTCACAACAATGTTCAAAGGTTGTATATGACAAGATTTGATCTTTCATAGCGATTTTTAGTCTAGACGGATTAATGTAGCAACCACTACATATAATTTGTTATGTGGTAGTAGAATAAACAAAACAAGTTCTTCTAATAGAATCGTTACCTAGGACGTGTGCATGACACGGTCCATAAGGTTTTGTTAATTCAAAGGATGCTAAAAGAATATGCAAACTTCAATGGTTAAAGTGAGCATAGCGGAGTTGGAATCTTCACTGTGATGAAACTGTTAAAGGAGTTTAAAAGTTCATTAGAGACGATGAAGATGCTTGCATTTGCAAGAAATTAAGTGGGAGCGCTAAAGACATATTTCTAATACATTATGTGGAGGACATATTGTTGATTAGAAATGATGTATATCTTATTAACACATATTAAGAATTTCATCCCGATGAAAGACTTAGGCAAAACCCAAATATTTGGCATCAATAGATGCTAATATGGTTGTGCCAAAAGTACATAGACGAGATATTGAATGAGTTCAATATAGAAACTACAAGAAAGGTTCTTGTCGCACAGAAAGGATTGAATAAATTCAATATTGATGATATATTCAAGTGTATTGACATTTGGTAAGTGAAACAAAGATTCAAGTATAGATTGATACTTGATGTATGAAATCACAAAGAGTATTTATATCAATCATCTTTGTGATATGTACAAATCAGATATGTCCTATGCTCGAAATGTTGTGAGCATATACCAGCATGATTTGTAAGATGATCATTGGACAATAGTAAGGATATTCTTATGATCTTTTGGAAGAACTAAGAGTATATTATTTGTAGAAGTGACAAATAGATGGTTAGTTCATTGTAAAAGTACTACATTGATACTAGCTTTGTCACAAAGTACAAATTTAGTTTATCTCAATCTAAACTAAGGGTGGCACAATATAATGGAAAGTGAGTTCCATAATGGATTTGGATGAGTTCCAAAGTTAAGACATTGTGAGATACTACAACAAAAGGCTAAGTATATGAGGCTATTATAGCAGCAAAGAGGGCATTTGTGTCAAGTAGTTTGTTATCAAACTAGGTGTAGTTCACAGGATAATACTATGAAGATATATTGTCGACAATATTGTCAACATGTTTTAACCCCAAAGAACTAAAGGTCACACGAAAGACCAAATTTATACAAAGCCATCTCATTAGAGAATGAGTGATGCGAGACGCAAAGACATGCAATTAAACACGGACCTGGAAGTGTCAGATCCCGGAGATCAGTTGACCACTAGCAATCATGTACATACAACACGGAAAGCCATAGGTGTTGAATACACAAAGGTTTGAAACTAGATTATTGACTCTAGTGCAAGTGGGAGACTGTTGGAGATATGCCCAAGAGGCAATAATAAAGTAGGTTATTATCATATCTTCATACTTATGATAAATGTTTACATTCATGCTATAATAGTATTAACAAGGAAACCATTAATACTTGTGTGATTTGTAAACTTAATTTGAAGTCCCTAGTATAGCCTCTATACTTCACTAGCTTGTTGGTTGATTGATGATTGTGGTTTCCAAATCATGAACATTGAGATGTTATCAACAACAAGATCATATCGTTAGGAGAATGATATGGTGGACATACTCCTATAGATAAGCGTAGCATAAAGATCAAGTCATTTCAATAGTTCAATTGCTATATGCTTTACGATACATAGTAACCTAATTCCTTCGACCATGAGATCATGCATATCACCTTTACGGATGGATGCTTTGATGTCATCAAACACCACCGTAATGGGGTGGCTATAAAAGTGGCATTGAGTGTTCGGAAAGTATTGGTTGAAACACATGGATCAAGAGTGGGATTTGTCCATCCACATGACGGATAGATATACTCTGGGCCCTCTCGGTGAAATGTCATCCAATTAGCTTGCAAGCATGTGGCTCTGAGGATCACATATCACGGAACGAGAAAAGAGTACTTATCGATGTGAGGTTGAACTAGGTATACGAGATACCGACGATCATAACCTCGGATAAGTAACATATCGTGAGACAAAGGGAAATTGGTATCGTATGTAAGTGGTTCATTCGACGTAAGTAATCGTAGAAATATGTGGAGCCATATGAATTTCAGATTCCTCTATTGGTTATTGTTCGGAGAAGTGTCTCGATCATGTCCGCATAATTCACGAACCGTAGGGAGACACTTAAGGATTGACGTTGTTTGAGTAGTTATGGTATTATGAGAAAGAGACCGAATGTTGTTGAGTCTCGGATGGGATCCGGGATATCACGAGGAGATCCGAATGGTCGGAGAATAAGATTCATATAAGGAAAGTCCCATTGAGTTGGGGAATGGTTAGGTGTTTTCATCGGGAACATTCTAGAAGGTCCGGAATGTCGGCACTGGGGGAAGGGTACATGAATGTGTCATTGTAAGTTGGAATGATTGCATCATGTACTAGGTGTTCTGCTGTCCAAAATAAAGGGTTTATTTAAATCCTAAATTGAAAAGTCAAACGGCTAGTTTGAAAGTCAAACGGCAATTTTGGGAAGTGGGAAGAGAGGAGGATTGGTGGAGGCGAATTGGAGGAGGGTTCCTCCCTTGGCAGCGCCCACCAAGCCGACTTGGGAGGGACTCACCTCCCCTAGGCCGCCCCCTCCCACCTATATAAGGAGGCGGGGCTCCCTCCTAGCACACACTAGTTCCTATCCTCTAAACTAAACCCTAGACCTAAACCCTGCGCTTAGAGCTAGCTATTTTCCCGGTTTAGAGCCTTCTATTTCGGTTTAGAGCCTTCTAATTGGTTTAGAGCCTTCTAATTGGTGTGTCTAATTACTAGACCACTAATAGCCTCTCTCATAAGCTCCACCATACTACTTTGGCTTAAGGCGAAGCCTCAGATTTCCCTCTACTTGGTACCACGCCGTTGTCACTTAGGAATCGCGAGGAGAGTGCTACAACCTCCATTTTCTTTGGAACAAGGAGAGGAAGGTCTTCGTCAGTACCGAACGTGTGACCGATTGCGGGGCGCCTTTAACGTGATTTGGAAGGATCGTCACGCGATCTTGAGATCGGAAAATCGACTACATCACCCACGAGAATCTGCCTCGTTAACCGGGCTTTGGAATCTTCGAGGGTGAGTTCCACTATCGACTCGTTGCTACAATCTAGTAGATAGATCTTGGCTTGTTTGTTTGTATGCGATAGAAAATTTTTGTTTTCCATGCTACGAACCCCTCAGCTTTAGAATCGGAGCTTGAAAAGGTTTGAAGAGTCGATCCATATGATATTGTCGAGGATCTCAAATTAATCTTTGAGACTCATGCGGCAATTGAAAGTTATGAAGCTTCGAAAAGTTCTTTAACCGCAAGATGGAAGAGGGTAGCTCGTCGGTGAGCATGTGCTTAAGATGTGCAGGCGCAAAATAAACTTCAAAGTTTGGGTATAGTGATTCCTAATACTTTGGGGTTTACCGCATCCTCCAATCATCGCCACCAAGTTACAAGAACTTTGTGATGAACTACAACATGCGAACATGAACAAAGAGTTGCGTAACTATTTGCTATGTTAAAATCTGCGAAGTGGAGATCAAGAAAGAGCACCAAGTGTTGATGGTCAATAAGACCACCAAATTCAAGAAAGGCAAGTCTAAGCAAAGGACACTTCAAGAAGGGTGGTAAGAAAGTTACCACGCCGACGAAGAAGACCAAGGCTGGACCTAAGCCCGAAATCAATGCTTTTACCGCAAGGGAGAAGGTCCTTTGGGCGGAATTGCCCAAAGTACTTGGCGGATTTGAAGAACGGCAACATCAAGAAGAAAGGTATATCGATATACATGTTATTGATGTGTATCTCACTAGTATTCGTAGTAGTGCTCGGTATTTGATACTGGTTGGTTGCTCATATTTGTAACTCGAACAGGAGCTGCGAATAAACGGAAGCTAGTGAAGAACGAGGTGACGATCGGCGTGAAGCGGATCAAAGGTTGATGTGATCGTGACGACGCTACCTCTTCATCTACCATCGGGATTAGTTTTATACTTAAATAATTGTTATTTGGTGCCTGCGTTAAGCATGAACATTATATCGGGATCTTGTTTATTGCGAGACGGTTACTTGTTTAAATCCGAGAATAATGGTTGTTCGATTTATATGAGTAATATGTTTTATGCACATGCACCTTTGATAGATGGTCTATTCATATTGAATCTCGATAGTGGAAATACACATATCAACAACATTGAGGCTAAACGTTTGAAATCAGCGATAATTGACCTATATGTGGCAATCGTCTTGGTCACATTGGAGTGAAGCGTATGAAGAAACTCCATTCGATGGACTTCTTGAATCACTTGATTTCGAATCACTTGAAAGATGCGAAGCATGTCTGATGACTAAGACTCCATTTTCTGGTATGATGGAGCGAGCTACAGACTTATTGGAAATCATACATACCGATGTGTGTGGTCCAATGAGTGTAGCATCGCGCGGTGGTTATCGTTATGTTCTTACCTTCACGGATGATTTGAGTAGATATGGGTATATCTATTTCATGAAACATAAGTCCGAAACTTTCGAGAAGTTTAAGGAGTTTCAAAGTGAGGTAGAGAATCAACGTAACAAGAAGATTAAATTTCTACGCTCGATCGTGGAGGTGAATATCTAAGTTACGAGTTTGGCGAGCATTTGAAGAAATGTGGAATACTTTCAGATTGACACCGTCGGGAACACCACAACGTAATGGTGTGTCGAACGTCGTGTCGAACTCTCTTAGATATGGTTCGTTCTATGATGTCACTTACATTTACGCTATCATTTTGGGGTTATGCATTAGAAACAGCGCATTCACTTTAAATAGGGCACCGTCTAAATCCGTTGAAACGACACCATATGAATTATGGTTTGGGAAGAAACCTAAATTGTCGTTCCTTAAAGTTTGGGGATCTGAAGCCTATGTAAAGAAGTTACTGGGACAAGCTTGAACCCAAAGCGGAAAAATGCGTCTTCATAGGATACCCGAAGGAAACTATTGGGTATACCTTCTATCATAGATCCAAGGCAAAATCTTCGTTGCCAAGAATGGATCCTTTCTAGAGAAGAATTTCTCTCGAAAGAAGTGACTGGAAGGAAAGTAGAACTCGACGAGGTTGTCGAACCTTCTCTCGAAATTGCGAGTAGCGCAGACGGAAGAAGTTCTGTGGTGCGGCACCAATAAGAGAGGAAGCTAATGATGGTGATCATGAAACTTGGTTGAGGTTACTCTGAGCCTCGGAGGTCAACGAGAACTCGTACCACTCCAGTTGGTATGATTCCGTTATGAATGTCATGGTGGACAACACCGATTACACTGAGACATATGAGGAAGCGATGATGAGCCTAGCTACCAATAAATGGCAAGAAGCCATGAAATCCGAGATTGGATCCATGTACGAACACCAAGTTTGTACTTTGGTGGACTTACCGGATGGCCGAAGGCTGTCGAGAACAAATGGATTTTCAAGAAGAAAACAGATCTCGATGGTAATGTTACTGTCTATAAAGCTCGACTTGTCGCAAAAGGGTTTCGACAAATTCAAGGAGTTGACTACGATGAGACTTTCTCACCATGGCGAAGCTAAAATCTGTGAGGATTATGTTAGCAATCGCGCATATTATGATTATGAGATATGGCGGATGGATGTCAAAACAGCATTCCTCAATGGAGACATTGATGAAGAGTTGTATATGATGCAACCCAAAGGTTTTGTCGATCCTAAAGATGCTAACAAGGTATGCAAACTTCAACGGTCCATCTATGGATTGAAGCAAGCATCGAAGTTGGAATCAACGTTTTGATAAGGTGATCAAAAGTTTTGGTTTTATACAAACTTATGGAGAAGCTTGTATTTACAAGAAAGTGAGTGGGAGCTCTGTAGCATTCTTAATACTGTATGTGGATGACATATTATTGATTGGGAATGATGTAGACCTTCTTAATAGTGTCAAGGAATATTTGAATAATAGTTTTTCAATGAAGGATCTTGGCGAAGCAGCTTACATATTAGGCATAAAGATTTATAGAGATAGATCGAACGCCAAATATCATTGTCACAAAGTACATATTTGGACAAAGTTCTAAAGAGGTTTGGAATGGAAGATAGCAAGAAAGGGTTCTTGCCCATGTTGCTAATACGACCTTGAGTAAAACTCAAAGTCCAACATCGGCAGAAGATAGAGAAAGGATGAGTAAGACTCCCTATGCCTCAGCCATAGGATCTCTAATGTATGCCATGCTATGTACTAGACCCGACATTGCATATGCTGTTAGTTTAACTAGCAGATATCAAAGTGATCCGAGTGGATCATTGGACAATGATCAAAACATCCTTAAGTACTTGAGAAGAACTAAGGATATGGTTCTTTCTTATGGAGGTGATGAACATCTCGTTGTTAATGGTTATACCGATGCTAGTTGGAACACCGATCCGGATGATTCTAAATCACAATCTGGATACGTATTTATTTTGAATGGTGCAGCGATTAGGAGGAGTGCAAAGCAAAGCGTTGTGGCGAGATCTTCAACTGAATCGGAATACATGGTCTCGGAAGCTTCACAAGAAGCGATATGGATGAAAGAGTTCATTACTGAGCTGGGTGTGGTTCCTAGTCGCTGGACCCAATGTCTATCTCTTGTGATAACATGGGCGCCATAGCCAATGCGCAAGAACCAAGGTCACACAAGAAGTCAAGCATATCAAGCTGCGTTTTCACGCTATTCGAGAACATATCCAGGATGGGGATATAAAGATTTGCAAAGTACACACAGATCTGAATGTGGCGGATCCGTTGACTAAACCTCTCCCGAGGGCAAAACATGACCAACACCAAACTGCCATGGGTGTTCGGTATATTACCATGTAATCTAGATTAGATGACTCTAGTGCAAGTGGGAGACTGTTGGAGATATGCCCTAGAGGCAATAATAAATGTAGTTATTATTATATATCTTTGTGTTTATGATAAATGTTTACATTCATGCTATAATAGTATTAACAAGGAAACATTAATGCTTGTGTGATTTGTAAACTTAATTTGAAGTCCCTAGTATAGCCTCTATACTTCACTAGCTTGTTGGTTGATTGATGATTGTGGTTTCCCTATCATGAACATTGAGATGTTATCGACAACAAGATCATATCGTTAGGAGAATGATATGGTGGACATACTCCTATAGACAAGCGTAGCATAAAGATCAAGTCATTTCAATAGTTCAATTGCTATATGCTTTCTGATACATAGTAACCTAATTCCTTCGACCATGAGATCATGCATATCACCTTTCTGGATGGATGCTTTGATGTCATCAAACACCACACCGTAACAGTGGTGGCTATAAAGGTGGTATTGAGTGTTGGAAAGTATTGGTTGAAACACATGGATCAAGAGTGGGATTTGTCCATCCATATGACGGATAGATATACTCTGGGCCCTCTCGGTGAAATGTCATCCAATTAGCTTGCAAGCATGTGACTGGGTCACAAGGGATCACATATCACGGGAACGAGAAAAGAGTACTTATCAGTAACGAGGTTGAACTAGGTATGCAGAGATACAAGCGATCATAACCTCGGATAAGTAACATATCGTGAGACAAAGGAAATTGGTATCGTATGTAAGTGGTTCATTCGATCGCAAAGTAATCGAGAAATATGTGGGAGCCATATGAATTTCCAGATTCCTCTATTGGTTATTGTTAGAAGTGTCTCGATCATGTCGCATAATTCACGAACCGTAGGGAGACACATAAGGATTGACGTTGTTTTGAGTAGTTATGGTATTATGAGAAAGAGACCGAATGTTGTTCGGAGTCTCGGATGGGATCCGGGATATCACGAGGTGATCCGGAATGGTCCGGAGAATAAGATTCATATAAGGAAAGTCCCGTTTCGGAGTTGGGGAATGGTTCCGGTGTTTTCATCGGGAACATTCTAGAAGGTCCCGGAATGTCCGGCACTCCGGAGGGGGAAGGGTACATGAATGTGTCATTACATATTGGAATGATTGCATCATGTACTAAGTGTTCTCGCTGTCCAAAATAAAGGGTTTATTTAAATCCTAAATTGAAAAGTCAAACGGCTAGTTTGAAAGTCAAACGGCAAGTTTTGGAAAGTGGAAAGAGGAGGAGAAGTGGAAACCGAGTTGGGGAGGGATTCCCTCCTCCCCAAGCCGGCGCCTCCCAAGGCCGACTTGGGGCGGGCCTCCTCCCCTTGGCCGCCGGCCCTCCCACCTATAAAAGCAAGGGCAGGGCTCCCCTCCTAGGACACACAAGTTTCCACCTCTAATCTCCGGTTTAGAGCCGTTTTGGTTTAGAGCTTCTAATTGCTTTAGCCAGCGGTTTAGAGCCTTCTAATTGGTTTAGAGCTTCTAATTGCTTTAGCCAGCGGTTTAGAGCCTTCTAATTGGTTTAGAGCCTTCTAATTGGTGCGTCTAATTACTAGACCACTAATAGCCTCTCTCATAAGCTCCACCATACTACTTTGGCAAAGCGAAGCCTGGGATTTCCCTCTACTTCCGGTACCACGCTGTTGTCTTGGAATCGCGAGGAGAGTGCTACAACCTCCATTTGCTGGAACAAGGGAGAGGAAGGTCTTCGTCGAGTACCGAACGTGTGACCGACTGCGGGAGCGCTGCTGGAACGTGGCGCTGGAAGGATCGTCTACGCGATCTTGAGATCGGAAAGAGTACGACTACATCACCCACGAGAATCTGCTCTCGTTAAACACTTTGGAATCTTCGAGGGTAAGTTATTCCATCGACTCGTTGCTACAATCTAGTAGATAGATCTTGGCTTGTTTGTTTGTATGCGATAGAAAATTTTTGTTTTCCATGCTACGAACCCCGACACTTCTTGCCTGCATGCAGTAACAGTGAGGGCCATGTAACCCCTTATCCACTCCCCACAACTTGCATTTTAGTGGCTGGCTATATCTTTACTATTAAATTCGAGTTGGTGGCTCACTTTAGGGTCAAATATTGAGAGAATCTGGACCATCTAATACAACAATCAAACATTGAGAAAATCGTAACCATCGAATCATCCACTTCCGTCAACCAGCCGTGAGTCCAGTTTTTTTGGTAACCAATAATCAGAGAAGTGTTATATGTCCAACAATCAAGGACCACAATCGCAGAAATAAATGAAAACAAAAAACAAATGACCCGCTCGTCCTTTCCTGAACAAACTAATGTGGAAAGCAATCACGGTTAATTAGGACTCGACCTGAACGCTGAAGTTGTGTTCCGTGGTGGTCGATATGCCATTCCTTCGTCGCCCATCAACCCGAAGTCCAAACGATTTTTCCGGCCCGAGGCTTTCTCTCGCTCAATTCTCCAGCCTCCAGGTTGTTAGGGTTTCTCCACTTTGAATGCCGCCACCATCACAGGCTACTCCGGCCGCGAGTAGACTTCTCGACCGGCCCATCTCTGGTCTCTGGCCCTTCCCACCTCGCGCCGCCGGTAGCCTCCTCGTCTGACCCATGTTCCAAGCTCACTAGACTACGGCCGTCATAGGTGAGTGCTGCTCGACACGTCCGTGCCGCCGCTTCTCTGGCCCAGCGCGGCGGGACCCTTGCTACTCCGACCTTCACTACGCCGTCCTCAACGACTTGCGGCCAGTGCATCACCCGGCGAGGCTTACTACCGATCTTCCTCACCTTCTGGCTAGATGCTTGCTTCTACATACTATCGCCGAATTTTGTGTTCGATCCCCGTCACAGAATTGATCTAATAGTAAAAAAGGTACGATCCAATCTAGCAAGTCTAGCTCTCCCTAATGTATTCCTTTTCAACCTTTGAATAACAATCTCATATTTCCGAAAAATACCACTATATTGTCGTATATAATAAATTAATTTGTACACCTACTTTCTACTTCTTTAGCAATTTTGAGCAGAACAATAAAAGTGAGCTACAATAAGTAGTATGTACTGCATGTACAATCAAAAGACATCACGAGGCATTTGACAAAAAAGAATAATTGATGCACATATACTTTGCTTGTTGATCCGTGGCAACACATAAGTAGCTTGCTATTTATCCTAATTTGCGTGTTTCTTTCTATATGAATTTACAACTTTATTATAGCACTCTAATGTATGCAATATATTCTCACCCGATCAAGGAAATTCGAGTCTGGGTGTTGCTTTTGAAGAACAACACTACCATAACATTAGCTACACGCTAATATTTTTCTTCATCGTGGCAACACACGACTATTTAGTAAACAAAACTAGATAAATTGAGAGTGGAATAGAGAGAGGGTGTTGGTGGAAAAGAAGAAGTTATGACATAAACAAGAGCATGATATACAGTTTGAGTAACCCGAACTGGATGCTCTTTCTATCAGATGGATGGTCTTGCCGTTGAAATGTTGGAATATTGAAGTGCATAATGTTTAAGTGTGGTGGGAAATTATACTTGGAAATGAAGAGACAAATGGTACGTCTAACGAATATGCATATTGTATTTCAGTAAATTTCTGTTTTGTTTTCTGTTACTTGAGTAAGATACTCCTATCATCTTTAGTTCCACTAATCTACTTGCAACTTGCGCTGTAATTAGAAGACAAGAGATAAATGGTATGTCTAATGAATATTTTAATATTATTGTCAGTTGGTAAACAAGAATAATTGGTGCAACAGTGATTTCCCCATCTTGATTGACCTTGTCTTAAATGATATTGACATACTGATCCCGCTTGGTTGGCGAAAAGCACTGGTAAGGGAATGGAAAGATTGCTCTATGGTATGTAGGTAATTATATTATCAGATGGTATGCAAGGGGATTGACACACTGATCCACGGGCGGAGCCTCTTGGAGGCCATACTGGGCTCCGGCCCAGTCTTATCAAAGTGCAAAAAAAAATTATTAGTGTAGATGACCCAAGCCCAACCGTCCATCTGGCCAGGACTACGACCGACCCGACCGAGTCATTTGCGTACGACAGCTCCAAGCCAAAAAATCCCCATCTCTAGGTCTCTCTTCTTCTCCAATCACTTCTCCAACCCTCTAATCCCCAAGGTCCTCTACTCCTGCGTATAATAGCTCTCTCTATTTCTTCCATTCTGACTCAAACCAGTCCAAATTGAAGCAATCTGCAAGCCCCAATTTCAGATCGTGATGGCTATGAGCAGTCTACCGTCCAGCCGCCATGGACATTGCTAGTGGAGCATCAAATCGAGGAAGGTATGCAAGAAATCAAGTCATAGAATGTTTAATCCCTTTGCTATGTGACAGATCTGAAACTAGAGAATCACCTTACGTTGTTGATTTGTTGGATTGTCTAATTGCACATTTAATTCCATGCCGATTGTGATATCTGTAGTTTTTATTTTGACAGCACATATGTACTAGGTAGCTCTGATTTGGTTCAAGCGTTCAAGATAAAACCATGGATAGATTTATCAAAAGAAAAAGAGAAGATGCATCTGCAACTGCTCAAGGTTCTTCTGCCCCTGAACCTGAACCTAAATCATTGGCATTAGCATCGGTTGAAGTTGAACAACAGAGACAAAATGAAGAACAACGGCCAGCTAAACCAGTCATATTCAGAGGCATTGAGTTTTTAGAGCGAGATCCGGCGTTACGCCCGCAAATTTGGCAATATCCGCAAGACGTGAGAGATGAAGTACGAAGAGCTTATATGCAGCTAGGTCCTATGCAGCCCAAACTCAAGAAGTACAAGCCTTATGGACCACAAGGACATCAACGACGTTTTCAGTTTAGTTGGTTCCATCTTTTTCCATCATGGTTGGAGTATTCCGAGAGTAGCGGTCGTGCCTATTGCTTCTTTTGTTTTCTGCAGCAAAAACATCAAAAAAAGAAGTGGTTTTGATGTCTTCACGGTGCTAGGTTTTGATGGCTGGAAAAGAGTAAATGATGGGAAGAAGTGTGCATTTTTATCTCATGTTGGATCTGGACCTTGCTCACAACACATGAATGCAGTGAGAGATCGTCAAGCTATATTAAATCAGTCAAATCATATAGCAACCATTATAGAGGTGCAAAGCAACAAGGACAAAGAAAAAGATCGATTAAGGCTGAGAACAACCGTTGCAACTGTCAAGTGGCTCACATTTCAGTCTTGTGCTTTTAGAGGCCATACAACGAACAAATCCGTCAAGAGGAGGGAATTTCATTGAAATCTTAAAGCTTCTTGGAGAATTCAATCCGATATTGCAGCTGTCATTTTGGAGAATGCTCACGTTGTTCTAGATACATATCTCATGAGATCCAGCAGGAGATCTTGAGTATCTATGCAATGAAGGTTAGAGCCCATATCCGTCGTGAAATTGGAGATGCAAAGTTCTCTATTCTAGTGGATGAAACATGTGATGTGGCAAAAAGAGAGCAAATGGCAATTGTTCTCAGATTCGTTGAAAAAGATGGAGTTTTACAAGAGCGCTTCTTTCAGCTGATACATGTAAGGAACACCAAATCATTAACACTAAAGCAAGAGTTATGTGCTGAATTATCCAACCATTCGTTTGATATCCAAAATCTTCGCGGGCAAGGCTACGTGAGCAAGCAACATGAAGGAGAGTTTAATGGATTGCAATCACTTTTCCTCAAAGATTGTCCTTATGCATATTATGTTCACTGTTATGCCCATCGTTCACGACTTGCACTTGCTGCATCTAGGGATGTTGTTCCTGTTAGCCAATTCTTTCAGCAACTTCTATTTATAATAAACACGGTTGACTCCTCTTCCAAACGACATGATGAGCTCCATGATGCCCAGATTCTTGAGCTGGGACGCTTGCTAGATATGGATCAGATTGAGACCGGTAAAGGGGAAAATCAGATCGAGCAATGAAGCGACACGGAGACACAAGATGGGGTCTCATTTAGCTTCAATTTCAGCCTCATGGATATGTTTAATGTCGTAAGTTCAGTTCTACAAACTATTGGCTCCGATGCAACTGCTGGGTCAAATCGTCTTGATGGAATCTTGCTTTCAATTACTTGACCTCTTATGAGTTTGCATTTGTCCTATGTATGATGAGAGAAATATTGGGAATCAGTGATGCGCTTGGAAAAGCTTTACAAAAGAAAACACAGGATATAGTAAATGCAGTCCGTCTTGTGTTATCAACTAAAGCACTTCTAGAAGAAATGCGGTCAGATGAGGGTTGGGAATATTTTTATCTCCAAGTTGTAGAGTTCTGTGCAGATCATGGCATCGACATTCCAGACATGAATGAGACATATATTCTGCGTGGTGGTCGTGCTCGTCGTCAGCCTGATCATTTTACTAAGGAGCGTTATTTCCGAGTGGAAATATTTCGAGCAACATTGGACAGCCAGCTTAATGAATTAAATCTGAAGTTTAATGAGAAGGTGATGGGTCTTTTGTCCATAAGTGGTACTCTGATTCCAAAGAATGGATTTGCATCCTTCAATGCTAAAGACATATGCAAAATGGTTGGAAAGTACTATCCAGCAGATTTCACACAACAAGATATGATTGGATTAGAGCATCAGTTGAACCATTTTGCCCATGATGCTTCCAATAGTGAAGATTTAAAGAAAATCCCAACATTGACTGCTCTTTGTCGATGCCTTGTTGTCACAGGACACCACATGATCTACAATTTGCTTGATAGATTGCTTCGCTTGCTTATTACTCTCCCTGGTTCGACCGCTAGTGCTGAGCGTGCATTCTCTAGCTTGAAAATTATCAAGACGAGATTGCGCAACAAGATGGAAGATGATTATCTTGCAAATAGCTTGCTGGTACAAGTAGAACGAGAAATTGCTGCACAATATAGCTATGAGGATATAATGGCGGACTTCAAGGCTCGCAAGAATAGGAGAGCAACCCTGTAGTTAGTATCTGGCTCATAGTCTAGCTAGCTTGGTTTGCTTGTAGTTTGGTATATCGTCTTTTGCTTTAGAGCATTAAATCTGAATCAATGTTCTAATATGGTAACATGTGAACATCTATATTACTAGTAGATCTTTATATGGCTATTTTCTGAACATTTTTTTGCAAGACTTGCGTGTGATTGTTTGACATATAGGCAACTGGCCCTCCCTTTGTTTTGCGCCACACTCCGCCACTGCACTGATCAATATAGCTATAGATTTTGGGTTTTTGTTGCCAAAAATAATGCGTGCAGAATGTTTGATTTTTCATTGATGTTAGAATTTCTTCTTTAGCTTCGAATAAAGACAAGTCATTTTGATATTCAATGGTCTAATATACCTGATAGGGTTTACTCAAAATTAGTTAAATAGCGATATGCAGATATTATACTTTAGACAATTTATGCTCTCTTATTTCTCCTGAATGGATTAAGGCTAAAGATGTTTCATTGTGTGTTTGTTTGGTTGAAAGAAAGAGCGTGTTCATTGTTGGGAGAGAGAAAGACGGTTAACCAGTATCACAAGAATATATCAATGTTTAGTGGATAATTAGAACCACATTGGAATCTTTGTTTGAAGTGCTTATAAAATTGCTTGTTGAATGAGTTTATATTGTGTACTACATGATCCCTTTTGCTTCATTAAAGTTAGACCTACAATGCGGCTCCATCAATATGGTGGGAACTAAAGTAGATTGAGGGGATTAAATCCTTTGTAAGTCAAAATTGTCTACAATCCTCTCCTATCTCCTTTAGAACAGGTTGAGAATATGGCCAAATAGTTACAAATTGCCTTGCAGATACATGGATTAGGAAAATGCAAGAGTCCTTACAGATACAGTGATTAGGAAACTGCATGCACTCGACGAGGCGATGATGCAAAATAGAATGTTATGGTTTTGGAAGTAAGAATGCATTTGACTTTCTAATGAGAAAGAGTGAATAGACTATCTAAGAGGGGGAAAGATATCTATATAGGATAACCAAAAGATACCAATAGATTAATAATTTTAAATATATATCATATCATTTTCCCATGGCAACGCACGGGCATTCAACTAGTATATATATATGAGAAATAGCCAGCTAAACACAGGCATAGCTGCGCATAGCCTATCCACCGTTGATTCTCTCCCCTTTTGATATAGGGAGCACATGTATCCAGACCCAGGATGTTGGCTCAATAGTAACGCCGTTAGTGTTCCTTTGATGCATGCATGAAGCCCTAGCAAAACAAAGCTTATAAAATTTCATTTAGGTGAGGCAAACGCTAATATACAACATGCGGTAAACCCTAATATACTACATGCATGAAGCCCTAGCAAAACAAAGCTTATCAAATTTCATTTAGGTGAGACAAACCCTAATATACAACATGCGATAAACCCTAACCCTAATATACTACACGATAAACCCTAATATACTACATGCATGAAGCCTAGCAAAACAAAGCTTATCAAATTTCATTTAGGTGAGGCAAACCCTAATATACAACATGCGGTAAACCCTAATCCTAATATACTACACGGTAAACCCTAATATACTACATGCATGAAGCCCTAGCAAAACAAAGCTTATCAAATTTCATTTAGGTGAGGCAAACCCTAATATACAATATGCGGTAAACCCTAACCCTAATATACTACACGGTAAATCCTAATATACTACATGCATGAAGCCCTAGCAAAACAAAGCTTATCAAGCTTCTGCATGCAAAACCTGTTTTAATCCTTGTTCTCAATCCCTTCTCATTTTAGATGCTAAAACTTTTGTAGCCAAAACAGTGTGCTAAATTGGAACCCATGCCAAACCCTAGATTCTTGCATGCATGCACAAAACTAACACCGTTATCTCAGCCATGTTCCACCCCACTTCCATCTAGAGGTTGCATGCATTTGATCCCTAAATCCAATGGTGCTCTGCCTATGCGAAGCTACGCCTGTGAGTAGAAAATCCGCGTCGATATATATATATATTCTCCCACCTCCATATGAAAACCCTAGACAAATCTAAGATGAAAAAAAGAGCTTTTTATCTCATCCCTCCCCTTGTGGAGAAGACCCTTGCTGGGTAACAAGGCCTCTAGATTTAATCTATGATATGTTCAAGGTGCTCTTCAAGTACTTGGATCTTCTACTTTGTTGAACTCTATTGCAAGAGATCTCTTTGGTAGTGAAATCTATCCTTGCAGTCTCTTCAACCTTGGAATTTATTCATTTTCTTGCCAATCTTTCCTTCGTGGAACTGTACCTTGTGTTTCTTATGCATGTATTATATTGGTTAGGTGGTTCAGGCGAATCAGAGAAAACCAATTTTGGTTTGGTCTACGTTTGTATCCTCGATTTCCACTCGCGTGTTCATCGTGTTCTTTGTTCCCTCCCCCAAACCCCCCTCAAATCTATGAAGATTGGGACACCCTAGAGGTTATGCCTATAACACCTTTGCTTTGGGGCGGGTTTGTGCACAGTAGTGAGCAACTAGCTTATAGGTGGTTGCATTTGAGGCATCGGCTCCACCCCTTCATCATCATGAAACTCAAGATAGGCGGCATCCTCCATGTGCAGCACTCCATCTATCCTTGCGTCCGGTCCCTGGCGAGACCCATGTTTCTCCTCCACAAAAGTACCATTGTCCCATATACCATCGTTCTCCTCCTGTTCCACATAAGAAGGACTTGACCTCTGGTATGGCAGTGGCCCTACCAGGCCCCCACTAGACAGCTTCGGTCGTGCAGGTCCCTTAAAGAGACCCACGTTTTTCCCCACTAGCCAGCGGAGCTATGAGTAGGCTAACTATCCTCATCCATGTGTCTAATCCAACTCTTGTGCCATCTCCTCTCGTTGCTCCTTGGTCCTCCCTCTCATCGGACCACCATCTCCGATCATCTTCTTCCGATCAATACTGCACCTTCCTTGTTCGCCTTCCTTGCACATGTCATCTCTCTGTTCTGGATGGGAACCAATTGATGACCCACAAGTATAGGGGGTGTATCGTAGTACTTTTGATAAATAGGAGTGTCGATCCCAACGAGGAGCAGAAGGTGTTGAACAGTGGTATGGAGCAGGAAATCCCTGTGAATACTTAGCAAACGGATTATTAGTAGTTTTCTGATAAGGCAACAAAACAAAGAGCAAGTAACAAAGGCAGTAAACAAACAGAGCAAGTGGCCCAATCCTTTCTTAGCAAAGGACAAGCCAGTGGAAATACTTATAAGAACCAAACGTTCTCGAGGACACATGGGAATTCTATCAAGTGCTTTCGCTTCAAATAGTTGAGTACTCTTCTTTGGTGTTCATAAGTGTTGTGTGGGTGAACCTGTGCTAACATACCGTCCTTCCTAGGACTAATACATACTTGTGATTAAACCCCCTACAAACATCCGTAACTATAGGAAAGTAATTAAGATATAAATCTAACCACAACCTTAAACTCTGAGATCCTACACTCCCTTGTGCAAAGATGTCCTAACGGGGGTTTAGGTTTATGTCACTCCGGCAACCCCGCGAATAGTAGCCAAATACACAATGCATCCCCCTAGGCCCATAAATGGTGAAGTGTCATGTAGTCGACATTCACATGACACCACTAGAATAATAACACCACAAGTTAAATACTAAACCATTGAATAATAACTCATCACAGATTCACTACTAACAACATGACTTCTCCCATGTCCTCAAGAACACAATGAACTACTCACAAGACGTCATATGGATCAAGATCAAAGATGATATGGTAATGGATAACAATATGAACATAAACAATAATCCAATGGTTCCACTCACAAGCATCAACTACAATAGTAATTAACACCGGGAAAGTTTCCCCTAATGAACTAAGCAATATCCAACACAATTGTTACAGCGAGACGGAGTGGTGATGATGGTGCTAGTGGAGATGATGGTGTGGATGATGATGATGATGATGATATCGATGAAGCCTAGCTTGATGATGGTATTGATGGCGACGGTCTCCCCTCTCCGGGAAGGAATTCCCCCGGCAGAAATCTGTCTACCGGAGAGATCTTTCTCTCTCGGTGTTTTCCGCCCCTAGAGGCGGCATAAATCTATCTGTGGTCGCTCCCCGAGGCTTAGGGTTCCATAGGGAAGATATAGGCGAAGGGGGAGAGTCGGAGTCCGGGCAGGTGGGCCACACCTTCCCTAGGCACGACCTTAGGTGGGCCCACGCCTAGGGGGTGTGGGCCCCCTGCGGCCCCCCTTCGCTCCTCCTTATGGCTTCCTTCGTCCTCAGGTAAAATAATATGTTTCCATATTTTTCTGGTATTTTTCTGATCTTCACGAAATTGCACCGAAACACCTTCTTTTCCATCAGAATCCAGACTCCGGCAGTCCATCCTCCAAGAATCATCCAACATGCATAAACATATGAAAAGCCATAAGTAATACCTCATAATAAGACAAATATCAATGAATAAAGGTAAATTATGATATAGAATGGTGATGCAAATTGGGCGTATCAACTCCCCCAAGCTTAGACTTCGCTTGTCCCCAAGCGAATACTGAGCTCAGTAAACATATCTACAGGTTTATGGAGTGAAGTGTCGATAAAAGAATACAAATAAGAAGCATCACACTTACCATTGCACAACTCATAGAAGAAAGTAACTCACCATTATATAACTTACCTTGCAACCAAGTACAACAGTCACAATAGAGATGCATAAAGATAAATCATAATTGGAATTGGCAAACTTGTTCTTGGTCAGAGAACACTTGGCAAACAGTTTCACAAAAGCTTTTTGTAGAAGTTTCAAAACAGGAACACTCTTTGCTCAAAAAGGTTTTTCACAAGTGAAGGCTTTCAAAGTAATACTCAATAGATAAGAGTTTTGTGCAAACAAGGAAGATAAAGAGCATGATTGAATAAATCACCATATGAATGCTTGAAACACAACAACTCAAATGCTTGCTGGAGATAGAGAGGAAGTAGGTTTACTGACTCAACTTGGAAGTGGGAGAAAGGTCCCTTCTTAGAGGGAAGCAGGGATTACAAGTCATAAAGAGCTTCCAAAAGATTATGGTACTTACTAGCTTTGAGCCCTCATTGCCCCTATCATAAGCATCTTGAGATAATTAAGGTTAAAGTGAACAAAGATGGAGTATATGCTTAACGAAATATAAGTTGGCAATATCATGTCCCTTGAATATGAGGGCCACTCCTCATGCTACATCAACTTTGGGCCCAGGCAAGTTCTTGTCATTGTAAGTACTTGCATATCATTGAGAACCGCCAACGGGGTACCCCTTGCACATGGTACAAGAGCTTTCCCATAACGAAAATGACAAGGCAAGCAGACAATGAGCATCTCAACAATCTTTTTATTTACTATATGTATAGTTTTTTATTGAGGATGCTTCACATAATGCTCACTATGGTGGTGCTGCAAGTTTCCACCATGATTAGGCATGGCTTAGGCTAGCGGCCCAGGCGTTTCTCTAACACAAAGTACAAACTCCATGGACTTACAAGTTCCCCTCTTATTTCACACCGTTGACATCCATAGACAAAAGAGCACGATATCAACGATGTACAAAGTACAAGTGCTATGTTGAAAACGTTACCGTGACAGCACGGTTCTGCTAATTCCAACGTATAGATGCAAGCATATACAACTTCGATGTCCACAATGGTTCAAGTCTATTAGGGGCAAGAAAATAAAGTGTGCCATCAAGTTCATGAGAGCTTTACTAACTAGTTTTCACATAACAAAATACTTTTTAATTCGGAAGGTAGATGAAGCTTGAGAATTTGCTTGGAATAACAAAAGCTACTAGGTAGATATGGTGGACACAAGTGGCAAAAGTTTGGTTCAAATGAATTTGGAAACATGAGAAGTATGCCTTCTCAAAACAGGTTTTTGGCTAGAAAGGCTGGGTAGCAAGCAAGAGAGTTGAAAGAAACAAGCAAACATACAAGTAATAAAGCCAAACATGCAATCTTCCTTGAAGACATAAAAGATCTTAAACAAAGAATACTAAGCTTATGAGCCAACAAGAAAGAAAACGAATGATACCAAATACCTGTAAGCCTTTTCTTTCTCTTTTTTTCTTTCAAACCTCAAAAATTGTTGCTATTGACCAGAACTCGGTTTGCCAAAACCAATTTATATCCACTTGATTCTCCCAAAGTGGTTCCAATACTGATCAACAAGATCCATCATATAATAAAGATTGCAAACTAAAATAAGAAGTGCAAAAAGTAAAAGATGAGACTTGTCATTAATATTCAATAAAGGCACTCACACCAAGGGATACATAGATAATCAACTAAAGGAGAGATACTTCCACATGCAAACCAAACTATAAGGTAACTTCTCTACCACATATATGAATCCACTAAAAAGGTAAAAGGTAAGAGATAATGGTGGTGATACCGCGACACTCCCCCAAGCTTGGAACAAGCCGAGGGGATGCCAAACCTGATGATGAAATACTCCTTTGGTGGTGGTGGTGTTCTCTTGTCATGGGTCAGAAAATCTTCCAGCATCTTACGAAGCCTGTTATTCTCCTCTTGAAGCAGATCCACCTTCATCCTCAAAGCACGGTACTTATCACAAAACTCGTTAGTGGTTCGAAGGGCTTCCGCTGCCTCAGGGCAGTATCTGAGTTTTGGACCAAAGGCTACGATTCCCTGCATGTGACGAGAAAAAACATCCGCAGTGCTAATCACTCTTGCAAAAGTAGGTTTCCTTCCCCTTGTTCATGTGGTGGTTTGTTCTTCCAAATTTATCTCCATGGGCTTCTTGCCTTTGTCGTCGGCAGAGGCCATGGTGCTCTAAACTTGAGAAGATTTCCTGACAGAAACAGATCGAAATGAAAACACGACGAGAACATGATGCATGAACCTAGGGGGATCCGGGGGTTATATATTACGAAGTTTCAATGCATAAGGAAGGTTTTGACACAGAAACAAGGCGGAGACGGAGTTCGGGGAGGCGACACCCCCCTCAGGCACGGCCAGGCTAGGCCCGCGCCTGGGGTGGGTTTGTCCACCCCGGGCTCCGTTTCCTCTTCAGTTTTGTCTCATAACTTCCCTTATATATTAAAAACATCAAAAATATAAAAAGATTGGGGTTTCACGAACCTTCTGTTTTCACCAGTTTTACCTATTAAAAAACGAACTCTACAGATTCCTTTCCTCCTTCTCCTGAGAATTTCCTTCATACAAAACCCTTGCACAAACTCAATGACAACATTAGTGTAAGCAAAAA
This sequence comes from Avena insularis, assembly GCA_023614405.1. Lineage (NCBI taxonomy): Eukaryota > Viridiplantae > Streptophyta > Magnoliopsida > Poales > Poaceae > Avena > Avena insularis. The sequence continues at coordinate 431,530,514 of CM042685.1, read as the reverse complement.
TAATATCTCTTAGGATCACACTTCAACTGAAAACCCATCAAAACAAGAGCTTATGTAAGAGGCAAATACAAATGATGGCAGAAATCTGTCAAAACAGACCAGCGGGTAAAGATTGATTTTTTTGAAGATCTTCTGTTGCTCAAATCAAAAAGTGCAGAACTAATTAAAGTTGGGTAACAACTTGGAGAACAAGCTCGGAAAAATGCAGCTCCATCTGAAGTACTGAGCTCCCTCACGAATTTTTACAATACAACACAAAAATCTGTCCCAGGACAGCCACTTTTCACAACTCCTCTACTTCACAAAAGTAGTTGAACTTGACACAAAAACCAAAACAAAAAGTATAAGGAGCGGTTATTACTGAGGTAATAACTTCCAAGACTCGACAAAACTCTTGGGTTATCTCCTAACAAGTACTTTTCTTTAATGCCTTTAAGTTAGGCTTGAAACTTTCAAGGATGCTCACATAGGATATATATATTTGAAGTGAAAGAGAGCATCAAGAAGCAAATAACCAACACACTTGAGTCTAACCCACTTCGTATGCTTGGGAGTATCATGAGAAAACGAATTGTTGAAACAAAAAGCCATAAGCATAGGAAGACAAAACAGATGCAACTTCAAAGCTTTCAACATAAAACGGGGAAACTTAACATCATTGAGATGCATAAAACCATGTTTACCTCTCTCAAAATAACTTTCAGTAGCACTTTGAATAAAGTTGACAATATATCTATCACTGGAAACAACTTTATCATCAGAATAAGCATACTTACAGTCACCAAAAAGAGGTCCAAGGCCATAGACTGGATCAATAGAAGCAAGTTGTTCCATCCTAAAATCTTTATTAGGCAAGCTATTTTCACAAGGAGCTTTAGCAAATTTGGAAAAGTTAAACTCATAAGAATCTCCATCAAACTTAGTTAAAACTTTTTCCTTCTTACAATCAATAATAGCTCCACAAGTGTTCAAGAAAGGTCTACCAAAAATGATAGGACAAGTTTTGCTAGCTGCTGAATTAAGCACTAGAAAATCAGCAGGATACTTAATCTTACCGCAGAGAACCTCCACATCTCTTACAATGCCAATGGGGCAAATGGTTTCCTTATAAGCAAGGTGAATAACCACATCAATGTCCTCAAGATCACAAGGATCAATCTCATGCATAATTTCCCTATAAAGCTCATAAGGAATAGCACTAGAACTAGCACCAATATCACATAAACCATAGTAGCAATGATCACCAATTTTAACAGAAAGCACGGGAACACTAGCTTTTCTAGTCTTACTAGGATGAGAGATAATATTAGAAGCGTCTTCACAGAAGACAATGTGCTCATCCTCTATATTTCTAGTGACAGTGTCTTTCACAATAGCTACCACAGGTTCAACATTCAATTGCTTACCAGGCTCCATAGTTTTCATTGTACCTTTATTATTTGCACTAATAATCATAGAATACTCCTTTACCTTAGCTGTGAAAGGCATTTTCTCAACATGAGGCTTAGGTACAATATGATTAGTAGTACAAACTTGAGTACTTTTAACAGAAACATGATTAACAACATCTTTATAAGGAGCATGGTACTTATTCCACTTCTTCTTTGGAATTTCTATGTAAGAGGCAAAGGCTTTAAAACAGTTGGCAATACTTTGGGAATCAAGACCAAACTCATTGCTAATATCTCGGAAGTCATAAGTTCCCATAAAAGATTTAATGCATTCATAATCATAACTTATACCTGACTTTCTTCCTTTGTCATTCTCCCAAGCTTCAGTGTTATCTTGAATACAGTCTAAGAGATCCCATTTAGCTTCTTCCTTCATACGTGTGAATGATCCAGCACAAGAAGCATCTAATAAATCTTTGTCATGAAGAGAAAGCCTAGCATAAAAGTTATTGAGAATAATATTGTTAGGGAGTTCATGAATAGGACATTTAAGCATTAGTAACTTCAATCTCCCCCAAGCTTGAGTTGTACTTTCTCCATCAAGAGGCCAAAATTTATATATAAGATTTCTATCTTTATGAATTTCACTAGGAGGATAAAATTTAGAGTAAAAGAGAGATGCCATCTCCTTCCATTCTATGGATTGTCCATTCTTCAGCAGCTTATATCATTCTTCAGCTCTCCCTTTCAAGGATATGGAGAGTAACTTCTTCTTCACCTATTCAGTTGTGATACCTGCACACTTAAACAACCCGCATAATTCATGGATAAAAAGCAAGTGATCACCGGGATAGACAGTTCCATCCCCAAAATAATAATCATCCATAACACGATCAACAATACTTGTAGGTATCTTAAAAGGATCTATCTCAACAGGTGGTGGTACATCTACTACCCTAGCAGTGGTAGTAGTTTTCCCAAACAGAAAACCAAGTGGGTTATCCATATTGGAAACAAAGTAACAAGCAGTAACAAAAGCTATACTCACAGTAAAAGTTTTCTTTACTAGTTTCACTCTTCAATAGCGCTTCACTCCCCGGCAACGACGCCAGAAAATAGTCTTGATGACCCACAAGTATAGGGGGTGTATCATAGTACTTTCGATAAATAGGAGTGTCGATCCCAACGAGGAGCAGAAGGTGCTGAACAGTGGTATGGAGCAGGAAATCCCAGTGAATACTTACCAAACGAATTTTTAGTGGTTTTCTGACAAGGCAACAAAACAAAGAGCAAGTAACAAAGGCATTAAACAAACGGAGCAAGTGGCCCAATCCTTTCTTAGCAAAGGACAAGCCGGTGGAAATACTTATAAGGACCAAACATTCTCGAGGACACATGGGAATTCTGTTAAGTATTTTCGCTTCAAATAGTTGAGTACTCTTCTTTGGTGTTCGTAAGTGTTGTGTGGGTGAACCTGTGCTAACATACTGCCCTTCCTTGGACTAATACATACTTGTGATAAAACCCCCTGTAAACATCTGTAACTACATGAAAGTAATTAAGATATAAATCTAACCACAACCCTAAACTCTGAGATCCTATACTCTCTTGTGCAAAGGTGTCCTAACGGGGGTTCAGGTTTCTATCACTCCGGCAACCCCGTGATTAGTAGCAAAATACACAATGCATCCCCCTCGGCCCATAAATGGTGAAGTGTCATGTAGTCGATGTTCACATGACATCACTAGAAGAATAGCACCACAACTTAAATACTAAACCATTGAATAATAACTCATCACAGATTCACTACGAACAACATGACTTCTCCAATGTCCTCAAGAACACAACGAACTACTCACAAGACATCATATGGATCAAGATCAAAGATGATATGGAAATGGATAACAATCTGAACATAAACAATAATCCAATGGTTCCACTCACAAGCATCAACTACAATAGTAATTAACACCGGGAAAGTTTCCCCTAATGAACTAAGCAATATCCAACACAATTGTTACAGCAAGACAGAGTGGTGATGATGGTGCTGGTGGAGATGATGGTGTGGATGATGATGATCCCTATGAAGCCTAGCTTGATGATGGTGTTGATGGCGATGGTCTCCCCTCTCCAAGAAGGAATTCCCCTGGCAGAAATCTGTCTGCCGAAGAGATCTTTCTCTCTCGGTGTTTTCCGTCCCCAGAGGCGGCAAAAATCTATCTGTGGTCGCTCCCCGAGGCTTAGAGTTCCGTAGGGAAGATATAGGCGAAGGAGGAGAGTCGGAGGCCGGGCAGGTGGGCCACACCTGCCCTAGGCGCGGCCTCAGGTGGGCCCGTGCCTAGGGGGTGTGGGCCCCATGCGTCCCCCCTTCTCTCCTCCTTCTAGCTTGCTTAGTCCTCACGTAAAATAATATGTTTCCATATTTTTCTTGTATTTTTATGATCTTCGTGAAATTGCACCGAAACGCCTTCTTTTCCATCAGAATCCAGACTCCGGCAGTCCATCCTCCAAGAATTATCCAACATGCATAAACATATGAAAATACATAAGTAATACCTCATAATAAGATAAATATCAATGAATAGAGGTAAATTATGATATAGAATGGTGATGCAAATTGGGCGTATCACCAATCACCAGGCGGTACATACTTCGCTTCTATCTCTTAGGTAACATTGGTTTTGTGACCTAGGGTTGTAGCCTCATGGGGTTTAAAGGCCGCAAACATCGCCTCTCAACTGTGTCCCAGACGGACTACATCCATGTTTCCTACTCCATCACACCGCGCTGATGTCGCCGACCTCGTATGCACCTCAGACTTAGCTTTCCTATGGCATTTTGACAGACTCTCATAGAGGGGCAGTGGTGGAGGGACGGCGTCGTCCATGTCGCCTAACAAAACCCAAATATAGTTGACTCTCACAGCTTAACATAGTTGAAGTAGAGCGAAATAAAGAAGAAAAACAACTTTTGTCTTTTAGCGCTTCCGTATGCTTTTTACTGTTTGTTGCATCGTACTCGGTGACATAAAACACTATAGAGAGAACATTCTTGAAGGTAAAATTTGAGAGCCGAGTATTCCCTCCATTCACAATTACCTTGTATCCAAGGTTTATCAAAGTCAAACTTTATAAAATTTGACCATATATTTAGATACAAATATGAATATCAGTAATGTAATACCTAGTATTGTACTAGAATTGTCTTGAACTATACTTTCATATTATATTCATTTGGAATTACATATGTTTGTATTTTTTTAATATTTTTAGTCAAACCTTGCAAAATTTGACTTTAAATAAGCCCACACAATGCGAGGTAATCCCTATTGTGAACGGAGGGAGTACTAAATCAGCACCAGTAGTCTAAAATAAGGGCTGTTCCTTCATCCTAAACGGCCTCGTGTGAATTTACCCAGTAGAGATCAAATTGTCCGGAGACCCTTCCTTGCATTCTTTCATGCTAGCATAAAATCTACACAATCCTCCAAACGACCCTTCATTTCCTGTGATAAATTCTTCGGTTCTCTAAGTTTTATGTTTTTCCACTGCGGAGGAGACGCGCCCGCCTGTCTTCCTCTAATGTATAAATACAACCCCTGCCCCTCCATTTCTCTGCCTCGGCGCGCGGAGATGGCAGGCACCAAGGTCGACGGGCCGGCGATCGGTGAAGGGTTTCGCCACATAGTAAATCAAAATTTTCTACGGATGCGAACAGAGGGAAAGCCAAGATCTAATCTAGGAGATGCAATCAACGAGAGAGATTGGATTAGATCTTCATACCCTTGAAGATTACCTGCAATGAGCGTTCGTCGGAACGTGGGTGATGTAGTCGTACTCGCTTCTCCTCCTCGCGATCCGATCCGATCTAGCACCACAAGTGGCGGTGCCTCCGTGAGATGCACATGTGCAGCACCTCGACGTATCCTACTTCCTCAGACCAGCAAGTAGGGTGGAGAGATAGATTGGATCTACAACACGACGGTGTGGTGTATATGGTGGAGAATTTCTGCAGCAGGGCTTCGCCTACAAACAGTCGGGAGGGAGAGAGGAGGGCAGCAGGGCAACTAGGGTTTGGAGGAAGGTGTGTGTTGTAGGGAGGGGGCGCACCAGCCCTCTATATATAGAGGGGGGGTGCGGCCAGCCCTTGCCCATCCTCCAAGCCTATCTCTAGTTTAAACGATTTAAACTTATCCCTTATCTAGAAACCCTATCTCTAGTTTAAACGAGTTTAAACTTATCTAGGATCGGCTGGGCCCTATGGGGCCTTGTGCCCCTGGCCCAATGCGGCCAGGACACTCCCTCATAGGCCCATGCCCCCTCCCGGAAGGTGGGGCCACGTTGGTCCCCTTCCGGAAGGTTCTAGAAGCTTCCGGTACAATACCGATTAACCCGGAACAATTCCGAACTCCAAAACTGCCTTTGCCTTATATGAATCTTATTCTTCGGACCACTCCGGAACCTCTCGTGATGTCCCGGATCCCATCCGAGACTCCGAACAAAAATTCATAAACCAAGTATCCAATCTATCCTAGCGTCGAGACACGTTAAGTGTGTGACCTGCGGGTTCGAGAATATGGACATGATCTTCTATCAATAATCAACAGAAGTGCAGGCACCCATATTGACTCCACACATTCATCGATGATCATATCGGATGAACCACGATGCCAGGATTCAATCAATCCCATATATATTCCCTTCGTCTCGCGATATTTTACTTGCCCGAGATTCGATCGTCGGTATCGTCATACCTAGTTCAATCTCGTTCACAGCAAGTACTTTACTCGTTCTGTAATCCAATATCACTTTGTGATTAACTCCTTAACCACATGCTTGCAAGCGGTGTTGATATCGATTACCGAGTGGGCCCGAAGTATATCTCTCCGACTTGGGAGGGACAAATTCCATCTCGATACACACAACCCAACAGATACTTTCCGATCACCTGAGAGACACCTTTATGATCACCCTCTCATAGGATGACGTTTGATGACCTCAAAGCTTTCTTCCGATACCAGGGAGTTGTATTATCTCATGGTCTAAGGAATACAATATTTGACATGAGAAAAGCTTCGCAAAGACGAACACGATGACACGATCTAATTGCTTCGCTTAGTTTGGGTCTGTCCACCATATCATTCTCCTAATGATATGGTCTCATTATCAATTGACAACTCATGTCTATGGTTAGGAAACCTTAACCATCATTGATCAATGAGCTAGTCCATAGAGGCGTACTAGGGACACGGTGTTGTTCACAAACCACACAAGTATTAAAGTTTCCGCTTAATACAATTCTAGCATGGAATATAAACTTTATCATGAACAAGAATTATAATAATAACATCTTTATTATTGCCTCTAGGGCATAACTCCAACAATCGGCATCGATCTCGGGACGACCTACTCTTGCGTGGCCGTCTGGCGACCAGTGCACGACCGCGTGGAGGTCATCGCCAACGACCAGGGCAGCCGCACCACTCCTTCCTGTGTCGCCTTCACCGACCCATGGCGGCTCATCGGCGATGCAGCCATGAACCAGGCCGCCATGAATCCCGTCAACACTGTCTTCGGTAAGAACTTTGTAAGCTGTGCAACGTCGTCCTACCTTCATTTTTCAGAGGCAGTCTTTACTCCAATAGTCCAATATATGTGGTGTTGATTGTTGTGTCACTGCTCTGTGCGCTTGTGCAGATATAGATCTTAGGTGCATCGGTGGCGGGCGTGGCGCAAAACAAAGGGAGGGCGATTGCCTATATGTCAAACAATTACACGCAAGTCTTGCAAAAAAATGTTCAGAAAATAGCCATATAAAGATCTACTAGTAATATAGATGTTCACATGTTACCATATTAGAACATTGATTCAGATTTAATGCTTTAAAGCAAAAGACGATATACCAAACTACAAGCAAACCAAGCTAGCTAGACTCTGAGCCAGATACTAACTAGAGGTTGCTCTCGTTCTTATGAGCCTTGAAGTCCGCCATTATATCCTCATAGCTATATTGTGCAGCAATTTCTCGTTCTACTTGTACCAGCAAGCTATTTGCAAGATAATCATCTTCCATCTTGTTGCGCAATCTCGTCTTGATAATTTTCAAGCTAGAGAATGCACGCTTTCGACTAGCGTCAAACAGGGAGAGTAATAAGCAAGCGAAGCAATCTATCAAGCAAATTGTAGATCATGTGGCGTCCTGTGACAACAAGGCATCGACAAAGAGCAGTCAATGTTGGGATTTTCTTTAAATCTTCACTATTGGAAGCATCATGGGCAAAATGGTTCAACTGATGCTCTAATCCAATCATATCTTGTTGTGTGAAATATGCTGGATAGTACTTTCCAACCATTTTGCATATGTCTTTAGCATTGAAGGATGCAAATCCATTCTTTGGAATCAGAGTACCACTTATGGACAAAAGACCCATCACCTTCTCATTAAACTTCAGATTTAATTCATTAAGCTGGCTGTCCAATGTTGCTCGAAATATTTCCACTCGGAAATAACGCTCCTTAGTAAAATGATCAGGCTGACGACGAGCACGACCACCATGCAGAATATATGTCTCATTCATGTCTGGAACGTCGATGCCATGGTTCCTTAGCAAGTGCTATGGTGCCAGTGTTGTCACACAATATCTCCAGTGGGTCCAATGCACTTGGAACCACGCCAAGCTCAGTGATGAAGTTTCTGATCCAAACTCCTTCACTTGACGCTTCTGCAGCAGCCATGTATTCCGCTTCTACTGTAGATCCCGCGATCATGCTTTGCTTGCAGCTTCTCCAGCTCACAGCTCCTCCATTCAAAATATACACGTATCCTGTCTGAGATTTAGAATCATCCTTGTCGGTGTCGAAACTAGTATCGACGTAACCTTTTACGACGAGCTGTTCATCACCCCCATAGACTAAGAACATTTCTTTAGTCCTATTTAGGTACCTTAGGATGTTCTTCACGGCTGTCCAGTGTTCCACTCCTGGATCACTTTGATATCTGCTCGTCAAACTAAGAGCATTGGACACATCCAGTCTAGTACACAACATGGCATACATGATGGAACCTATGGCCGAGGCATAAGGCACTTTGCTCATAGCTTCCCTATCATTTCATCAGAATGGACACGAGCCTTGCTCAATATCTTACTGACAACATAGGCACTGAACCTTTCAATGCCTTATCCATTCTGAACCTTTTCAGAACTTTGTCTAGGTATGTACTCTGGCTTAAAGCTATCAGGCGTCTTTGTCTATCTCTATAGATTTTGATGCCCAATATATAAGCAGCTTCACCTAGGTCTTTCATTGAAAAACACTTATTCAAATAACTCTTCACATCGTTTAAGCATGTTGATGTCATTTCCAATAATCAATATGTCATCCACATATAGTACCAGAAACGTCACCGAGCTCCCACTCACTTTCTTGTAGATGCAAGCTTCGTAGCAATTTGGAACAAATCCAAAGCTCTTGATCACTTGATCAAAACGAAGGTTCCAACTCCGAGACGCTTGCTTTAGTCCATAAATGGAACGCTGAAGTTTGCATACTTTATCAGCATCCTTAGGATCGACAAAACCTTCGGGTTTCATCATATACTACTCTTCATCAATGTTGCCATTGAGGAAAGCAGTCTTGACATCCATTTGCCATATTTCATAATCATGAAACGCAGCAATTGCTAATAAAATCCGAATGGACTTAAACATCGCTACGGGAGAGAAAGTCTCATCGTAGTCAACACCTTGAACTTGTCGAAAACCTTTCGCAACAAGCCGTGCTTTATAGACGGTAACATTACCATCCGCGTCCGTTTTCTTCTTGAAGATCCATTTGCACTCAACGGCCTTTCGGTCGCTAGGAGGGTCCACCAAAGTCCATACTTGGTTTTCGCTCATGGATCCCAATTCGGATTTCATGGCTTCTAGCCATTTCTCAGAGTCTGGGCTCATCATCGCTTCCTCATAGTTCGTAGGTTCACTGTCTTCTACTAACAAGACAGTCAAGACAGGGTTGCCGTACCACTCAGGAGGGGCACGCGACCTTGTCGACCTACGACGTTCAGTAGCAAAGATCGTCCAAGCTTCATGATCCTTGTCATTTGCTTCCTCTATTATTGGGGCAAAGCAGACCTTTGGAACAATTTCAGGTGCGCTACTCTCCAATTCAAGAGAAGGTTCAACAACCTCGTCTAGCTCTACTTTCCTCCCACTCACTTCTTTCGAGAGAAACTCCTTCTCAAGAAAGGAACCGTTCTTCATGACAAACACTTTGCCTTGATTACGTGATAGAAGGTATACCCAATAGTTTCCTTAGGGTATCCTATGAAGACGCATTTCTCCACTTTGGGTTCGAGCTTGTCCGCATCAACTTCTTGACGAAGCTTCAGATCCCCAAACTTTAAGAAACGACAACTTAGGTTTAGCACCAAACCATAGTTCATACGGTGTCGTCTCAACGGATTTATATGGAGCCCTATTTAAAGTGAATGCAGCGGTTTCTAATGCATAACCCCAAAATGATAACGGAAAATCAAGAAGAGACATCATCGATCGGACCATATCTAATAGGGTTCGATTCGGCGTTCGACACACCATTGCGCTGTGGTGTTCCGGTGGCGTGAGTTGTAAACGATTCCACTTGCTTTGAGATGCGTGAGAAAATCATAACTCAAATATTCGCCCACGATCGGATCGTAGAAACTTAATCTTTCTGTTACGATGGTTCTCCACTTCATTCTGAAATTCTTTGAACTTTTCAAACGTTTCAGATTTATGTTTCATTAAATAGATATACCCATATCTACTCAAGTCATCGGTAAAAGTGAGAAAATAGCGATATCCACCGGCTCAAAACACTCATCGGTCCGCATACATCGGTATGTATGATTTCCAACAAGTGCATTTCGCTCCATCATACTGAGAACGGGTTTTGATCATCTTGCCCATGAGGCATGGTTCACATGTGTCAAATGATTCAAAATCAAGAGACTGCAAAAGTCCATCAGAATGGAGTTTCTTCATGCGCTTTACACCAATATGACCTAGACGACAGTGCCACAAATAAGTAGTATTATCACTATCTACTTTGCATCTCTTAGCCTCAATGTTATGGATGTGTGTTTCATCCCTTTCGAGATTTAGAAGAAATAAACCATTCACAAGAGGTGCATGACCATAAAAGATGTTACTCATATAAATAGAACAACCATTATTCTCCGATTTAAATGAATAACCGTCTTGCAATAAACACGATCCAGAAATAATGTTCATGCTCAACGCAGGCACATAATAACATTTATTAAGGTTTAAAACTAATCCCGAAGGTAAAACTAAGGAGAGCGTGCCGACGGCCATCACATCAACTCTTGATCCGCTGGCGCGCCAAATCGTCACCTCATCCCTAATGGCCGTCTATTCAGTAGCTCCTGCTTGAGTTACAAATATTAGCAACCGAACCGGTATCAAATACCCAGGCACTACAACGAGGGCTAGTAAGGAAAACATCAATAACATGTATATCAAATATACCTTTGATGGTGCCAGCCTTCTTGTCCGCTAAGTACTTCGGACAGTTGCGCTTCCAGTGACCCTTGTCCTTGCAATAGAAGCACTCAGTGTCCAGCTTAGGACCAGACTTGAGCTTCTTCTCAGCAGGGGCAGTGCGCTTGCCGCCGCCCTTCTTGAAGGGCTTCTTTGCTCCCTTACCTTTCTTAAAGGAGGGCTTGTTGACCATCAACACATGATTATCCTTCTTGATGTCCACCTCCGCAGCCTTCAGCTTTGCGAAGAGCTCGGTGATCGATGGAACCAATCTGATTATGAGTCACTACAAAACTTTTGTAGCTGGGAGGAGTGATTGCAGAACCTCAATCTTGATCTCCTCCGAATCTTGCGATCCAGTTGCTCAAGGCATTGAGTGTAGCCCGACATCTTAATGGCGTGCTCACTAACGGAACTCCTTCCTCCATCTTGCGGTTAAAGAACTTCTCGAGATCTCATATCTCTTTAACGGGCCTGAGTCTGAAACATGGTTTTCAACTCTTCGAGAATCTCAAAGGGCCCGGGATAGTTTTCAAAACGATTTTGAAGTTCCGGTTCCATAGCAAACAACATGGTGCTCTTAATCACACCATAATCATCTTTGCGCGACTGGTAGACAGCTTTCTCATCAGTAAGCATTTGCAGAGGGGTTACCTAACGCTTTCTCAAGGACATAGTCCTTTTGTCCATGAATGTAATGATTCTTAGATTGCGAACCAGTTGGTGAAGTTAGACCCATTGTTTTTAAGCTTTTCTTTCTCAGAAAAATCGTTGAAGTTGAAGTTGGACTTGGCCATGTGATCTACAGTTTTTGCAAGTACAATTTAGACTATGTTCATGATAAATAGTTCAACTTAATCAAATTACTAGATGAACTCCCACTAAATTCAACATCCCTCAAGTTGTTTAGTGAACACGATCCAAATTCACCACACCTAATCCGATCATCACGAGAAGAGATGTGGTTTCAATGGTGGACAACGAAGTGTCGATCATATCATTCATATGACTCATGCTTAACCTTTCGGTTCTTGTGTTCCGAGGCCATGTCTGTACATGCTAGGCTCGTCAAGTTAGACCCAAGTATTCCGCGTGTGCAAAACTGGCTTGCACCGTTGTATGTGAGCGAGAGTCTATAGCACCCGATCATCACGTGATGCTTGGACACGATTTAACTTTCGCAACGGTGCATACTTGGGGAGAACATAGTTTTATCTTGATCTTTAAGTGAGGAATCATCTTATAATGCTACCGTCATGATCTAAGCATAATAAGATACATAAAAGGATAAACATCACATGCATATAACTTTATGTGACATGGTATAGCCAATCTTCGCAATGATCTCCATCTTGTGCTCCACATGATCTCCATCACTCCACCATGATTGCCTCCACCACGAATAGCAACTACAACTATTGCTAACTACTTAGCGATAAAGTAAAGCTATTACATGGCGTATAAGAAGTTGACTCGCAGGTCATACACAATTATAAAGACAACCATATGGCTCCTACCGGTTGTGTAATCATCGACATGCAAGTCGTGAAACATTACAAAACATGATCATCGCATACATTATACACATCACATCTTGGGCCATACCATATCATAGAAAACACTCCCTGCAAAAACAAGTTAGACGCCTCTACTTTGTTGTTGCACGTTTTACGTGGCTTATGGGAGTAGATGCTAAGAACGATTCTTACCTACGGAAAGCCACAACGGTGATATTATGGTTGCCAAACTCCGGTGTTAATCCCATGACAACTATAGTGAGAAAGCGACATCCACCAGCCGCATGTGTGGTACAAGCCACACGTCAAGTCGGAGCGGTCTCATGACGGCGTCGCGTAAGGTTGGCCTGGACCGCTTCAATCTCACTATCGCGCCATAAGAAGAACACAAACAAGAGGCTTGCAGCGACAGAAACATCAACGCCCGCAACAACCATGTTGCGTTCTACTCGTGAAACACATCTACGCATAGATCTAGATCTGATACCACTGAAGGGTTTCGCGGCATAGTAAATCAAAATTTTCTACGGATGCGAACAGAGGGAAAGCCAAGATCTAATCTAGGAGATGCAATCAACGAGAGAGATTGGATTAGATCTTCATACCCTTGAAGATTCGCAGTAAGCGTTAAATCGGCTTAACGTGGGTGATGTAGTCGTACTCGCTTCTCCTCCTCGCGATCCGATCTGATCTAGCACCACAAGTGGCGGTGCCTCCGTGAGATGCACACGTGCAGCACCTCGACGTATCCTCCTTCCTCGGACCAGCAAGTAGGGTGGAGAGATAGATTGGATCTACAACACGACGGTGTGGTGTATATGGTGGAGAATTTCTGCAGCAGGGCTTCGCCTACAAACAGTCGGGAGGGAGAGAGGAGGGCAGCAGGGCAACTAGGGTTTGGAGGAAGGTGTGTGTTGTAGGGAGGGGGCGCACCAGCCCTCTATATATAGAGGGGGGGTGCGGCCAGCCCTTGCCCATCCTCCAAGCCTATCTCTAGTTTAAACGATTTAAACTTATCCCTTATCTAGAAACCCTATCTCTAGTTTAAACGAGTTTAAACTTATCTAGGACCGGCTGGGCCCTATGGGGCCTTGTGCCCCTGGCCCAATGCGGCCAGGACACTCCCTCATAGGCCCATGCCCCCTCCCGGAAGGTGGGGCCACGTTGGTCCCCTTCCGGAAGGTTCTAGAAGCTTCCGGTACAATACCGATTAACCCGGAACAATTCCGAACTCCAAAAACTGCACTGCCTTATATGAATCTTATTCTCTGGACCACTCCGGAACCTCTCGTGATGTCCCGGATCCCATCCGAGACTCCGAACAAAAATTCATAAACCAAGTATCCAATCTATCCTAGCGTCGAGACACGTTAAGTGTGTGACCCTGCGGGTTCGAGAATATGCAGACATGATCTTCTATCAATAATCAACAATGGGTGCAGGCACCCATATTGACTCCTACACATTCATCGATGATCATATCGGATGAACCACGATGCCAGGATTCAATCAATCCCATATATATATTCCCTTCGTCTCGCGATATTTTACTTGCCCGAGATTCGATCGTCGGTATCGTCATACCTAGTTCAATCTCGTTCACAGCAAGTACTTTACTCGTTCTGTAATCCAATATCACTTTGTGATTAACTCCTTAACCACATGCTTGCAAGCGGTGTTGATATCGATTACCGAGTGGGCCCGAAGTATATCTCTCCGACTTGGGAGGGACAAATTCCATCTCGATACACACAACCCAGATACTTTCCGATCACCTGAGAGACACCTTTATGATCACCCTCTCATAGGATGACGTTTGATGACCTCAAAGCTTTCTTCCGATACCAGGGAGTTGTATTATCTCATGGTCTAAGGAATACAATATTTGACATGAGAAAAGCTTCAAAGAGCGAACACGATGACACGATCTAATTGCTTCGCTTAGTTTGGGTCTGTCCACCATATCATTCTCCTAATGATATGGTCTCATTATCAATTGACAACTCATGTCTATGGTTAGGAAACCTTAACCATCATTGATCAATGAGCTAGTCCATAGAGGCGTACTAGGGACACGGTGTTGTTCACAAACCACACAAGTATTAAAGTTTCCGCTTAATACAATTCTAGCATGGAATATAAACTTTATCATGAACAAGAATTATAATAATAACATCTTTATTATTGCCTCTAGGGCATAACTCCAACAATCGGCATCGATCTCGGGACGACCTACTCTTGCGTGGCCGTCTGGCGACCAGTGCACGACCGCGTGGAGGTCATCGCCAACGACCAGGGCAGCCGCACCACTCCTTCCTGTGTCGCCTTCACCGACCCCTGGCGGCTCATCGGCGATGCAGCCATGAACCAGGCCGCCATGAATCCCGTCAACACTGTCTTCGGTAAGAACTTTGTAAGCTGTGCAACGTCGTCCTACCTTCATTTTTCAGAGGCAGTCTTTACTCCAATAGTCCAATATATGTGGTGTTGATTGTTGTGTCACTGCTCTGTGCGCTTGTGCAGATATAGATCTTAGTTGCATCCAGTGGCGGAGCGTGGCGCAAAACAAAGGGAGGGCCAGTTGCCTATATGTCAAACAATCACACGCAAGTCTTGCAAAAAAATGTTCAGAAAATAGCCATATAAAGATCTACTAGTAATATAGATGTTCACATGTTACCATATTAGAACATTGATTCAGATTTAATGCTCTAAAGCAAAAGACGATATACCAAACTACAAGCAAACCAAGCTAGCTAGACTATGAGCCAGATACTAACTACAGGGTTGCTCTCCTGTTCTTGCGAGCCTTGAAGTCCGCCATTATATCCTCATAGCTATATTGTGCAGCAATTTCTCGTTCTACTTGTACCAGCAAGCTATTTGCAAGATAATCATCTTCCATCTTGTTGCGCAATCTCGTCTTGATAATTTTCAAGCTAGAGAATGCACGCTCAGCACTAGCGGTCGAAACAGGGAGAGTAATAAGCAAGCGAAGCAATCTATCAAGCAAATTATAGATCATGTGGCGTCCTGTGACAACAAGGCATCGACAAAGAGCAGTCAATGTTGGGATTTTCTTTAAATCTTCACTATTGAAAGCATCATGGGCAAAATGGTTCAACTGATGCTCTAATCCAATCATATCTTGTTGTGTGAAATCTCTTTGGATAGTACTTTTCAACCATTTTGCATATGTCTTTAGCATTGAAGGATGCAAATCCATTCTTTGGAATCAGAGTACCACTTATGGACAAAAGACCCATCACCTTCTCATTAAACTTCAGATTTAATTCATTAAATTTGGCTGTCCAATGTTGCTCAAATATTTCCATTCGAAATAACGCTCCTTAGTAAAATGATCGGTGACGACGAGCACGACCACCACCACGCAGAATATATGTCTCATTCATATGCGGAACGTCGATGCCATGATCTGCATAGAACTCTACAACTTGGAGATAAAATATTCCCAACCCTCATCGACCGCATTTTTTCTAGAAGTGCTTTAGTTGATAACACAAGGGATTTGCATTTACTATATCCTGTGTTTTCTTTTGTAAAGCTTTTCCAAGCGCATCGATTCCCAATATTTCTCTCATCATACATAGGACAAATGCAAACTCATAAGAGGTCAAGTAATTGAAAGCGATATCTCCATCGACGATTTGACCCAGCGGTTGCATCGAGCCAATAGTTTGTAGAACTAAACTTACGACATTAAACATATCCATGAGACCGAAATTGAAGCTAAATGAGACCCCCATCTTGTGTCTCCAGTGTCGCCAGGTTCTCGATCTGATTTGCCCCTTTACCGGTCTCAATCTGATCCATATCTAGCAAGCGTCCTAGATCAAGAATCTGGGCATCATGGAGCTCATCATGTCGTTTGGAAGAGGAGTCAACCGTGTTTATTATAAATAGAAGTTGCTGAAAGATTTGGCTAACAGGAACAACATCCCTAGATGTAGCAACAAGTGCAAGTCAAGCGATGGGCATAACGGTGAACATAATATGCATAAGGACAATCTTTGAGGAAAAGTGCTTGCAATCCATTAAACTCTCCCTTCATGTTGCTTCCCCGTCGTAGCCTTGCCCGCGAAGATTTTGGATATCAAACGAATGGTTGGATAATTCAGCACATAACTCTTGATTTAGTGTTAATGATTTGGTGTTCCTTACATGTATCAGCTGAAAGAAGCGCTTTTGTAAAACTCCATCTTTATCAACGAATCTGAGAACAATTGCCATTTGCTCTCTTTTTGCCACATCACATGTTTCATCCACTAGAATAGAGAACTTTGCATCTCCAATTTCACGACGGATATGGGCTCTAACCTTCATTGCATAGATACTCAAGATCTCCTGTTGGATCTCATGAGATATGTATCTAGAACAACGTGAGCATTCTCCAAAATGACAATGCAATATCGATTGAATTCTCCAAGAAGCTTTAAGATTTCAATGAAATTCCCTCTGTTTCTTGACGTATTTGTTTAAATCCGTGGCCTCTAAAAGCACAAGACTGAAATGTGAGCCACTTGTGATTACAGTGGTTGTTCTCAGCCTTAATCGATCTTTTTCTTTGTCCTTGTTGCTTTGCACCTCTATAATGGTTGCTATATGATTTGACTGATTTAATATAGCTTGACGATCTCTCACTGCATTCATGTGTTGTGAGCAAGGTCCAGATCCAACATGAGATAAAAATGCACACTTCTTCCCATCATTTACTCTTTTCCAGCCATCAAAACCTAGCACCGTGAAGACATCAAAACCACTTCTTTTTTTGATGTTTTTGCTGCAGAGAAAACAAAAGAAGCAATAGGCACGACCGCTACTCTCGGAATACTCCAACCATGATGGAAAAAGATGGAACCAACTAAACTGAAAACGTCGTTGATGTCCTTGTGGTCCAGAAGGCTTGTACTTCTTGAGTTTGGGCTGCATAGGACCTAGCTGCATATAAGCTCTTCGTACTTCATCTCTCACGTCTTGCGGATATTGCCAAATTTGCGGGCGTAACGCCGGATCTCGCTCTAAAAACTCAATGCCTCTGAATATGACTGGTTTAGCTGGCCGTTGTTCTTCATTTTGTCTCTGTTGTTCAACTTCAACCAATGCTAATGCCAATGATTTAGGTTCAGGTTCAGGGGCAGAAGAACCTTGAGCAGTTGCAGATGCATCTTCTCTTTTTCTTTTGATAAATCTATCCATGGTTTTATCTTGAACGCTTGAACCAAATCAGAGCTACCTAGTACATATGTGCTGCCAAAATAAAAACTACAGATATCACAATCGGCATGGAATTAAATGTGCAATTAGACAATCCAACAAATCAACAACGTAAGGTGATTCTCTAGTTTCAGATCTGTCACATAGCAAATGGATTAAACATTCTATGACTTGATTTCTTGCATACCTTCCTCGATTTGATGCTCCACTAGCAATGTCCATGGCGGCTGGACGGTAGACTGCTCATAGCCATCACGATCTGAAATTGGGGCTTGCAGATTGCTTCAATTTGGACTGGTTTGAGTCAGAATGGAAGAAATAGAGAGAGCTATTATACGCAGGAGTAGAGGACCTTGGGGATTAGAGGGTTGGAGAAGTGATTGGAGAAGAAGAGAGACCTAGAGATGGGGATTTTTTGGCTTGGAGCTATCGTACGCAAATGACTCGGTCGGGTCGGTCGTAGTCCTGGCCAGATGGACGGTTGGGCTTGGGTCATCTACACTAATAATTTTTTTTTGCACTTTGATAAGACTGGGCCGGAGCCCAGTATGGCCTCCAAGAGGCTCCGCCCGTGGTTGCATCTCCAATATATTAGGAGCCTCAAATTCGTGCCATCTCTCTTTTTCTTCAGTTTAAACATGCCTAGTTGTCTGTAGTGTGTATATAGATTCATGAATCTTCTCTTTCAGGCTTCTAGTATTCGATGCCATATTTTTGATTAGTTCCTCGCAGAAAATAATGTTAGTTGCGTTAGCTCCGATTACGAAACTCTTGCATTAGTTAGCCTTCTTTGATTTGCACAATTAAAAAAACACGGTAATACAAAAAAATGTAGATTCAAATGTCGCATCACTTTATTCTAATGATTGAAAAAAATTGTTCTGAATTTCCTCAAAAAGTTGATTTGAATAAACTATAGAAAAAACTAAAAGATGTAGTAAGGGTTTTAGTCAATGGAAAATATCATGAATTATAGTGCAAAATAATCTTAAATAATAAACTATGTTATAAAAAACCACACATGTAAGAAAATCATAGGACTCGTAGGAGTATAAGAGTGACCCTTGGAGCTGGTCTACAAAGCAATGTCGATATATGTGATAGTACAATTTATAGTTAACTAGCATAGTGCCTGTGCGTTGCTACGGAACTGCATAGAAAAATAAGAACATGATTTCCCAAATGATTTCCCAAATGTTTTGTATAAATCATCAGTTGTATGCAACTACATATATAACCCCGACCTAGATAACGATAATGGAATATTGTAGACAACACGATAACATCAATAGGCCTTGTTGAGCACTTCTCATTGTCGAAATGCTCACGGTAAGCTTCGACTATGCTAGTTGCTCAAACATTAATTTTCCTTGTTCTAACATTGTAATGGCTTCTTAAGTTTTTTCTGTCATCACTTGTGTTTCATCAAAGGATAAACTTTGCCCAGATGTGAGTCTTTGTGCGTTCTCCACCTGCCTCTCATATTCGGCTGTATTTTTATTGCTATGGTTTTTTCGTGGGTTAGCCCTCGAGGAAAAGATAGTCCTTTTCATATATAGACAAATTCTAGATCTGATCCAGATGCAGATTACCTTCCTGTTGGTACAACGAAACCACTAATGTAGCACTAAAACAACTTGCCCTAGACGAATTGCAGATTTAAAGGTTCAGAAAAGCAGTTGATTAAAAGAATGTGAAAAAAGAGTCAACGTATTAGATCTCAGCCACTGGCACCTCCTCTCAAAAGAGTAACTTGGAGAAGCCGATCCAACCTCCCTTTACCACAGGCAGCACGCTTATGGTCATTCTGATAAATGGTCTTCTTTTTCCTTGGCCCAAACACTGCCATCCCCATCTGCGTGACGCCCGGATGCAGAACGCGTCCATCGACGCGGCAGTTGAGCAAGACGAAACAAGACGTTTACCATGAAACGTCAGAAGCGTCGGCGCCAGCAGAGGAAACAACTCCCGCATGACTCGATTCTGGTCTTCTCGAGCAGTGTGCATCGAGCAGCAGAATTGTGCTCGGATCTGGCTATGGCAATTTGGAAGCCTCTATTTTCAATTAGAACTGGGCTAATCCGTTGGGACACTGTCTATTAGCGACGATCTCATGTTTAGCATCGTCTGCGTCGTCGTGGCCGCCGGTTGACTTGCTAGCAACGCGCCCCTCCTATCCTCTGCCTTCCAGTGAGGCCGAGCTCAAGCCCGCAGGTGCCGCCCTCCAGTCCCCTTCCTCGAGCCCACCCGACAGACGGAACGCGCGGCGCCGCCTGCGTGACCGGCCCGCCGGGACCTGAACAGAGAGCAGGCGCGCGCGGAGCTGAACGGAGCTTGGCCCTGGTCGAATCGTCGGATGGCGGCGAGATTCCAGGGGATAAGGTCGTGTCAAGGGAGAGAGAACAAAGTTCTTTCACTTCGCGGTGGCAAGAGGTTAATTACCTTCAAACAATCAGGGGTAAAATCGAAAAAACAGGGCAGACGGATTTTGAACGTTCCCAATCTTTTTAATAGTATAGATTGCGATAAGAAGCTCTAAGTAAACTTGAATTCTTGGACGAAAAAATGTAGATATTAAATTACAAAGACGAGCCTGTGTTAATTAGCTGCTTTACTTTCCTGCAAAAAAAAAGAGCTCTTAGGGGGACTATTCCAAGAATAGAGTAGCATTCTTAGCAGATTTTTTTAGAGTTGGTGATTTGTAGGGATATATATGATACTTTGCATAGTTACTTACGGGGAACATATTCAATAACTTTCAGAAAAATCGGTTTGTTTGCCAAAATTAATGGAGGAATCTAAACTACAAAGATGAGCTTGTGATAATGAGCATCTTCGCTTTTTTTTATAATATATGCATGTGTACAGTTATTTAAATGAATCCTTTTTAGTTGATACATAGTTCTATATAGTAGTATATCTTAGCAGCCCGCATGTTTCCGACATGGAAACAATGACTGACATGGTAGTTTGACTAAATGCTCAAATGCTAACCAAACCGGTTTATTTTAAAACTTGAATTAAGTGTTGATACTGTACAATTGTGTGAAACTGCCTATTTGAAAAACATCACAGAATTATAAGTTTAGTACCGATCAACCATGTCACGTAACAAGGCTATAAATGTGCATTTTGTGATGTGTGGGTCTGTTATGTGAAAATGCATCACAAACATGTTAGTTATTTTATATAGCTGGTTCTTATAGTTCAGATATGATCTTTAAATATGTGTTTTGTAATGTCAAATTATTCTTAAAATTGCAATTTTAAAGAAGCCTGCAAACTCCTACGTAATAAGAGAATCTCTAACAAACTGCTTCTGTTGTCTTCAGACGCGAAGCGATTGATCGGCCGACGGTTCAGCGATACATCAGTGCAAGGCGATATGAAGCTATGACCTTTCAAAGTGACTTCAGGTCCTGGCGACCGACCGATGATTGTGGTGCAGTACCGAGGCGAGGAGAAGCACTTTGCGGCCGAAGAGATCTCCTCCATGATTCTTGACAAGATGCGTGAGACTGCCGAGACCTACCTGGGCACTAGGGTGAAGAATGCCGTCATCACTATCCCGGTCTACTTCAACGACTCACAGCGCCAGGCCACCATAGATGCCAGCACCATCGCCGGCCTCGACGTCACGCGCATCATCAACGAACCCTCAGCGGCGGCCACCGCCTATGGTCTGAACAGGACGATGTATCACACCGGCGGCGAAGCGAAGACGGTGCTCATATTCGATTTCGGTGGCGGCACCTTAGATATCTCCATTATAGATATCGACGGTGACATCTTTACAGTCAAGGCCACGTCGGGTGACACCCACCTTGGCGGCGAGGATCTCAACAACCAGATGGTAGGACATTTCGTGCAGGATTTCCTCAAGAAACACAAGAGTGACATCGGAAGCAACACAAGGGCGCTCATGCGGTGAGAGGACAGCCATGAGAGGCGAAGAGGATCTTGTCTTGACGGTACAGCAAAATTCGAGATCGACTCGCTCCACGATGGCATCGACTTCTATGGGGGCATCTCCCGTGCCCGTTTCGAGGAGCTCAACATGTCGGGCGTGGAACATCAAGCTTGATCGTACATTGATCTCTCTCGGATTCGAGAAGAGCCCACTGGAGCATGCGATGTATAAGCGAGGTAAAGGAAGGGATCATCTACTAGTTGGCATCTATGTTGATGATCTATTGATAACAGGAGCGGATGAGAAGGAGATTGCAAAGTTCAAGCTACAGATGAAGGAGTTATTCAAGATGAGTGATCTAGGCTTGTTGAGCTACTACCTTGGGATCGAGGTACATCAAAAGCTGGGTGCGATCACGCTATGCCAAGAGGCATATGCAAAGAAGATACTCGAGAAATGTGGCATGGAAGATTGCAATCCAACTCATGTTCCGATGGAACCTCGTCTTAAACTGAGCAAAAGGAGTGAAGCATCTACGGTTGATGCAACGGAGTATATGAGTGTGGTTGGAAGTTTGAGGTATCTCATCAACACAAGACCGGACTTGGCCTATTCCGTTGGCTATGTGAGTCGCTTCATGGAAGCACCCACAATGGAGCATTGGACAGCCGTGAAACATATACTCAGGTATATCAAAGGTACTACAAACTTTGGTATTGTCTACTCGAAAGAGAAGGAGGAGGTGAAGCTACTTGGTTACAGTGATAGCGACATGGCAGGAGATATTGACGACCGTAAGAGTACCTCGGGCGTGGCATATTTCTTGGGAAGAAGCATAGTAAGTTGGCTATCACAAAAGCAAAAAGTGGTGGCACAGTCATCCTGTGAAGCTGAGTATATTGCGGCTGCAACTGCGGCGTGTCAAGGTGTGTGGCTAAGGAGTCTACTTGGTGATCTCACCAAGAGGCGGAACAAGTGGTGCTCAATATTGACAACAAGTCTGCAATTTCATTATGCAAGAATCCGGTGCATCATGATAGGAATAAGCACATTGATACGAAGTATCACTACATACGGCAGTGTGTAGAGGAGAGAAAGATTGAAGTCAACTATGTTTGCACCAATGATCAGCTTGCGGATATCCTAACTAAATCTTTGGGACGAGTGAAGTTTGCGGAGATGCGAGGAAGGATCGGCGTCCAAGCTGTGAAGATGGGCATATCGTGCTTAGGGGGTGATTGTTAGGAATAGTAATCCCGATAGGACACGGAACGGTGTCGTGTGCGTGTGTGTGTTCCGAGTAGGACTAGTAGTCCAACAGGTATTGACGCTGCGTCTTGCCGGGTATATATACACCCATATAGTAGCGTTTTAAGACAACCGTGAGATTCAATACAAACAACAGGACCGAGAGGGCCCTGTAGCCATCAACATTGTTTTTCCTGGTACGTACTCGTGTGAGTTGAAAGAGCTAGTTCTTTTGATCAGGCTAGATAGCTAGCTTGCTGATCGTTGTTAGCTGGTTCTTATACATACGCGCAACTCGCCGGAATACTTCGCCGTCGTCACGCCGGACTGCACTCGGCGTTCGGGGCTGGGCCAACAGAGGCCGTCGCGTGCGGTGCGGCTGTCCAGGCCGCCATCCTCGACGGCGAGTACAGCCAGAAGGTGCAGGACTTGGTGCTCATCGACGTCCTGCCGCTTTCCCTCGGGATAGATGTTGTTGGTGGTTTGATGAGCGTGGTGATCCCCAGGACAACCGCCATCCCATCCAGGAAGGAGCAGTTTTACACAACCGAATATGACAATCAGACATCTGTGGGAATTTATGTATATGAGGGTGAAGGGGAGTTGATCAGGGATAACAACCTCCTCGGCAAGTTCACGCTCGATGGCATCCCCCCAGCGCCCAGGCTGGTTCCCGAGATCAATGTGACGTTCGAGATCGACGCCAACTGCATCCTGAAGGTGTCCGCGCAAGACATGGCGACTGGAAACAAGAACAACATCACCATCATTCCGGACAAGGGTGGGCTGACCCAGGAGGAGATAGAGCGCATGGTGCAGGATGCTAAGAAATACAAGTCCGATGATAATAAGAAGCTAATCAACAAAATAAAGAAGGAAGACCGGGAGGGTTGGGTGAGCAAGGAGGACTTTGAGCGAATAGTGCAGATTTCCGACAAGTCCGAGGACATCAAGCAAACGAAGAAAATAAAGAAGGAAAATCAGGAGGGTTGGCTGAGCAAGGAGGAGTTTGAGCTGACGGTGCAGGATGACAAGTGCAAACGCGAGGACGGGAAGTAAATGCAGAAAATAAAGAAGGAAAGTGGAGGCTTATAATGTCCTCAAACAACACGTACAATGAGTTTCTGCAAATCCATCTGCTTACTATATGCTTGGTATTCATAGCGACTGATCATTCATCAACCATACGAAGAACCATTATGGTATTTCCAACATTCTAAAAGCATCTCTAGCAGATACCGCATATTATGCAACCGCGTAATGTACTGCAAACGTCAGGTTTTTGGATAAAAAAATGTCCGCACGATCCCGTTCCCGTATTTGGAACACTAAAACAAAATATTCCGAGCATATGCCTCCACCGAGCGGTATTTTTTTCTTTATCCTTTTCTTTCTTCTCTTCATCTTCTGCCTGCCCACCCGCATCGGCCACCTGCGCCAGCCCCGCCCCGCCTCCCACCTGCGCCGGCTGCATCACCTGCCACGGACCGCACCGCCCGCTGCCCGCCGCCCGACACGACATGAACTAGGCCCCAGCGCCCGCGCCACCTCCTTCCTCTTGCCCGTGGCCACGGCTAGGCACCACCACACCAGTGGCCCGTCCTCCGTCCCGTGGTCTTCCTCACTCTAGCAGTCTCCGCTCTCCTACAGACGTGTTTCCATTTTTGGTGGGATAAGCTAGAGATGCTCTAAGGTGTTGTCTCTATCGCCACCGGTACAATATCCCAACATCAAAATTGAGAGTATTATGCCAACTTACAGCGTAAACAAAAACCTTGGATCCATAAGGCGAGTCACAAATTGGTATACCTGGATTGGCTGGATAGATGTTACATAAGTTAGCTATGCATTTAGTTAGTTGTTGCAGCCGAAGTGAAGTACTCTACAACAAATGATTTTTTTTTTGAAAATAGAAAATGAAACTTTAGATTATCAATTGTTCACAAACAATCATATACGTTAAATACATCAACAAATTGGGTGGACAAGTTACAACACAACTCATGCATAATGCCTCTTATTTGAATCAAATTAAAAGTAGAAAATCACAAACTTAAACTAGTTTTTTTTAGATTCATAGGGATCTCATCCCCAGTTCCATTGATAAAACCAACGAAACCCCAAAAGGTAGCATGTCAAGTTTTTACAACATGCACTTGAGCATGTCTAAAAGGTCTAGTGCCAAAAGCTAGACAGCTAAAACAGTTAAAATTACTAACAGAGTGATAAAAACAACAAAGCTAAAGAAGTTATATAGCCAAAAGGTGCATCTACCGACTTATTTTAGGGCAGACGGGGGGAACTAAATTGACGATACGAGCGAGGGCTCCAACGTGGATTTCGACGTAGTCCAGGCCCCTTGAGCATCCTTTTTCTTGGCATACATTCATCATCTAATTTCTTCTTGTCCCCCATAGTTGAGAAGTTCTTCAACCTCAGCTGCTTCTCTAGCCATTCTCCAGTTGCCGGAGTGCCTTGAGGTGTTCAAACATGTGGTCACAAAAGCAATCCACTCCCTCCATCACTTGATCTTTGAAGATCAGTCTCGATCTCCTCATAAAGTTGAAGATCAGGCGCCACACCTGGTTTATATTTAGCCAATGATTACCATTAAAAATAAGATTTTTTCTTGTTTTCTACAAGATCCGTTGAGAAGTAGCACAAACTGAGTTTAAGACTGCATGCTTTTTATTTTCTACACAAAAAACTGGCAACAGAAAGATAATCTGTAGTTTTAAAGAAACTTGAAAGAACTTGCCAAACTTTCCTAGCAATGACGCTGTCAAAGAAAAGATGGTGTATACTTTACTCCTCTAAATAGAAGATGTGGTATTCAAGTTTATTTAGATATATTTTCTTTAGGTTTATCTCTAGTCATCGATTTATTTCGAGATAAGAGCCAAAGGAAAACATAAACTCGTGGTTGCTAGACAACAAGACTATAAATGGGCATTAGACCACCAAAATTAATTATGGCATAGAGAGAGGAAGTGGAGTGCTCCCTCTTACTCTCATATTGCCATAGTAGGGCATCTATGTCGTAGTTGAGGGAAATGTTGGAGGCAATCCCAACCAATTCATACCATTGTTACATAAGGGTACCTGAATCACGTTCTCATCCATCCTCATGGGTGGAAGTGACGGAGTTTGCGAGCGGCGAATCGAGCAACACCCCAGCCCCTAGCGTTCCAGGCGGGAACAATAGCCTTAATCTCCTTGGGGCTAGGCGGCGTAGAAGGAGGAGTGTGGATTGGAGCTTGGAGTCGATACAGGAAGGAGAGGAGGCACGTGCGGTCAGAGAAGGCATGGAAACTGTCGACAAGGTAGGTGGAGGAAGGTGTGCTCCGGGTCTGGAATGCGCCTAGTGGAGAAACCCAACACGACTGAGCCGGGAACACTACTAGGAAAAGGCCTACCGCCGGCGCACGAGGCCGCACTGGCGACGCTCATGCCGCCACGTAGCCCTCTGCGCTAGGGGTATCTCGAATAGCGCTAGCACACACCACCTTGGTGTGTCGGCGGAAAGTGCCGGATTTTTTTTTGAAAATTTTAAAAATATATTTGAATTGTTTGACCATTTAATCGTACAAAGGGCTTCTTTAACTCTAAGCACGCTTAATCTCAGATCAACTTGTTCACTCATGGTAACACTTTTTGGTCGATCATCCACCCTCAAACTACTCGAGCTCCAATACGTATAACTTTTTTATTCCTTCCGAATGAGCTTCCGAAAAAGAAGGTATACATAATTAATAATAATATCCTATCAATCCTATTAACCCTTAAACATGATATCACACGCCTTTATTTTTTGAATTCCAAACAATTATTTAAGTAAACAAAAATGAATAAATAATAATAATCTTGAATTCAAATAACAATAAAATGAATTTTACCTTTTTACCTTTTCTATTTAATATGGAATAATTCATATCTATAAATCCGTAAATCAGAATTTGACAAATTGTAAATCGATCAGAAAAATGAGAGGAATCCAAATATGACATCCATATCATCTTTTGAATCATGCATTATGTCTTTTAGTGGTGTGTTGCAAGGGTTCCCAAATAAAATTCATTTAATACTATCCAAATCTTCAAAAAATCATATCAAAAAATTCCTTTTGAATTCGAGGAAAAAATGGGTAAATGGCCCACGGTCGTTGAAATCAGATGTAACATTTAGTGTAGATTAATTTTCATATAAAAAACGTTTTGATCTGAGGTCGTATGCAAAGCGTTTTACCGGGACATAAAGTTTTTTTTGGAAAATATGTTAAAATTCGTGTTTTTTTATTTTGCTAACAACTATATCACGTAACATAACTATATCTCAAAGGATTCTTAAATTTGAAGTTTTTATCATTTTTTTTACTTTTTTTAAACTAAAAAATACGATGGGGTGGTGGTGGTGAGGCACACTTGCCGCCAGCCAAAGTTTTAAATAACCGCTAATAGCCAGTTATAGCCCGGTTTAGTCTTAAATTAGCCGCTAAACTTATCCTCTTTGAAGTTTTCTTCTTTTTGTTTCCCTTTTTCGAACTTATGTTAAATATGATTCAATAAAACTTGTGAGTTAATTGGTTGAATATTTATTTGTGTTCAATAGTTGCATGACTTGTAGCTTGAATCTTGTTTGAGTCATAGTTTTTTTTCATCTTTTAAAAAGATTTAACTAAAATTTATTCAATTTTTAAAAAATACGTTAAAATGGAATAACTATAGCCTTTCATAGCCTCTGAAAAAACCGCGGCTAAATGAAATAGCCGGCTATTTTAAACTTTGCCGCCAGCACCCCACTATTCCTGTGTAGTGAGCCTTATAGCGCCGACATGTGGGGTTGGGTGTGCGCTAGCGGTAGGGGATTTAGCGAGGGCTGGGTAGCCCTGCATTAGCGCCGGCGCGCGGGCTAGAGGCCGGCGGTACATCATTAGTGACGGCGTGCGGGCATAGCGGCCTAGCGGGGCGCCGGCGCTAGTTAGCACCGACGGACGTCAAATTTGGCGCGTGTACCCTTATTTTCTATAAGCCTTTTTTATAGTAGTGGAACATAAATCGTGTCCGAACGTGCCGGAAGAGTAGCGTCACTCGTACGGGGAAACTGAGAAGCTCCAGCGAGAGGAACAGTGAACAGGCTCTCATGGGGATCTGGGAAAGGGGATCCGCCATGGGTAGTGGCTGAGCTCTCGCCTCTATCTTTCGCCATCCGTGAGAGGTAGGCTATTTCATCTACAGTAGACTCAGAGTGTGGTGAAGCGGGTTGCTTAAACCTAAACTTGTTTCGACTCAATTGGCCTAAAATAAGCTCATGATTGACCTGATATGCTTAGACATGAACCGAGATAACTGCTGATGCGGCCTATTGTCCAATTGCCACAGAGAAAATGTGCTGTTTCTTGGTTTCCAAAAATAGTGTGCTATTTCTTGTAACACTGCTGAACGTCTAAGCCAACCAGAAGTCAAGTTCCACAAGACAATTCTGCAGAAAATTGTGCAAAGGATATAGTTCAGTAATGCTCTTGGAATTGTTTATGAAACGAGAATCGACAAGCATGATCTGATGCAAAAGAATAGTACTAGCTGAAATCATTTCGAAAAAAGAAAGCTCAAATAGCTGGACTCGGGTGCATACACCAAAGGATGCTCTTACCTAGAAGTAGCGCTGTTTTTGTTTTGTCTCGCTAGGCATCCACCAATCGTGTTCAATAGACTTACAAAAATCAGCATGTCGTTGTCCTGCAGTCGGCAACGCCATGGTCCCATCGCCAAAATTGCTACAACGAGATTGTCAAGGCGTTCAACTTGTTGGGTTGGATTGGATGTCATGTAGTCACCGTGTTCATATTCCCGACCATATCATATTATGACGCGGCTTCTGAGAGCAAGATCACAGTTGACATGTTCTTGCCGGATCCAGTGAAAGCGACCAGTAAACAAGCGTGTCCGATGATCGTGTCATGGTGGTCTGCTGCAGGATTAATCTAAGCACGTACATACAGGCAGACGCGTGGGAGACGACGAGAAGGGAACTGGAAAACAAGAAGCTGCGAAGAATGTTCAGGAGGACGTGCGTGCCAACATCACAGCTGAAATGCAATGAGAATTACAGTAGCGATCCAAGCTACTAGTTTATAATCCACTATTTTCATGTTGAATAATACTGTCGTAAGTTGTAACAGATGATTTGATTCGTCAATCATCATTATGCACAATATAGCGTCAGAAGAATAAGAGGGGAAGGAGAAAAAAATGAAAGAATCGAAAGAGAACATAATTCTGATCCAGAAATCAGCAGACGCGCGGGGTCGGAATCAGAGTCGATCAGGCATTCATTCAGGCGTCCTGGGAGTAGAAGTCGATGATCTCCTTGAGGTCGAGCTGGAGGAGGGAGACGGCGGAGCGGTCGTGGCAGCGGGCGAGCCAGAGTATGTGCTCGAAGAGGATGGCGTCCACGTCCACGAACAGGGACTTGCCCCTCCGCTCCTCCTTCCTCGCCGCCGTCTCCAGGAGCACGCGGAACGGGTAGGTGTCGAGCACCAGCTGGTCCACGGCGAACACCCGCCGCTCCTTCCCGACGACCACCGTCACCGTGGCCGGGGACGGGCCGGCCTCGTCGTCGAGGGTGTGGTACCCGAGGCGGGCGGCGGAGGTCGTCGGCCACCGGAGGAAGACGCAGCAGCCGGCCATGGCGGAGTCGACGGAGAGAGTCCTTCGCTGCCTGTTCCCTTGGTGCGCGCTCTGTTTCTTGAACTGCTCTGCTTCTTTTGGACGTGTTGTAGGAGTGGGGGTGGCTTCGACGGAGAGGGGCCGCGAACTTGTTTATACGAGACGGGATCGTGGGCGGGTGGAGCCGTTGGAGATATTTCGCAAATGGTACCTGTATTTTCTTCAAATCACTCACACACCAAGACAATAGGTTTTATTCAACAAGTTAAGTGTGATGCTTTGATTTGAGCTAAACTTTGAGTCTTATTGGTAGGTTTTCAGGGTAAAGCGTGGCAAATGTGAGTGAGTTTATGGATGGATGTGAATATGTGCTTTACTCGCTCGTTCACTATTAGTATAAGACTTTGTAGATATTTCAACGTGGGCTAGATACATACCAAAATGAGTAAAGTTACACACAAAAGCGTGTCTAGACACATGCGTTTTGGTTCTTATCTATCCATATTAAAATGTCTATAAGGACTTATAATGGTGAACGGAGGAAGTAATTAAGATAAACTATAAAATCTGCGATGTCATCTAATACAATACGGAAAAAGGTTCCTTTGGTGTGAAATGAGAATTTCTTTCTTAAGAGAAAACCATTTTCTCTGTCTTGGAGAAAAGAAGCGCACGGATGGTAGAAATAAATAAATATCGTCAATCGTTACTATCCAGTTTGGAGAAAGCAAGGGGGTCTTGATGCAAAATTAGCCTTAGCTGCATCTCGGTGTAGCCGTTGGACCTAGCCAGGCCCACGGACAGGACATTATGGAAAGGGACAGGCCGCGTCCTTGGTTGGACCCGCTCTCTCTCTCTCTCTCTCTCTGCCTGCCACTCATCCATGTGTTCTGGCTTTGCTTTTTTTTTCTCTCTCTCTACGTCTCTATCAATCTCGTCTCTGACTTGGCTGTCCAGAGCTCACCGTAACTACTGATCAAGTCACGGAGACGTGTACACTGTGGAGACAATCAGACACCAGCTGTTCCGGCCGGAGACAAAACACGGGCACGGGTGTGCACCGTGCACGACGATCGACGCCGACCGGCCGTGGGTTGAGACGCGCTCCGTTGCGTTGCATCGCCATCTATCGCGCGCGCGCGCACAGCGAGTTAATTAGGTGAAGTCTCCAACTCCGACGCGGCGGCCACACGTTCATTCCACTTCCACACGACGACGTACGCGTATCGTATGCCGGCTGTCGTGAGAGAGAGCGACGAGATTATCGCTCAGCCTTCTTCAACCGACCCAAAGCCTGGGAGCGTGTACTCCATATCTGATTACTCGTTCTCGAACAAAGCTACAGCACAACAGTATAGCGTGAAGCGTGAACCGCGTCAAAACTTTTTTTTTATTTCATAACCGAGGTAGTACTATCATCCAGCAGTACTTTTCTTACGCCCGAGCTCTTTCCACCTTCGCCTCAGCCAACTCTAGTGTGTCATCTCTTTCCCGCATCCTTTATCGCTGGCTCGATCCTCTCCCTCCTTCATCTTACACGGCCGAAACCGCCCCTCTTCCACGTGTCGCCCTCCCTAGGACGTTGTGACACATGACCCACCCTAGCTTGCTACACTATGCGCGCCAATTCGTTCGACGGCGATGTTTAGTTTTGCACCCTGTCGAACATGCATCGCCTCATAAGTTCTAATCTGCACAATAGCCAAGCACATGGCATCTTCTTCACCAGTGTGCAGAGGCAGAGCTAGCTCGACGTTAAAGCCCAAACAAAGTCTACGAGAACTTCCAATGGTCAACATTTTCCCTCTCACAATTTTCTCGGTATACTCACTTCTCGGTAGAATTACAAAGGAATTCACCATCTTAGCTTGGGCAGACACCCTGGCATGTCAGGTTGTGTCTCTCCCATTGCACCTGCACCAACCGAAGCAGATCGATGTCATATCAAGTGCCACAGATAGGTGGTTATGGAGGATGAGGACCATAGCGGGTGATTTGTTCGGTGCAAGGACACGTGATGGCTGGAGAGCGACACATAGGAGTTCGTCGGGAGGGGAGCGACTAGATGGGCAAAGGAGATGGTGGAGGAGCCATATTGGAACAAGGCGACGAGAGGGGGTGGGTGGTCAGGGACACGAGACAATTGGACAGAATACGAGAGACTTTTCTAATAAGGGGTGTGAGCTGGCTACATGAAGGAGAAGGGTGTTAGATTATTAGGCATACTTTTCACAATTATTTTCTCCGTTTTAAAATATAAGATGTTTTAACTTTGTGAAAAAATGTATCTGGACTATTTTTAGTGTGTAGGTTTATAGATATTTACTTCGAACCTACACACTAAAAGTAGTCTAGATATATTTCCTTCACAGAGCTAAAATATCTTATATTAAAACGAAGAGAGTAATTTCTAAATGTAAATCATAACTACAGCAGTTACGATCACATGGAACTCTTACATATTAGATATATTAATCAACATAAACATTAGTAGTGCATATACAAAACCAGCCATACTATAGCATCTGTGTCTACGGTATCTTTGAGACTTAGTAGAAATCTGAAATTTATATGGACAAAAAGGGTTTTTCTCTGGCTGGAGAGGTAAACTCCTTTCTTATGCTGCTAAAAGAGTCTTGATTTAGGCTTGCTTATCAAGCATCCCTATTTACCTTCTTTCTTTCTTTAAATTCCCTAAATGGGCCATTAAGCTTCTGGATTCCCATATGGCTAACTTTTTCTGGAATGATGAAGAAGATAGACATAAAATTCACCTTGCTAATCGCCCTCGATGCGTATGAAAAAGGATTTTGGAGGTCTGGGAATTCCAAATTTGTTAGACCTTAATTTGTGTTTGCTAGGATCTTGGATTAAAAGGTATATTCAGGGTGAAGGGACACTCTGGAAGAAAATTATATATGCTAAGTATAGAACTAAAAATCCTAATATTCTCTGTTGTCATGATATTCACCCTTCTACTTTTTGGAAAGGTGTGATGTGGGCTTCTAGAGCTGTGGAAGTAGGTTATAAGTGGCAAGTAGGTAATGGTAAATCTATCAAATTTTGGGAGGATGTGTGGTTTGGTAACTCTACTCTGGCTACTCAATATTGGGAAGTTTATTTAGTTTCCAATCAACAAACCAAAACTATAGTCGATCTTTGGGATGGTAGTAATCTTAGATGTGACTTTAGAAGAACTTTTACTGACCAGATGATGGTCCAGTGGCAGGAAATTTTAGGCATTGCCCATTCGGTTTCTCTGACAGAGGATGAGGATCAACTTATTTGGCAGTATGAGTCTAAGGGAGTTTATTCTTCTAGCTCCATGTATGCTTTGGTAAACTTTAGAGGGGTGACTCCTCTTTATTTGCCTGCAGTTTGGAAGCTCAAAGTTCCCCCTAGGATTCAGATTTTTCTTTGGCTTTTTTCTCAGAACAAAATTCTTACTAGAGATAATCTTAGAGCCAGAGGTGTCCCAAAACCGATGAAATGTACTCTATGTAAAGAGTTTGAATCTGTTAAACATTTATTTTTTGATTGTGTGGTTTCCAGGATGATCTGGACTGATGTTCAGGACATCTTTGGAATTCTAGTTGTTAATTTCGAATCTATTGCTTCGAGATGGCTTGCTAGCAAGAAACATTTACAGTTTAGTGTGGTTCCGGCTGCAGTTCTTTGGGGCATCTGGAATAATAGGAATAATATAGTCTTTAATCATGCTCCTTGGATTAACATGAAACAGGTCTGGCGTCTCGTCCTTTCGTATCTAAGGAATTGGAAGGTCCCATTCAAAGAGTTGGAGGAAGGGAGGATCATTCTGTTCATGGAACGGATGATAAGCAGGCTGAGGAACCCACTGGAGCTCATGGCAACCTGATCTGCAATGGCTTTGAGTGGATCTCTACTTGAAAAACCACTGCTTCGTCGAGCTATGGGGGGCGTGCTTCTCTGACGTTCCTGGAGACACACCCGGAGGCTGCTGATGAGGTTCATGTGGTTATTTGAGTCAGAGTTTTTGTTGCTTAGCCTGTTCCTCTCCTGTCTCCCTCTGTTCTGAATGTAATCCTATCAATTTCTGAAACTAGCTTCTTTGCTCGCTTTTGTGCTTTCTGGGCTTCCCCTTA
Organism: Avena insularis; assembly: GCA_023614405.1. Classification (NCBI taxonomy): domain Eukaryota; kingdom Viridiplantae; phylum Streptophyta; class Magnoliopsida; order Poales; family Poaceae; genus Avena; species Avena insularis. The sequence goes on along the minus strand of CM042685.1, from coordinate 431,496,883 downwards.
AGGGTCCTGGAAAATTAGTAGCTTCACTTTAGCTTTTAGTCGTTTGCTTGTATCGGAACCTGAATACTGGCTGATGTTTGGTTTCATTTCCTGAAATGGAACCGGGGATGAATCCCTGTTGATCTAAAAAAAAAGGGTTTTCTCCCTTTATTTCTAACATAAGGTAGAGGAAGGATTGGAAAAGGACGACATGAGGGTAGAGGGACGACTTTTTTTTTTGAACGGAACGACACATACGGGTCAAGGATTTACCGCCATGTAAGGAGCGAGATAAGGCAACCACAGGTTGTATGGTTGTGATTTATTAGGGGGTTTGATCAGCGTAGAACAAGACCAAACGCTAAGAATCGCCCCAACATGTCCAAGGGTGTCGTATTTTTTGGATAGTAGTTGTAACAGGGGCATGCGAGCGTTCATCACTTTTTCTTTGGGGAAACAAAAAGAAAACCCAATTTTTAATTATTGCCTGGACACCGTGTGGTCTTAGAAAGTGCTCACTCGGCTCGTCCGTCCGATTAGGATCCCCGAGTCCTGCACACCAGGCGAAGGCCACCCACGCGAGCGGCACTTCCAGACAAAAACTCAGCGGTCTCGTGCGACCAAAATTCCCCATTTATCTTCCCCTTCCCCCGCGAGTTCTCTCCTCCGCCTCATCTCCTTCCAATCGCCCTCGTCGGCGGCAAGAGGTCAGGCGGAAGATGCATCGAGCGGCTGGTGGGTGGTTCCCGTTTGTTTTCTGGAGGCGGCGGTTGGTGCTGCATCGACGACACGGAGTTCGATGACTCCAATCCCCTAGAGGCACCGAACGGCGATGCGCTCGATTGGATCGGGCTGAGAGCATAGACCGGCGGAGATCATCGCCGGAGAGGTTCTTCGTCCACTCTTGTGAGGTGAGTACCCTAATATCCATCTCCTATTGATTTTTCACCGCAGTAGTTGCTCTGGCTATTTGAAATTCAAGCTGCGCCACTCTCATGATTTTGCTTAGTGTTGATGTAGCACCGTCGTGGAAAGAAATAGCTGCATGTGCGTAGGTTAATAGCAAACTAGCTAGCGTCGGTTAGTTGTGTCCTTCGGGATAGCCATCGCATCAGTCCAGCGTGTTGCCGCAGTTCTCTCGGCTAGCGTCGTCAGCGGAGAGCTTTAAGCTGGTATTGGCGGTGTGGCGGTGGAGAAGGCCGGGGATTCCGGCCGACCGTGCGAGGCGGCGACTCTGCGAAACTGCTATCTGTTCGCGAGTTGCTTCGCATGAGCGAGGAAGGAGCGGTGTGGTGGCAGAGGGAGCTTTGGTAAGAGTCCGCAGGTGGAGACGGCGGCGAGCCGTCGGCCCTCGCTCGTCTAGTCGTCTGCCGTTCTGCGTGCGAATGGGGACTCGGGACTATGGTCTGAGACCAGTTAGTTGATTTAGTTTGGGAGTATAGTATGCGACGAAAGTCTTAGCCCAATCCTATCTAGTCCAATCCATTTTTAGCGGCGCCGCCCCCCGCCAGACTGACGAGGGGTGGCTATTGTGAGAAGCGACGACACAGGATCTTCCTGATGTGCTGCTGCGTTCAAACATTAGAGCTCTTCTGCTTCCCTTGAGTGCTGCAGGAAGCCAGGAACCCTTGACAATCTCGCTTGTTCCCGGTTGTTTTCACTCCGACATTTTACCACAGTGGTGCTGATGTTTTGCTCGGTGTGGTTTTGAATTTAGAGTTCAAGGATTCCACCGTAGTGCTGTTTTGTGCCTCGATTTTGCATCTGATTAGACTCTAAACTGAAATAGCATGTCTTATTTTGATGTAGTTATGGTTTGGGTTGATAAATCCATGAGTTACAGTGTAAAGTAAGTTCAATTTTCTGTTTAGATTAGAAAGTAGGTTCGATTTTTTTTTGGTCTCATTCAGTTACACACATGTGCGTAATGGTCATCAAATTGTTTTTGGCTTCATCACGGTGTATATTTCACAATTAAATATGCATATGGATGTTTTATTACTTTATTAGAGTCATAAGATGTCATTTTATTCCTTGAAGTTTTAGTTAGATTATATAGTAGAGAGTTTATTTCTGAATTTTATTTTTATTCAATAGGATGTATTTTCATAATCAAAATGTGCATGTGGGATGTATATCCGTAGTTATAGGATGTACTTTTATAGACGTCTTGAAGTTTTGGTTAGTTTATACTGTAGGGTTTTTTTCTGATTTTTTCGTTCAACGGGTTGTATTTTCACAGTTAAAATGTGCATGTGGGATGTATATTCTTGGGCATAGGATGTACTTTTTATAGATGCCCTGAAGTTGGTGAGAGAGCATCGACGACATGGTGTTGCGTCCAACTTGTGGCACACTTTGGTCATTTATTGAGATGGTGAGTGCTTTAATATCACTAGTTTATCCGATGTTGTTTATTCGGTGCTGGTGTTTTGCTCTGCGCAAATTAATTTGGTCACGGTGGCAGTATTCCAGTAGCCTCGGTGTTGCTCTTCTAGTAGTCACGGTTCTTCTTATCTAGTAGTCAAGGTGGTGCTTTTAGGGTTCATTTTTATAATAGATAGTAGATTCATTATGCAGTAACCCATGTAGTTTTGCCTCAATAGGTACATACATGTGATCCCAGCCATAGTATGGATGATGCAATTTACTGTGTGGCGATGCACATTGGAAGATCTCTGATTTTTTTGTTCAAATAGCATGAAGTTTATGTCGATTATTATTTTTAGATGAAACCATGCTTATTAATGTTTTTCGCACGTGCTCATGGATGTAACAAACCCATAAAACAATGAGTATTGTATGTAATTCTTGTATATGCAGGATGTATGTTTTTTACATCTAGAGGTTTTATTGTATTATTACACATTGGGTGTTACTGTATAATCATAGGCTGTAAATTTGTATATTAAATACATCCATGCTCGGGTGATGGAGTGGCTATCGGAGAAGAAACAGCCAAGTTCCGGGTGATCGTGGAGTGCGGCGAAACCGCATCATCTTGGTTACCGAGATGCTCCGTCAACTGGTCACAGTGTCACTTACGGATCAAGAAAATACCGCATGAGCTTCACGTAAGATTTTTGTATTGATTTCATGATCTTGTGTAGTGCTGTTGTGGAAAATGGGGACATGCATAGCGATTTTGTTCTCATACTCCCTATTAAGCTAGAATGTTGTCGCTTTCTCGTGGTTTCCTGATGATGTGTGATTTTTTCCAGCCATAACCTAATGCTGGTTGCTATGGCAACTTCATCTTTTAATCCCAAATGGGACTTGCTGCTTGTTTTGAGATTGTTTTCTGCACCCCTTATTTTCCTGCACCCGATTGTACTTAAATGGAGACCGGAATGATTTTGATTTCTGGTCCGATGCATACTAGTGATGTAGTTCTTACTTCCAGATCAATAGAAGGATGTAAATTACGCGCCTTGGCTGTAACTTTTGCAGACTAATTTTCACTTCTTAAGTTTTTACTTCCAGAGAGGTAGAAGGATGTAACTCTAGTAATTTCTTTCTCTGCTCTGCATGTAACTTAGTACTCTTTCTTTTGAACAGTGATGGAACTGCGCAGTAAGTTTACAGAATATACCAAAACTAACACTACATAATGATTATTACCGACCACTGCTATTTTTACATCCCTTGGGCCATATTTGAGCTATAGGGTAGGCAAGTGATGTACTCCCTCTCTCCAGAAATAAATGACTTTATTTTGTCTAGATTTGAATGTATCTAGACACATTCTAGTGTATAGATACATTCAAATCTAAACAAACCCACTCAGTTATTTCTGGACGGAGGGAGTACTAGTTTACATGGAAAAACCGCTGGTAGATGCATTTACTTTGAGTTTTATTTCTTTGGATTTGCCGATCATGTGGATGTATTTATTTTACACGATCAAGCTCTCAGCCTGTTGCTCTCGCCATGAATTTGCGACGAAGCTGGAGAAAGAGAAAGCGTTGTCCACCCGTGAGATATTTCACGTGAAGACAAAGCCGAGGAAATGTGAGGGATCAGGACTTCTCTAATTTTGGAACGCGGTGGATGTCCGGCCAGTTTCTTTCTATTTTTGGGTGGGGCACCCCATAAGACGAAACAGTGCCCGCGCACTGTGTATCCACGTCCAAAAGAAAAAGATGGTCGCGATATGAGAATTCGGAAAACCACACGTTATATTAAGAATTGACAATCAACCAAACAAGCAGCCCGTATCCATGGGCCCTGACCAGGTATGGATATGCAGGAAGCATAGCCTGAAGCCCAAACAGAAACCAAGATTTTGTGTGTAGTCTGCAGCCCAACAACTCACGCTAATAATTCTCAAAAAAAAATTTACGCTAATAATTTGCAACCCAATAAAGAAAAACAATAAGGCCCAGCTATTTTCCTAGTTACAGATTGCATAAGCCACTCCGCTTGAGCTGTTCAGAGAAATAATAGGGAAAACAAGCCCGTGAGAAATCGCGTTCTAGTTCTTTCCGGATTCCATTGTCCCAACTTATTGCCTAAGTTGCATGATGAAAAGATTGTAATGTCTTTGTGATAATTTTGTGTTTTGGCTACTTTAATATTCAGCTGTTTTGTGTTATTTTTTTTGCAGCAAATTTGAGAAAGAAAACAATTCCAAAGCATCATGAAGAGCAAAACATTAATAGAATACAAATATAACAATAGTACTGCCTACTTTCATTAACATGGACCATTTGGGTATAAACTGCTACAATGACTTTCTATTTTCTCCATCATGACAACTCAATTGAATAACAAAAAATAAAGCATCCTTAATGAAGTTAAGCTCCTTAATAAATTTGGATCATACTTCAACACCTACCAGTGAAAGAGAAGCCGATCATTTGTTGTGGCATTCGCTTCCTCTTCATCCAGATATGTGGTATCCAACACGGTCGAAGCATTAGGAACAACCTTAAGATGGTAAAATTCCATGTGCCTCAAGACACTAGTTAAAACAGTAGTCTCTTTTTCATTACTACCAAGATTTATGCCTACACTATTTAACTTTGAAGACAGAACTAGACTTGAAAAAGAAAGCAAAGATTTGGATGGCGACGTAGTACCTAACGAGTCCAAATTACACACCACCTTACGGCACATCGCCTTCACAAGAGAGTCTTCATCCGTTGTCGTGTCCCCACCATCTGCGAGGACTGCTCCTACAGAATGAGCATCGATGAGTAATCGAGCCCCCACCGTTCAAGGCCCCATCGTGCTCCCCGCAGACCCCTAGTGCAAGCACAGCCAGTACTCATAGCCCCGCACGAGCTTTCTACGATCCACCACGCCCATCGCCGAGCTCGACCGCACGAGCCCCAGATCGGCCCCTCCACCGCCCCCTACTTGGCTCTCCTTGCCGCACCTCCAGCCTCATGAATTCCCCGAGCTCCGCTGCACCGGAATCGGCGTGGATTCAGCAGTTGGATCTCGGAAATCAACGATAAATATATGACGAATAAAACCTTCTCGTCCGAAATCGAGTCTCCTTGTCTTAAGCTTGGAACCTAGCTCGGAATTGCATGTGCCGGTGTGGACAGGAGCGTTGACTCCTTTCCAGTTCACCTCTAAATCGACCGAAAAAAATCATTCTATGGAGTATCTAGGTGATGATATTCAGGACATTGAAAAATATTTTCTAGTTTTAACGTTTTTTCGAGATCTATTCGGTGTCTTTTTTGACCAAATTAAAACTGTTTGACCACGTTACCGGAATTTGGTAGAGATAGCTCTCACGCATGATGCATGGACCTCGGGATTTGCTAGAGATAGCTCTCACACATGATGCATGGACGTGTGTACACGTGCACGTACTGCCACAGTGCTGCAGGACCGCTCTGTGTTCAGAATGCGCAAGCAACTCGAGAAGGCAGAGCACAGGGCGGGAGAAATCAACGATCGAGATCGATGCATCCATGGGATCGTTTTCTTTCGCTTCCATCATGTCAAAACGAGCGTCAACAATAGTAATGGTTTGTGAAAAGGGCGTTGGTGCACGCGCGCGTGCACCGGATTCCTGAGACTTCCTCTCCGGAAACTTGCCTGCATGCACTTTGGTTTCTTGCGCCGCCGCTCCTTCCAACATTCTTCACTTTGACGTCGGTGTCATTCCAGACTTCACGGATGGTCGACCTCTAATTGTCCATTTCCTTTCGTCTCTCTTCCCCGTGAGATGACATGGATGTCGATCTCATGACTTGTGAGGCTCCTAGCTTAGCTTAGGTCGCAGCTGACAGAGCCATCAATTTGACCACATCTGCTCACGTTAAAACCGTGATTGCAACGCTTCAATCAAGCGAAGAAGATTCGAGACTTTTCAGTAAAATATTGACCAAACAATCTGTTGGATTATCTTAACAGTCTGAATGTGCTGGACAGAGTGCGAGAGATGTGTGGCGGCGACCTAACATTGAGATTGCAGACTTGCAGGTGCTCATCGATCGGTTAATGTGCCGGTGCTGTGGAGCCTAACAGTGCTGGAGAATATGGCAACCGCGTGCCGACGTGCCGATCGATCGATCGAGAGTTCGAGATGAATCCAGGAAAACCGCGATGGAGCCATGGAGGTGTGTAGTGCTGGTGGACGGCTCGTCTGTCACCTTCATGTTTCAACTCTTCTTCTTTTTTCTGTTAAATAAAAAAGTCAATGTCCTGCATATACAAGCATGCAGGCCGCATGCGCCACAGGCTAATATCGTCGTCAAAAAGGCATAAGTCATTCCATATTTCCATCAGATCTCTTTTCTTTTCGGAGCAGCAAATATGTGACAGGTACAGGTGCGCATCTCGTTGAAAACGGCTTTGCTTGGAAGTATCTGGTGAGCGTGCATGCGCATGCAACTCCAAATGCGCAAAATAAATGTCAACAATGGTACTACATCTATCCCAGTTTATAAGACTTTACAGCATTATCACCGTCGTCGTGGTATATAATATAAATTATATAATATAAAAATTATATCATTAGAAAATATAACATTTAAAGTTTCTAATAGTATAGTTTTTATCTTATGTACCTCATGCTAAGTTGGTTAATTTATCGACCTAGAAATACGCGTAGGTCTTATAAACCGAGACGGAGGGAGTAGGAATTGTGAAAATGGCCTGATGGTGAGCCGTTGTGGGCGGCTGTGGTGACCATGGAGCTGCGGTGGCGGCGGTGAGGCGTTGGTGGCCATTGACTTTGTTACTGATCTGGATGAGTGCGAACTTTTACATCAGGCTATGTAAAATTTAATGTTGGTGCATTGAGCTGGAAGTTGTTGTGGACAATGCCCTAACAGAGTTGTTGTTGACAGGTACAGGTGCATCTCTATAATGTTTTGGAAACAACATTGAAAGGTTTTAGATACTACTAAATTCGTTGGACGAACTAGGTGTTGTTTCAACATCCTTAATTATGCTCGGTAATTATTTAGTGTGGCCTAGGACCTAGGTAATCACTACAAACTCGAATGTGTTAAACACGCCGTTTTCAGTTGAGGACATATGAAAATATGCAAGTTTCACACGGACCTAGGATGCCAAATCTTATGACGAAGTCTATACCACAAGCGAAGCATGATGGGCAATTTACTTCCTTTGTTGTCCGTAAACTCATGCTAACTAGATTATTAACTCTAGTGCAAGTGAGAAACTAAAGGAGTTATGCCCTAGAGAAAATAGCAATAAGTGATTATTTATATATAACTCCATGTTTAAAATTAATGTTTTTCCTTTATGCCATAACTGTTGTGTTTCTTGCATATAAGATTCAGAGGAGAACTCATAAGAACATTAGAGAGATAAACACCAATTTGTTCCTAGCCACACCTCTATGACTATCTCATATGTTGTGAGATATTCCCATTTTTTCTATCGAAGGTATTGTTAGTTAGAGTAGCAAGGAAGCCCACAACAATGCGAGCACATTTTTAGAATACCAAGGGTCATGGACCAATCCAATTATATGATATGATAGGAGACTGTTTCGTCACATGTTACCAGCTTTATCATTGTCATTATAAAATGCATGAGTCCTTATACCATATGAATATCAAGTGCCCTCATACTTGAAGGTGTACTCTAATTATCATCAAACGTTACCTATAAAACGGTGATCGATCACAACGATGATCTTTGGATACATTGGAAAGTATGTTTGGAAACTTGGATAGTTCAAGATTGGGATATTTTTCCTCCTAGCGATGGAGAGATACGCTCTAGGTCCTCTAGTATTACAATGTCAACTTATCGTCTACACAAATACTTCGTGATTATGATTGTTGGGACATCTGGATACACAAACAAGTAAAGAGAATGAAAGCTAAACGACTATGGAGGGTATAATGATCAATGCATTGAATTCTGTGGATACCAAAGTCTTGTCTCGTGTTATCATTAGTATGGTGAAGCAAAGGGATTAGCGCACTTGAATAACATATATGTCCACTCGATGTTATACACGTATGCGTGGGAGTCATCAATGACGTCCATTGTCTCACTATTTTTATTGATCTAAAGGAGTACCGCAGTACGTGCATTACCAAACCCGCTGGTTCACATGCTTAAAGTCATTCAATACGTTGAAATAGTTTCAGAGATGTGTCAGAATAGTTCTGGTGTCGTTGAAAGTGAAGTGTTTACAAGTTATAAGTATATACTAAAGAGTTTCCATAATTGTTATAGAATTAATTTTGAAGAAAATACGGAGTTTCAACATGGGCTCCATGAGCCCCATCTGGACAGGTGCAATGCCCCCAGTCTACAGAGGCATGCCATCCCTAGGGAAGCCAGGCCCCACCTACCCCTTCCCCAAGTTGGTGGGGGGGGGAGAGGCTAGGGTCTGGTGGGAAGGGTAGCTGGTCCATCATCTGCCATGTATGGGGGAGGCGGCCAGCCTTGCCCCTCCTCCAAAATGGTGGCCAGTTGTCCCTTCCTCCTACATATATATGTGTAACCTCCCTCCTTTAGAACACACAATTCTCTCCATGTGGTGGTTGCACCTTGCTCCCTCCCTTGCTGAGATTATCCACATATATACCAGAAGGCTCCACCACTCTAATCGTCATCATGATGCCCTTCAAGACCGAACACTGATGGATTGAATAATTGGATGCGTGGATACCGGAAGATGGATCATACCTTTGATCCTCATACGAGAAGGTGAATTCCTTGCGGAAGGGTGGGATACACCTAGCCGTGGGGATCATTGGTACTAGAATCTTCACCGAGTTTTCTTCCGCTGCAACGTCCTTGAGTTTCCATTCTAGATCTGATTGTGTAGTGATCTTCTTAATAGATAGATCTTGGGTGTTCATGTAAGCCTTTTTTTGGTTTTCCCTGATGTAACCCTACATGGACACCATCGTCGGCCATACTAGAACGAGAAACATACTCGCTATGCCACAGAAACCGCCTAGGTATGGATCAAGATTCCGAGCAACTTGGCCGCGAACCATCCACGCATGATGTTGACCATTCCCTCCTCAACCCCGGCCATCTCCAAGCGCGTTGTCTCCAAGCGTGTCAGGATCTTCTCTATGCCCCTCGACTTCACCGTGCACCACACTGCGGAGGGACTGGAGGTGGACTTCGGATGACATTGAACAACAAGTTATTTTTCACACCCACGGAGCACACCACAGTCAACAACCTCCTTCAAATGTTGGGTAAAGGGCGGACGGGTTATCGTGGGAGGAAGGAACCCTCGAGGCTCTCATCCAGAGGAGGGGCACCGACACACGAGGAGGAGGGATGTCGTGTCTTAGAAGACAAGCTCGAACATAGGGGTGACATCGTGAGGTTGTATACCGCATCGATCCAGTGGAGTCCCGAGATGCGTAGGATGAGTGGGTAGGGAGAAGAGAGAAAATGAGAGGAGAGAGAAGGTGGGATGGGTGGATGGCTAGCAACTGGGCTAGGCCGGATGAAAGGAGGATATACGAATCGCAAATACAATGTCTATCCCATCCCACTTCACCAGAAATTGTATCAGGAAATAGGTTGGTCCGGGTAGGAAAAAGAACAACGGTCTGCTTTGAAGTGACCCGTTTGGGTTGGTTTTTGTCCGCTCGGACAATGATTGTCGGTTTGAGGCCCTGAATTTTTTTTCTATTTAAGGCTACCCATTGGAGTTGCCCTCGGGATCTAGTTGGGCAAGGTATCCTCTATCGAGGTGTTTGTAGTGTGAGTGGTTGTTTATCTTGGAAAAGCATTCTAGGTCAAAATGCATTATAGCTCGCAAGGTCATGGCTTGGTATCCCGTCCATGAATTGGTGCATCTTCGAGGGTTGCTTCCTTGTTAAGACGATTTATGTTTCCTTCTTATATAAAAATACTCCACTCAAGGAATACAAGGGCAACACTTTGTAGAAATCCATAAAAATAGTTTGGTAGTTGGTTATTTTTTGCACATGAAAGGCCTCGAAAGACCTAGGAGATTGCATTAAAACTCAGGCGGGTGAACAATTACAAGGAGGCCCATTAATATTTATTGCCCAACAAAACCATAAATTTAAAGAAAAGGTCTCCAACTATATAAAAAGGACCCTAGAGCGGAAAAGAAAAGCAATCGAGGACTAGGATGCCTCCTCCACGGCACACCGACGACCACAAGCCACGGCCACCATTGCCTCCACCGGGGACACCACTTGGATAGGCATCAGTGGGCAATGTCGTTACGAGATCGAAAAAGATCCTCAATCAAAGGAGGATCGAAGAGCTAGATCCAACCATGGACACAAGCGCAACAGGGACAATCTGGCAGCCTTGGATAGGGACGGTGTAACGCTGCTGCTTGGGAACTGCTGCCATCAACACATGCTCCACTTGATAAGGGCACTGGCAAGCTCACCCTTCACTTCCTTGAGGACCAGGAAGAAACAGAAAAAGTAGGTGACCAATCCCCGTCGCTTCGCCACCTCATAGGAAAGAAAGAAGAAGAGGGACTCCTACCGCATCCACTACTTCACACAAATAGCCCCTACCACAGGAGGGCCAGACCAACAAGTCGATGTCGAAATCGCCCTGCCACAGCTCAACTCCTCCTCACCATCATGGCCGACCAGGAAACATGTAGCCATGCAACACGTCGCAAAGCAGCAGCTCTCCCCCTCGCCTCCACGGCCGCCCATGAAGGGAACGCATTTGCAATTCTCAAGCACTGCAAGTAGGTCTCCACCATCGATTTATTCAGGTAAGCGTCACTCCTCCCCTTCATCCCCACCTCCGACCATCAGAGAAGAAGAACAAGGAGGAGAAACCCTATAGCTCGACAGATCCAGGCAGCAAGATCTAGAGCTTTGCTCCCGCTACCGGGCAAACAACCCACTCTTGCAAAAAAGCCAAACCTATAACTACACCTAGCTACCCAAGCTCCATTCCTTCGCTGTCTCCGACCAGCATTGCTGGCGGAGATAGCTCAGGGCGGCCCGCTCTCTTCGAGAAGACTCTCAACTACTTCTTTTCTTCCGCTCTCGAAGGATAGATTGCCCAATAATTCCTTACCTTGGTGTTGGTGTTACTAATATTTTTGTATGACTTGCCGTGTGATTGACCGATTGACTCACAAAGAACATTATAAATACACTACATTGCACTGAAAAATGCTTGCAGGGACCAATTAATATGACTGGTCAACTTAAAAGGCAGACCCCGATATTAGGAAGTTGCCGGTTGACTTGACTGGGGTTTGTCCCTTCCTTGTTAAAGGAAACTTATATAATTCAACTGATGACAATTCTTTTTTTTTGAAAATTCCACCGTGCTATTAATAATATTCAATAGCAGTACAGAGACTCTTAAAAGTAATAAAAATTACAAATAAGTCCTTGAACCACCTAGGGACGACTACCTACACTAGCGCGAGCCGAAGTCATGTCATTGTTCTCGCCCCTCCATCGTTGAACCTAGACAAAACTTGTCGTAGTAGAGCTTATTGTAGTACACATACGGAAAATCGTCGTGCTAAGACCCAGAAAAACCAGCGCACAAGAGTAGCAACCATCACCAAAGATGCAACCGTAGATAGAAAGAGATTAACCTTAACCCACACCAACGAACACGAAAAATGACCAGATCTTAATAGATCCACCGGATACATGACTCCACATGTCCTCCGCCGATGCCAGACGCACCACAAGAGCGAGGATAGAGCAAAAAGAATCTTATTCTAACTTCAATATGTAGCCTTCACCTCACCATCTCGAAGAAGACATCGGAAAACGATCTAAACAAAAATAAGAGAACCTTCCCGCCCGACGAGAGCCCATGGTCAACCACACCTCCAAGACCCTAATATCAATGGAGGCGAAGCGGACCGACGGTGTCACTGGCGAAGGCTCTAGATGGGTTCAAGCCACCGCCTCCCGATCGTTGGGTCAGGCCCATACCTATTCGTATGTAAGTGCGGGCACCTAGCAAATGCTGTTTGACCAAGTATTTATTAAAAAATATCAATACCTAAAATACCCATCCAATACCATTAGATTTATCATCGTGTGATTTTTGTATGATTTTTGTATTTTAAAATGCCTAGAAAGGTGGAAATTAAACTCCCATGAACACCCTTATCAACAATAAAAACAAAAAACTTCGAAAAATTTGGCGAAAAATATTTCCGTTGTGTGCAAATTTTGGCGATGAGTGACATGTCCGATGCTCCGTGCAAAAAAAGTAGGTCATCTAAACGGGACTATAGACCATCAATTATTATTTTTTGCACAGAGCACCACAAGTGTCTTTTTTTTATAGCATCACAGATGTCATGGGACATGGCGATTTGGCTCCCAGTTCTAAATACACCTATTATGAAAAATGTATTTTATATTTATTTTAAAATGTTAAACTATCCGAAACAAAATCCTAGGTGTACATCTGGACATGCTATATGTCCTCACACAAAGTTTTGCAGTGAGAAGATGTTTTTTGAGGTCTGTAAAAAAGACAAAAAAAAGTCTTGTGAAAACTATTTTGCAACACCAAAAATTGTCTTTTTTACGCAATCCACATAAAATGTCTTTTTTCATGAAATTTGGTATACAAACATAGAATATCAACATGTAAGCCTGGATATTGTTTTAAAAAATTTTAATATTTTAAAGTATGTCTTCTTGGCAGTGGATGCATCTATACCTACAAGCCGAAGTGGATTTCCGGGATGTCATTTCTTCTTTAAAAAAATTTCACAGAGCACCACCAGTGTCTTTTTTTTAGATAGCATCACGGATGTCATCATGAAATGTTGCAAGTATCTAGACCACCTGAACATGTTTGTTGCAAAAAAAAAGTGTGTTATGCTATTTGTTTGAGTTTACTATTCGTGAGGGTGTATATGAGTTGGAGGGCCAAAACTGCACTCCACAACTCTCTTCTCGCCTGTTTTTTTTCAAAAAAGCAAAAAAGTAGTCAACATGCATCGAATCTATACTCTGGATTGATCACGGGTCTTATTTGATTTGGTTAACTGGCATCGCATCACGGGCCAACCAGCTATATGTTTTCTCCAATACTGCCCTCTCCATTCTCCAAGCCAAATTGTGAAATTGTGTCTTGCTTCTGGCTAGCTACCAAGAGTTTTTTTTTTTTTGACCTTAGCTACCAAGAGTTTGTGTTGTGACTTGTGAGAGGCAGTATCCGGAACTAGAAATTAAAGGAGATTAATCAAATCAATCGAACCCCACCCTGCACGTGACTGCTCATTGCATCGGACGGACTGGGATCAGGTGACATGCCTATGGCATGTCACGCTGCAACATTCCCCCTCCCATCTACCATCCAAAGCCCATCCAAAGGCTACTAACGACCCAAGGCAAAAACTGCCTCCATCGAGCACAGGTTTGACCAAACCGTGGTGGGGAAAAGGGAAAAGAAGGAGTCGCCCGCTGGGAAGGAAATTCTGGCGGGAAAAAGGAAGGTCTTGGCGCGAAGCGTTGCCGCCATGAGGAGGGCACCGCTCACGGCGAGCGGTGTCGCCGCCGCGGAGGATAGGCAGTTCCGCGTCGCCGCGCGGAGAGAGCGATGCACGCGCCGCGCCGGAACGAGGAAGCGCCGCCTTGCTGCCACGCGAACTAGGGGATTTAGCACCGCCAGCGGAGGAGCGACGACCAAACCACCACGCCTGGTTTCTCAGGTCGCCTTTCCTCTTCCTTCACATTAGTTTGGTGATTAATTGTTAGTACAGTTAGGGTTCAGATTAAGTACGGTTTATATTCAGAGTTAGCACAGTTTGGATTCAGTTAGCTAATTAATTGTTAGAGGAATAAGAATGGTAAACCTACACTAAAACGAGTGCTGCTAATTGCTTCTCTTATACCTTGTTCCACCAATTTATATTTGTTGTTTTTGAATTTGGCAGAATTGGTCATCGTTCAATTGTGAGTTGTGCAATGGCAGAAATTGACAAGAGGATACCCAAAGTTGGTATGAGGTTCAGAGATTCGGATCAGGCTTGGGAGTTCTGGGTAAATTATGGGGGTCACATCGGCTTTGATGTGAGGATAAGATCCACTATCAAAAGCAAATGTGATGGAAAGATCACTTCACGCAGATTTGTTTGTTCCAACGAAGGCCATCGAAGAAAAAGTCAAGCAGATCATGAGCCAAAGCGTATTAGAGCTGAAACAAGAACCAATTGTAAAGCTCGGATGATTGTTACATTTGATCGAGTGGCCAACAATTTTGAAGTCACCGAAGTTTATTTGGAACACAATCACCTACTTCAGTTGCCACAAACCCGACACTTGTTGGCATCACAAAGAAAGATTTCAGAATTGCAAGCTTTTGAGATAGAAACAGCCGATGATTCTGGAATTATGCCAAAACAATCACATGAGTTTGCTTGTCGTCTAGTTGGTGGACCGCTTAATCTTGGTTACACTTGTCGTGATCAAAAGAATCATTTGCGAAGCAAGAGGCAGCGAGAGTTGGCTTATGGACAGGCTGGTAGTATGTTGAAGTTTTTTCGTGACAAGATTACCGAGAATCCATCATTCCAATATCATGGCGACGCGGAACTGCCTATCCTCCGCGGCGGCGACACCGCACTGCCGGCGGTGCAGCGCCTGTCCTCCGCGGCGGCAACGCTTCGCGCCAAGACCTTCCTTTTTCCCGCCAGAATTTCCTTCCCAGCGGGCGACTCCTTCTTTTCCCTTTTCCCCACCACGGTTTGGTCAAACCTGTGCTCGATGGAGGCAGTTTTTGCCTTGGGTCGTTAGTAGCCTTTGGATGGGCTTTGGATGGCAGATGGGAGGGGGAATGTTGCAGCGTGACATGCCTATGGCATGTCACCTGATCCCAGTCCGCATCGGACCATTTGTTCTCCGATCCTTGGAATCAGTTCAGTTATACTACTCTTTTTCGCGAAAACGAAATCAGTTATACTCTGCATCTTTGTTATTCATTTGTTTCCTTTTTTTCTGCCCCCCTCCTTAATTCGAGGATTCTCCAGGAAATAATCATAATCACCGTGGTAGCTGTAATTGCACGGGGAGAGAATAAGAGAATATCCCCCATCCAGAAAGGAATATTATTTCCCATCGGCCGTTAATACGTTATTGACCGTAAAATCTGACCGTTCAAAAAGAAGAAAACCTTTATTATACCAGTAATAAAATCTTAACAAACTAATTAATCTCGCGGTTATTCTCAACAGTCCCCGGAATATCCTGCGGCCTGGTACCTCTTCACAGTTCACGAGTCCCCGCAGCCGCCGAGCCCGTCTATTTATCCACCAATCCGGCCACGCCCTTCTTCTCCCAGCTGCATGCAGAAATAAGATCTATCGGGAACAAAACCGCAAGATCAATCTCCGGAGAGAATTCCGGGCATCGACCGGCGGCGGCGATGGCGCGGGAGCAGCTGGAGGTGCTGTCCGCCCTGGACGCGGCCAAGACGCAGTGGTACCACTTCACGGCGATCGTGATCGCCGGCATGGGCTTCTTCACCGACGCCTACGACCTCTTCTGCATCTCCCTCGTCACCAAGCTCCTCGGCCGCGTCTACTACTACCGCGCCGGCTCCGCGGACCCGGGATCGCTCCCGCCCAACGTCGCCGCCGCCGTCAACGGCGTCGCCTTCTGCGGCACGCTCTCGGGCCAGCTCTTCTTCGGCTGGCTCGGCGACAGGATGGGCCGCAAGCGGGTCTACGGCATGACGCTCATGTGCATGGTCCTCTGCTCCATCGCCTCCGGCCTCTCCTTCGGCTCCACGCCGGCCTCCGTCATGACCACGCTCTGCTTCTTCCGCTTCTGGCTCGGCTTCGGCATCGGCGGCGACTACCCTCTGTCGGCCACCATCATGTCCGAGTACGCCAACAAGAAGACCAGGGGCGCCTTCATCGCCGCCGTGTTCGCCATGCAGGGGTTCGGGATCCTCACGGGTGGCGTGGTGACCCTCGTCGTCTCCGCCGCCTTCCGGTCGGCGTTCGACGCGCCGGCGTACCAGGACGGGGCCGTGGCCTCCACGCCGCCGCAGGCCGACTACGTGTGGCGCATCATCCTCATGTTCGGCGCCGTCCCGGCCGTGCTCACCTACTACTGGCGAATGAAGATGCCCGAGACGGCGCGGTACACCGCGCTCATCGCCAAGAACGCCAAGCAGGCCGCCGCCGACATGTCCAAGGTCCTCCAGGTCGACATCGCCGCCACGGAAGAAAAGGAAGCCGGAGGCGAAGGAGACCACCGAAACTCGTTCGGCCTCTTCTCGAGCGAGTTCCTGCGCCGCCACGGGCTCCACCTGCTCGGCACGGCCACCTGCTGGTTCCTCCTCGACATCGCCTTCTACTCGCAGAACCTGTTCCAGAAGGACATCTTCACGGCGATCCACTGGATCCCCAAGGCGAAGACCATGAGCGCCCTGGAGGAGGTCCACCGCATCGCGCGCGCCCAGACCCTGATCGCCCTGTGCGGGACGGTGCCGGGGTACTGGTTCACGGTGGCGCTGATCGACCGGATCGGGCGGTTCTGGATCCAGCTGGGCGGCTTCTTCTTCATGGCCGTGTTCATGCTGGGCCTGGCCTTCCCGTACCACCACTGGACGACGCCGGGCAACCACATCGGCTTCGTGGTCCTGTACGGGCTCACCTTCTTCTTCGCCAACTTCGGGCCCAACTCGACGACGTTCATCGTGCCGGCGGAGATCTTCCCGGCCAGGCTGAGGTCGACGTGCCACGGCATCTCGGCCGCGTCGGGCAAGCTCGGCGCCATCGTCGGGTCGTTCGGGTTCCTGTACCTGGCGCAGAACCAGGACCAGAGGCTGGTGGATCACGGGTACAAGGCCGGGATTGGCGTGAGGAACTCGCTCTTCATTCTGGCGGCGTGTAACTTCCTGGGCATGGCGTTCACGTTCCTCGCGCCCGAGTCGAACGGGATCTCGCTCGAGGAGCTGTCGGGCGAGAACGACGACGAGACCTCGACGACGGCGGCGGCGGACGCCAGGACGGTGCCCGTGTGAGAAAATTAATTGCGTATTATCTGGAATTCTAGACGTAAGTCGAGGAGTATTCCCATAATAATTTTCCAAGTTAATTACTAGCTAGCTAGAGTTTGTACTAGTAGTATCGTGGCAGACTGGCAGAGTAGTGTGCTTAAGATATACAGATGCGATGTACGTAGCGAGTAATCGGTCTGTATTACTAGATTATACTACTTGTGTGAGAGTGAGTTGAGTGGTAATATATGCATGTTTCCTGAGTCCAACGACATTTTGTGTGAAGCCAATGCATGAGGCCAGTATGAAGAACTCATAAGTATATTTCTTCAGAGTCTGATTCCGGCACCGTACGGTTGCATGTATCGTCTATTAGGTCGAAGTTAGCTTTTGGATCACAAGTTTTAGGTGACGATGACGATGGACTGGCCTCCTGTCTGGCTGGCGTGGGAAGGATCGACCACGGGATACCTGAGACTGAGAGAGACCGATCGAGATGTGGTCTTTGAAAAACCCCGAGAGCTCGATGCAACATATCGGTCGGAGAAAAAGCAAGGCATCCAGCTGATGGGATAGGAGTGATTCCGGTCGAATGGAAAGACTAACAGCTCGCGAGCAATTGGTTGTACTACGAGATCTTCTTCTTTGTTTCACATGCATCTGTACTCCACTCCACTTGTCCACCGCACCACACCACACCACACCACGTACGATACGACCGTGACACAGGCCAGCTCTGCTTGCTCGTCGGCCTACCATCGCGCATGACTGGACACTGGAGTAGTACGATGATGATTCTCAGTAGGTTCACACTAGCACAGTCACTACTTGGCGCGCCGAGAAACAAATTAAAGTCCATCAGCTAACTGTACTACTGTATGTACTCACCTGCAAACACGGCTTACTTCTGGTCCCTGCTACCAGCCTGCTAGAACCACATTTGCTGCCCTCCCTCTGGTCAATCTGCAGCAGCGTATCTGAAGATAGCATTTGTCGACCTGTTAAGGCGGTTCTCAACGATTCGGGCCTCTCCGTACGATCCAGCTCCTGCACAATCTCCGTCGCGTAGCCAACCGTCAAAACCTCCCTCGCAAACTCACCTCTGTCGCCCTCGGACCTCGGTCATAGAGTGTCCCTGCGTCGATGGCTCTGTCGAACTTGCGTGATCAAGTAGGGATAGCAAAAACATGGGCGTTACAATGGACAACTGACAATACCGACCCAAACCTAAAGATAGCATTTGTGGACGTGTTAGGGAGGTTCTTAGCGATTAGGGTCTCTCGCTTGTCAGATCGAGTCTCCCAGCAGATCACACCCGTGTAGTGAAAACTCTACCTCTACCCATAGGGTGGTAAATTCCTGGACCGCTTGCAGTGACTATTGTCTCTCCTTTGCCCAAACCTCCCGCATCGTCTTCCCTCGACCCCCCCCCCCCCCCACACACACACACACACACACACCATTTATCGGCTCCTTCAGTCAGCTGCCACCCTTCCCTGGCAAATTCCCCCATGTTGCCCTCCAACCATCTTGTGTCACTTTTTTTCCTTCCCCTCTAAATTGCTGCCTACTCCAGATCCCGCTTGATGAGGATATATTCTCTCAAACAAGTCAGAAATGAACCAAAGGGGATTAATCGGCCAACACTTATATCTCGAAGACTCGAATCGGTTCAACAACGTCGGTGGCAAAGCTAGAATCTTCTATAAGACGGATGAGATATATAGAACGCCCTAAGAGGTAGAGTAGGAGTCACATTTCCTCCAAATTAAATGGGGGTATACGTTACCTTACTCCCTTAAAAAGGAGTGTCTCCGCAGTGCTTCCACCACGAGGTGATTAGGTCGATAGAGGTCCACTACGCATTTATAGTAACCCGGCCAAGCTCCTCTATATAAAGGCGGTCCTGCATCCCTGTAGAGGCAAATTGTAAGCAACCAAGATACAGAAACCAGATCAAACAAACACGAGTAGAGTGTTACCTCCACTACGAAGGCCTGAACCTGGCCACATCATTGCCCATCCCGTTCCTTCCACGCAACCTAAACTCCACAGTGTTCTCAATTAGCCATTTTCCATGGATAATTGATACGTCCAATTTGCATCACCATTCTATATCATAATTTGCCTCTATTCCTTGATATATTTCATATTAAGAGGTGATACTTATGTATTTTCATCTGTTTTTGCATGTTGGATGATTCTTGGAGGATAAACTGTCGGAGTCAGGATTCTGGTGGAAAAAAGCGGTGTTTTGATGCAATTCCGCGAAGATCAGAAAAATACGAGAAAAACTACGGAAAATCCTATTTTCCCGAGAAAATTACAAATAACCACCACATTACAGGCTAGGGTTTCAAAAAGCAACCACTTTATGTTAGGGTTTCAAAAAGCCACCGGTTCAGAGTTCGTTCGTTGCAGAAAGCACTGATACCGGTTTGACGCTGGTCTAATGACAAAACTGACAGGACGGCCCCACATGTAAGGATGACGTGGCTCACGCGGACGGCTGCGGGCAGACGGTCGTTAACGGCGTTGTTGGAACCCTAACCTCCCGTTTCGACACGGGTCAAACCAGACCACGCTCGCACACTTCCTCTCCCGCGCGCGTACTGAAGCCATGGCGGCGGCGATTTCTCCTGGCTCTAGATCTCCGGCTGGCGGGGGCGCTGGAGGCGTACCTGGCGGAGAAGATGGCGGTGGTGGGCACGAAGTCGAGGTGCCGGGCTTCCTTGCGGCGGAAGGGGATTGGTGCGGTAGCTCTAACCCACCGACGGCGACGTTTGCATCGCCGGAGAAGCGGGCCGCCGCTTCCTTGGCAAATCGTTTGAAGAAGGACCTTACCAGGCGATCGTTGGACGATGCATTGGAGGGCATTGAGTAAGTCATTCGCATCCATCTAATCTGCCACCGACATTTTCTTATCCATTTTGGCTAGGTATTTGTACTGAAAAATAGACAATTAAATTCTCTTATTATGAATATATGCAGTTTGGATGATGATATATGGGATATAAGGATCAATTTAGATGGCAAGGACAATTTAGAGCGCACTTTGTCTGAATCAGATGTAACATTCCTCAATTTGCTAGCTCTAATAGAGACAGAGGGCTATGGGATTAGTGACAACATATATTATGTGAAAGAGAAGGGTATAGGGATAGCTGGGATGGACTTACTAGATGGGCATAGTAAGGTGCAGCAGATGGTTGAACTTTATGAGGATAAGAGATCTGTCAGCTTGACTGTAATTAAAAGAGGAAGCACACTTCCATCAAACATCAACACTGCTGCAGTTGAAGAGCAAATCCCAATTTCAGAAATTGGAAGCCCCATGGTTTACACAGTTGATGATGATGGAGTTGTTTTACCAAGTCAAGAATGTACACAATTAATTGAAGATCCTGAGTGCATGTACTTGCTGACACAACAGAGCAACAATGTTGAGAATGATCATGAGAATGACATGAAAATCTTAGAAGTGGGTGATGGTGATGGAGGATACTTATTCAATCAACAGGGAACAGAGCACATTGTTGATGAAGAACAAGAAGATATGGAAGAGGATGAACAAGAAGATATGGAAGAGGATGCAGATTCAGAAATGGAAGATGATGAAAATTACACTCCAGAGGATATAAATGAAACTGAATCAGACGAGGATGAGCCAAATCATGATTTGAATAAGAGAGAGAGGGGTGCCTTAGAGCTTGAGTCTTATTTTGCAGAAGAGCCTGAAGATTTATTTAATGCATCTGATTGCTCAGATGTTGACAAGGATGAGCCAGTTACTATGAATAAGAAGAAAGAACAAGTAAGGAAGGGGCCTACTAGCAGATCACATTGCAGTCAGCAGAGTACAACAACACTAGTCTGGCTTCCTTTTGATGATGAAGGGCCAGATGGTGATTTGGATCCAGAGGATGATGATGGATTTGAGAAATTGTCATGGGCTTTGCCAAAAGGAAGGAAAAGCAGGGCCAAAAAGAAACAGCCAAGGGTGTGGTATGATGAGAGCACACTACAACATGAAGAAGGACTGTGTCTTAGGATGTGCTTCCTAGATGTGTACCAGTTCAGGAGAGCAGTGCAAACACTTCATATTGCACAACTTAGGAACTTCAGGTACCATAGAAATTGCAAGGACAGAGTGATAGTAAAGTGTGCTCAAGAGAAGTGTCCTTTTTTATGGTTGGTTCTCAGATAAAGAATGAGAAATAATTCTGCCTAAGAAAGGTGCACTTTGAGCACACTTGTGGCATAGTAGGCGAGCACTGCAAGGTCACAGGCAAATGGGTTGCAAAGATTTGTGAGCCCAGCATTAGAATTGATCCAAGGACAGGCATTAAGGCTGTGATGGAGACAACCAAGGAGAAATTTGGTGTAGATGTTCCTAAAATGATGGCATACAGGGCAAAGAGGAAAGCTTTACAGGTTGTGCTTGGTGATCAGGTGGAGCAATACAAGAGGCTAAGGGATTACTTGCAGACAGTGCTTGACACAAATCCAGGCTCCAGATGCATTGTGACCACAAAAATTCTGGTAGAGCATCCAAGTACCAACCCTAGATTTCATGGATTGTTCTACTATCTAGGTGCATCTGTACAAGGATTCCTTAATGGTTGCAGACCATTTATAGGTACCATATATGTTGACAACAACTACTCATTATTTTTCTAAGTACAAGAGAGATTTAGTGCACATGATTTAAAACAAGTACTCATGATTTATCTAAATGTATGAATCAAGAACAAGTACTCATTATTCAAACATATCAGTTAATCAAATTACCGAGCCATGATAAAAGTACTGAGAGAAAGCAAGGACCTGAGTACTCACATTTTCCACTGAGAATAGATATAACCTCCTCCCTGTATCTTTGCCCTCAAATGCAACACATCGACGCGGTTTCAGATTGTGACCGGAGCAAACGAGTGGGGCATCATCATCAATGACATAATATCCCTCGTCAAAAAGATGATTCGGTGCGTAGTCAAGCGGACAGATATACAAATCGAACGAATCATTCACAAACAAGAGCTCAAATCAAACGATTTAAAAAAATCCTAAATCAGTAACCCTAACCCGAAGTAACCAGAGGATAAAATTACTCACATCACCAAGGAGAGATTCACCGGATGTTTCGCTCTCGTTCCAGCTCGGCATGGTCTACGACGGCGGCGGCAGGTGACCAGCGGCGGCGTCGGGCGAGCTGATATGGAGAAGAAGCAGAGGACTGAGGCGCGCGCGAGAGAAAAGAAAGAGCCAATCATTTTGTCTAGACAGCGCCATTAACGGCCGTCTGCCCGCAGCCGTCTGCGTGAGCCACGTCATCCTTACAGGTGGGGCCGTCCTGTCAGTTTTGTCATTAGACCAGCGTCAAACCGGTATCAGTGCTTTCTACAACGAGCGAACTCTGAACCGGTGGCTTTTTGAAACCCTAACGTAAAGTGGTTGCTTTTTGAAACCCTAGCCTGTAATGTGGTGGTTATTTGTAATTTTCTCTATTTTCCCAGAAGACGAAGGATGCCAGAAGGGGAGGCGGAGCTGGGCCACAGGGGGCCCACACCCCCAGGCGCGAGCCACCCTAGGCCGTGTCTACAGGGGGTGTGGCCCACCTGGCCCACCTCTGGCTCCGCCCTCTCGCCTATATATTCTCCTCGAAACCCTAATACACAGGGAGCGACCACAGAAAGATTCCGCCGCCTCTGCGGGGCGGAAAACACCGAGAAAGAAAGAGCTCTCCGATAGACAGATTTCTTCCGGGAAAATTCCTTCCCGGAGAGGGGAGATCATCGCCATCAACATCGTCATCAAGATAGACTTCATCGGGATCATCATCATCATCCACACCATCATCTCCACCAGCACCATTATCACTGCTCCATCCCGTTGTAACAATTGTGTTGAATCTTGCATAGTTCTTAGGGGAAACTTTTCCGGTGTTGATTACTATTGTAGTTGATGCTTGTGAGTGGAACCATCGAATTATTGTTTATGTTCAGATTTTTATCCATCACCATATCATCTTTGATCTTGATCCATATGATGTCTCGTGAGTAGTTCGTTTAGTTCTTGAGGACATGGGAGAAGTCATGTTGTTAGTAGTGGAATTGTGTTGAGGTATTATTCCATGGTTTGATATTTAAGTTGTGGTGCTATTCTTCTAGTGGTGTCATGTGAACGTCGACTACATGATACTTCACCATTTATGGGCCTAGGGGAATGCATTGTGTATTTGGCTACTAATTGTGGGGTTGCCGGAGTGACAGAAACCTGAATCCCCGTTAGGAAACCATTGCACAAGGGAGTGTAGGATCTCAGAGTTTAAGGATGTGGTTAATTTTATATCTTAATTGCTTTCTTGTAGTTGCAGATGCTTGCAAGGGGTCTAATCACAAGTATGTATTAGTCCAAGTAAGGTCGGTACATTAGCACAGGTTCACCCACACAACACTTATAAAACCAAAGAAGACTACTCAGCTATATGAATCGAAAGCACTTGACAGTATTCCCATGTGTCCTCGAGAACGTTTGGTCCTCATTAGTATTTCCACCGGCTTGCCCTTTGCTAAGAAAGTATTGGGCCACTTGCTGCAATTATTTGCTATTTTATTTACTTGCACTATATTTCCTTCCTTTATCAGAAAACCCCTAAAAATCCGTTTACTAAGTATTTACAGAGATTTCCTGCTCCATACAACTAGTCAACACCTTCTGCTCCTCATTGGGATCGACACTCCTATTTATCGAAAGTACTACGATACACCCCCTATACTTATGGGTCATCAAGACTATTTTCTAGCACCGTTTCCGGGGAATGAAGCGTTATTGAAGAGTGGAACTGTTAAAGGAAACTTCTACCGTGAGTATTGTTTTTATTTCTGTTTGTTACTTTGTTTCCAATATGGATAACCCACTTGGTTTTCTGTTTGGGAAAACTACTACCACTGTTAGGATAGTAGATGACCCACCACCTATTGAGGTAGATCCTTTTAAGATACTTACAAGTATTATTGATCGTGTTATGAATAATTATTATTCAGGGGATGGAACTATCCATCCAGGTGATCACTTGCTTTTTATCCATGAATTATGCGGGTTGTTTAAGTGGGAAGGTATCACAACTGAACAGGTGAAGAAGTTACTCTCTATATCATTGAAAGGAAGAGCTGAAGAATAGTATAAGCTGCTGAAGAATGGACAACCCATGAAATGGGAGGAAATAGTACCTCTCTTTTATTCTAAATTCTATCCTCCCAGTGAGATTCATAAGGATAGGAATCTAATATATAACTTTTGGCCTCGTGATGGAGAGAGTACAACTCAAGCTTGGGGGAGATTGAAGTTACTAATGCTTAAATGTCCTATTTATGAACTTCCTAACAATATTATTATCAATAACTTTTATGCAAGGCTTTCTCTTCATGATAAATATTTACTAGAGTGTTACAAAGTGGGTGGAAGCCATACCTACAAACAACGCCGATGGTAAGACCTCTTTAAAAATGCTTAAGGATGTTATTTTTCCTAGGTTTGGTGTGCCTAGATATCTCATGACTGATGGAGGTTCTCATTTTATTCATGGTGGTTTTAGAAAGACTCTTGCTAAATATGATGTTAACCATAGAATTGCTTTAGCTTATCACACCCAAACTAGTGGGCAAGTAGAATTGTCTAATAGATAAATTAAATCTATCTTGCCAAAGACTATTAATAGATCTAGGAAAAATTGGGCTAAAAAGTTGAATGATGCTTTATGGGCTTATAGAACCTCTTATAAAAATCCTATGGGGATGTCTCCTTACAAAATGGTTTATGGGAAAGCTTGTCATTTGCCTCTAGAATTAGAACACAAAGCTTATTGGGCAGTGAAAGAACTGAATAGAGATTTTAAACTTGCTGGTGAGAAAAGATTGCTTGACTTGAGTACTTTAGATGAGTGGAGAAGTGAAGCTTATGAAAATGCTGGACTTTTTAAGGAAAAAAGTAAAAAGGTGGCATGATAGGAGAATTCTCAAAAGGGAATTCCATGTTGATGAGAAATTTCTTTTGTATAGGTCTCGTCTCAGATTTTTTGCAGGGAAACTACTCTCAAAATGGGAAGGACCTTTTGTTATTGAGGAAGTGTATCGTTTAGGGGCTATCAAAATATCTTGTTTGAAGGACAACACTTCACTGGTGGTGAATGGTCAAAGGCTCAAACATTATATTTCTGGAGATTCTTATAATGAAGATGTTGATATTATTCAAATAGTAACTCCGGAAGAATTTATCAGAAACCAAACACCAGAATCTGCAGAGTCCGTTTTTGAATAGGTAAAAGTGCTACAAACTGAAGGTTTGTGAAAACCTTATCTTTTTATATTTTTCATGTTTTTATTACATACAGAAGGTTACGAGACGAAACAGAGGAGGATACTGAGTCCAGGTGGGCCACACCCACCCTAGGCGTGGGCCCCAACTGGCCGCGCCTACAGGGGGTGTGAGCCCCCTAGAGTTCGTCTCCGCCTCGTTTTCGCATAATACCTTCCTTATGTAGTGAAACTTCGTAATATATACCCCCCGATCCCCCGAGGTTCGTATATCGTGTTCTCGTCGTGTTTCTGTTTCTGTCAGGCAGATTCTCAGTTTTGGAGCCACAATGTCTTCCTCTGGATCACCCATGGAGAATTCCTTCGCGGATGCTATCAACCCATACATGTATGAGTTGAAGATTCATCCCAAACATTTTATTCTCAAGGATGGGAAGGTGCAT
The DNA here is from genome assembly GCA_023614405.1 of Avena insularis. Lineage (NCBI taxonomy): Eukaryota > Viridiplantae > Streptophyta > Magnoliopsida > Poales > Poaceae > Avena > Avena insularis. The sequence goes on along the minus strand of CM042685.1, from coordinate 431,470,725 downwards.
ATGAAAGAAGTTCAAGGCCCTAAAGGAGAAGGCAGTCTGGAAGACAGGATGGAAGCATTGGAGCAGGAAGTTTTCAGGTACAAGAAGATGGCGGAACACGAAGTAGATGTCATCCATAAGATAAGTTCAGAACTCATTGCCAAGCACAAGGAGGAGGTTGCTGAGCTTCGAGACGAAATCCTCTCACTCCATCAGACCACCAACCAATTACAAGCACAACTCTACGACATACAAAATCAAAACTGTGAGTATGAGGCTAGATTTAAACGCATAACCTCTGCTGTTAGTTTCAGGATTGTGGAAACCAAGACATCCTTTGTCGATGGGGAGCCTTTACCTTGGAAGTCTGATGATGACAAGGGAACACGACCACCACTGAAGGAGTAATTCGTCATCAGGTTTGGCATCCCCTTGGCTTGTTCCAAGCTTGGGGGAGTGCCGCGGTATCACATCATTATCTTTTATATTTTTACCTTTTTAGTAGATTCATATCTTGGGTAGAGAAGTTATCTTCTAGGTTGGTTTGCATATGGAAGTATCTCTCCTTTAGTTTGTTATCTATGTATCCCCTGGTGTGAGTGCCTTTATGGAATATTAATGAGAAGTTTCATCTTTTACTTTTTGCACTTCTTATTTTAGTTTGCAATCTCTATTATATGATTGATCTTGTTGATCAGTATTGGTATAACTTTGGGAGCATCAAGTAGATCTAAATTGGTTTTGGCAACCCGAGCTCTGGTCAGTAGCAACACTGTTTGAGGTTTGAAAGGAAAGAAGAAAAAGCTTACAGGTATTTTGTATCATTTATTTTCTTTCGTGATTGGCTGATAAGCTTAGTATTCTTTATTTAAGATCTTTTGTGTCTTCAAAGAAGATTGCATGTTTGGCTTTATTACTTGTATGTTTGCTTGTTTCCTTCAACTCTTTTTCTTGCTACCCAACCTTGCTAGCCAAAAACCTGTTTTGAGAAGGCATACTTATCATGCATCCAACCCCTTTAAACCAAAACATATGCCATTTGTGTCCACCATATGTACCTATTAGCATTATTGCTATTCCAAGTAAATTCTCAAGCTTCATCTATCTTTCAAATTAAAAATTATTTTGTTATGTGAAAACTAGTTAGTAAAGCTCTCACGAACTTGATGGCACACCTTATTTTCTTGCCCCTAATAAACTTGAATCATTGTGTCATCGAAGTTGTATATGCTTGCACCTATACGTTGGAATTAGCAGAACCGTGTTGTCACGGGGAATGCTTTCAACATTGCACATGTACATTGTACACAATTGATATCATACTCTTTTGTTTGCGGATGTCATCGGTGTGAAATAAAAGGGGATCTTGTAAGTCCATGGAGTTATGTATGTGTGTTAGAGAAATGCCTGGGCCGCTAGCCTAAGCCATGCCTAATTATGGTGGAAACTTGCAGCACAACCATAGTGAGCAATCTGTAAAGCATCCTCAATAAAAACCTATGCAAATAGCAAATAAAAATATCGCTGAGATGCTCACTGTCTGCTTTCCTTGTCATTTTGATTATGGGATAGCTCATGTGTCATGTGCAAAGGGTACCCCGTTGGCGGTTCTTTATGATACGCATGTACTTACTATGACAAGAACTTACCGGTAAGTAAAGTTGAGTAGCATGAGGAGCGGCCCTCATACTCAAGGGACATGAGATTGCCAACTTATATTTCATCAAGCATATACTCCATCTCTGTTCACTTTAAACTTAATCACCTCAAGATGCTTATGATAGGGGCAATGAGAGCTCAAAGCTAGTAAGTACCATAATCTTTTGAAAGCTCTTTATGTACTTGAAATCCCTGCTTCCCTCTATGAAGGGCCTTTCTCCTACTTCTAAGTTGAGTCAGTAAACCTATTCCTCTACATCTCCAGCAAGCATTTGAGTTGTTGTGTTTCAGGCATTCATATGATGATTTATTCAATCATGTTATTTATCTTCCTTGTTTGCACAAGATTCTTATCTAATGAATATTACTTTGAAAGCCATTGTTGTGAAAAGCCTTTTATGTTTGAGCAAAGAGTAATCCTGCTATAAAACTTCTTTACAAAAGCTTTATTTTAAAATTGTTTGCCAACTGTTCTATGACCAAGAACAAAGTTTGCCAGACCCAATTTTGATTTATCTTTATGCATATCTATTGTGACTCCTATACTTGTTGCAAGCTAAGTTATATAATGGTGAGTTGCTTTCTTCTATGAGTTGTGTATCGGTAAGTGTGATGCTTCTTGTCCATATTCTTTTTATTAACACTTCACTCCATAAACCCGTGGACATGTTTACTGAGCTCAGTTTTCGCTTGGGGACAAGCGAAGGTCTAAGCTTGGGGGGAGATGATACGTCCAATTTGCATCACCATTCTATATCATAATTTTCCTATATTCATTGATATATTTCATATTAAGAGGTGATACTTATGTATTTTCATCTGTTTTTGCATGTTGGATGATTCTTGGAGGATGAACTGCCGAAGTTAGGATTCTGATGGAAAAAAGCGGTGTTTTGATGCAATTTCCTAAAGATCAGAAAAATACCAGAAAAACTACGGAAAATCCTATTTTCCTATAAGACAAAGGATGCCAGAAGGGGAGACGGAGCTGGGCCACAGGGGGCCCACACCCCCAGGTGCGGACTACCCTAGGTCGCACCTACAGGGGGTGTGTCCCACTTGTCCCACCTCTGGCTCTGCCCTCTCGCCTATATATTCTCCTCGAAACCCTAATACACAGGGAGCAACCACAGAAAGATTCTGCTACCTCTACGGGGCGGAAAACACCAAGAGAGAAAGAGCTCTCCTGTAGATAGATTTCTGCTGGGGAAATTCCTTCCCGGAGAGGGGAGATCGTTGCCATCAACACCGTCATCAAGATAGACTTCATCGGGATCATCATCATCATCCACACCATCATCTCCACCAGCACCATCATCACCACTCCATCCCGCTGTAACAATTGTGTTGAATCTTGCATGGTTCTTAGGGGAAACTTTCCCGATGTTGATTACTATTGTAGTTGATGCTTGTGAGTGGTACCATTGAATTATTGTTTATGTTCAGATTGTTATCCATCACCATATCATCTTTGATCTTGATCCATATGATGTCTCGTGAGTAGTTCTTGAGGACATGGGAGAAGTCATGTTATTAGTAGTGGAATTGTGTTGAGGTATTATTCAATGGTTTGATATTTTAGTTGTGGTGCTATTCTTCTAGTGGTGTCATGTGAACGTCGACTACATGATACTTCATCATTTATGGGCCTAGGGGAATGCATTGTGTATTTGACTACTAATTGTGGGGTTGCCGGAGTGACAGAAACCTGAACCCCTGTTAGGAAACCATTGCACAAGGGAGTGTAGGATCTTAGAGTTTAAGGCTATGGTTAGGTTTATATCTTAATTGCTTTCTTGTAGTTGAGGATGCTTGCAAGGGGTTTAATCACAAGTATGTATTAGTCCAAGTAAGGTCGGTACATTAGCACAGGTTCACCCACACAACACTTATAAAACCAAAGAAGACTACTCAGCTATATGAATCGAAAGCACTTGACAATATTCCCATGTGTTAAGAAGTAGCCATGGCGCTCCACCCACCCTAACCCCCCGTAGTCCTCCCTCACCGGCGATCGACCACCTCCGGTGATCACCCATCCCACCCAATCCTACCATTCCCTCCACCTCTCCAACCTCTCCAACCTTATACCCTTCGATCATGCTCCCCCTTACTTGGAGCTGGAAGCCTTCGTATGCGACCACTTTGGATCAGATAATTGTGGTGGCTCGGATCTCGATGGGGTGCTATGCATCTGGGATGATTGGATCACATTGCAAAACTCGAATGGAGTTGGAATCATTGGTAGACAACTCATTGAGAATGAATTGATCTCACTGGGATCTAAGGTAATTTTCGAAACCCATGTGGCCTTTGTTGGTACATGCATGATCACGCCAATGGGTGATCACTCTTTCTCTTTATTGGGCCCTGGGTCGGATCACCCTAGTCATAATTTGGTTCGGGATAAAAGTTCGGGATCTAGTGTTACGGATCTGAATTCAGCGCTGCAGGCTTCTGAATCAGAACCAGTGAGAGACTTGATCACTAAACATTGGAAAATTACATATTCTACTTCTATTGATCTTGATAAGGGGAGAATGAAAGCTTATGATGGCACTCTAGATCTCAGTATGAAAGACAAAAGGTTGTCTCTGTTTAATGTGAGGGGTCTTCGTATTGGTTTTCATTCTCTGGGTTCTAAGGAGGATTTTAAGCCTGGTACTAAATTATTTTTCCAGAATTATGTGGTCAGAATTGGCATACAACTGCCTAATACCTGGGGTTTAGCCAAGGGCAAAGAGGTGATTGATTTTGATTGTCAGATGGCTGTCAAATCTGGATTTGCTGATTCTGGTGAATCACATTGTTCATCTTTGGACTCTGATTCTAAGTTTATGGCTGTTCATGCTTCCCTTTTATTGGGCCTGGATTTCTCTCATGGCATTAATTTTGCTAAGGATGTCAAATATAAGTTTCACACTGATGTGCATCCTGATCATCTTTCTAAACATTTTACTTTGGTGGTCTCATTTGGGAGAGCTTCTTTCCGTTTGGATGAGGACCTGGTTAGCATTGCTCTAGAGGCTTCTATTTGGGACTTCTATGGTAAATTAAAAGTCTCTCTCATACGTGATAGAGTCTTCTCTTTCTGTGTTTCCTCTAAAGATGTTGGTTTTCACATTATTAAACTTAGAAAATACTCTTGTAAGCAATTCAAGTGTTTTTTCCATCTTTGGGGAAGAGGTGGACCTAACTGGAGACGTGAGTTGGTTGATTGGCAGAGAAGTTGTGATGCTGAATGGATTTCAGTTAGCCCTTCAAAAAGTGTTCCTTTAGTGGCACCTTCAGATAAACTGAGCCCCAAACCCAAGTCTATTATTAGATCTGCAAATGCTTTGAAAAGAAGGCTTCAGTTTGCCAGGAACATTGCCTACTCGGCTCGTAAAGGTTACTCTAAATCTGTGGCTTGTGATACTCTGACTTGTAGTATTGTTGAATCACATTTGGTGTTTCCTCACCATATTAAGCCGGTTTCCCATGATCCACCTTTACCCGAGGATGGTCATTTGGAGGGTTCAGAAGCTGCGGTTGGTATGAATCCTTCTAGACTGGATGTGGAGGCTAAGAACACTACTCCAAGTGCTTGGGACTGTCGCAAATGCCTAAGCATGGGCCATACCTTTGGAGATTGCAGGAGTGAATTCAGATGCAAACAGTGTTTTAATTATGGCGATATTGCAAAAGAGTGTCTGAACAAATTTTCTAAAAGGGCCCAACGCTGGGTGCCCAAGAAGGGTTGCAGGCAAACTCAATCGGGCTCTAAGGAGTCCAAGAAAAACATGCTGATCGTTACAACTTCTGGGACTAAGACCTCTTTCTTCCCCTCCTCGGTGTAGAGTTCTACGCCTCCCCCACCTAAACAGTACTCCTCGCCGACTTCGCCGCTGATTCCCCCCGATCGTTCCTCGACAATGGCTAACTTCGAGGTTGATCCTGTTCAATGGATGCCATGGGGCCATCATATCATTGATGGGGGAGAAACTAGGCTGCCTTGTTCATACTACTTCGCCACGCAGGACCCTCCGCCTAGGTTTCTCTCGCATTGTGTGGCCATCGTCGAACCGAAGCCATCGGCTGCCCTCTCAGAGCTCTGGAGAGACAGAGTTCGACAGCTACTTGTTGGTACGTTAAATCGTCACGTTGTTGAGGATCAGCCTAGTATCTTTGGAGTTGGTATCTTTGAACTTAGTAGCCCTAATGCCTGTAATGCTCTAATTCAACATGGTCATTACCAACTCAACAATAGATTTGTCAGATTTGTGTCTGTTAATGATGCTGAAAATCATAGAGCCACTCTGGGTTTTAGAAAAGGTTGGTTAATGTTGCTTGGGATTCCATCGGATTATCGTAATGATTTGGATATTGGTAATGCTATGTCAACCTTTGGCAAGTTTCATCACTGGAATAGTAATGATCCCATACTAGATCGTGCTCTGGTATATGCTTCCTTTCCCTCCCCTCAGTTGGTGCCACGTGATGTGGTCTTTGGAAAATTTGCTTCTGTTGGGGGTGCTAAGGAATCCTGGACTATGGCAGTATCTATTTTATCTGCTGATTTTGCTGATGCTTTGCCTGCGGATGAAGATCAGATGCCACCAGATGGCAACCCCCACCCTTTGCCAGGAAACCTAGTGGCTAATAATAACCTTTTGGTGGGTCCCCAGTATCCTGAGATAGGTTGGGATGCAGTTCAGGAGCCTGGTGATCTTGGTCCTGATGGTGGGAACCTGAATGATCAGCAAAATCAAGATAATTTGCAGGAAGAATAGGATGATCAGGAGTCAATGATCCTAGATGATTCAATCCAATTTGCTTCAGATAGCCAACATGGCAATGGAGGACAGCAGCCAAATTTGGATTTAAACATTGCACCCTATGTTGGTAACCCTGTTGATGGGCATGGACCTGTTTTCTTCAATTTTCTTCAGGTTGGTATAGTTAGACATGTGGTGGGCCCTGTGACCCCACCTGACATGATGTGGAGAAGGTTATTTGATGAGATGATGCCTTTGCTCCTCTCAAAACAGTTGCCTCTATCTCTGGTGTCATCTCCTTTTCAGATGATTTCTCTGAAGAGATCTTGGAATATGGCTTTTCAAGATGTTTTTGATTGGCAATTCACTCCCACTGATAATACATCAAAGAGGTCTGTTAAGCTTACAAGGAATAGAAATGTGGCTCGTGCTCTGACTTTTGACAAGGTGTCTTTTGACAGTTCTGACATTTTAGAAGAGATCCCTCCAGTATTCCGAGCATCACCAGAATCTGCAGTCAAGAAGCGTGCTTCCAGAGGCAAGAAACAACTGGTGCAACTATCAGAGCATAGGTTCACCAGGAGCTGCTTAAAGAATGATGGTATGAGACCTAAACCTATCACTGATGTGGTCATGAGGCCAAAGAAAAATATTCAAGCTAAACCGTTGGTCGTTGAGCAAGGCCTTGGTCAGGATGATGACAATGGAAGGACTGACACTGAGTATACAGATGACGAACAGAGAACCTTTCCTGCTACACCAATTGCAGTTTTGCAGCGTGTCGACAGGGAGCTGGGGATTGATGGGCAGAAGCTGACAAAGGATAAGCTTGAGGCTGATCCTTCTGGGATCCTTGAGGGAAGTGGTGATGATGATTAAAGCTTTGAGTTGGGTGACAGGGCCTCACCTTTTGAATGGCATGTATCTTTTTATATCTGTTTCTCAAACGTTTAGCTGCTAGGGAGGAAACTTGGCCTTCCATACTTTTGTGTGTCAGTGTTTTGGTTATATCAATCTCGGGGTTCTTCTGGAATTATGTTCCAGGTACTATGCTATCTATATGGATGCTTATAATGTGTAGTTTATCTAAGAGGAAGTGGCGAATATTTTGCTGGAATGTGTGTGGCCTAAATTCTGAAATCATACAAAAAGAAGTTTATCACAGGATAAATGAGAGTGAATGTGATGTCATTTGCTTACAAGAAACTAAATGTGAATCCTTTGATTGGAAGTTAATAAGAAAATTCTGCCCTAAAAGATTTGACAATTTTTCTTACTCTCCCTCCATGGGAGCTTCTGGGGGTATTATTGTGCTATGGAATTCATCTGTCTTCTCTGGTATGTTGGTTGAAATGCAAAGGTTTGGGCTTGTGATTAGTTTCTCATCAACTCATAATGCTGCCAGTTGGGTGCTAGTGTGTGTTTATGATCCATGTGCTGGACAAGAGAGGGACAATTTTGTGTCTTGGCTTTATAACTTACATATTCCAATCACTGATAATTGGCTAATTATTGGAGACTTCAATTTTATTAGATCCCAAAATAATTGTAACATACCGAGGGATAATATTAATGACATGCTCTTGTTTAATGATATTATCGGCTACCTTGGCCTACTTGAACTACCATTGAAGGGAAGGGCTTACACTTGGTCGAATATGCAAACAACACCACTTTTGGAGCAGCTTGACTGGTTTTTCACTAGTGCTAATTGGATATGTGACTATCCAAACACTATGGTGCTTCCATTAGCTAAAACGGGTTCAGATCATGTTCCCTGTGTAGTAAACATTGATACAGACATTCCCAAGGCTAGAATCTTTAGATTTGAGAATTACTGGGTGGATATGCCTGGCTTTAAGGAATGTGTGAGTACTTCCTGGGCAAAGCTTTCCAGGAAATATATACTTCTGCAATCCTAGTGGACAAGCTGAAAACTCTAAGATTTGATCTTAAGAAGTGGCAGACTAGTCTTTCTAGACTGAAGCTACTAATTAAAGATTGTAACGGAGTTATTTTGGCCCTAGACTCTCTGGAAGAAAATAGACCTTTGTTCAGGTCTGAATTCAATTTCAGAAGCATAGTTAAACTTCACCTTGATGATCTTCTAGTGGCTGAGTGCAACTATTGGCGCAAGAGATGTACTATTCGATGGATTAAACAAGGAGAAGATAACACAAAGTTCTTCCATGCTATGGCTTCAGAACGTTTTCGCAGAAACAATATTACTACTCTCTGTGATGAGCATGGTGTTGGAATTATGCCCTAGAGGCAATAATAAAGATGTTATTATTATAATTCTTGTTCATGATAAAGTTTATATTCCATGCTAGAATTGTATTAAGCGGAAACTTTGATACTTGTGTGGTTTATGAACACCGTGTCCCTAGTACGCCTCTATGGACTAGCTCATTGATTAATGATGGTTAAGGTTTCCTAACCATAGACATGAGTTGTCGATTAATAATGAGATCATATCATTGGGAGAATGATATGATGGACAGACCCAAATCAAGCAGAGCAATTAGATCGTGTCATCGTGTTCATCTTTGCGAAGCTTTTTCTGATGTCAAATATTGTATTCCTTAGACCATGAGATAATGCAACTCCCTGGTATCGGAAGAAAGCTTTGAGGTCATCAAACGTCATCCTATGAGAGGATGATCATAAAGGTGTCTCTCAGGTGATCGGAAAGTACCTGTTGGGTTGTATGTATCGAGATGGGATTTGTCCCTCCCAAGTCGGAGAGATATACTTCGGGCCCACTCGGTAATCAATATCAACACCGCTTGCAAGCACGTGGTTAAGGAGTTAATCACAAAGTGATATCGGATTATGGAACGAGTAAAGTACTTGCTGTGAACGAGATTGAACTAGGTATGCCGATACCGACGATCGAATCTCGGGCAAGTAAAATATCGCATGACGAAGGGAATATATATATGGGATTGTTTGAATCCTGTCATCGTGGTTCATACAATATGATCATCGATGAATATGTGGGAGTCAATAAGGGTTTCCAGACCCCTCTGTTGATTATTGATAGAAGATCATGTCTGCATATTCTCGAACCCGTAGGGTCACACACTTAACGTGTCTCGACGCTAGGATATAATAGATAATTGGTTTATGAGTTTTTGTTCGGAGTCTTGGATGAGATCCAGGACGTCACAAGAGGTTCCGGAATGGTCCAGAGAATAATATTCATATAAGGGAAAGCAGTTTTTGGATTTCGGAATTGTTTTGGATTGTTCGGTATTGTACCGGAAGGTTCTAGAAGCTTCCGGAGTGGGACCAACGTGGCCCCACTTGTCGGGAGGGGGCGTGGGCCTACGAGGGAGTGCCCTGGCCGCATTGGGCCAGGGGCACAAGGCCCCATAGGCCCAGCCGGCCAAGCCCTAGGGGAAACCCTAGGGAGAGCTTCTAGAAGGGGGGGAACTTGCCCCCCACTCCTCCCATGTGGCTGTCGGCCCTAGGCTTGGAGTAGGGGCAAGGGGAAGCCGGCCAGCCCTCTATATAAAGAGGGAAGGGTCGCACCCTCCCCCCACACCTCCTCAAACCCTAGCCGCCTAGTTGCTGCCCTCCTCTCTCTCTCTCTCTCTCTCTCTCTCATTGCGTGGGGTGAAGCCCCTGTGAAACTCTCTACCTTTGCACCACGCCGTCGTGTTGTAGATCCAATCTATCTCTCCACCCCACTTGCTGGACCGAGAAAGGAGGAGACGTCGAGGTGCCGTACGTGTGCATCTCTTGGAGGCGTCGCCACTTGCGGCGTTGGATCGGATCAGATCGCGAGGAGGAGAAGGCTAGTACGACTACATCAACCACGTTCTGTTGAACGTTCCACTGTGCGATTTCTTCAAGGGTATGAAGATCGCATATATTCCCTCTCGTTGTTTGCATCTCCTAGATTAGATCTTGGCTTCCCGTTCGCATCCGTAGAATTTTTTTGATTTACTATGCTGCGAAACCCCTTCAGTGGTATCAGAGCTAGATCTATGCGTAGATGTGTTTCACGAGTAGAACACAACATGCTTGTTGCGGGCGTTGATGTTTTCTGTTGCAAGCCTCTTGTTGTGTACTTCTTATGACGCGGGATAGTGAGATCGAAGCGGTCCAGGCCAACTTTACGCCACCTCGTTCACGAGACCGGATCCGCACTTGACGTGTGGCTTGTTCCACACATGCGGCTGGTGGATGCCAGTTTCTCTCACTATAGTTGTCATGGGATTTACACCGGATGTTGGCAACCATAATATCACCGTTGTGGCTTTCCGTAGGTAAGAATCGTTCTTAGCTTGTTACTCCCATAAGCCACGTAAAACATGCAACAACAAAGTAGAGGCGTCTAACTTGTTTTTGCAGGGAGTGTTTCTATGATATGGTATGGCCCAAGATGTGATGTGTATGTTGTATGCAATGATCATGTTTTGTAATGTTTCACGACTTGCATGTCGATGAGTACACAACCGGCAGGAGCCATATGGTTGTCTTTATAATTGTGTATGACCTGTGTGTCAACTTCTTATACGCCATGTAATAGCTTTACTTTATCGCTAAGTAGTTAGCAATAGTTGTAGTTGCTATTCGTGGTGGAGGCAATCATGGTGGAGTGATGGAGATCATGCTGACACGCACAAGATGGAGATCATTGCGCGGAGATTGGCTATACCATGTCACATAAAATTATATGCATGTGATGTTTATCTTTTTATGTATCTTATTATGCTTAGATCGCGACGGTAGCATTATAAGATGATTCCTCACTTAAAGATCAAGATAAAACTGTGTTCTCCCCATATATGCACTGTTGTGAAAGTTCGTCGTGTTCAAGCATCACGTGATGATCGGGTGCTATAAACTCTACGTTCACATACAACGGGTGCAAGCCAGTTTTGCACACGCGGTAATACTTGGGTTTGACTTGACGAGCCTAGCATGTACAGACATGGCCTCAGAACACACGAACCGAAAGGTTAAACATGAGTCATATGAATTATATGATCGACACCTTGTTGTCCACCATTGAAACCACATCTCTTCTCGTGAAGATCGGATTAGGTGTGGTGAATTTGGATCATGTCACTAAACAACTTGAGGGATGTTGAATTTAGTGGGAGTTCATCTAGTAATTTGATTAAGTTGAACTAGTTATCATGAACATAGTCTAAATTGTACTTGCAAATTTTGTAGATCAAATGGCTAAGTCCAACTTCAACTTCAACGTTTTTGCTGAGAAAGAAAAGCTTAAGAACAATGGGTCTAACTTCACCAACAGGTTCCGCAATCTGAGAATCATTCTCTCTGGCGGACAAAAGGACTATGTCCTTGAGAAAGCGCTAGGTGACGCCCCTGCTATAGATGCACCGGCTGATGAGAAAGCTGTTTATCAGTCGCGCAAAGATGATTATGGTGTGATTAAGAGCACCATGTTGTTTGCTATGGAATTGGACCTTCAAAATCGTTTTGAGGAGTTCGCCGGGCCCTTTGAGATTCTTGAGGAACTGAAAACTATGTTTCAGACTCAGGCCCGTTCTGAGAGATATGAGATCTCTGAGAAATTCTTTAACTATAAGATGGAAGAAGGGAGTTCCGTTAGTGAGCACGCCATTAAGATGTCGGGCTACACTCAACGCCTTGAGCAACTGGACTGCAAGATTCCAGAGGAGCTCAAGATTGACAGAGTTCTGCAATCACTCCCTCCTAGCTACAAAGGTTTTGTAGTTACTCATAATCAGATTGGTTCCACTTATACGATCACTGAGCTCTTCGCTAAGCTGAAAGCTACGGAGGTGGACATCAAGAAAGATAATCACGTGTTGATGGTCAACAAGCCCCCTAGCTTTAAGAAAGGTAAGGGTGCAAAGAAGTCCTTCAAGAAGGGCGTGCAAGCGCGTTGCCCTCGAGAAGAAGCTCAAGTCCGGACCTAAGCCGACCTTGAGTGCTTCTATTGCAAGGACAAGGGTCCTTTGGGCATAACCGTCCAAGTACTTAGCGGACAAGAAGGTGGCACCATCAAAGGTATATTTGATATACATGTTATTAATGTTTTCCTTACTATCCCTCGTTGTAGTGCACGGTATTTGATCTTGGTTGGGTTGCTAATATTTGAAACTCAAAGCAGAGCTACGGAATAGGCAATGACTAGCAAGGGATGAGGTGATGATGCGCGTTGGCAACGGATCAAGAGTTGATGTCATGGTCGTCGGCACGCTCTCCTTAGTTTTAACTTCGGTATTAGTTTTAAACCTTAATAAATGTTATTATGTGCCTACGTTGAGCATGAACATCATATCTAGATCGTGTTTATTGCAAGACGGTTATTCATTTAAATCGGAGAATAATGATTGTTCTATTTATATGAGTAACATATTTTATGGTCATGCACCTGCTGTGAATGGTTTATTTCTTCTGAATCTCGAAAGCAATGAAACACACATCCATAACATTGAGGCTAAGAGATGCAAGGTAGATAGTGATAATACGACTTATTTGTGGCCCTGCCGTCTAGGTCATATTGGTGTAAAACGCATGAAGAAACTCCATTCTGATGGACTTTTTGAGTCTCTTGATTTTGAATCATTTGACACGTGCGAACCATGCCTCATGGGCAAGATGATCAAAACCCCGTTCTCTGGAATAATGAGCGAGCAACGGACTTGTTGGAAATCATACATACCGATGTATGCGGACCAATGAGTGTTTCGACGCGCGGTGATTATCGCTATTTTCTCACTTTTACTGATGACTTAAGTAGATATGGGTATATCTATTTAATGAAACATAAATCTGAAACATTTGAAAAGTTCAATGAATTTCAGAACGAAGTAGAAAACCATCGTAACAGAAAAATTAAATTTCTACGATCCGATCGTGGAGGTGAATATTTGAGTTATGATTTTATCACGCATCTTAAAGCAAGCGGAATTGTTTCGCAACTCACGCCACCCGGAACACCACAGCGCAATGGTGTGTCTGAACGCCGGAATCGAACTTTATTGGATATGGTGCGATCGATGATGTCTCTTATAGATTTGCCGTTATCATTTTGGGGCTATGCATTAGAAACCGCTGCATTCACTTTAAATAGGGCACCATCTAAATCCGTTGAGACGACACCGTATGAACTGTGGTTTGGTGCTAAACCTAAGTTGTCGTTTCTTAAAGTTTGGGGATGCGAAGCTTACGTCAAGAAGTTGATGCCGGACAAGCTCGAACCCAAAGCGGAGAAATGCGTATTCATAGGATACCCTAAGGAAACAATTGGATATATCTTCTATCACAGATCCGAAGGCAAAGTGTTTGTCGCAAAGTACGGATCCTTTCTTGAGAAGGAGTTTCTCTCGAAAGAAGTTAGTGGGAGGAAAGTAGAGCTAGACGAGGTTATTGAACCTTCTCTTGAGTTGGAGAGTAGCGCAGCACCTGAAATTGTTCCAGTGCCGTGCACCAACAATAGATGAAGCTGATGACAAGGATCATGAAGCTTCGGACGATGCTACTACTGAACGTCGTAGGTCGACAAGGTCACGTGCCCCTCCTGAGTGGTACGGCAACCCTGTCTTAACTGTCTTGTTAGTAGACAACAGTGAACCTGCGAACTATGAGGAAGCAATGATGAGCCCAGACTCTAAGAAATGGCTAGAGGCCATGAAATCCGAATTGGGATCCATGAGCGAAAACCAAGTATGGACTTTGGTGGACCCTCCTAGCGACCGAAAGGCCGTTGAGTGCAAATGGATTTTCAAGAAGAAAACGGACGCGGATGGTAATGTTACTGTCTATAAAGCTCGACTTGTTGCGAAAGGTTTTCGACAAGTTCAAGGTGTTGACTACGATGAGACTTTCTCTCCCGTAGCAATGTTTAAGTCCATTCGGATTTTATTAGCAATTGCTGTGTTTCATGATTATGAAATATGGCAGATGGATGTCAAGACTGCGTTCCTCAATGGCAATATTGATGAAGAGTTGTATATGATGCAACCTGAAGGTTTTGTCGATCCTAAGGATGCTGATAAGGTGTGCAAACTTCAGCGTTCCATTTATGGACTGAAGCAAGCATCTCGGAGTTGGAACCTTCATTTTGATCAAGTAATGAAGAGCTTTGGATTTGTTCCAAATTGCTATGAAGCTTGTATCTACAAGAAAGTGAGTGGGAGCTCAGTGACATTTTTGGTACTATATGTGGATGACATATTGATTATTGGAAATGACATTGACATGCTTAACGATGTGAAGAGTTATTTGAACAAATGTTTTTCAATGAAAGACCTAGGGGAAGCTGCTTATATATTAGGCATCAAAATCTATAGAGATAGACAAAGACGCCTAATAGCTTTAAGCCAAAGTACATACCTAGACAAAGTTCTAAAAAGGTTCAGAATGGATAAGGCAAAGAAAAGTTCAGTGCCTATGTTGTCAGGTTAGATATTGAGCAAGGCTCAGTGTCCAGCTACGGTAAACGATAGAGAAACCATGAGCAAAGTGCCTTATGCCTCGGCCATAGGTTCTATCATGTATGCCATGCTATGTACTAGACCGGATGTGTCCAATGCTCTTAGTTTGACGAGCAGATACCAAAGTGATCCAGGAGTAGAACACTGGACAGCTGTAAAGAACATCCTAAAGTATTTAAATAGGACTAAAGAAATGTCCTTGGTCTATGGAGGTGATGAGCAGCTCGTCGTAAAAGGTTATGTCGATGCTAGTTTCGACACTGACCCGGATGATTCTAAATCTCAGACAGGATACATTTATATTTTGAATGGAGGAGCTGTGAGTTGGAGAAGCTGCAAGCAAAGCGTGATCGCGGGATCTACAGTAGAATCGGAATACATGGCTGCTGCAGAAGCGTCAAGTGAAGGAGTTTGGATCAGGAACTTCATCACTGAGCTTGGTGTGGTTCCAAGTGCCTTGGACCCACTGGAGATATTGTGCGACAACACTGGTGCCATAGCATTGGCTAAGGAACCAAGATATCATCCAAAGACCAAGCACATCAACCGCCGATTTCATATAATTCGAGATTATATAATAGATGGAGATCTAAAGATTAGCAAAGTACATACAGATCTGAATGTCGTAGATCCGTTGACTAAACCTCTTCCACGAGCAAAACATGATCAGCACCTTAATGCCATGGGTGTTAGATTGTTACCAGATGTAAACTAGATTATTGACTCTAGTGCAAGTGGGAGACTGTTGGAATTATGCCCTAGAGGCAATAATAAAGATGTTATTATTATAATTCTTGTTCATGATAAAGTTTATATTCCATGCTAGAATTGTATTAAGCGGAAACTTTGATACTTGTGTGGTTTATGAACACCGTGTCCCTAGTACGCCTCTATGGACTAGCTCATTGATTAATGATGGTTAAGGTTTCCTAACCATAGACATGAGTTGTCGATTAATAATGAGATCATATCATTGGGATAATGATATGATGGACATACCCAAATCAAGCAGAGCAATTAGATCGTGTCATCGTGTTCATCTTTGCGAAGCTTTTTCTTATGTCAAATATTATATTCCTTAGACCATGAGATGATGCAACTCCCTGGTATCGAAAGAAAGCTTTGAGGTCATCAAACGTCATCCTATGAGAGGGTGATCATAAAGGTGTCTCTTAGGTGATCGGAAAGTACCTATTGGGTTGTATGTATCGAGATGGGTTTTGTCCCTCCCAAGTCGGAGAGATATACTTCGGGACCACTCGGTAATCGATATCAACACCGCTTGCAAGCACGTGGTTAAGGAGTTAATCACAAAGTGATATCGGATTACGGAACGAGTAAAGTAATTGCTGTGAACGAGATTGAACTAGGTATGCCGATACCGACGATCGTATCTCGGGCAAGTAAAATATCGCGTGACGAAGGGAATATATATATGGGATTGTTTGAATCCTGGCATCGTGGTTCATCCGATATGATCATCGATGAATATGTGGGAGTCAATATGGGTTTCCAGACCCCGCTGTTGATTATTGATAGAAGATCATGTCTGCATATTCTCGAACCCGTCGGGTCACACACTTAACGTGTCTCGATGCTAGGATAGAATGGATAATTGGTTTATGAGTTTTTGTTCGGAGTCTTGGATGAGATCCAGGACGTCACGAGAGGTTCCGGAATGGTCCGGAGAATAAGATTCATATAAGGGAAAACAGTTTTTGGATTTCGGAATTGTTTCGGATTGTTCGGTATTGTATCGGAAGGTTCTAGAAGCTTCCAGAGTGGGACCAACGTGGCCCCACTTGTCGGGAGGGGGCGTGGGCCTACGAGGGAGTGCCCTGGCCGCATTGGTCCACAAGGCCCCATAGGCCCAACTGGCCAAGCCCTAGGGGAAACCCTAGGGAGAGCTTCTAGAGGGGGGGAACTTGCCCCCCCCACTCCTCCCATGTGGCCACCGGCCCTAGGCTTGGAGGAGGGGCAAGGGGGCAGCCGGCCATCCCTCTATATAAAGAGGGCAGGGGCGCACCCTCCCCCGACACCTCCTCAAACCCTAGCCGCCTAGTTGCTGCCCTCCTCTCTCTCTCCCGACTGCGCGCAGGCGAAGCCCTGCCGCAGAAACTCTCCACCTTTGCACCACGCCATCGTGTTGTAGATCCAATCTATCTCTCCACCCCACTTGTTGTACCGAGGAAGGAGGATACGTCGAGGTGCCGTAAGTGTGCATCTCTCGGAGGCGTCGCCACTTGCGGCGTTGGATCGGATCGGATCGCGAGGAGGAGAAGGCTAGTACGACTACATCAACCACGTTCCGTTGAACGTTTCGCTGTGCGATTTCTTCAAGGATATGAAGATCTCATCTATTCCCCCTCGTTGTTTGCATCTCCTATATTAGATCTTGGCTTCCCGTTCGCATCCGTAGAATTTTTTTGATTTACTATGCTGCGAAACCCCTTCACATGGCACTGAATATAATGACCATGCTTCTATGGCTGGCTTATTGTGGAACAGTTATAAAGATAAGATGGGGAGATCGGATGGCATGGATATGCAATTTAATCTTGGAAACCTTCTTAAAAGAGTTGAGGGATTAGATGAACTTACTAAGACTTTTGATAAAAAAGAGATGGATGATATTATCATGGCCATGCCATCTGATCGTGCCCCTGGTACGGATGGCTTCAACGGTTTATTCTTGAAGAAATGTTGGCCAATTATTAAAAATGAGTTCTACAGGCTAGCAAATGATTTCCATGCTGAAATTCTGAATTTACAGAATATAAATGGATCCTTGATTACTCTTGTTCCCAAGAAACAAACACCTTTGGATGTGAATGATTTTAGGCCCATATCCTTAACAAATGTCTATTTAAAATTTCTTACTAAGCTGGTTGCTAACAGACTTCAGGGAAAGATTCTAGAATGCATTCATAAGAACCAATATGGGTTTCTTAGATCTAGATCCATCCAAGATTGCCTGGCCAGGTCTTTTGAGTATCTTTTCCTTTGTCAGGCTTCGAAGAAACCAATTATTATCCTAAAACTGGATTTTGCTAAAGCTTTTGATACAATTGAGCATGAGGATTTATTAGAAATAATGCTGCATATGGGGTTTAATACAAAATGGATTGGTTGGATGAAAGCTATCTTGTCCTCTAGTACATCAGCAATCCTTCTTAATGGGATCCCAGGTAAACAGTTTGTATGCAAACGTGGTGTTCGCCAAGGAGATCCATTGTCACCTTTGTTATATACTTTTGGTTCTCATTTATCGCAGTCGGCAGTAAATTTGGCAGTGAGAATGGGTGAAATATGTAAACCCATTAATACAAATGATGCAGATTTCCCCATAATCCAATATGCGGATGATACATTGATGATTATGCCTGCTGATTTGGATCAGCTAAGAGCCCTTAAAAGATTACTACACAAATTCTCATTGTCTACTGGTCTGAAGATCAATTATGGCAAATCACAGATGATCCCACTGATGTACCTGATGATTTAATTAAAGAACTCTCTGAGGATTTTGGCTGCCAGGTTGGCACAATGCCTTTTACATATTTAGGCTTGCCTTTGGGGACGACTAGACCAACTATCACTGATATGATGCCTCTAGTTTGTCGTTTAGAAAGGAAATTGGCTTCTAGCTCTAACTTCCTTTCTCAAGGGGCGAGATTACAGCTTATTAATTCTGCTCTGTCATCTATGCCACTACATTTCATGTGTACCTTGCAATTAGCCAAAGGTTTCACCATTCAATTGGATAGGATACTAACACAATGTCTCTGGAGAGATAATCATGATGCACCAAAACAGTCACTGGCAGCTTGGGAGTTAGTGTGCTTGGCAAAGTATAAGGGTGGTCTAGGAGTGGTGGATTTTCAGAATAAAAATGCAACTTTATTAATCAAATTTCTAGACAAGTTCTACAATAATAAGGAGATTCCTTGGGTGCAACTTGTTTGGAGCTCCTATTATGCTGATAAAATACCCCATGCTGAAAATCTATGTGGTTCCTTATGGTGGCGTGATGTGCTTAAACAAGTTGAAGATTTCAAAGGAGTGGTAGCTGTTACTATGGGAAAAGGTGACACATTTCTATTTTGGTCTGACAACTGGTCACTACAGGGAAGTATTCAACCTCTTAAACAGAGATTTCCCAGGTTATTCTCATATGCTTTGAATGAAAACCTATCGGCTGGTTCTGTGTACTCTGTCCAGGATATCCATAATCTGTTCTATCTCCCTCTCTCGGCTAGTGCTTATTAGGAGTTAGATGAGCTTAAACTTTTGATGCAGAATAATCCCTATCTTTACAACATGATGTTTGGAACTACATGGGGGAGGGAAACATACTCTCCAGGGAAATTTTATAAGTATATACATGAGCATATCCAGGCACCAAAAGTTTTTTCATGGATCTGGAAATCTTGTTGCATCATGAAGACAAAAGTTTTTGCCTGGCTGCTACTCAGAGATAGGCTAAATACAAGAGATCTACTTCAGAGAAGACATTGGCATGTTACAGATGATACACACTGTGAGCTTTGCCCATTAAGAGCATATGAGGATAGAATTCATCTTTTCTTTGAATGTAATTTCAGTCCTAGAATCTGGAACTACTTACAGATTACTTGGCATATATATGGATTTTGATGATTGTTTCAGTTGCCAAAAAGGATTTTGGGAAGCCTTTCTTTATGGAGGTTCTAATAACTGCCTGTTGGAACATTTGGTTGGTCAGAAATGGGAAGATTTTCAACAATGAGAGGCCATCTTTTGCTAAGTGGAGATCTCAGTTTATACATGACATCACTCTTCTCCAACACAGGATCAAACACAAGTACAGGGATAGTCTTTTGGCATGGATATCTAATCTGCATTAGTTTTACTTAGACTAGCTGTATATAGTTACCACTTAGGTTTTTTCTTTACTTTCCTGTTTTATTTCTGTAAATAACTTTGGTTATACTTGGAGTAATAAATTGCTGTGGGGCTTTTGCCTCACAGTTTAAGGTCAAACAAAAATTCCCATGTGTCCTCGAGAACGTTTGGTCCTCATTAGTATTTCCACCGGCTTGTACTTTGCTGAGAAAGGAGTGGGCCACTTGCTGCAATTGTTTACTGTTTTATTTACTTGCACTATATTTCCTTGCTTTATCAGAAAACCCCTAAAAATCCGTTTACTAAGTATTTACAGAGATTTCCTGCTCCATACCACTAGTCAACACCTTCTGCTCCTTGTTGGGATCGACACTCCTATTTATCGAAATTACTATGATACACCCCTATACTTGTGGGTCATCACTAATGTCGAGAAAAACCCTCGACATTTGGCACCCAACATGGGGCTAGCTACTTTGGCATCAACAATTTGGGCGAGACCATCCCCTGTTGGAAGCATACGCTATGTTTTTGGACAAACTTCACAGATGGACTTTCTCCGCGACAGCCTTGCGGCGGCCTCATTTC
Organism: Avena insularis; assembly: GCA_023614405.1. Taxonomy (NCBI): domain Eukaryota; kingdom Viridiplantae; phylum Streptophyta; class Magnoliopsida; order Poales; family Poaceae; genus Avena; species Avena insularis. Next base: position 431,450,408 of record CM042685.1, on the reverse strand, counting down.
CACTCTAGGGCAAGCCTTTCATTTTGGCTCCCTAGAATTTGTGGTAAACGAATGAGGTAACCTTTCTTTCTGATAGACAGAGGCGAAAGAGTCTAAGTTCGTACATGCATCAGGAAGGGATCATCCGCGCATCATTGTCTGCCTGTTGACTCGAGCCACTCGAGCATACAACTGCTACATGAGCTTCCTCGTCTTAAGCGCACATGTGCCAGATGACCTCCATAGATTGATCTTACTAGACATGAGTATCTATATGAGGAAGAATTTAGGGTCGACATTTGTCATGTCGTGTCAGTTCTGCCTCCGGCGCTTGGTTGAAGTAGTATGTGATTCGTTGTTTCGAGGACCTCCATGGATATGTGGAGTCGGAGATCAACCCCAATAGAAATTTCTTGGTCTAGATCAGTAGAACTCTGACTTCGAGGATAGCCTCTAAGAAGTTGATGTTCTTTCCTATTGTTGTAGGGCCTCAGCACAAAGGTCATACACCCAAGCTTCTGTTTCGAGGGACTGGTCCTTCTCTAGTATGAGCTTTGTTTCGGCTATATTCTCAATTGTATTAGAAAATACTTGCTTGCCTCTACTATCAATGTGATAGTCACCGATGTCGATTGGCTTGCCTACAGTCTTAGATGTCGAGGCGAAGTCAAACTTCTTGCATAGATTTGGTTGTTGACCGCCAGGTTGGGCTGACGAGCAAGTTGGTTGGTGATTCTGTAATACTCGGATGCTAGCTTCTTTTCCCTATACATATGCTTCTCCACCTAGGTGAGATCCTTGTCAATCCTCTTGTGACACTCGGTCTCCTCAAACATCTCTTTGTGTTTGTTGTCCAACTTTGTAATGATCCGGATGCGATCTAGCATTAGGGGTTCCATGAGGAGGGGGTGTAAAACACCTTGTCGGCCGAAGTGGTGAACATATCTGCTGGCCTGGATGAAGACAAAAGTGGTAGAAGGTCCCTTCTATGGAGTATTACTCTATATATTGATGTCATCTTGAATTTCATGGGTCTGAGGCAGGGGTGTGGGAAAAATCATTAACTGGAAGTGGTATTGCCACAACTGCTATGGTGGGAACTGTTGCCTAAGGTTTCACCATAGTGGGATCATCGATTTCAGTTGTTGTCTGGTTGCCTCCACCACTACTTGGGTTTCTCGTGAAGACCCGTTGGGCGGTGGCGAGATGGTCTATGAGCTGCTCTCATTCAAGCTCTGCCTCGTATTCCTTCACAATGGCATCACACTCCTCAGAGTTAGTCGGTTCTCTTACACAATCCATGTCGCCAAACTCTATATTGAATGCATCGAGAATAGATTCAGTTTCATCTTCAGTCTCCGTGGAGCAAGATTTTGAACCAGAAGCAATGTAGCCAACGAAGTGGCACCTCTTCTTCTCTAACACCTAGGATACCTAGGCTGATCTTGTTTGTTCTTCCACTATGATGTCATGCCCTAGGGTGGTTTGGGTGGGCCTTATTTTTGTTAGATCTAAGCCAGAAAACTCATAGGAGATGACCAACTCAAAATTTTCTTCCGCAATCGTCTCTAGCCCGAAGGTGGTCACGACATGCCTTGACACCGTGTCAGCTTCCTGGGAGGTAGTTCTTGCGCTGATCTCGTTGATGAAAATGTGGATACCGTCGAACGGTATGATGGTGAAGATTGTGACGTTATCCCTAGCCGGATTCTAGATTTTGTCATCAGGGACGATGGGGACATAGCCAACATAGAGCACGCGACCGACAGTGATAGTGTCACCGATGCTAGCGAAGGCGAACTCTGCCTAGATATGTTGGTCTCCCACTGTCATGGTGTTGTCAATGAGTACACCATTAGGGGATCCTAACAATGAGTTTAGAGTAAGGGTTGTTAGACGGTGAGCGTCCTAGACAGGATTGTAACACGAGTTGCCCAGGTTTAGATCTCACAACGGCGGCAAGATCCTGCTCCTGCTATAAATCAATATAACGGGCGGCTACAAGTGTTGTGTTGAGTTATTTCCCTTAGGCCCCCACGACCCATCTTATGAAGGTGGTAGAACCTAGGGTTACATGGAGAGTCATAGTTTGATTGGTTACATAGTTCTAGATCTACAAGCTTAACTAAGTCTTGTCCTCCAAGGTGTCTCCTAGCGCGCAAGGAGGTGTCACACCACCTTCCATATCATGATGTTGGACCTCCTGCTTGCTATCAGCAACTGGGCTATCCGGTTAGTCCATGAGCCTAACCACCATCTATGGGTCACCCGGTTTTGCCGATATATGACCATGTTGTTGACATATCCATTTAGTATATCCCCAATATCGTCGTTCATCCGGGAGTCGATGGCCTCCCTCACACTCCTGATTGTCCGCTACGACGACGATAGTGGCGGTGGCACATGGTGCTCCGGCTCTAGCTTCGATGCGTTGAGATGATGTGGGTGGCGGCCCTCCCATTCCTACTCGTGGTGGTGCTGGCTGGTTGTGGGAAATCACATTGTAGCCCGACCCGATCTAGCCTGTTAGCTGTTGCCGGCGCCGAGGAAGGGGAGGAACGACTACAGGTGAAAACCGAATCGACTTCGGTTATGGAGGACGATGCCGACGTCTTGTGCGTCGTTACTTTTTTGAAGGATTCATCAATCCAGCTCTCGCCTCCTTGCCCAGGTTGGTCCTGGGAAAATCCTAGATCTTGGTCTACCAGATCGGACGATGGCGACCCTCGACGTTGTTTTCCCTCATGGGGGCATTGTTTTGGAGCATCTGCTAGTTGGAAAGGTCAGAAGGTGGAACGACGTGGCATCTACCGCATCAACAAGAACGAGCCTTGACAAAACGGTGCAACGGAGTCTCGACAGTGGGCGCGTGATGATGGACACGCGCAAAGCGGTGACACTGTCTGGCGTCGTCGACGATAGTCCTGGCAAGGTTAGTGCGTTGATCCCTATCTTGAAGATGGTTCCGTGGAAGACAGCGGCGACCACTTCTAGAGCATGTGCATGTGGTGCACATTAAGAGTCCGTTGGTCCAGTTGTGCTCCCTTCTCGGTGTTGGGAAACTTGGTGAGACATCTAGCTTTAGATGACGCGCGTTCTATGAGGTCAGGGCACATGGTCCCGATCATGGTCATCCCTCTTCATCAATCTTGTAGTTCTACCTAGAGAGGTGCCGTTAGAATGGTGGTTTCGGGGTTGTTATTCTCTTGTCAGATTTTATTGATAATATAATAAAAGGTTGTTTGCAAATACACCTTTTTGAAAAAAGAATCATTTTGATAACATACATGTATCACTTCCTCATTTGTATATTTGCTATCTTATCAGGAATGGGAACATCGGAAAGACAGAAAATAAGGGCAAAACCGTAAACACCGCCAAAAGAAGAAATTCGATGGCTGTCTCCTCCATCGGCGGCTATGCCAAAGCCCTAGCTTGCTTCCATACCTCCAGGCTTGTCCCCCAAAGAAGAGGTACGAATCTTCCATCGCTGCGTTATTTCATATCATCCTCTTTATCTTCCGGGCTTTCGTGGTACGGGATTCCTGCCCATGAGTAGAGCCCCCAATTCGTTTCACGGGTTCTCAGATATTAGACCCCCCAATTCGTTTCACGGGTCCTTGGATAATCTGTACACTACGAATTCGGGCTGCAATTTTCATCCCCTGTGGCTCACAGGTTCTCAGATTCCTTGAAACGTCGGTAGCTAGTCATACCCCTGCCCGAAGGACCCACTTCGATTTCACTAGCATTGGCAATTTGGCATTTCCTAGGATTTCACCATGCGTATCAAATGAAGGAATTGGGATTTCTGTTGCAGTACTGATGTTGAGTTGTGATTAGCAATGCAGCTTGCTTAGGTGTACCACGTATCAAGATGTGCGCTTCTCCGGCTGGGCCAGCAGAGTCAAAGAAGACCGTGTGGGTATGGACAGAGAACCGGCAGGTGATGACTGCAGCCGTGGAGAGGGGCTGGAGCACTTTCCTCTTCGGATCCAAAGAGCTCAGCAAGGACTGGTCATGTGAGAGTAATTTTTTCATTTGTTCCAAGCAGCTGTGACATTTAGTTCAACCTGACAAATGTTTTGATACACAATGCTTAAGCCGATTAAAATGCTGTTTCTGTGTGTGGCTGTGTGCTGCAGCGACCGCTCACATCCACCCTCTCTTTATTGAGGGCTTGGAGATTCTTGATGAGGGAAATCAAAAGGTTGCCACAATTTCTGTAATCTCTTCCCCAACTGAGCTGCAACTCATACAACCAGAAAATATGGAAGTAAAGAACACTGTGATCGATTTCCGAGGTGATTGGCAGGTTAGATAATTGAATACAACAATGTCACCATGTCATTTTTTTTCCTGGAGCTTATTTTGAAGTCCCTGATTTACATGACATACATGTTCATCTGAACCAGTACAGTGAGATAATACTTTCATACTTTTGCTCTTATAGTATTAAGCTATAAACTGTTTAGTCATCATTGACTGTCTTCTTGTGTGTATGAAGAACCCCCTTACATCTGTATCATATTATTCTTAATGAATTATTGGGTGTCTTTTTAGTCATACCTGACTAGTGACTTGCATACAGTCTGTACACCCACACGTTACCCATTTGAAGCTTTAACTGGTGTCTTCTTTTCTAAATTCCATAGGTTATACCAGCAGAAAATATAGTTGCCGCGTTCCAGGGATGTGCAGGAACGGTTTTGGCTGTTTCGAAAAACTCAACTGAGGCACAAGTTTTTCTGGAGGTAATTATTGAGAGGTTTCAACATACAACGGCATATCTTGCATAGAATTGATTTTATGTATTGCCATTGACTATATTTTATAAGACTGTTTCTTAATTTATGATACTCATTCTGCAGGCCTTGGAGCAAGGGCTTGATGGAGTTGTACTTAAAGTAGATGATATGGATGATATTATTAAACTCAAGGTATCAAGTTCTTTTGGAACTTCTTTGGTACTTAACGAGTAAACCTGTGTATGGATGTATAATGATATCATGTAAAGTTAGATATCTTGCTACATGATATATCTAAAACTAAGTGTAAAAAGGCAATATTTTGCTATGGTTACTGATTATCGTTTATCTGATTGTACAATTTACCGTTTGTTACTTCTTCACTCCTGTAATCACTCAGGATTATTTTGACAGAAGGAACGAGGCAAAGAGCCAGTTACAATTGACAAAGGCTACTGTATCAAAAGTTGAAGTTGTTGGTATGGGCGATCGTGTTTGTGTGGATCTTTGTAGCATCATGCGACCTGGTGAAGGCCTTCTGGTTTGTGTTATCTCTTACCTTTCAAATAAAACCCATAAAAAGGAATGCGCAAATGGGTTAAAAGCATCCAAATAGATGTGCCACTGCAATTACACTAGTTCCAAGCATCCACATATGTGCTAGCAATATGTGGTATTTTTTTCTTCAAACAGAGTAATAGGTGATATGTTGTTTTCAGGTTGGCTCCTATGCAAGAGGAATGTTCCTTGTTCACTCTGAATGCTTGGAGACAAGCTACATTGCTAGCAGGCCTTTTAGGGTCAATGCGGTAAGATATCAGTAAATTTAGACTGCAGTGAGCAATCGTAGATATTGTATTACAGCATATCAATGGTATTGCATGACAGAAGGCTTAAGTGAATATATATGTTCTCCATTTTTAGGGGCCTGTGCATGCCTATGTTACAGTCCCTGGGGACAAAACCAGCTACCTCTCAGAGCTGCGATCAGGTAGGGAAGTTATTGTTGTTGATCAAAATGGGTTGTGGCGAACTTTAATTGTCGGCCGTGTAAAGATTGAGTCAAGACCTCTCATCCTTGTAGAAGCAAAGGTATGTAAAAGCATTCTTCCTTTTAATGGTAACTGTACATCCATTCTCAATTTCATGGCATTACTGAACCTGCTGCAGGAGAACTCTGGAAATGGTACATATAGCATTTTTCTTCAAAATGCAGAGACGGTTGCACTTATCACTCCTGACAGAGGTAAACCCATTGGAGCACATATTTTAAGATAATGTGGTAAACTTCTTTATGATCTGTAATACGAACAAGCTGTAAAATTATATATTTTTGAGTGACTTGTGTCACTATTTAATAGGAAATGCTCCAGTTCCAATGTCAATGTAGTTAATTATACTAGACACTGCATTAAAGAGTACGGTATGGACATTGGCGATACATGATCATAAAGTTTCACTTGAAAATGAAACCTTATGCAACTTTAGGAATCAAGGGTACAAAGTTTTACCGGAAAAGGGGACCTTTAAGAACCAATGCAATGTATTTGTTCAGTTCTCCACCACATTGTTTTAGTTAAAGTCATAGTTCAGATAAGAGATTCAACAGTTCATCATTGGTCTTTCTTGGCCCGCTTATTCCAGAACCATATAAATTTTTAATGTAGGATCTGGTGGAAGGACTGCTATTCCTGTGACTTCGCTGAAAGTTGGGGACGAAGTTTTGGTGAGGAAGCAGGGTGGTGCCCGTCACACTGGAATAGAGATTCAGGAGTTTATTGTTGAGAAATGAGGCTCCCTGCATGGGTTCCTAGCCTAAGTAGTGCTGCTGTTTTCGCTATCCACATGTATTTTTTGCTAATTTTTTTGGTTGAATTTCACACCAACTGTATATCTAAATCACCATTAGATCCACATACATCAAGGCTAAAGTTTTCATTTTATTTTGTTAATAAAAAAACCATCCAAGTGAGAATCCTTTCCTGTGTGTTACAGACTTTACAGTTCAGCCTTGACCTGGAACTTGGCAATCTCTATATTGACGAATAATTTCTGGAGAATGATGCATCTCTAGAGTGCTAGACTTGGGCAACAACTCTGATTAAAAACATGAAGATCCTATAACTTCACGCTTTCTATCAAGCACACATGCTGATGAATTACAAAAAGGCTGGAAATATTCCGAGTTCAAAGTTTCTATCATCTCCAAAAGGATAAGCCAGAGTGGCATCACTCTGAAGAAAAACCCTGATTCAGTAGAGAGGCATGTTTAAGCACCTATCACTATCAGCTTTGTGAAAACAACTTGATGATCTTACTGCCGTAGTCATTTCTAATGTTACAACGTCAGCTCACACCTGACCAAGAAGCATCAACCATCGCACAACTCAAAGTTCACACCACCAAATATACAGCCGCACAGATAATACACATCTTCCTTTTTCTATGCCGTGCTACTAGTGCACTTGCGCAGTCCTATATGCTGGTAATGGCGATGCCGTCTTTCCGACAGAGCGCCTCGGTGAAGGTTGGGCTCTCATCGGCGACTTCAGGACAGTGTTCGAGGTCCTCCGGTTGTCAACCTGTGGAGACGCTGACGTCGAATTGTATTTGGGCTCTTGCAGCAGCTCCAGCTCTTCCAAGACCTCAGACATCTGCGGCCGCATTTTGGAATCGTTGCAGATGCATTGCAAGGCAAGGTTTGCGATGGCATGCGCGCCTTTCTTCGGGTACTGGCCTCCCAGCTTTGTATCCATCACACGGTACAGCTTACGCTTGTCACGCAGGTGTGGTTTCGCCCAGTCAACTAGGTTCTGCTCTAGGCCTGGCTTTGATTTGTCCACGGCTCGCCTCCCTGTCAGCAATTCAAGCAACACCACCCCGAAGCTGTAGACATCGGCCTTTGCAGAGAGACGACCTGTGGATTTTAAGTAACATGAGAAAGAGTTTATCCAGAAATAAACTATACATATTTGTTCATTTATGAGTTTATCCAGAAATAAACTATACATATTTGTTCAGTTATTATGCATAGTTTCATCAATATATGTTTACATGTACTGCCATTTTCAAAATCCAAGAATAATATGACCAGCATCGAAATAATTAAGTAGGAATAAGGTGGAATGGAACATGAATGATTAGTTTGACTTGACATATAACAATGAAACGTAGACAAAACAGATGGCAAATACAGTTGACTTACATGAAACTAATTCAATGATTGGCAAATGCCCAGAATATTATTACTCTACTTTAAACAAACAGGGCCTCATTATGACTCTATTATAGGCATAAGATACTTCAGGCAGCAAGACAGTTCTGGTTATAGCTTTAGCTAATGCAAAGCAGGGACCCGGCATCAATATCTATATTCAAAACTGAATCCTCATGACAAAAAAAAGAAACAGATGGCCCCATTTTCATAAATATGCAAACAGAAACAATCTTCTAACCTGTTGCAATATACTCAGGGGCTGCATATCCATGAGTGCCCATGACTTGTGTGGAAACATGAGTTCTATCCCCAGTTGGACCAGCTTTCGCTAAACCAAAATCTGAAAGCTTTGCATTGAATTCCTGTATTGAATCGGGAAAAACACGCTAAAGGAACATTCCAATAAAACAGACACGCTTGCAATAAAAGTCAACACTATTTTTTTTCAAGCATACCGAATCAAGGAGAATGTTTGATGCCTTGAAATCACGGTATATAACTTGGTTTTCTGCATGATGCAGAAATGACAGACCCTTAGCGGCCCCAATAGCAACCTTAAGCCTTATTGCCCATGACAAAGGTTCAGCACCCCCTAAAAGAATAGAAACATTATTTGATTAGCTCATAGATGACACATGAATATTTAAGAGATTATAAATCAGGGATTTAGCAGGGAAGAACCATATATGAATTAAAGTACATACTTCTGAACAGATGATTCTCCAAACTCCCCTTGGGCATGAACTCATACACCAGAAGTCGGTTATCGCCATCTGTGCAGTAACCAATGAGCTTAACAAGATTTGCATGGTGAAGTTGGCCAAGGTAGTTAACCTCTGTCTGAGCAAGAAATTCAACCATCAGGAAACATGAAAAATGGCATTTGAGGAAAGTAGAAAATAGTGGTAAAGGTTCTTGAACCTACCAGCCATTCCTTGTGCCCTTGGAAACCTTCCGGTTTAAGCTTCTTGACAGCAACAACCATACCAACTCCCGGCTTCGAAGGAGCAAGTGTGTGTTCATCAATCCAACCTTTGAAAACATGCCCAAATCCTCCTTCCCCAAGAAGACTGTCCGGTCGAAAGTTCTTTGTCGCAAGTTTTAGGTCATTATACAAGAATGCCTTCAAATTTGACGACGATAGGATTTCACATTCTGACCGAGAAGTCTCACTTCGATCTCGTATAGATGGGATAGTAAACGTTGAACGAGTTGAGTTGGTTTTACTGGTGGAAGTGGCAGATGATAAGCTTGTTTTGCTGGTCACTTTCGATGGATCTGATATCCAGCAATAAACAAACGAAATGTGTGTAAGAACAAACTGGCATCGATAACATCTTAAGTTTACAATGATATAAAGAACTTATGAATGGTCAATTTAGCAGTATCTGACACCCTAGGCTCATCAGAATTGGAGAAAAATCTCCTTAACCCACACCATCTTTACAAGCTAAAAAGAACTCCTTAAACTACCGTGTTTATAACCCTAGTAAGGATATATTCTTTCCTACCTGAAATTCTTGATGAAATAACTTCAGTTGCATTCACTAACCTTAAATTAAAAGGAAATATAGTAGGAAGAAATTTATGCTCCTATTGGTGCACCACGGCATGCTAAGCCTATCCGGCAGGAAATATGACAGGGGATCAAAAGCACAAACGAAGGTGAACAAGAGGAACAAACTAGGCAAAACTAGAGTGACAAAAATGGAAGTGTAAGCTGCACAACATGATCTTAAAACTGTGTACTAGACATGGTACCAGATCCAGTTGACCTTTGAGGCTTGGTACCTTGTAAGAAACAACGATGAAGGGCTGCCTGCATCACCGATGCAGGTTCCTCCCTCCTTTTCAAAAACCGTTGCACACCCATCTCAATTCGGCGCAAACTAAATCCACAAACCTCTAATACAAATAGCCAAAACACCTCAAGCACCCCACCAGAAAAACAAAATACCAAAACCCAGAACTACAGGTGGAAACTGACCAATATATATATATATACAGATCAAACTAGAACTTGTTCTAAGAAAGGACTAGGCAGTAAGGAAGGCACTCACATGCAGCACCAGTGTTCATGCTGTGATCCACCCGCGACGTCGCTTTCATGCAGTTCCCCATCTTCTCTTGCTCTCCTTCTTAGCTAACAGGGTGAAGGAGCTTCCTGTCCTCTGAAGATCCACAGACAAACTCCAATTTCTCTTTCCTGTCCTCTAAAGATCCACCGGGCGACTCCTTGCAGCAAGCTCGATATGGCCAGTGGTGGAGGGCGGCCGCTGAGAAAAACCGAGCAGACAACCCCAAAAGGTCCAGCCGTTTTTGGCAAAGCTCCAGTTGATCTGGACCGCCACTTGAAGGGGAAGAGAAAATTTTGGCAGGAAAGAAACAAGCAGGAACCTTCAGAAAGTCAATCAAATCCCCTCCGCCCTCCTCTGAGATGACCGAACGGGGAGGAAAAGGGAAGTCAGTCCGGTCAACTCGAGGGGAGGCCAGCCAAGCCGCCACGCCGTCACCAAGAAACCGCACGGGGAGAAGTCGAAGATGCTCTCCTAGAGGCTAGAGCCGAGGCTGCGAGGGAGAGGATGTGAGGGGGGAAAGGGGGAGCTGAGGGGTGGATCGGAAGTAGCCTGCTGCGGCCGGCGGCCACCGACCGACTGACCTCAGGTCCTCAGGTGGGAATGGAATGGAATGGAGATGGAGCAGCTGCGAATGAGAGCGGTGGTGGGCTCTTTCCTTCCCCTGTCTGTCTCTTCTACACGTTGGTGGGGTGGCGGCAACTTTGCATATAAAGCCTCGTTGTATTCGATATTCGGTGTACACGCCTTGCTCAGACAAGATCCATGCGAATGTCCGGTTGGATGGTCGCAGAAGCAACATTTGAGATCGTATTGGGGGTTGAAAGGGAAACAAAAGGGATGGCATACCAGTCGTCCCCATTGATTGTGATGCCTCGCCTTCGTTAAACCGGAAAACAAGTTCATAGAATTGGTTTTTAAAATGACTGACGTAGTGTATTCTGAAAGCTCCCCTATTTTATTTTCAATCAAAGAAGATTGCGCGGTAGTTGTTAGGATAGATGAAACATAGAAATACTAATCTCCGATGCTTTTTAGACGTACACGTAGTCTTCAATTTCAAACTTTGACAGTTATTTCTAACATCAGTTTTTTTAGAGGATCTTACATCAGTTATGTTAATACAATTTTGTTGAATTATGATGTTATGAGAAAATTTCAAATTTAAAATACTAGTCAGGCGAAGTTGGGTACATGACCCGCACCAAGACACACGGGACGACAACTAGGACGAGAATCATCATCGTCATCAAAAGGAGCAACCCGCCGGTGACCACCACGCCGAAGCACCGACTCACACTACATAGCTGCCACTAACCCCTCGATACCGCCAAGTAACACTATCGAGACAGGAGATGAGTTAGGGAGACATTATTTGGTGCGCCACCTCCTACCCATCGAGACGGCGCGGCCAGAAAAACCAATAGCTTTATTCCCGACTACACGTTGGACACCCATAAATTGGGGTACCCGACCCGCTATACTAGTAAACATAGGGAGGGGATAGGAACCCACGATCTCGCCAACGGGAGACAAAGAAAGTGCAGTGCCGGCTAGGGTTTTTTGAAAGAGGGGAAATGAGATCCCTAGACCAGCTAGGGTTTTTCCCCCATGGATGAAAGTTTGAAGACCTCACACATTTTGGATTGACGTATTTTTACAAACACACGAAAAAAGGTGCATATACTAAACAAAAAGTTGTATACACATGTCTTAGAAAGTTAGCGTTCGCTCTTATCAGAGGTTTTACTTCTACCGCCATGTTAAAAATGGAAAAGAAAAATTGGCCTAGGATACAAAGAAAACTACTCCCTCCATTTTAAAATATAAGATGTTTTAGGTTTGTGAAGAAAATGAATTAAGACTTTTTTTAGTGTGTAGATTCATTCTAAAATTGAGTGAACCTACATACTAAAACAAGTTTAGATACATTTGCTTCACAAAACTAAAACATCTTATATTTTAAAACGAAGGAACTACTACATTACTTCACTCTGTTCGGTGACATGTCCGGTCAATGGGGAAATAAGAGAATATCACACTCGATCGTCCATTAATTCTTAACTTTGTGTCACTAGGCACACTTTTAAGTCTTGTAAAAAGTAATAATAATAAATTATCAAATTCCTTGCAGTGGCTTTAAAAAAAATCCTTGCATTGGCATCGCCCACGTGTGTTTCTGTCAAAACATAATCTTTGGGGTTATCTTTCGGAGTATTTCCTCTGTGCTAAAATAGATACCTTAGATTTGTTAAAATTTAGATGAATTTAAACACTATTTAGTGTATAGATTTATCCAAAATTTAAAAAACCTAAGACATCTCTTTATGGACGGAGGGAGTACTATTTATACATGGCCCAAACCTGCAACTTGGGTAGGTTAAACTTGGAAGCTGCGCATGTAACCGTTTCACGCGTCACTCCGTTCGTAGGTCACACGCGGATCGGAGCAGGAGCATCTCATTCAGTTTCTTTTTCTTTTGAGGGGACGTGTCCCGTTCAGTTCACTTAAGTCTAGTCATAGTGAGAGTATCATAATACTAATATCATGTATATGATACTAGTGTATGATACTAAGTCTCTAGTGCATTGTATCATGTGGTAGTATCATAGTAGCGTATATTTATTGATTTGTAGAATCTCTATGCAAAATGTATGTATAAGATTTACTTGCCATTATGATTTCTAGTTTTACATGTTATAATACGGTATCTACCTATAATACTCTAACCACCTCTCTCTTTATTAATTGTGATGCCACGTCAGCTTTTTACCAAGTTGGTATGCATGATACACCTTATGATACTAGCACTAGACCCGCCTAAGAAAAAGAAATGTGCTTAACCGTAGGAGCTGGGAGCCTACAGCGAAGAGCACGCCAGAGAATTGGCGCGCAGTTTGTTGGCACCAGATTGGTTGTTATGGCGGCCGAAATTAGGGTGTTAACTCGAATCCCATTAAAATTCCACTTCTAATTTATTTGTCAAAATCTAGTGCTAAAATTTATATTTCCTTAGACTCATATTAGTTGACTTGGATTTATCAAAATTTAGATGAATCTATATACTCCCTCTGACCATATTAGTTAACTCCAATTTGAATGTATCTATCACAAAAACATCATCCAAATTGAAGTCAACTAATATGGATCGGAGGGAGTATTAAATAGTGTCTAGATTTATCTAAATCTAGACAAACTTGAGTCAACTAATATGAATCGAAAGAAGTATTAAATTTTAGCAAATGAAGTAGAAGTAAGATTTTGGTAGGATCCTAGCTGAGAGACCCTAGCCGAAATGCTTAGCAGCCATTCTCGTTTGGTCCAACGATCGGAGTACTGACTAGTACTCGCCAGGCTAATCCACAGACGATCTTTCTGCGATCCTCTTAATTAAGTAGTCCACTTGTTTCTGATGTGGTCAAATATGCATAGTAGAGTATACAGAGGCGATCATCAATTCATCGTGCCATCACAGTACGACGATTAAACGGAGATTCTCGTGTCCCTGTCCGAGGAACTGCTGACACCTGACCGAGCCAATTTATGCCAATCCGAGCAAAACGTCGGGAGCATTCACACTTGAAAATGTACCACTGCTCCTCCTCGGTGGAAAAAATGGCATGGCATGAATGTGAAAAGGTAGTTCTTCATCGATCTCGCTGTCTCGACTCTGGCTAGGGTTGACTCGATGTGGATCTGTTGGTGGGGTGGATGGCTACTTGGTTTGTTGCAGCTGCATGCAGCCTCTGTTCCCACGGACACAGCCAAACCGACCAGGTTTAGCTTTGGCATCTCCAGCTTAAAGTTTCGGTCTATATATGTAGACCTCTTTTTTAAAATTGAAATTGCGGCGTCAAACGAAGATCGAACCGATCCTTTGTCTGTAGCCACAAACACATCTGTGTGGCGATCCGCAGAAAGTTTTTTATTCGCTCAGCTTTGCATCCATCCTTTTCTATGTCTACCTGCATTCGGAGAAATAAAGGAGATAAATATTCCCGTGACTTTGGCATTTCGAGCCAAGACATGGTGGCCAATTGGCCGTGATGCCAGGCACTGTCCTTTCTTTTTCCCTTGCAGCAGGTGCTTTCTAGTTATCCACAATGTCAAGTGATCTCGGAATAAAAGGTTTGTGGGCGTATTCTAATTCATAGTTTTAATTTTAGAGATAGTGCGGCCGTCAAAATCATTGACGATGTTGGCAAATAATTTTATACGAAAAATGGATGTGACCCATTTATCGCCTACACTATTGAACATAGAGTATAGTAGTAAATATATTAGCTGCTGATTGAGGGCGCAATAAATGATGGCCAGATTGATAGGGTTAGTTCCTCATCTCGTGGATGATGAATTTTCCGATCTTTAATGTGCTGATGATATGATTCTATTTATAGAACATGACATTGAAAAAGCAAGAAATGTGAAATTAATCTTATGAGCTTTCGAGCAATTCCTGGATCTTAAGATGAACTTTCATAAGAATGAGCTGTTTTGTTTTAGGAAGTCTCAAGATTAGGCTCGCCTGCTATGTTGAACTATTTGGCTACATGCAATGCCAATTTTTCATTACTAGTTACTTGGAGATACCGATTCGTTATCGAAGACTTATAAATGCTGACGTCGAGGAGATACTACAAAGAAGGATAAGCGATTGGAAAGGAAAATTGTAATCTCTGGATGAAAAATTGGTTCTCATAAATCTAGTGAAGTAATATGGTATCGTATATGATTTCATTCTTACGGCTTACTAAAGGAGTCTTACAGAGAGTTAATTATTTTCGATCGAGATTCTTTTGGGAAGAGGATAGTAAGAAAAAGAAATATCGATTGGTTAAATAGAGTATGGTTTGCTGTCCCAAAGACCAAGGTGGCTACATATTCATGACCTTGATGTGGAAAATGTTGCTTTCCTTCGTGAAAGACTTTTTAAGCTACTTATAGAAGATGGTGTATGGAAAATCCTTCTAAAAATAAAATATATATGTTCAAATGCATTGTCCCAAGTTTACTACAAGTATGGGGACTCTGCACTTTTGGGCTGGTCTTGATACAGGCCGCCCAAAGGACGACTATACCCCAACACCGCCTAGTCCCCCAAGTGGATCCATGACTCGTGAACGAGCAAAGGCCCTCCATGACAAGGTGAACTCGCTCCTATATATGTGTGACTTTGATTCTCCATTTGATGGATTGCTACTTCATACCAATACAATGCCAACTCACCAAAGAAGATGGACAAGGAGACAAGAAGAAGCAGGATGGCCAGTCCCACCTCCGGTTCCAACCACGGGTCCGGTTCCAGGCCTAGTTGCAACCGGATGACAACCAGATGAGTCCGAGAGCAACTCGGTTCCAACCAAACCCCCAACCGTTCAGTCCGAAACATTTTCAAAGTTGTTTTGCACTATGTTATGTAATCTTATCCAAAACATTATCCTTTCGCCCTAACACTATAAATAGCCCCCAAAAGCTCATCACTAAGACTTTAGACATAGATTATAACACTAGAAACCTAGATTGAATCTTCTGGTTGTGTCTCATCTCCCTTCCAAGGGTGCCTTTATATACAAGACCACAATAAATTTGTATCTTTGAGAAGTGCAAGGCCTTCTCTTGGATGATTGTAACTTGAAGTTGTCAAGGACCTCTAAAATGTGTTCTTACCTCTTCGATTAGGATCCGAGGGAGAACGTTCCTTATTTTTTCTTGAGATGATTCTATTGGACTGATGGCCGCCGGTGAGAGCAATTGGTCATGTATTGTGTTGTGTTTGCGTAGAGTTTGTTGTGTTTTTCACGTGGTGTGTGTGTTAACTTCCTCTACCTCCCATTTTCCCATGTTATTTCCACAACTTCTACATGAAAAATTGTGAATATCGAGCCAACCCTAGTGGTTAACCCACATCAGGTCTAATGGCTACAAAGAAATTAGATCATTTTCTTTTAAGGATTGCTCATAAATTTGTTTCTCGGAGGACAAGTGGCTGGAAGATGCTACACTCCGGGAACAATATCCAGTTTTATACAATATTGTGCGTCACAAGGGTGATACTATCACCACGATTTTCGATCCACCGAATGTGATGTTTAGAAGAGATTTAATTAGACTCAGACTTCCATTGTGAATAGCTTTGTTACAATGTATGGCAACGATGCAGTTGTCACAAGGAATTGATGTGTTTCGCTGTAACCTTTAGTAAAGTGGTATATTCTCTGTGGATTCCATGTATAGAGGTTTGGTATAGCCATACGTACTAGTTGATAATAATAAGATCTAGAAGATGAAGATGCCTCTCAAGATTAAAATCCTTGTGAGGTATCTTCGTTAAGGAGTCATTCCTAACTAAGATAACCTTGTTAAGAGGAATTGACATGGAAGTACGAGATGTGTTCTTTGTCAGCAGGATGAGACAAGTAAACATTAATTTTCTAATGCAAATTTGCTGGCAGAAATCACTGTTTTGACCTAATTAACATTTGATCTCACAAATTGACCTACTTTTTCGAAGATATTCTGATCTGACCTGTTTTCATGGCGCTTTACCAGAAGGCGCCATGGTCAGTAGCACGGCGCCCTCTCCAAAAGCGCCATGCACCCATGACGCTCCCTTAGAAAACGCCATGGCCCCGTCCGACGTGGCGGCCGTCGTGGCACAGGCGGGCCCGTTTTAATGGTTGGCTCTTTCAGCGGGGGCGCCATGCTACTAGGCACGGCGCTTTTGCGAAAAGCGCCATGGTACTGAACCTAGAAAATGGCTCGGGCGCCCTCCCAAGCCATACCTCTTCATTTCTCCCAGCTCCTCTCTCTCTCTCTCTCTCTCTCTCTCTCTCTCTCTCTCGCCCCAAGTTCTTCCCCTACTCGAATCCCTTCAAATCGGTTGCTTTTCTCCGTGGATTTGGACTTCCCCTTGCTTCAAGAGGTAATATCCCCCTAACCCCTTGGTTTTGTCCAAATAGATTTGTGAAATTTGGTTCTATGTTGGTAAAGAATGTAGAACCCTAACCCTAACCCTAACCCTAGCTATATCTTGGCTTGATGTTGTTGCTTCTAGTTATTAGATTGGTAGTTTATGGCTAGGATTTGTATAAGTGGCATGACTTGTTTTAGTTGGTAGCTACGGTTGGTGGTGGTAATATAGTTGTCTTTGATGCGTAATGGTTGGTGTCATTGTTTTTTAGATGGCAAGAATCGTTAATGTTCATCATGTGGACAAGGCCGCATTCTTGAAAGGCAATACCGAGTGTGACCCGGAGGAGGTAGTCATGGTGTTTGGCACAAGTCCTACATATGCCGAGGTTGTGGAAAGAGTGAGGAATGATTTGAAATGGATGGAACGTAGTGATGTGTATGAGTTGGTTGGAAGGTATAACGCCGGGTTTGGCCATCGCAATAGATTGAAGATAATGCCTATCAACTCCGAGTTGAATTGGAGTGCGTATAAGGAGATGGTGGCGGAATCTGAAGATAAGTCACTCGAGATATTTTCCAAGGAGGTGGTGATGGTGGTACAAACACAAGCCAAGGAGGTGGTGATGGTGGTACAAACACAAGCCAAGGAGGTGGTGATGGTGGTAGAGGTCGTGGTGGTAGAGGTCGTGGCGGCGGTAGAGGTCGTGGTGGCGGTAGTATGTTTACGTATCTTCGAGGAGAATTTCCGTATGTGTTTTCTTGATGATTTTTAATAATTTTTATTGTGCATTTAAGTGTATTTCTATTTACTAACTATTAGGTTGCATTCTTGTTATAGGTATGTCGACCCAACCAACCAAGGAGAACAATGATGGTAACGGTATGAGCTACTCCAAAGTGTGGGCGGAGGCTTTGAGGAGGGTGAAGGAGAGGGAAGATGAAGTAGCTCAGTTGATCAAGAAAAGGGAAGAGGAAAGGAGGGAGGCTGAAGAAGAACGTCGGTGGGAAGAAGATTTCAACAGGAGATTGCGTGAGGCAAGCATCAAGAAAGCAAAGAAAGAACGTGAGAGGAAGGAAAAAGAAGCAAAATATAAAAGAGACATGTACTTGAAGAGCTTGAGGAATCATCATCGGTTTGAGTTGGTATCTGAAGAGGCTAGACTCATAATGGAGGAAGAGAGATCAAGAAGAAAGAGGAGAGTAGACGCCAATTCGAGGCGCGGTTCAACTCTGTTGTCCAGCTAGCATGCGACTTGAGGGAAAAGGAAGAGGCAGAGGGAGAGAGGAAAAGGAAGGCGAAGGGGAAGGAGCCTAGCGCGACACAGTAGAGTTGTCACCATGCTATGATCTATGTTATGGACTCCACTATGTGGAATTTATCTTGAACATTGTCATGCCGAATTTGTCGTATGTAAAATCCCTTAAGGGCGCAACGCCATGTATTTCGTAAACATTCACTGCACTTGCCTATAATGTTTCTTGTATACTGTAAAATTTCTGGAATGTTGCCACTAGCATAGAAACTAGCTCCAACTTATGTGAATGCATGCGCATGGCGCCCTCGCCAAAAGCGCCATTCTAGGAAGCATGACGCCTTCCTGGAGGGCGCCATGCTACCATGGCTCTTTGAGCCAGCTCTAGTATTTGGGACACGATGTCACATGGCCGAAAACTGGACCAGAAAAACTGCTAAGTCAGGAGCATGGCACCCTCGCCAAAAGCGCCATTCTATGAAGCATGGCATTTTCCTGGAGGGCGCCATGCTACCATGGCGCTTTCCTGGAGGGCGCCATGCTACCATGGCGCTTTGATCCAGCTCTGGCGCGCTGGGACACAGTGACCGCGCGCGCTCGAAGAAAAACTGGACCAGAAAAACTGCTAAGTCAGGAGCATGGCGCCCTCGCCAAAAGCGCCATTCTAGGAAGCATGGCATTTTCCTGGAGGGCGCCATGCTCAGTTGCATGGCGCTTTTCTGAAAAACGCCATGTTTTTTAGCACATCCAGTTTTTTACATATCCAAACATCAACATTCAGTTTTTAGCACATTCAACAGATACAAACATCAACATCAACAGATCAAGTTTTCCTCACAACAACAGATTCAAACATCAACAAGCATCCGGTTTTTAGCACATCAACACACCAACAAGTTCAAAACGACGACACCAAACAGCAAGTTTAACTTACAAGTTCATAATGACCACAAGCACTAGTTCAAGCTACGAGTTCACTTTCTCCCTTTCCCCCTTTTGGCCACTTGATCCTCATTCGCCTTGCTCCGTCCCTCCTGCCTCCTAGCCCTCCGTGGAGGATCGGAGTCTTCTCCCTCGCAGCTAGGATCACGGCGTGACACATGTGCCTGACGCTTGTTCTCCCATTCACTTGGCGTGTATGAATTTCTCGGTAGCCTCCTCCTCCTCACCCGCGACCGTTGACTAGACTACGGGGCATCGTGTAATTGAGACATGCCTATCTCCTCCTATTCATCCTCGTCCTCACCATCTTCCTCCTCATCCTCATCCTGGCCAGCTTCCTCCTCCTCGTACTCGCCCTCTTCCTCCTGTTCATCTTGTGCATCATCTTCTAGGCTGGAAGACCTAACTGGCGATGCGGCATCGACGGTGCGGCAACCAAGCAAGACACCTAATCCACGGCCCCAACGCTTGGTACGCTATGACATTGACGAATATGTTAGAACATTTCAACACCCATAAAAATACAATAGAACTAGGAACGGTATGAACACATACCTCCACAAATGCTCGAAGGGCTGACTCAGACTCCTTGCCAAGAGGATGTTTAAGTGCTTCCTCGGCCTCGTCCACGTGTTTCAAGATCTTCTCGCGCTAGCAAAAGAACAAAAAGTCAATTTTATGTCGCTATAATCACATGTACTTACTCCCCAGGACAATGCTTACCACAAAGCGGACAACCCCCGCTGAATTTGCACCTCTGCCGCCTCGGACAAGTCTGTTGTACTCTAGCTGGCTCAGATCGTCAAAAGCAGGATAAGGATCCTCCACTATGTCGTGAGATGCAAACGAAGCCGACTGCAGGTACAAACGAGACACCTTCCCAAGCAACACAAGGTACCGATTGAACGCTGCAGCATCATGCGGCGCCTCAGGATGAGAGACCGCATTCGGGTTTTCGATCTCCTCAATCCTTGCATAGAACTTCTGAACATACTTGTGATGATATGCAGCCCAATCTTTTTCCCTCTTCTGCTTGATCTTGTCCAATCTACAATCAAATTCATCGACTTAGCAAGTATCATGAGACGCCCAAGAAAATTATATACTGGGTGTATAAGGATCACTCACCCGTTGACGAGTTTTGATCCCATCAATGCCCATTGTTATGGACTTGGGTTTTGGAGAAGATGGGGATGCTGGAGATCGTGGAACGGTTAGCAAACAAGCAACACGGGGACACAAGGTTTACCTGTGTTCAGCCCCGAGGGAAAACCCTACTCCTGCTTGTCTGCTCTTGATTACGGCGGAACCGAAGGTTACAGGGGTGCGCAGATGCAATCTGGCGTGGAGGTGTGTATGCGAGAGTATGAGAGAGAGAGAGATCTAGGTCGTGCCCTCCTAGCCTTTATATAGACTCAGGCAGGTCCCAGGCATCGACCTAGTCGGTTACAAGTTCTAGGGTTTACCCCTTTGAATTTCCTATCTACGCTAGTCTTGCTCTCCAAGGATCCGAAAGCGTCATGGGCCTTGGACACCCGAAAATCTTCATGGGCCGGCGTACATCTGCCGTGGGCCTTCCTTGGGCTGGACCAGGTATGCTGAGATCACGTACCCGTAGGGTATAACCATGTCAGTAGCCCCCGAGTGATCAGTCGAATCGTAGATTCGACTGAGGACTCTTCAATCCTTCGGGTGCAACTATGTATTAATAGTATGTGTGTAGGGATTGTTGATGCGTGTGCCTGACTTACCCGAAGGATCGGGGTCAGTTAACTGTCTTAGGACGAAATAGCACGATCTTCTTCAGGTTCGAGTCCCTCAACTCAGACCTGGAACATATGCTGGCGTAATTCGACTCAGGCCACGGAGGACTTACAGGAGTGGAATTACAGTGATTTTAATTGGTGTACCCAACGCGTCCGTCGGGATTTTTCATCATGCCTGCTGGCACGGGTTTATACTAGCAGAGCGTAGTCGTGTGTGTTGTCAGGCCATCAGATGATATCTGTAGGTCTTATCTTTGTGTCGCAGACACAGCATCCGAATGTCTATCACCGCGGAGGTGTTTCGGGTGACCAAGGAGAAACGTTGCGCACTTAGCGTCTTATTGGGGTAGAGTTGCCGAAAAGTTTTTGCGTGCTTGATCCGAAAGATCGCAGTCAAAGAATTCATAGGGTGCGCGACCAGCGCTCCCTATGGGAGTAGCCCCCGAGTGTCTGTTCGAGTCGTAGACTCGAGCGGAGACTTTTATTCAGGCGCTTGTTCAGTGTTAAGTCCGTAGGACACAAAAAATTTCGGATGCTTAAATCCATCCTCCCTATGGGAGTAGCCCCCGAGTCCGTAGTGGAGTCGTAGACTCGACGTAGGACTCGGAGAAATAGTTCGCTTTTATTCATCTTTCGGGTGAGCGGCCAGCGCTCCTGATAGGAGTAGCCCCCGAGTATTTAGTCGAATCGTAGATTCGAGTGAGTACTCTTAGCTTTGAAGCCGAAGAATTGTAGTTGTTGCTAGTATAGCTTTTGATGACATCAGTGCTGACGATCAATGACCTCGCCGTCGCTACGCGAGATGACTTGACCGGATTTAACGTGGGTCCCACTTGTTGACCTTGAATTGACCGGTCACGCGCGGCGTGGAGATAATTACGGCGTCGCCTCGATTTCCGCGTGTAGTGGACGGCGTGGTAACGAAGGTTCGTTGTGATGCTGACACGTGTATGGCCAGATCTGCCGTTGGCGTTAGGTCTTCTTGATGGACGGTTGTCGTGCGTCGTCTTCGCCGTTATAATCATTGGGGAAAGCTGCAGTTTGTTTTCACCGCATCTACTCTTGTTTTCACCGCCTCCTTGTGCTCTAGAAGTTCTTGCTGCGCGCTGTGATATTCTTCCACATTTCCTTCTTCCCTTCTGCATTCTCACCGCCGCTACCGCCGGAGCGTGATGGGGAAAACGAAGAAATCGTCATCTGCGGTTGGTACCAGCGCCGCCGGAGGGAAGAAAGGCGCTACCACCACCCGCGTCACCGACGGTGGTTGGCGGCGATCAGAGACGCGGGAGAGTGATCTCCGCAGGCTTCGCGAGCGGGGCTTGATCCCGCAGGATAGGGAGGCCGTTAGACTCCCTGGCAACGAGGTAATCCCCCGTCCCCCCGCTGGGTATCGGGTTATGTTCCTTGCCTTCGTTATTCGTGGGTTTTCCTTCCCAGTCCACGACTTCCTTCGTGGGCTGCTCTTTCTCTATGGCATCCAGCTGCATCATCTTTCACCCAATTCTCTTCTTCACATTGCTTGTTTCATCACTTTCTGCGAGTGCTGGCTCGGCATCGAGCCGCACTTTGGCCTCTTCCGGAAACTCTATTTCGTGAAGAGACAATCCGGCTCGGATGGTGTGTATCCCATTGGGGGTTGCATCATCTCCCTCAAGGCCAATATCCTTTTCTTTTCTTTCTCTATGTCCGAATCTATCCAGTACTAGCGAGGCGATGGTTTTACATTCGCGACTCCACAGTGGCTGGGCAGCAATTTGGTCTTGCTCCTTTCGACTCCTCCTAGATAATCGAGCCGAAGAGGTCCTGGAAAAACCATATCT
The DNA here is from genome assembly GCA_023614405.1 of Avena insularis. Taxonomy (NCBI): domain Eukaryota; kingdom Viridiplantae; phylum Streptophyta; class Magnoliopsida; order Poales; family Poaceae; genus Avena; species Avena insularis. The sequence goes on along the minus strand of CM042685.1, from coordinate 431,427,695 downwards.
TGGATGGCGAGTCAGCGGAGATAGAAGCCCTTTACCGTGAGGTGGAGGATCTCCAGTTGACTCCTGAGAAGGAAGTGAACGGCGTGGATATTATCCGCACGTTTCTCGAGCGTCGAGTGCAGCCTCTCCAGGCTAGGGCGCACCCGATGTTTCTTTATGCTGGGCGTCGTGATCCGACGAGAGTTTCGGCCGAGAAGCTTTCCCAGGGTGATCTCGACAAGGCCCTTCATACGCTGTTGAAGTACAAGGCTGGAGAGGATATCCCAGGGAAGTCGCTGACTCCGCCATTTTCTTCGACGCTGGCTGTTCCATAGGTGTAGATTCGTGCGCGTAGCGCTTTTCGTCGACTGCGTATTTATTTTCCTTTGTTTGCTAACAAAGTCTCTCCTTTTTTGCAGAGCTTCAAGGTGCCGGGCATGGTGCCGCCACTACCCGAATTATTTCCGGATGCTCCGGATAATGACGTGGTGGATTCCGTGTCCGAACTGCCTTCGGCACGATCGCCGGCTGAAGAGGCCAACGAGTCGAGCGAGGACCATACTCGCAAACGATCGCGGAGCTCCAGCGAATCTTTGGATGCATCGACTCCTCCGACTCCCAGGAACCCTCTGTGCCTTGAGCGTCACAGTGACGGGCATGGAGGTTCTTCCTCTCCTATTCCTGCTCTTCCCATGCGAGCTGTGGCGCCGCATCCGCCAGCGAAGCGGAAGAAGGAAGAAAAGAAGGAAGAGAAGAAGGAAGAGAAGAAGGGGGAGAAGAGGGTCCGAAGGACTCCTGTCTTCGACCTGAGCTCCCTGGACTCGTAAGTTTCTGTTATACTGCTGTCCTTTTTCCTGTTGACTTTGTACTTGTGCTAATTGTTTCGTGTGCAGGCATTCTTCCCACGACTCCTCTAGCGATGGTGCTCGGGAGATGATGGGAGAGTCGAAGGTTGCGTCTCCTCCTCCTCAGATGGTGGCTACCTCTGAGGGTGCTGCGTCGGTCCATTCTCCGCCAGGGGCTCAGGTGGTTGCGCCTCAGAAGGCTGCAAGCGGGCCTTCGGAGTCGCCATCAGAGCATGTAAGTACCTATGTTTCCTACCACGGGGGGAGCCCCCAGGCATCTGAAAAAATTTCTTGTCTTGTTCTTTCTTTGAATCTTCGGGGGGAGCCCCCGAGCGTTTTCGTGTGTGAATTTTGCTTTTATTCCTTCGTGTTGGGCGCAGCCCCCAAGTCCTTTTCCTTACTGGTAGTTCTTTGTCCTGCAGCCTTTTGTGCAGAATGCCAAGCGACTGGTGCAGGAGCACCTGGTGCTGGAGGCCAACCTCCAACAGCTTCAAGGTACCCGCATGCTTTTGGTACTTCTTTCCTTTATTCCTATCTTTCTTTCTGACGCTTGCTTGTTTTGAATGCAGAGGAGCATAATACTTCTCTCCGTGATATTGACGCTCTCAAGAAGAGCCTTGGTCAATAGGAGAAGAAGGCGAGGCCACCGTCGGTGCGAAAGAGCGCCTTGAGCTGGAGCTGGCCGAGGCAGCCAAAGCTAAGGAGCGTCTGCAGCGGGAGGCCACGGACCGCGAGGAGCAACTTGCCACTGCTGTGACTGCGCGTGAAAGAGAGGTGGCAGGCAAGCTCATGGCTGCTGCCAAGGCTGTATCGGGTGAGTACCTTATTTTTGCTCTTTTCTTTTTGTTTTCTTGTCTTTCTTCTGTGTTACTTTCTTCAGTCCTCTTTTTTTTGTGTCTCAGATGCCGCAGGCATCGAGTTTGACCGCGGCGCTCTCGAGCATGGGAGTGCTCTGGATGATGCTACTGCAGTGGTCGAAGATCGCTGCAGCACCGTCGTCAGCTCCCTTGCCAAGGCGAAGGAGGTCCTTGGCCGCTTCTACAGGGAGCTTGTCCCCAAGGGCGCGGCCCTTGATGATGTTGACGCCTTGGCGGAGGCCTTGTCAGCCGAGGCGCCTGCGACGTACAAGCGCAAGCAGAAGGGCATCGACGCGTCCGTCGGGCTGGCGATGGCCTTGGCGGCTAGAGCGGAGCTGGACCTTCCCCAGATCACCTCCCGGATGCCGACGACCGCGGATGGATCCGAGGTAGCTTTTGCTACCTACTCTGCTTGCTGCAAGCGATATGGGTCGAAGCTCATTGATCTGCTGTCCGAGTATGCGCTGTGGCAACAGGCGGAAGCCAAGGCGAGGCAGTCCGGCTCTGAGGCTACTCAGGGTGCCGCATCTTAGGCGTTGTAGCTGTAGGATAGTTTGTAGTCTTCTTTTGCTGTAATTATTTTGAGGAGCTAAATCATTGTGCCACGTAGTGGCCTTTATATGCTTAATGAATTTTGTTGAGTTGTGCTCTTCTCTGTCTGAATGTTTATGTCCTTTGCTTTTCTGCTGCTCTAGGTTCCTTCGGGTGCTGACCCCATTGACACCTCGCCTGCAGCGCGACTGCGGCCATCTTTGGATGATTCCTCACAACTTACTTTTCTTCGAGACCGTGTTCGTAGTCTTGAGAGGGAGTTGCTTAGGGTGCGTGGTCACGCCGATGTTTGGAAGTCCAAGGCAGATCGCGGTGCAGCCAGAGAGGAGTACTTGATGGCGGAACTGCTTCGACTGTCTGATCAGCTTCAATGTAAGTTGTTCTTTGTTTCGAGCTGCAGCTCAGTTTTTCGGATGCGCCTGCTCGCCTTGCGTTTTATTTTGTGCGAGTGTCGCAGGTTCTAACCTTGCTCCGAGGGAGGAGAAGGAACGTGTCGCTGTTCAGGTCAATTGTTTGACTCAACAAGACATGGAAGCTGGCGGCTTCTTCTGGATGGATCGTGACCGTGCCATGGCTCTGGCAACGGTGCAGGATCGTGTCCACCAAATATCGCGGGTGCTTCGCCAAGTGCAGACTTCGCTCTCGTCGGTTCTACATGTGATGTTTCCCCTGGATGTTGTGCCAACATCCCTGTCCGGCCTTCTGTCTAGACTTCGGAGCGTGACTCATGTCCAGGAACTGGTGAGGCAGCAGCTCGTCGCAGGGGTGAAGGCTGCGTTGTCCCTTGTTAGGCTGCATCGACCTGATGTAGATCTGTCTGTTGTAGCGGCTGGGCCACCTCTTTGGCCGGATGGTGGCGAGTGGGATATGCGTCCGCATTATGCGGCTGTAAGGCAGTATGCCGAATAGGTCGTAGATTTGTTTGAGCAGCGTGCTCAAGTTATTTTTCAGAATAGGTAGTACCTATAAAAGAGATAGATGTAAAATTTGTATATTTCGACTGGGCGTGTTCTTCCCTTTGTTGTAAAGGTTTGTTTGTTGTGAGCACGCAGTGCTTTGTTTGAGTATGTGTCCTTTTCGTTTGCCTGACGTTGTCAGCTACTCAGGTGTACACGTGTGATCCTCGGTCGATGAAATCGTGAGGTGGGGGGAGCCCCCGAGTGCGTTTGTAGCATAAAGTAAAAGTTGCAAATAGCAAACGAAATTTTGGGGCGAGACACTTAGCTTTATTTATATCATAATGGAGGAAGTACATTGTTCGGCTGAATAGCCTTGGCTGAGAAGCCTTATTGAAAGTAAAGGGGTAGGTAGCTAGGGGTAGAATCTTCGCAAGTGCGCGATGTTCCATGGGTTGGAGTATGCGACTCCAGACTCCACGTGCTTGAGGCGATAGGCGCCACCTGGGATGACCTCGGTGATGATGTAGGGTCCTTCCCATGGTGACTCGAATTTCTTTGGTCGCTCTTGCTTGAGTCGCAAGACGAGGTCTCCTTCGACGAAGGACCTTGGGCGCAGCCGGCGGCTGTGGTAGTTGCGGAGACTCTGCTGGTACACCGCTGATCAAGCTGCTGCTACGTCTCTTGGTTTGTCGAGTGTGTCGACGGCGTCTTCGAGTGCATCCGTGGATTCGGCTTTGCTGTAAGCGATGACCCGGGGGGCCTGGTGGCGTACTTCGGCTGGTAGCACGGCTTCGGCGCCATGCACCATGAAGAACGGTGTGTAGCCGGTGGAGCTGTTTGGCGTAGTACGCAAACTCCATAGGACGGATGACAGCTCTTTCATCCAGGCTCCGGCCTTTCGTTCGAGTGGGCTCATGAGGCGCTTCTTGATGCCATCGCCGATTAGGCCGTTGGCCTTTTCGACCTGCCCGTTCGTTTGCGGGTGAGCCACTGAGGCATATGTGATGTTGATCCTGAGGCCTTCGCAGAAGTCTTGGAATTCTTTGGAGATGAAGTTTGATCCATTGTCGGTAATGATGTTGTGCGGTACGCCGAACCTGTAGACAATGGACTCGAAGAACTTGACGGCGGTCTTGCCCTTTTGGTTGGTAACCGGCATGGCCTCGACCCACTTGGTGAATTTATCGACTGGGACCAAGAGGTAAACGTGCCCCCCTTTCGAGGACTTTGGCAGTTTGCCAATCATGTCGAGGCCCTATTGGGCAAAGGGCCAGACTATAGGTATGGGCCTGAGCTCTGATCCGGGTGCGTGTGGTTTGTCAGCGAACCTTTGGCACCCCTTGCATCTCCGGACGATGTCCTTTGCATCGCTCATGGCCGTTGGCCAGTAGAATCCAGCTCGTAGAGCTTTGGCGATAAGGGAGCGGCTACCTGCGTGATGGCCGCAGATGCCCTCGTGGATGTCTTGGAGGATGGTTTTCTCGTCACCGATGGTGACGCATCTTTGTAGTACACCCGTAATACTGCGCTTGTATAGCTCGCCATTGATGATGGTGAAAGCTTTCGACCGGCGAGATATGCGCCGGGCATCTGTCGGACTGTCAGGCAGTTCTCCGTTGATGAGGAACTGGAGGTATGTTTGTGTCCATGTTTCTTCGACTGCCATCACCTGCATCAGGTTGACCATAGCGACCTCTATGTCCAGTTTCTCGGGTCCTTCATGACCTTCAGGCAGCGTAGCCCCCGAGTGTTCTGCTTCTTCGAGTGATCCCTTGGGGAATTTTTGCTTGATGGATGGCACACAGATCTGTTCGAGGAACACACCTGGTGGCACCCTTGCGCAGGTGGAGCCGATGTTGGCGAGTCTATCGGCCTCCTCATTGCTTTCTCTTCCAACGTGCCGAAGCTCGCAGCCGTCGAATTCTCCTTTGAGTGCGTTGTAGAGCGTGCGGTACGCTATCATGTTTTCGGCGTGTGCATCGCACTCATTCATCGTCTGTTGGACGACGAGGTTGGAGTCACCATAGATGACCAGGCGCGTTGCGCCGCAGATTTTTGCCATCCTCATGCCGTGGATGAGGGCTTCGTATTCGGCCTCATTGTTGGAAGCTCGGAATTTCATCCGAAGGACATACTTCATCTTGTCGCCTTGCGGGGGGGTCAGTATGACTCCAGCTCCTACTCCGGCTTCACGCTTGGAGCCGTCGAAGTGCATTGTCCATGACTGCGACATGTCTGGGGTGTCTGGTAGTTGTAGCTCCATCCAGTGTACAAGGAAATCCGGTAGGACCTGCGACTTGATTGCTAGTCATTTCTCGTAGACGATGTCTAGAGGTGATAGCTCAATTCCCCACAGGGCCACGCGTCCTGTGGCCTCTGGGTTGTTCAGGATGCTGTTCAAAGGTGCCTCGTTGACCACCATCACCTGATGCTCCTGAAAGTAATGGCTCAACCGACGAGCCGTCATGAACACGCCGTAGGCGATTTTTTGGTAGTGAGGGTACCTCTGTTTTGTTGGCGTCAATACCTTGCTGAGGTAGTAAATTGGGCGTTGTACCCCGTGGGTTTTTCCTTCTTCGGGTCGTTCGACCACTAGCACGGTGCTGACCACCTAGTGTGTGGCTGCGATGTATAGCAGCAGAGGCTCGCGCTCCTTTGGTGTGACCAAAACGGGCGAGGTGGAGAGTAGTCGTTTAAGACTTTCGAATGCATCGTCGGCTTCGGGCGTCCATTCGAATTTATCTGCCTTGCGTAGCAGCTGGTAGAATGGCAGGGCCTTCTCGCCCATGCGGCTGATAAATCTGCTCAATGCCGCTATTCGCCCTGCGAGCTGCTGGACACCCTTGAGGTTCTTTGGTTTCTCCATTGCCATGATGGCCCGAATTTTCTTCGGGTTCGCCTCGATCCCTCGCTGGGAGATGAAGTAGCCAAGGAGTTGTCCTGATGGGACGCCGAAGGCGCACTTTTCAGGGTTGAGCTTGATCCTGTAGCGGTCGAGATTATCGAACGTCTCGCGGAGATCGTCGATGAGTGTTTTTGCTTCCTTGGTTTTTATGACTATGTCGTCGACATAGACTTGGACGTTGCGACCGATATGGTCCCTCAGGCATGCCTGCATGCATTGCTAGTACGTGGCACCTGCGTTCTTTAGCCCGAAGGGCATTGTGTTGTAGCAGAATACTCCGAACGGTGTGATAAACGCCGTTTTCTCCTGGTCTTCGACCTTGAGTCGAATCTAGTTGTAGCCTGAGTAGGCGTCAAGGAAGGAGAGTTTCTCACATCTTGCAGTCGAATCGATGGTCTGGTCGATCCGAGGAAGAGGGAAGTGGTCCTTTGGGCAGTGCTTGTTCAGTGACGTGAAATCCACGCACATCCGTAGGATGTCCGTGTCCTTCTTTGGGACCATCACTGTATTTGCAAGTCACTCGCTTTCTTTGATTTCCCTGATGAAGTCTGCAGCGAGTAGTCTGTTGATTTCCTTGCCGATAGCTTTGGCCCGTGGCTCGGACAGTCTCCGGATGGACTGCTTGACGGGCTTGGTGTCTGGAAAAACATTGAGTGCATGCTCGGCGAATTCCCTGGGAACTCCTGGCATGTCCGCAGGACACCAGGCAAAGATTTCCCAGCACTCACGGAGGAATTCGACGAGCGCGCCTTCCTATGCGGGGCTGAGGTCGTTGGCGATCAGCGCCGTCTTGGAGGCATCCGTCGGATGGACCTGCACCTTTTTGGTGTTGACAGTGGAGTCGAAGGACATGTCGGGTGCATTTTGACTTGCGACTGGGGGTGCCCCGTTATCCGTCACCTCACGGAGCCTTACGAGCTCGTCTTGCATGCCGAAGGACTGGGAGATTCTGTTGAAATCCCTGTCGCATTGGTCCGATCGGGTGAAGCTCCCGTGGACTGTGATGACGCCCTTTGGTCCTGGCATCTTGAGTAGTAAGTATGCGTAATGTGGGACGGCCAAGATCCTTGCGAATGCCACACGCCCGAGGATGGCGTGGTACTGTGATGGCCAGTCCACCACTTCGAATTCGAGCCGCTCTAGTTGGAAGTTATCCGGCCTGCCGAAGATGACATCAAGCCAAATTTTGCCTAGAGGGAATATGCCCTTTCCTAGGACGATGCCGTGGAATGTTGTGTCTGATTGCTCCAGGCTGCACTACGGGATCCGCATTGCTGCTAGAGTGCTTGCGAACATCAGGTTGATGCCGCTGCCGCCGTCCATGAAGACGCGGCTCATCTCAAAACCTCCGATCTGCGCCTCCAGCACCAGGGTAGCATGACCTGGACGAGGGATCTGGCAGGGGTGATCCGAACGGCTGAATGTGATGCAGGACTCCGATCCGCTGAGGTACTCAGGGATAGCGGGTGGAGTTGCTACGGCCAAGTTGATTTGGCGAGTGATTTTCTTCTGCACCCTATTCGTTGGGCGCCCCTTCTGGATCATCAGTGCTCCTTTTGGCGGGGGATACCCGTTCCCAGCATTGTTACGTCTTTGGTGCAAGCTGGTGGTGCGGACCTCCCACAGGTGGTGGTGGAGGAGCTCCGTGCGCTATTTCACCAGGCGCGGGTGCGTTTCCGAACGCATGAATTGGGGCTTGCTGCCTCATCTGAACCATGCTTTTGCTGAGTTTCTGGAACTCGCGGCAGTCCTTTAGCATGTGGCTCGCCTTCTTTTTGCCATCCTGCTTGTCGATGTAGAAGTGGATGGTGCATGGACCCGAAAGTTTGTCGTATGCTGAGGGTCCGTTGTCGCGGTCGCGGCGTTGCCACGACTATGCTGGGCGTCCACCATCGCGGAAGTTTCCTCCGCGGTATCCTCCGTTGTTGCGGTTGTTGTCGTTGCGGCGGTCGGCGTAGCCGGCCGCGACCATGTCGGGTCCATCGCGATCGTCGTAGGCGTGCGATCTCCTCTTGCTACGGCGTTCTCGTCGTCGGCCGTAGTCGTCTTTTTCTTCCGAGTGTGCTCGGTGGACGGAGTCTTCACCGTCGGCCCACCTGTTGGCAATATCCATGAGGTGGTCTAGTGTTTTGGGCTTGACGCGCCCGAGTTCCTCCTTGAAGTCCTGGCGCTTGACGCCGTCCTTGAAGGCGTCGATGGCCCTCTCTTCGGAGGTGTGTGCTGCGGAGTTCTTGGTGTTGGACCATCGTAGTATGTACGAGCGAATAGATTCGCCCGTTCTTTGAGTGCAGGCCTGAAACTCTTCGATTGAGGCGGGCCTCTTGCTGGTGCCTTTGAAGTTTCGGATGAAGCTGTAAGCTAGCTCCTCCCAGCTTCAGATGGACCCTGAGGATAGGCTGAGCGGTCCAGGCGGCTACTGTCACTGGTGAAGGCATTGCATGGCGGTTTCTTTGTTACCGCCGTGCAGCTTGACGGATGACAGATGATCGCTGAGCCATGCCTTTGGATGTTGCGTGCCGTCGAACTTCGGAGTATCCGAAGGGAGCTTGAAATTGCGTGGCATCTTTGTTCACCGAACAGATCTGCTGAAGCATCGGGCTCCGCAGAGTTCTCCTTCGTCTTCGTCCATCTCGGATTCAGACGAGCATGCGCGCTTGGCTCGCGCTTTGTCTATTTTGCGCTGTGTGAGCGCGTCTCTGGCGTCGTAGTCGCGTTTATGATGACGCGAGCTCTTCTTCCTTCGAGGAAGGTTGTGTTCCTCTTCCTCTTCGGATGAAGGGGTGGGGCTCCGGTCGTGCCTGGCCGGAGCTTTCTTCTTCGGCTCCGCAGGAGCTTCTTGGTGGAGCGCAGCTCCGACAAGTCCGAGTCCGGTAAGTGCGGACTTATGCATGGATCTTTTCGGGTCCCCCTCCGGAGGTGGGTGGGTTGCGAGATACGCAGTGGCTGCCATGATCGCAGCTTGCGGCGTTTTCGGGATGACGTTGTCATCGGCATCCATCTCCATGAACGATGTGTGGAGAGTTCGGGTCACCTCACGGCGCTCCTTTGGATCCATGTTCTCCACCCGAGAGCGGTGCTTGTTTCCTTGGTTACCATTCGTGCTAGAGCCGGGGGCCATGGCGGAGAGTGCAGCTCGTCGCTACCGGACTCAGCTTGCTTGCTTGCGTTTGTCAAGTGTTTCTTGCATCTTGACTTGCTTCTTGTGCTCCTCGATGAGGAGGAAGTGGTATGCCATCAGTAGTTCACGTGAGGCGTCTGCAGGCAAAACCGTGTTGCCCGCCACGGCGGCACGTGCTTGGTCCCATCCCTCCTTGTTGAGGTGGATGACATGGCCATTGTCCTCCTCGTCGGGTGGGGGGGATTGGCTTCTTCTGTTCCCGCCGTTTCTGTCCTGCGGGTTGGAGTTCGAGTTGGGCGGCGGGTTGGGCGGTTGCTGCTCCACGTCGCTCTGGGTGACTACGGCGCATTGGTAGTGCTCGTAGATTGGTCCGCTGCTGCCGCAGCTTTCGGATCCGGAACTGTAGGTCCCTTCATCCGAAGGTGGATCGCACAGATCGGAGTTGCAGCTGCTGCTGTCGCAGAACTCATCTGTTGATGACGATGTGCGTAGCACAGGGTGTGGAGCCCACGAAGCGGGCCTGATCGATGGTAGGGGTACCCGCTCAGGGAGGCGGAGGGTACCAGTCTGACCCACCTAGAAGCAGAAGCTCCCGAATAGGATCTCGAGTCCATCGCCTATGGGCTCGAAATCTTTCATGGTGGCCGGCGGGTGGGCGGTGAAGTCGAAAGCGCCGAAGAGGAGGTGACTCTCCGTCGCCGCAGAGTTGTAGATCGATCGGGTTGGGACCGTCATGACCGCACAATCAGTGTCCCCAGTTCCCACAGACGGCGCCAATTGACGAGGTTTGATCTCATCAATGCCCATTGTTATGGACTTGGGTTTTGGAGAAGATGGGGATGCTGGAGATCGTGGAACGGTTAGCAAACAAGCAACACGGGGACACAAGGTTTACCCAGGTTCAGGCCCCGGAGAAAACCCTACTCCGCTTATGCGCTCTTGATTCTGGCGGAAGAAGGTTCTGATGTCTTGCAGATGCAATCTGGCGTGGAGGTCTGTATGCGAGAGTATGAGAGAGAGAGATCTCGGTCGTTCCCTCCTAGCCTTTATATAGACTCAGGCAGGTCCCGGGCATCGACCTAGTCGGTTACAAGTTCTAGGGTTTACCCCTTTGAATTTCCTATCTACGCTAGTCTTGCTCTCCAAGGATCCGAAGGCGTCATGGGCCTTGGCCACCCGAAAATCTTCATGGGCCGGCGTACATCTGCCGTGGGCCTTCCTTGGGCTGGACCAGGTATGCATAGATCATGTACCCGTAGGGTATAACCATGTCACCCGTGAAGAGCTATGCTAGTGTCCTTGTATGGCGGCGGGGTCTCCTGAAATAATCCAAATTGCCTCATCACCCGTTGTGGAAGGTGGAACTCAACAACGTAGACACAAATCAGCGGGGCACGAATCCTCCAGAGATGTGCTTCGTGCATACATTTGCGATTCAAGTCCGCGTGGAACCAAACACCCGTACCCACATTCCCTCTAGTTCTGTATGGCTCCCATTCCACCTGAGCGAGGAACACAATATTAGCATGTCGACTCGAAGTATATATGGTGGAAAAGATGAGTTCTTGAGAACAATCAAATTATTACCTTCTCCGGGGGTTAGCAAGTCGATTTGGTTAGTGTAACGCAAGTAGCATTCCTCGGATTCACCGTGGAATACTTCGGTATTATCCCACAAGTACGCCCATGTAGGAGCGCGGAGACGGCTATTGCCATGATCATCCCACAGTTTTTCCTTCATCGGAATGGGTCGACCAACTGGTATGCGCAACCAGGACCATATGGTCAGTAGCACCATAGGTCCACCAATACTTGCTCCTTTTCCAGTTCTACAAGACGCCTCGTCCAGCTGCACATACAACAAGCATACATAAGTATCCGGTCGATCAAGCATATGTACTACTACCATGGAATATATATGGTTTATTACCTGTCAATACAAGTAAGCAAGTGCCACCGAACCCCAGCTGTGCATATAGCCCCATTCCGCAAATAGAGTGAGCCACATGAATGAAGCATTCATTCCAGTGCCATCTGAGAAAAGTGTCCTACTAATGGCATACCATAAGTATGCACGGGCATACATCTGGATCACCTCCTCATCGACGTCCTCGGGGCACTTGCTGAAATTTTCTTGTATACATTTGTAAGTAGCACCGGCAGACATCTTCTCTTGCGTTGGCGCCTTACCAATTAAGCCAATCATCACTTCACGCCACTTACCCGAATCTGAGCTCATACACACGGGCTGTCCTTTGATGGGAAGCGCAAAAATCATGGAGACGTCCTGCAGAGTGACCGTCATCTCACCACAAGGGAGGTGGAAACTGTGTGTCTTCGGTCTCCATCTATCAACAAGCATTGTGATCAAAGAAGGGTTCATATGCGACGTCGAACGCGAGACAAGCTGGATGAAAGGGAGAAGTCCAGGCCACTCAACATATGGAGTGTAGCGCTCATCATATGGCATCTTCTTGCTATGCACCTCCTTGGACCTTAGGTGCAACCACTTGAAGACATGCTTATTCTCCATGATGTACCGCACACGGTGCCATTGATCATAATGCCCATGCAAAATAGATTGTCCTTCCATCCTACAAGTGGTTGCAAAAATCCAAGTAAATACACCATCCACCACAATATGCATATATGAATACATATATGAGTACATTCATGAATACACCATGCATTCCATATCAACAATAGCCAAACTATATATTATCCTATAAGCCATATATGCCAACAATAATCCATGTATTAATACATTCATTCCATATCATCTACACAAAGCCATATATGCCAACAATAGCCCATCTAATTTCTTCAAACAAATTAGACATTCTACCACACTAATTTCTAGGGTTAGGAGGAAGAGGATCATGTGATGATTTCTAGGGTTAGGATTAGACATTCTACCACAATATCATTCTACCACCCTAATTTCTTCAAACAAATTACACATTGCACAATATACATGCATCATTACACAAGAACTAGGGTTAGGAGGAAGAGGACCATGTGATGATTTCAACCAATACAACAAGGAGAATCGAAGGAGAATACCTCAAGTGGGGGGAGAGGAAGAAATTCCACCAAGAAATTGACTCAGATATGAGGGGGAGCATGTGGATTTGAGGGGGATTGGGGGGAGGAGCCGCCGCCGCCGTCTTGCTGTGAGAGAGTATGGAGCAGGGGGGTATGGCGCTGGGAGGGGTGGGGGGAGGGAGCCCGAGCCGTTTTCTAGGTTCAGTACCATGGCGCTTTTCGCAAAAGCGTCATGCCTAGTAGCATGGCGCCCCCACGGAAAGCGCCAACCATTAAAACGGGCCCGCCTGTGCCACGACGGCCGCCACGTCGGACGGGGCCATGGCGTTTTCTTAGGAAGCGTCATGGGTGCATGGCGCTTTTGGAGAGGGCGCCGTGCTACTGACCATGGCGCCTTCTGGTAAAGCGCCATGAAAACAGGTCAGATCAGAATATCTTCGAAAAAGTAGGTCAATTTGTGAGATCAAACGTTAATTAGGTCAAAACAATGATTTTTGCCAAATTTGCTTGTTCTATATGCTCATTTATCCAAGTTGCTCCTGACTTGTATCCTTCGCATGGTGTTGCTAATATATTTGTCAACCAACTACATGAGATTGATCATATGTTTAGAATTCTTATTAGGTAGGAGCGTTTGTTGTTATTTCTTAGTTGTGGCTATGTAGAAATGATAAGTTTTAGTGATAAAAATTCATCTCCTATGCAAGTTATCTCCAACATGGATGATAGCATGATTTATAGATTATACTTGCATCTCCTTAGGCATTTGTAGTTTTTTAAAGATTACTTGTATTTCGTATTTTTTGTGTGTGGTTGCACTTTTTGCGCAGTGTGCGTTCTAATTATGCAGAGGTTGGGTGTAATTTAAACATTTTAAGGAATAAATATTTATCAAAAAAAGTTGGTTTCTACTTCATACCCTACCAACCATCCGGGCTCTCTCTCTCTCTCTCTTCCCAAAAAAATAAGAAACGTCTTGGCTTGGCAAGCTAAGTTAGCCTACCAAAAAATCTTATATTTTAGAATGGATGCGGTATGATTTACCACTCATCTCCCATCTACATATGAGCATCTCTAACCCATCCCCAAAATGGCCATAGAGGAGAAAATATACTCCTTTAATGGCCGAAGTCGCATCGAACCAATCCCTTATTGGCGTTTAGAGGAGAATATTTTTAGGAGTCACGGTTTCTGACTTGCATATATATGCGACCGTGATGTCAAATCCTATATGCTTTCTCCCTACCCGCCGCTGGCTAGCTTCCCTCCCTGCCACCGTCCATCTTGCCCTCCCCACCGCCAACTATCGGATCCGACCTCCGCCGACGCCTAGAAGGCCGCACCGACCCTCTGAACTTCTCTGGCTAGCCAACGTCGCTGGAATCGGCTGGCACAAGTTACTTTCCCCGATAGCAAATCTGCTGCCGACTTTGTTGGATTCAATGCATCGCGGCGGGATTCGTCGAGATACGGCCAGATTCGTGCGGCCCAGCACCGCCGACATGTCTTCATCCTCTAGCCGCCGTCGCAACACCGTGAACTCCTTGGCCAAGCTTGCGGGAGCCCCGCCGCTTGCAACAGCACCTGCTTCGGCAGCGGCACCACCCGCACTGACACCTTCCCATCCCGGCGCCAACGAAACAAGGTGAGTTCGGTATATCCCCATTTTTGTTTTAAAGCTTGTGAATTTCCTAATGTGAAAATGATGATTCTTCATAGCAAGGTGAAGAAGACAAAAGCTACATGGTCCTAGGATGAGGACAATGATTTGTAGTTCGCGTGGCATCATCAAACAATTGTTGGAGCCAACCAACCGTTCTAGCAATTTTGGAAAGAATGCCAATTTTAATCAAAGAACTAGTAGAGATGCTAGGTCATTAGTATCAATTATGAATAGGTGGACCTTGCTAGTAAAGCGCTCCAATGCGGCCGACTAGAATCTATGATCATGAGTAGGTGGATTATGGTAGTATGAATTAGGATGATGCTATCACTTTTCTAGTAATGGGCTTCAATACGCTAACTAATGGTGTTTACGTGTTATTTTATCAAATTATGATGATGTTGTCACGTTGTATGACTAATTTATCGATATTTATGAATTAGGTATCAAATTATGTATCCATGTGCTCAATTTTTCAAATTATGTTCAAAAATATTTTTACTCCAAATTATTGAGGATCGGATCCACGACGCAAAATTTAGAGGACTATATTTGCTCCTCTAAAGAATAAGGAGCCTTTTACTTCTCTAAATTTTAGAAATGAGTTAGAGATGCTCTAACGAGCGTAGTGTCTCATGATTTGAATAGTAATCGAATCGGTATAGGAGGAGAGAGGCGATCCTGTTGTGGCTCCCTAAAACCGATCTAGGTTTCCCCGCCTCCCCTCCCCCGAGCCGAAGAAGCCGTCGGTCCGCTCCATTTCCTGTGGCCTTGGGGCATTGGAGCTGTGGCGGACCACGGTCTCTCGTCGGTGGCACGGTTGCCCTTTTTTCTTTATCTTGTTTTCGAGTGTCTTCTTCGAGATGATGAGGTGGTGGCAGCATCCTAAGGTCAGATTGGGATCCTCCTAACCCTTCCCTCGCTTTGGTGGTGCGTCTAGCACCAACGGAGGGCGTATGGAGTCATGTGATCCGATCTCCTATGATCTGATGGATTTTCATATTTATTGGTGTGGTTTTAGTAGAGTTGTGAGGACGACGGCTAGTGTTTGTAGCCGTTCATAAGTGGTCCAAAGTTGAGGGACCTTGTTGTATTGTCTTTTCTTTTCTGGTCCTTTCTGTAAATTGTACCCACCGCTTTGACTAATCGCATTATCTAGGTCCTTCGGGGCCTATCCTGATAAAAAAAAAAGTGGTCCAAAAACTGTTTATAATTTTATTACGTTCTTCTTGCCGCTAATGATTATTAATGGACCGGTGATTTTTTTTAAAAAAAAAACACTAATGGCCATAGCGCAAATTTATGGAATCGTATGGATATGGCCTCACCAACACTTGCCTACTTTCATAGCTGTTTAGTACTATATCAGATTTCACGGGGGACAAGCATGGATCTAGTCAACTCCAACCGCATCTTTCCGGCGACCTCTGCTTCTGCGGCTCTGCTACCACCATGTGTAGTGTAGAGTAGAGTAGTGCGGCAGGCAATAAGCCGGAAGTCCTACGCCTCCGAGCCGAGCAGTTCAACGCTGCCATCACGGGTGAGATCGTCGACGTAGATGGCAACAATTTCTGATACTCTGCACCAACACAAGTGAAAAAAAATACTTATAATGTGCTCTACTGGACTAGCACAACGAGGATAAGGATAAGAATCTCGTAAAGCTCGAGGAGACGGAGATTGCCGCACGATGGCGCCTTGACCATTTCTTTGTCCCTTCCCTCCCGCTGCCATACTAGCAATATAGTACTCCTACTCACTATGAATTCAATTATAGCTAGTGTCGAATGAACTGCTTCTTCCTGGCGTCAATAATTGGTTTCGCCGGAGCTCGAGTTAGGCGGCGATCCACCGGAGAGACAAGCCAGATTAACTAACACCAAGCGTGTCGGATCTGATATGCTAAACAACGAAAGCTTTCCACGCATCGCACTAGAGCAGTACGGACAGAAGCAGATGAGGGTGCAGAGCGGCCACCGAAGGCGACGGTCAAAAAGGAACGGCAGGAGGAGGGAGCCATAGACAGTGAGCTCGAGCCAGATGCGCCATGGCCCATCATGGACCATGGTAGACCGTCCCACTACTACCGACCTCGCACTCACCATCCTTCGATGCTTGCTTCGATTCTTCTACTTCTAGATTGTGCGAGAAGACTGCAGGTAAGCTTCTCTTTTTACAAGTGAAAGCTGGAAATTGTTCGAGAGAGTAATAGCTGCAGGCAGGGTCCTTTTTGCAGTTGCAAGAATCGAATGCGAATGGCGGATCACTGGCCAGTATACGAGCAACTTGGAGCAGTTCAGTGTTTTTTTCTTCTGCAAATTAAGGACCGACACATGTGTCTCCCACTTCTATCCTGTTCTTATCAACAACAACCACTACACTGTACTATGATTTGAACGTGTTGATTTTTTTTTGGGGGTGTTAATTAATCCTTTCCCCTCACGCTTCAGACTCCCGACCTGACTGTTGGGCTGCATCCTTCGTGGTTTCTGTTTTTCTTCTCGACGGGCCCGATCCATACCTTGTTTCCATGGGCTGACCGGGTTTCTTCGGCCCCTTTTTTTATCCGGTGGGCTATTTGCACAGGCGACCGCCTACGTGGGTTGGCCCATCTTCTTATCTTATCTTTTTAATTTTTTTTTATGTTTATAGTTTTATTTTTACTAGTTGAATACCCGTGCGTTGCCACGGCTTAAGAAGCAAACAAGATAAAATACATATATATTCTATATAATTTATATTTATATTGATATAAAAGAAATTGACCAACAAAAAACACTGAGATGCTTCAATGGGTTCTATTTTAGAGTGTACTCATGCACATTGTGCGCATTCGTTGGATCTTTGGCTAGATGGACAAGGGAAAATCTAGTATAGTAGAAACCAAACACCACTCCAAAAAAGGAGGTCTTAACTTTGTTTAAATTCATATATCTACACATTACGATATGTCAAGATACATATATATCTAGACAAAGTTAAGATATCAATATACTTATCTTAGGCCTTGACCAACCGAGTGAGAACTTCATTCCACGACATCTCACACACCCCTATTAAAAAATCCGCATCACTCACACCCTCTATTAAAATAGCACATCGATCACACCTTACCCTGTTGTCCAACCCCTTTTACCAGCACCATTGGTTGACGGCTCAACGCCCTCCTCCGTCTTCCAATCCTTCTTAGCGCTCATTAGCAAAGTTTCTCATGTGTTGCTACAGAAGAAACAAAAACTATTAGTCATTGTACTATTCTCAATTAGTTGACTCCAATGTCGTTAGTAGTTGTGTCACCAAAAATAATGTTGTCATCTTCTTCCTCTTACATCCTTCCTTGCAAGATATTATCTTGTGAGTTCCCCTCTCTTCTACAAGATTCCCGCTCCATCTTGAGAATGTGGTGTTCTTAAAATTGGATTACATTATATTGATTTCGATGTTGCAGCATCCCAGTAACCATCAATTTTTTTAGTTCATGCACCAAAACAAAACATAAATTCGAGTGTTATAATAAAGCAGCAATAAGTTTGTTTACAAAAGGAAGAGCTTTAAGATTTTAGAAAAGTGACCACATCCTCCACTTTCCTAGCTTTTCTATGGTTAGATATTGCACCGTGACTTTGAAAACTAAAGAAAAAGGAGAAAAATTATGATATTGGGTGATCAATGTCAGTAGAGTAAGGTTGTTAAACAAGACAATTGCACTTATCAATTTCTTAAATCTATACAAATCCCTGAGACTAGTACCCTTAATTAGATTATAAGAATGGGTAGGCCATTTGCTTTTAAATGATTTTTCAGAAGTGATAGCAAAAAAGAATCGGTGAAATACTAAGTTGAAACAAATAATATGGTTTTCAATATTGTATCTACAGAGAGATCATGTTGTCACATTGATTTTAGTAGGGTATAATGTACAGAAAAGGTAGAGCACTACACAATATTATTACACCAGAGGCAATAGCATAGATATTTTCTACCAATTG
Organism: Avena insularis; assembly: GCA_023614405.1. Taxonomy (NCBI): domain Eukaryota; kingdom Viridiplantae; phylum Streptophyta; class Magnoliopsida; order Poales; family Poaceae; genus Avena; species Avena insularis. The sequence continues at coordinate 431,409,843 of CM042685.1, read as the reverse complement.
AGCAAGAATATGTTGTTATTGTATGCGGTGTCCAAAATTATATCTTGCGGACGGACTAAAGCACTCATGGTATCGGTATGAATGTACAAGCTGGCGTCCATTCAGCAATTCACCCCATACTTTGTCCCGCAGGTGATTTCTTGTTGCCAAAATATTTAGGGAATGCGGAAAATACAGTATAGAACGTGTTATACTCACTCGCTTTATTTGTAGACATAGAACTGTCGCTGGTGGCCGGCTCGCCGGCATATCCTCGTGCTCAACATATTCTTCCATGAACATGCTCAACATATTCTTTCATGAACTTGCTCGGCACAGTCATGCTTTCCTCATTGGCATGCTCCAACATGCTTGTTCCCGATGGCAGCCACCACCTCCTACGCACATCCATGGAGTATATTCCATCCGTGCTTTGGCGGCTGGCGCCGGTGACGTGTCGACGAGGAAGTGACTGCTCGTCAAGGCACAACCGAAGGAATAATCCGTTCTTAGTTAAAAAGGGCAAGAAATCTTCACGTACGTGTAGGCGTCGTTGCCGGATGAAGACGTCGCTCTCGACGGCCACTAATTGATCATGGTGTGTGCGTCTGCCCTACTGATTTCCTCGGCTATTCATGACTCAACCTGCTCATCGCCCTCAAGCTCCTCATCCAGATTGACATGATGACATCTTCTTCGGCGTCTTCATTCACGACAGTGATGCCTCCGCCGGTGACGGTAGAGGCTAATAGGACGTTGCCCGCGGTCAGCGGCGACACCGTCATGTAGATGATGTTCTCCTTTCTCATGTGGTATTGATGGCCATGAGTCCTAGCCGGAGAGCATGGTGGCAGATCGGTCAGGACGCGTCGCCAGACGGATGGACGGAGTTCCCTGAGAGCAAGTATAACAATGCCTAGTCAGCAGGCTATAAGAGATGCCACGTCACTAAAATCCTACATGGAAGAGAGAGAAGCTAGGAGAGAGAGCAGAGCCGGCTGTTGCAGTAGCGCCCGGCTACAACACGGTATGCAAGGAAAAAGTGGCTGCATGCAGCCTAGACCCAATCGTATGCATTCTTTGAGTACTTAAATACTAATTAAAATTTATATAAGAGCCAACTAATAGTCAGCCTATTGTATAAGTAAGCTTTATAATGACTAGTGACCTGGCATGGGGTATGTAGCCGGCTGTAGGCTCTTCTATTAATCTTGCTCTGATAAGGCTACGAGAGCAAACTGTGTAGTTGTGTCACTAGAGTACCATGACAAGACTAGTTGGGTACGAGAATCGATGCGTGCTCGATCATGAGATTCTCTGTATATGTTTCGAACTGAAAGGCATCGGGCTGGCCACACACAAGCCACGTTCCCAGAGTAGATAATGCTGCGTGCAATCTATCTAATTAATAAATCTAACTAACCATGACTATTTTTTTTTGAAACACTAACTAATCATGTGTAGATAACGTAGCATGCATCATACGCCAGTAATTATCTCAAAATAGAGGTGAGTACGGTGGCATTTTCTTTGTAATTAGTGTAAAGTGTGACACCATGTGACATCACCGTTTTGTTTTTAATAGTAAAGATTTTTATTTTTGTTTTTCTGTTTCCCTCGTCTTTTCCGTTTGTTCTCCTTTCCTTTCTCTTTTCCTCTTTTTTTTCTTTTTTTTGGGTAAAACATGGATATACGATTATGAACCCTTGAACGTTTTGTTATCCGGTGAATATTTCTTCAAACCCGCAAACACCATTTTTGAAACCATGAAAGTTCTTTTTTTAAATGAGTGAGCATTTTCATAAAATTCTTTGAACTGTTTTGGAACTCGTGAAGATTTTTTTTGACCCTCCAACATTTGTTCTGAACCTCATGAATTTTTTTAACCACGTGATTTTTTTACCTTGCGCATTGTTTTCAAAAGATGAACATATCTTGAATGTGCATGGAATTCTTTTCGCTATTAAAGAAGTGTTCACCTATAATAATACAATTTTTTCCATGTAGGTTTAATAAAATGTTCATATATTTAAAAAATGTGTCCTTTATTTGAAAATGTTCATACATCTCGAAAATAACTCCATGTTCTGAAAACACGCTCACGTGTTTAAATATTATTCATATATTATCTAAAAGAGAGAATAAAAATGAGTAATACAGAAAAGTGAAGACAAAGAAATATGACTAAAAATAAAATAAAATGGCAAATGTATAAAAAAAGAAAAAGGAGAAAAATAAAACAAAAAGATAAATAACAAGGGCTAAAATGGGTCGCCCTACGGAGCGATCCCATTCACATACTCATTGTAAGCTATGAATAGCGGAACCGCTATTTGCAGCCTTCAACAATAACATCACAGTAGTCTAGCACCGTAAATTAAAGCGTCAGCAACGTAGAGGCAGTTTCTTCTTTTTTATTTCCTGCTTTCATTTATTTTCTTCCTTTCTTTCTAAGTTTCTATTTTTATAAAAAAAGTCAATCCGATGGTGTATTTTGTTTGAACCCGTGAACATTTAATAGCCTTATGACATTTTTTTGAATTGGTGAATATTTTTTAATCTCGTGAAAGTATTATTAAACCCATGGGCATTTATTTGAACCTCATGAACAATTTTTCACATCCATTTAAATTTTTAGAGATATCATGAATATTCCTTTTGAATAGGTGAAGATTTCTTGAATCTATGAAAGTATTTATAATCATGTGAGCATTATTCAAACCATATGAACATTTTTTAAACTTGTCAACTTTTATTTGAACCTCGTGAATGTTTTATCGATCGTCGTGAATATTCTTTAGACACTGAACAACTTTTTAAAAATACCATGAACATTTTTCCACAACATAAAAAGCATTATCTATACCTAATAATAAAATGAGAAATGCTTCTTTCATCCAACACTTTTTTAGACCAATTTGCCCTTGAGGTTGGCAAACACTTCCTACCACGCCATTGTTTTTCCCCTTCACCCCTCGTTTGATTCCACGATCTCGTCCCCGACAGAATCGAGCGCAGCTCCCTCGCCTTCCCCTAGCACCGCTGCGCCGGCGACCTCCTTTCTTTCGAGTGTGTTTGACAGGTCTTAAACTCGACATCTGTTGGATCTGATACCATATTGAAAGTGCAAAAAAAAAATTTGACGGACGGAAAGGGCAAGGAAATATATATTTCAACAAGGCGTCGTGGTGCGAGGCGAGTCTTCTTTCACCGCCGACGGTGCTGTGGTCGTGGGAAGGGTTGGCTGGCCGATGTCATCTGGAGAGGTCTGGATGTGTGGAGAGATAGAGACGAGATAAGGGAAAAGCTTGAGCGTGGGTCATTTTTGCATTTTTGGAGGGGCTAAACACCAAATTGCATTAGTGCGAATCTTGGAAGGCTGCCAGCCGTTGGATCAGCCGGCGACATCAATTGTGCTACCCCGCTCTGTGGCAGAGAGGCGAGGAAGTTCTCTATAAGTAGCGACCCTCCATCATGATTTGGGAAAGCGACAGAGAGAGATAGAAGAGATATATAGGAAACTGGAGAGCTGGTAGCTGCACGTCCGGTTCGGCGGGCAGGCGGTGTCGTCGCCGGTCACCTATTAGAACTTGTACCAGCCGGAATGGCGGCGCAAGGGGTGGAAGAAGCAGTCAAACACGATGGAAGAAATCAGTCGGCGGAGACACTATCAAGTCCGGAGAGGACGCAAAGTATGTTCATAAACTGCTCATCATCTTGCCTGTTTGGTCCTGTCTTGACTCGTTTTGCTGCAACTTTAGCCGGCAATCCATTTGATCCTCCTTTAATTTGTTGCATCGTTGTTGTTGATTTTTTGATTATGTTGCACTAGTATTTGAGAGAAAAGTACTGTTACCTTGGTTTCCATGGTCCCTTGCTTTGTCAAATCCTGTTCTCGAAGAACAAACTAAGCGGAAGGCGTCATGGCGCTTTTGACTATTTTTGCTCGCCGAAAGCAGGCGACACGGCCGTGCCGAGCTCAGGAGGGGGGCCCAGGGATGGTACGGCGGCGGAGAGCTTAACCGGCAGACAGTGGAGACGTGATAAACTCGAACGACTAGAACTTCTAGTCAAGAAGCGGCGCACGAGCGAGCTGTTTGATTTCCAGTCAGACTAATATTCGATGGGCGAGCGAGCTCCACTGTGTTCTAAGCACAGCGCCGCTGCGAGCCAGCTTAGCTAGCTACCGTTCGTTCGATGGGATCAATTCCATTGATCGCTTTGCTGGTGGCCTGCCGTGAGCATCAATGGATAATATAACATATTCAATGAGCAGTTTAGTGGGAACTTTCTTGATATTTGGGAGGTCCTACCCGGTAAGCACTTTCCAAAAAATAATCCAGTAAACAGCCTGGGGTTGTAACGAGCCCTGTGATATTTTTTATCCTTTGTTCGGTTTCACGGGAATTGGCCGGGTATGGCAGGGATTGATGGGTATTAATTCCTTTCTAGATTAAAATCCTCTTGATTCCCCTCCTGATCCACCCCAATCCACTTGGGGAGTAAAATAACCGAACAAGTCCTTAGGCTGGTCCTAGTGCTAGTATCATAAGGTGTATCATGCATGCCAACTTGGCAAAAATCTGATGTGGCGCTATAATTAATGAAGAGAGAGATGGTTAGTGTATCATAGGTAGATACCGTATCATAGCACGTAAAGCTAGAAATCATAATGACAAGTAAATCTTGTACATATATTTTACATAGAGATTCTACAAATCAATAAATATACCACTACTATGATACTACTATATGATACAATGCACTAGAGACATACTCCCCCCGTCCGCAAATAAGTGTACATCTAGCTTTTGTCTAAGTCAAAGACAACTAAATTTGACCAATTTTATAGAGAAATATAGAAACATATATTACATCAAATTGACATATTATGAAACTAGATTTAAAAATAAATCTAATGATATCAATTTAGTGTCATAAATATTGGTATGTTGTCCTAAAAAATTAGTCAAACATAGTAAAGTTTGACTTAGGACAAGGCTAGAAGTACACTTATTTGCGAACGGAGGGAGTAGTATCATGCACTAGTATCATATGCATGATACTAGAAGTATGATACTACCACTAGGACCAGCCTTAGTGGTAACTATGCACGCAAAACTGTCTTTTCCAGTAGTTGGCCGCATGTGAGACATGAGTATGAGATTGTGAAGTGGAATAGGCCTAGCATGATGAAGTAGACCACGAAGAAAAACGTAGTAGAACACAACTAAAAATTAAATCGAATTTGTAAAAAAAAAATAACAGTGTGCTGGCTTCTCAGATGTGAATGTGATACTGGCTATTGAGAGAAACGAGACTATAATGGAGGCGCCCCCATTAACTGTCCCTGCAAGGGCGGTCATGCTTCGCAAGGAGGGCTGCCCCGGATGCAAGCTAGATGAGATCAACGAGACCAAGACCGGCATCCCCTACCTCAACTTCCTCTACATCTGGGTTGTCTGCCTCTGCTCCAGTAAGTGCAACCCCCTCCGTTTGAGATGTTTTATGGTACCCTCAAATCCCTAGTTTTGGCACTATATCATCTATGCCCTTCAAGACTCCACATGAGTGTGCGCATACATATATACACGCATAGGATACTAGTGTATATCAAATCTAGATCAGGCTCTACTCAAAGTCTCTACAATATTTTGTCTTCACTGATTGTTTCAAGTCTAGAGGAGGGGGCGGTAGTCCCCCTTACTTGTGCATATCTTCGCCACTAGGGGCAGACACGAGTTACTAACCGAAATGTATCACACAAGCACATCTATAGCAATGTTGCGATCTATTTTGGCAACTAATATCTTGATCTTTTGTTTTTTCAGCACTACCGATCCAGTCATTGTTTCCCTATCTATACTTCATGGTATGTAGAGATTGTGTAATAAACATAAATTTTTATCTCAATTGTATGCATGAACTTTCTTGTTTAATGAATCAATATATGGTGATTAGTTATATGATCTCATTTTTCATATGGTACAACAGATCAGAGACTTGAAAGCCGCAAAGCAAGAACAAGACATTGGATTTTATGCTGGTTTTGTCGGTGAGCATTCCCTTGATTAAGTGCAAATATATATGTAGTAGAATGCTACAGTTATCCATAAAAACAAAGTTCTACAAGTATAGCGAGTAGAGTAGTATACCTTGATAGCCTTATATGAAAATGACTAACTCTATTGCTAGTATTTACGACCTGTATACTCCGTGTCTTCAGGGGCTACTTATTTCCTTGCAAGAACATTTAGTTCTGTGCCGTGGGGCATGTTTGCTGACAAATATGGGAGGAAGCCTTGCATTGTGATCAGTATTCTCTCAGTGTATTGTAGACTCAGTTACATCATGAAAACATATTTTATACAACATCCAATTCAACTTAGCTAAATAATACTCTACTTCACTTCTCTCAGGATCATATTTAACACCTTGTTTGGCCTTAGCACAACCTACTGGATGGCAATTGTAACAAGGGGACTACTTGGATTACTATGTGGTATATTAGGGCCAATCAAGGTGATTTATTTATTGTGTGCATGCCATAGACTAATCAATAAAATGGTACTTAGTTTTTGAACACTCATGGTTGAGTATGCATTCTCTAGGCCTACGCTTCAGAAGTCTGTAGGAAAGAGCACCAAGCTCTAGGAATTTCTCTTGTAAGAACAATTTGCTTCTCACTTTTTTATTTCCATCTGTCGTCTTCATTCATTTGAATGAAGTCTGGTTACATATTTATATCTCTATTAGTATTAGATACTTATGTCTGGCATTATATCACAGGTTACATCTTCGCGAGCAATGGCTTTTGTTATTGGACCCGCCATTGGAGGATTTCTTTCACAAGTGAGGACCGATAAACTTTGACTAAAATTACACAAATACAAACTCTTTTGAAGATTTAACATTTCATTTTAACTAGTGCATCGAACTAAGCATTGGTAGATCTATGTACAAGTGAGGGAGGCCACCCCCCCACACACACATACTTAGTTGATTTTAGCTTAATTAGAGCCTATAGATTTGGTTTATATATGGAAAAACTGGTTAATTGGCCCCCAACTAGCCCGAACTGCACATGCACAAGAATCTACCTCCCCCATATATTCTCCTCTAGCTCCGCCATTAAATGTAGGTTACATCCAGTAACATGGAGAAGATGTTGCGTATGGTAGTCAAATAGAGCCATTACTGCAATAACTCATAAAGCAATTATCCATTTATGGAGTTATGTTGCATAGATTGACAATAATAGATCATGTACTATTTGGTGCAAAATAAAAAATTAGAAAAATATATCATGGTCATTTAAGGAAATTATAATGTTGAAAAAATGCTTTATTCTGAGTTATTAGTTTTTGCAAAATTTATATTTAACCATATAAAGTAATAATACAATTTCAATTGAATTGATAAACTAATCTCTCCCCTTGTGGAATAATTAGAGACCTCGAATAGAGACTAATATGTTGTATTCTCGTTGTTGTTTCAGCCTGCAAAGAAGTACCCTAAAATTTTCACCGAGGAATCCATATTTGGAAAGTAAATTATTACTCACACTTTTTACTGGCATAAATATTTGCAATGTTTAAACCAAAAGGTAACCTTTAATTTACATGCATATTTAGGTTTCCATACTTCCTCCCTTGCTTTGCCATATCTGTTCTAGCGGCAGTAGCATGTGTTGCATGCATTTGGCTTCCGGTATACTCCTACCCTTGCATCTATCTATAATTCTCTCTCTAACATGAAATACTAGTTGAATAATTTGTTTTTATTAGGAAACTCTACACATGCACCATGATGATAATGTACAAGATACTGATGAAATGGAGACACAAGTTGTCGATTCAAGCATAGAAGATCTAAAAGCTAAAGAATATGGACCAGAGAGAGTAGTATCAGCAAAGGGACTACTAAAGAACTCACATTTGATGTTAGCAATAACCCTCTATTGTGTCTTTTCGCTATATGATACAGCTTATCATGAGGTAAATCCTAGTTTAGGATCATTAAATATAGCAACAAGATTTAGCAAGGAAATATGGTTGTGTTTACCTCATTTCACCAATCCTACCAAGAACAATTAGATCAGGGAACTCAAGAACCTTCACATTTTAATGTGTTATGTGAATTTCATCTTCAGATATTTTCACTCTGGGCTGTGAGCAGCAGGAAATACCGGGGTCTGAGTTTTACATCTCAGGATGTTGGAATTGTGCTAGTTATCTCTGGTATGTGGTGTTTCTTCAAATTGTATAGTATGTTCATTGTACAAGTGAGACATAGTCAACAAGAAGTGAACAACACATATGTAGCATGTCTCATTTACCTATTATATGCAGAACTAGTTTTTGTTTCCTTTACATGTTGACCATCTTCATTCAATCTTTTAGGTTTAGGAATTTTTGTGAATCAAGTTGTGTTTTATCCGTTCCTTGCCAAGTATGTACGGCTAATGAAGCAAATCCAATTTGCAGCGGTATGTGAGAACAACACTTTATGTCAAGATACTCCTTTAATATATGTTGAATATATCATACGATGCAAAATGCCTATTTGTTTTTCAGGTATTATCGATACTTTTGCTTGTAGCTTACCCATATATGGCAAATTTATATGGTATGGATCTAAAAATAGTCATCAACATAGCTTCCCTTCTAAAAAATATATTTGCGGTAAGTCCATTTTCACTATTAAAACAAAAATATCAAGATATCATCATTAGTTGCTTTGGTGAAAGTTATGTAGAAAAAATATAGGTGTTCATCAGTTGATTGTGGGATGAAACTATAAAACTCATGTAGCACAGAATAATCGTGTCTTGATACTCCTACTAGTCACCATCCTATACAAACATGTTTATTATCTTCATACAAAGGGTGGAAGAGAATTTTGTGAAATAAATACTATTTTTTTCCATGATGGTCTTTTAAGGATTTAGAGAAACCATATTTGATTACCTTTTGTACAAATGAAATTAAATTTGAAAATTATCCTTCAGGAAAATAAGATCAAATGACAGTTATATTTAATAATCAATTTTATGATGAATATATTCTTATGTATCATCTACCATGAAACAGGCGACAATTACAACTGCATGCAACATTCTACAGAACACCGCAGTAGTATGTACACCAATCTTATTCGTCAGCAACATCTACCTTATTGCATTCCTTTTGAATCTTATTGCAATGTTCGAACTTATCTGATGGAAACAAGTATATGTAATTATATATAGACCCAAGAACAAAGAGGTGTTGCAAATGGTATCTCCGTGACTCTTATGTCACTCTTTAAAGCAGTAGGTCCAGCAGTTGCAGGAATTTTGTAAGTATAATGTCTTTTTATTTTGTGAGCACTAATTACTCTAGGTTTTCTTTTGGAAATTGTGTGTCCCAACAAATTAATGTGTCTATGTCCTTATGCAGATTTTCATGGGCTCAAAAGAACGTAACAGGGTTATTCCTGCCTGGTAAATAAATTTCTCTTTGAACCCATGTTAATTGCATTAATGTTTATACCATTTGCTTTGAGTTGAATGGGTAACATATACATATTATCAAAGGCTAACTATTTTATTTATCATGTGATGTGCAGGTGATCAAATTCTTTTCTTGTTGCTGAATGTGGTGTCAGTAATCGGACTCTTGCTGTCATTCATGCGATTTCCTGGCCGCCGAGTGAAATAACCCCAAATACGTACATTTGAAAGGTGGTTGGTTCAACTTTATTAACATAAAGATAATTGCAATCAAACTGCTTGAGTTATTTGTTATTGAATGTACGAGTGTCCACTTCATTTGGTTTAAGTCGGTAATGGAAATGGGTCATTTTATCGCCACTTGGGAGGCATGTATATTTTCACACTTGTAAGCAATTTATAGTTGTTAATTGCTGGGCAACAAATCTTTCAGTAAAATTGTTTTCACTCTCTCATAAAATAGCATTTGGTTAGAAAACTAAATTAATTGCATGCAACACCAATAAACACGATTATTGCCACAAGAATAACATCCAAACCTATATGGCTCAGTTAGTTAGTTACTTATGCATTGATACGTTAATAACCCTGAAAATGTATTGAACTGAACCAAGAAACATGATTTTATAACAGTAATAACACTAAAAAAATTATATGGCACAACTAAACATGTGCTGACAAGCTTATAAAAAAACATGACAAGTACAAAAAGACAACGGTTGCACTACTTTTCTCCGCCTCATATTCTCATACTATCGCTCCTTTGGCTCAATCGCTGCTTCGCTCCTTCTCAACATTTTTACATTTATACTCATTAGTTTTATGTTATTATGCAACTCTGCAATAAAAATACTGAAACACATCCAATATGTAATGGAAATGAGACGATATGCAGTTCACCTCTTTTGCACCTACATTGCGCTCATATTCTCTTTCTATAAAATGCACAAAGCATAGAGCTGCATCAATAGTTTAAACTTTGGGAATCATATCAGTATATGATCTTCCTGTCTCTTTACAGTTCATAGTTCATGTTTAGTGTATGTACTTGCTTTCTCTATTTTTCTAAACTATTTCTAAAATATCAGATCCTATTGTCGATGTAAATATGTTTCTTGAAGCATCATCACTTTTATTCATCTCCATTTATGTTATGTTGCTTCATAATCTGTTGCATGTGATTTTATTGAAGCATGAGTTTATTCGGTTTTAGTAGAATTATTTTTATAGACTCCTATTCATCTCCGCTCTAGTCGTCGTGTCTTGATCTTTCAGTCCTTCTATGTTCATTTATTTCCTCCCTGTCCTAGCAATATATCTTCTTTTGACGCCCCATTTTGTCCCCCCAAAGTAGCTTAGCATCCATCCTTTTGGGGGGGACAATACCTACTTTGCATTTCGAGCCAAGACATGGTGGTCAATTAGTGGTTTCTAGTTGATGCCTTGCAACTTTGTGTCTCTCCTTCCGGTTTCCTCTTTTCTACCTGTCCCGCATTGCCATGAGCCCACAGACGACTATAGTGCAAATTGCTGGAATTAATCCTGCGTGTGGTCAAGAAGACAAAGGGTAGTGGGGACCTGAAAGAGTGAGCTTGAGCTTTATCTTGATCATGAATGTTAGAATATATAGCCATATTGTATTTATATAGATATATGGTTGTATATGTGTAGTCTATGTATAACTGTCCGTGTATTGTATGGTACGGACTCTAGCCTTGTAAGTCTATATAATGAGCAATACAAGGCACCACAATGTGTGGTTTCCCCTATCTTACATTGTATCAGACACAAAACCCTAAACCCTAGACCTGCGCCGACCCTCCTATCCTTCCGCCTTGAAACCACCATCATCACAGGCCATGCCAGCTTAGCACCGTCCCCACCCGCTGTAACATCCCAGTATATAGGATCTAACGAAGGGTAGATTTAGGAATATGAATTGTTGCATGCATTCATTTGTAAAAATGTGGGTAAAATTTTCGCCAAATAAAAACCTTGAGTGATCAATGTTTCTTTCTTACTTTGAGATTAGGTTTAGTCTTAAAGTAGGATTGCTATAAACTTTGATATGATCTTAAAGGAATTATGTGTGTTTTGAAATGAGTTTGGATTTTAAAACTTAAGTGTTTTATAATTTGAATGATTTTGATATAAGATTTGAATCTTAAATTAATTAATAGAAAAGTATTATAACTTAAATCTTACCCAAAAACAATATTGAATATGAAATTCATTTCATTAGCACATAAACAAGTTACAAAGAATGTAACTACTAAAGCCATTTCAAAATTCACAAATTACAAAAAATAAAGAATAAGTATATTCTTTATTAATAATCATATAATCTTTATTATAATAAGTCAAATAAAGATTACAAGAAGGATAAAAGAAAATTTACAAAAGAATAAGAAAATTACATTTGTATATCTACTAACTAGCCTACATCTAAATCTACACTAAATCTTCATCTTTATCTTTATACCTGCAAAACAAAGATTAAATAGAAAATAAAATAAGATTAGTGTTAGTATACTTCTCTCAGATATGTCAGTGAGGTGCACTTGACAAACTCATCATTGAGAAATGTTAAAAAGGGGCAAGTTTCACCAATATGAAAGATTTCATCTTTCATAAATTCAAAGCTAGAATGCAAATTACAGCCAAAAGGATCAATTCACCTGCCAGGTGAAACTAAGCTGGTAATGGTAAGTTCAAAAATTCTGAACCTATCCACATGTGCATAGCAGGCACACAAGCTAGACACACACCAGCATGCAAAGGGTGTGCTGTCGACCTCACAAGCACAACCAATATCACAAAACCACAACATAGCCGTGGAGGAGCACATCAGTGCATCTCTCCACTACACAACACACCAGCATAACCAGGGTGAACAACAGCTAAACCAAGAACAGCAGCCAAACCCAACCACCCAGATCAACCCAAACATCATCAGGATGGTGACATAAGGAGGGGGATGAATCTGGTGGATAGCAAGGTCAAGCCCAGAAGCTAGGAGGAGCAGGCAAGCTCAAGAGCAAGCTTAGGAGAACAGCAAAAGCAGATCAAGATCCAGATCCAGATCAAGATCATCATCAATCTACTACATCCACATCAGAATTTGTGGTGAGCCTCATAAAACCATCACATGATTTCATCATATTATCTAAATAAAAGCATGTGTTGCTTTATGAAATGATCTCTCAATAATCACCCAAGAGAGGTGAATCTATCCTAGAGGTTTCAAGTATAAGATAAGAAATCAAACTCAGCCAAAAGCACTAAACCCTCAGACCAGCATCACTAGGTTCAGTGTTATTTTTGCAACTTAGATCAATTTCATTTGATCTTATCAGATCAGGCCACATCTCTCAAAGAGAGTAGCACCTCTAATCTTACAAGTTTCAAACAAACTAATACCCAACTAACTAGGAATTAAATCCTAGAGCCTCAGACCAACATCATAGGCAGTAAACTTAATACAAGCTTTCATGCCAACTTGCTAGTATTAATCACAAGCATTATCAAGCTAAGCCTAGAAATAAAACTCAATCACTTGTGTGCCAGATCATAATGGTATCACAAGGACAGGTTGTATATGAACTAAAACCAATCTTTGTTTAGATTCCTCATATAAAAGGGACAACCAATGAATATCATTTTCCTGAAGCCAAGTGCCAGGAATTAACCTTAAATCAAACTATACATCCACAGAAAATCATTACATGTAATGATTTGATTCAGTGTGTATAATCTCATACAAGCCAATATTATAATTGCAGTAAGCAACTACTGAGAGGAACTACTATTAGTATAAGCATTCTGACAGTAGAGTAAACTCTCAGATCAACAACATAATCCAATCAAGGATTTCATTGAAACACTAGCATGGATCATGGTGGATTACCACTAGAATAAATCTGACACGAAACTAGCATCATCAAAACCACTACCAATCATTAACCATAGCAGACAATCATTTCCCATGATCAGATATGATCAACACTAGATCTAAAGCATCATAGATATGATCAACAGGGGGTTATGAACCCTAATCAGAGCAAGAACCCTAATCCAGAGATGAAACCAATCAGCACATAGTCACTCGGCATGAGAAGTCACTAAATACACAAAGAGAGAATCATGGCAGTAGCATGGACAAACACCACAGAGACAACTTACCCGAGGTCCTCGCTGACGAATCGAAGAGGAAGCAGTGTGGACGACGAACCGCGGCGGCACAGGGAGCAACCAAAGGGGCGCTGTAACCTGCACTTGCCACGGCGGCGGCCGCAGCAGCGCACGAGCCCAGCACACCACTGCAGGCGGGATCGCGACGACGACGACAGCACCTTTTCCTAACCCTAGGATTCGGGAATGGGGTGGACCTGACCACGGGGAAGCCCCGGAGTCAAATCCAAGTGGTTAGAACGAACGAGCGTTGTTGACAACCCCAACTCGCACCACGACGGCGACCAGAACGGCCAACGGCGGCGGAAATCGATGGTGGCGGCATCGCTGGCCACGGGGTCGAGTCAGAGGAGGAAGGGATAAGTTCGAGGGAGAGAGGGAGGCAGAGTGGGCCAAAACCCTTCGGGGTGATTTTGACCCTGCCCTATTGGGCCACTCTGGCCCAATAAGCCTAAGGGGCCAGCCCAAATTGTTTAATAAATCTTTTTGATCAATTGGAAAAGACCAAAATGCCCCTAACCTCAATAAAATTATAAAAAATAAAATAAAAATCCAAAAATTATAAATAATATATTTTTGGATTCACAATAATCCACTCTGTCCAAATAAAATAAGATATCAAATTTTGGACATTTAAATTTTTATAGGAATTTTGTAATTTGTATATACTTTATGGAATTTTACAAAATTATTGAAAGATGATAAAAATTAATAAAAATCACTTTATTATTTATTAATATTATAGTATTTATAAAAAATACTAAATAAATATTTAGTAATAAATTCAATGTATAATTAATAATTCCTAAAAGAATTATTAAATCAATAAAAGTCAAATAAGAAGGGAAATCAAATAAAATAATTCAATATATGCAATAAAAAATAATATTTATAAATACTTTATTAAAATGGCACCTTATATAGGGAAAATGCATATAGAATTAAATAATGCATAACATTACTTGCATAATTATTTTGCTTCTTTAAATATTGTCCTTACCGGGCAATAATGATGTTTTTGTAGAACTAGAAGCTCAAGGTCCAGTGCAAGCATCAGACTTCACTACCTTGCCATCACAAGGCAAGTTCATCACTTGCTCATGTCCTTTGAAGAGTCTTTATCAAAGTATTTGCAAATTGTGTGTTATCATATATGCTATAAAAGAAAGAAAATAATATTTTCATAAATAAAGAAATTATAGATATCATCCTAAGTGGTGATATAATGGAGCAATAGAACTTAGGGTTCTATTTGCAACAATGATGATCAAGTAGGGACTTAATAACCCCTGACATCAGTGATTCTAGCGCCGTATATTACGCGTTAGCAATGAGATTTGGAATGGGGCAGAGAAGTCAGCTGTATCTTCTTCCTCTCGCATGAAGCCGGATGTGCAGGTCGTGGCTGTTATCCGTGTAGCGTGCATATTAATTGGTAATTCGTAGATGATATGCAGCATATGGGTGGGAACCCTCATCATCCCACGATAGTTTTGGCATCTAACGGTTTGTACAAACGATTGCCGTAATTCATTATGTGGGCATGGTGTACACCAAGGAGGCATGCGAGGTCGTGAAGAGGGCAGTGATTGGCTTGGACCAACTACTGGGACCCACATCATGGAATTGTGGACGGGAAAGTACGCCCGGTTGTGCAACAAGGAGTTGATCTCTCATGGATAAAGTAACGCACATTGCAGAGTGTAAGAACTGTAACTTGTTACTCCCTGTTCCGGGAAGGAGCTATGAACGCGGCAGGAAAGGAACTCCATGAAAGTTCTGGTCAACCTGTGAAGGCTGATTGTCATAGTTTTTCAGAATAAAATCAATCTTTGAAGAAAGATTTACAAAAACTGCATAGTGCCAAGGATTTATCATCCGAGGTGGTAGCTAGAGCATCAAACTTCCCACCTTGCATATAATGAACTTGTTGGGTAACGCTGTTACTCATTCTTTCCTTTGATCCCTTGCTTAGACTCTGAGGATCCCGAAGCTGTGCCAATGTATGCAGCCGAATACCAAGAAGACGTGTTCTACGAGGAACCTGATCTATCCGGAGGAGTTGAAGGCGTGGACTACGAGATCCGCTACGGGGTCGATGAGAACGAGTCCAATTAAGTATCTAGTTAGTAGTAACTAAAGGGGCCGAGCAGCATGAACTCTATAGAATAAACTGTTGAGCCCCACTCCTAGTCGGAGTTGTTACTTTTAAATTTCTGCTGAACACTTTATATTTGGTTTGTAAGTTGGATATTTTGGAAGTCTTGACTTCCGGTATTGTAATAATAATAATGTGTGTACTTTTGTAATATGGACCCGCAATGTTTCTATTGTACCACTCTGAGGAATGTGATATTTACGGAACGGTGTTCTGTGATGTCATGTCAACGACTATAGTGTACTACACATGCAGTGGTATGCTGGGTCACCGCAGTTGGTATCAGAGCAAATTGCTTTGACCTTAGGTTGGAAACCTAGTAAAGGGTATTACCTGTAGGAAAGCTAGCAACGATACATAATTCTCTAAAAGTAATATAATGGGTATTCAAATGAGAATATTCCATTATATATTTTAGTGCGATGATTCTTTGTTATGATGCAATATGTCATTGGATACTAATCAAAATTATTTTTCTGATATACAGAGATATGACACCAAAGTTTCCAAAACAGACTTTGGTAAGGAAAGAGGAGACTCTTAATGATTATCAAGGATCATTTATAGACCAACTTCGTCAACTTTTAAAGCTCTTTAATTGTCCCACTAGAATTTCAGTGAACACTATCACTTACCTTGATGGCCGGATGTTATCCAAGCATCGTGTGAGTATCCAACTTCTAGAGAAGCTTGGATTATATCACGATCTACCCATAGGAGAAGGTAGGAGTTATTTAGCAGCCTATCATGTTGCTGTTGTGGAGGCGATAGCTAATATCCGGGAGCAAAAAACTAAGGAGTTAGAAGGTAGCACATTCTCTGTGATACCTCATGATTATATAGACTCGGAGCCTATACCGGATCATCTTACTTTGGTTAAGAAGCATCCTAAGTTAGCTTCCAAGTTTATGGATAGATACCGGACACTCGTTGCGTCTTTTTACAAGACTCATCAAGTCATTGTTGAAGATAAAAATGACATGTTAGAGGATCTAACCGATCCGGAAAGGAGGAAGCAGTTAGCATTCCAGTTAGAGAAAGAAGCAAGTAGTAGTGCAACACCTATCTTTAAGGATATACCTATAGATCTAGAATCTTTTACACCATATCCTTACTCACCAAGACCTGAACCTATACATGATCCTACTATAGATATGCGGTATGCAGTACCACAGGGCTCAGAGGATGGTTCTGAATCATAACTTCCTATTGAGAACTCAGATGGTTGGAGGATGGGATCATATAATGGATCTCATGAACACCAGATGTCCACAGATGGTTCTGACAGAAATGTTGGACAATCTAGTTGGATGGGTGAAAGGATGAATCCTAATAACAGAAGTAGAAATACCATGTCAATAGATGATCAGGATGAAGAAGATCCTGAAGAGAGAGTGTTTGAATCATCAACATCTTCTCAGAACCCAGGGAATATACATTATCCAGTGTTCAATTATCTTGCCCAAGGGAGCACCTGGGAAGCAGCAGGATCTGCGTATTCTGTTGACAACTCAAGGAATGAAGCTCAGAAGATGCAGGTTGGAGATAATGTTGAATATGTTTCTGAAGACTTTTCAGCTGAGCTGGAGGGAGTCGATGCGCTCAGGTTGAGTAATGACTCAAGTCCTGACACTTTAGATATAGAGTATGTTTCTTCTGGAAGGCCATATGTTCCACAAACCGTGTGACGAACAACACGTCATCACGGTTGGACATCAGGCATGTATGATGAGCGTAGTTACTACTAGAAGGAGACAAGTAGTCAACACTATCAAGCACTGTGTATTGTACTCAAGAAATACAGTAGTCTTGAGATAATACCAATATATTATATGTTGTAATGACTTGGTATCATTATGATATTATGTATAATATGTGAAATGCAAATTTGGATTTTCTTTGGATCTTCATTGTCTGACTAGTTCTGTGCGTAAAGTCGAGCTCAGAGCACATGTGCATGATGTAATTATGAGTATTCGCTTTATGTTGCAGGACTAGGGGTCATGGATACAGGTGTAGAAATGGAAACTGAGAAGCAGCGGATGGAGCGAGAGGCCAAGGAAAAGGCCGATGCAGATGCAGCAAATCAAGAAGCATTACCACCACCACCACCAATGAGGCCGTTAATGGAGCAGAACTTTATGCAATGCATGCAAATGATGCAAGAGACCCAGAAAAAGTTCATGGAAGAGTTGCTAGGGCGAGCAAATCAGAGGGCACCTGAAGGTGGAGGAGTGAGTTTATCTAATTTCCAGAATGCAAGACCGTTACCTTTTGCATCAGCTCCTGAACCAATGGATGCAGAAGACTGGTTAACAGATACGAAAAGGAAGCTGAAAACTGTGGGTTGCAATGATGAGGAAAAATTGAGGTATGCAACTCATCTGCTGACTGGACCTGCAGCATCTTGGTGGGAAAATCAATTAGCCATGAAACAACCAGGAAGGGAGTTTACCTGAGAGGAGTTCAAGCAGAGATTCCGTGAATATCATGTTCCGGAAAGCGTCATGGAGTTGAAACAGAGAGAATTTTGTAGGGTTCGCAGCATAGAAAACAAAAAAATTCCTACGATGGGAACAACTATGTACCAAGATCTATCTACTAGATACAAACAACGGGCGGATGTATATCCGTAGAGAACATACCCTTGAAGACCGACAAAGCTTAACGAGTCCAAACTCGTGGTTGATATAGACAATCTCTTGTCGATCTCAAGATCGAGAGGAAGTCCTAGCGCCGCAAAACAGCAGCGCATCCGTGCTCGCACACACGTTCGAGGCACCGAGCAACCTCCGCCTCCTCGCTCTAGTGATGCAGCGGAAGCACAACTCTTTTTTTGCCGAAAATCCACCGGGAACATGTATCTCGCTAGTCCGAGAACATGGGGGATAAATACTAGAGGGGGAGAGAGATCCTTCACGAGGAGGTGTGAGTGAGAGAGAGGGAGGGGGATCCTTTTATAGGGAGAGGGGGGCACCCAAGGGTCCATGCGCCCAGCCATGGGGCTGCCCCCACCTCTTCCACATTCATGTGGGTGGACACTCCACTCACTCAAATGCCTTTCAATTCCCTCCACTCAAAAACCCACTCAAATTCCCATTAAATTTCCACCAAATTTAATGCAAACTCTCATTAAATAAAACTCCTTTTATTTATTCAAAATTTTGTCAGTTACTTTAATAACAAACATTCACATATAACCCCTTGCTAGTATTTCATTTCACATGCAGAAACACTTTCTGCAATTTCACCCGAAAACCCGTTTCGGTATCTAGTGAAATAAATTCATGCGCTTGTTATTCTTTTCGGCATGAAACTTTTGCTCCAAATGGATGTCGGTGTATCTTAAGTGTGTCACCCTACGGTTCGCGAATAATGTGGACATGATCGAGACCCCTCTCGGATCAATAATCAGAAGCGAGATCTGGAGACCCATACTGACTCCCACACATTCAACGATGACTTTCTTGTGATCGTCGGAACCTTTTACACTAGTATCTTAATCCCTTTGTTTCACGATATATTACATGTCCGAGATTCGATCATCGGTATCTCCATACCTAGTTTGATCTCACATCGACATGCACTCTTTTCTCGTTCCCGTGATATAACATTCTAGTGATCAAATCACTTGCTTGCAAGCTAACCAATGTGATATCACCGAGAGGGCCCAGAGTATATCTATCCGTCATCGGGATGAACAAATTCCACTCTCGATCCATGGGCCTCAACATAACACTTTATTACTTCTGAATCCATCTTTATAATCACCCTGTTACGGTGTGACGTTTGATGTTATCAAGAAACTCTTCCGGTGTTAGTGATTGACATGATCTCATGGTCTAAGGATTAGGATCACTTCGTAAGTTGTTATAGCAATATAAACTCAATGACTTTGATCGTAATGCTATACTTCGGATGAATGTTCATCACACCATTACACTAATGTTGTGATCCTGTTATTAACAACATCCAATGTCCATGATCAGGAAACCTTGATCATCTTGTTAATCAACGAGCTAGTTTATGAGAGAGGCATAACTAGGAACTTTATGTTTGTTTATTAAACACACATGTATTAACGTTTCCGTATTAATACAATTATAGCATGCAAAATAAACATTTATCATAAATAAGGAATACGATAATAACCACTTTATTATTGCCTCTCGGGCATATTCCCTTTAGTCTCCCACTTGCACTAGAGACAATAATCTAGTTTGAAAACTTTGCGTATTGAACACCTATGGCTTTCTGGTGTTACATATACGCAATTTCAAGTGGTTAACATAATCTACGGATCTGACACTTCAGGTCCGTGTGTATTTGCATGTCTTTGCGTCTTCACGCATCACTCATTCTCCAATGAGATGGCATTGTATAAATTTGGTCTTCCGGTGAGACCTTTAGTTCCTTGGGGTTAAATCATGTCGATACTATTGTCATACAATATATCTTTAGTGTTACCCCGTTATGAACCACACCTTAGTTTGATAACAAACTTCTTCACACAAATTCCCTCCTTTGCTGCTACTATAGCAGTCATATACTTAGCCTTTTTGTTGTAGTATTCGTCACAATGTCTTAACTATGGATTTCTGTAGGGGTTCGTAGCATGGAAAACAAAAAATTTCTATCGCATACAAACAAACAAGCCAAGATCTATCTACTAGATTGTAGCAACGAGTCGATGGAATAACTTACCCTCGAAGATTCCAAAGTGTTTAACGAGAGCAGATTCTCGTGGGTGATGTAGTCGTTTCTTCCGATCTCAAGATCGCAGACGATCCTTCCAGCGTTCGGCTCCCAGCAGCGGTCAATGATCGCTCGGTACTGACGAAGACCTTCCTCTCCCTTGTTCCAAAGGCGGAGGTTGTAGCACTCTCCTCGCGATTCCAAAGACAACGGCGTGGTACAGGAAGTAGAGGGAAATCATGAGGCTTCGCTTAAGCCGGTGCAGTATGGTGGAGCTTATGAGAGAGGCTATTAGTGGTCTAGTAATTAGACACACCAATTAGAAGGCTCTAAACCAATTAGAAGGCTCTAAACCGCTGGCTAAAGCAATTAGAAGCTCTAAACCAAAACGGCTCTAAACCGGAGATTAGAGGTGGAAACTTGTGTGTCTAAGGAGGGGAGCCCTGCCCCTCCTTATATAGGTGGGAGGGCCGGCGGCCAAGGGGAGGGAGTGGAGTCCCTCCCCAACTCGGCCTTGAGGTGGGGCGCCGGCTTGGGGAGGAACCCTCCTCCAACTCGGCCTCCACCAATCCTCCTCTTTTCCCACTTCCCAAAATTGCCGTTTGACTTTCAAACTAGCCGTTTGACTTTTCAATTTAGGATTTAAATAAACCCTTTATTTGGGACAGCGAGAACACTTAGTACATGATGCAATCATTCCAATTTACAATGACACATTCATGTACCCTTCCTCCGAGTGCGGACATTCCGGGACCTTCTAGAATGTTCCCGATGAAAACACCGGAACCATTCCCCAACTCCGAAACGGGACTTTCCTTATATGAATCTTATTCTCCGGACCATTCCGGATCACCTCGTGATATCCCGGATCCCATCCGAGACTCCGAACAACATTCGGTCTCTTTCTCATAATACCATAACTACTCAAAACAACGTCGAATCCTTAAGTGTGTCTCCCTACGGTTCGTGAATTATGCGGACATGATCGAGACACTTCTCCGAACAATAACCAATAGAGGAATCTGGAAATTCATATGGCTCCCACATATTTCTACGATTACTTTGCGATCGAATGAACCACTTACATACGATACCAATTTCCCTTTATCTCACGATATGTTACTTATCCGAGGTTATGATCGTCGGTATCTCGCATACCTAGTTCAACCTCACATCGATAAGTACTCTTTTCTCGTTCCCGTGATATGTGATCCCTTGTGACCCAGTCACATGCTTGCAAGCTAATTGGATGACATTTCACCGAGAGGGCCCAGAGAATATCTATCCGTCATATGGATGGACAAATCCCACTCTTGATCCATGTGTTTCAACCAATACTTTCCGAACACTCAATGCCACCTTTATAGCCACCCTGTTACGGTGTGGTGTTTGATGACATCAAAGCATCCATCCAGTAAAGGTGATATGCATGATCTCATGGTCGAAGGAATTAGGTTACTATGTATCAGAAAGCATATAGCAATTGAACTATTGAAATGACTTGATATTTATGCTACGCTTGTCTATAGGAGTATGTCCACCATATCATTCTCCTAACGATATGATCTTGTTGTCGATAACATCTCAATGTTCATGATAGGGAAACCACAATCATCAATCAACCAACAAGCTAGTGAAGTATAGAGGCTATACTAGGGACTTCAAATTAAGTTTACAAATTACACAAGCATTAATGTTTCCTTGTTAATACTATTATAGCATGAATGTAAACATTTATCATAAACACAAAGATATATAATAATAACTACATTTATTATTGCCTCTAGGGCATATCTCCAACAGTCTCCCACTTGCACTAGAGTCATCTAATCTAGATTACATGGTAATATACGAACACCCATGGCAGTTTGGTGTTGGTCATGTTTTGCCTCGGAGAGGTTTAGTCAACGGATCCGCCACATTCAGATCTGTGTGTACTTTGCAAATCTTTATATCCCCATCCTGGATATGTTCTCGAATAGCGTGAAAACGCAGCTTGATATGCTTCAGCTTCTTGTGTGACCTTGGTTCTTGCGCATTGGCTATGGCCCATGTTATCACAAAGAGATAGACATTGGGTCCAGCACTAGGAACCACACCCAGCTCTGTAATGAACTCTTTCATCCATATCGCTTCTTGTGAAGCTTCCGGCGCCATGTATTCGATTCAGTTGAAGATCTCGCCACAACGCTTTGCTTTGCACTCCTCCAGCTAACTGCTGCACCATTCAAAATAAATACGTATCCAGATTGTGATTTAGAATCATCCGGATCGGTGTTCCAACTAGCATCGGTATAACCATTAACAACGAGCTGTTCATCACCTCCATAAGAAAGAACCATATCCTTAGTTCTTCTCAAGTACTTAAGGATGTTTTTGATCATTGTCCAATGATCCACTCGGATCACTTTGATATCTGCTAGTTAAACTAAAGATATGCAATGTCGGGTCTAGTACATAGCATGGCATACATTAGAGATCCTATGGCATAGGGAGTCTTACTCATCCTTTCTCTATCTTCTGCCGATGTCGGACTTTGAGTTTTACTCAAGGTCGTATTGGGCAACATGGGCAAGAACCCTTTCTTGCTATCTTCCATTCCAAACCTCTTTAGAACTTTGTCCAAATATGTACTTTGTGACAATGATATTTGGCGTTTCGATCTATCTCTATAAATCTTTATGCCTAATATGTAAGCTGCTTCGCCAAGATCCTTCATTTGAAAACTATTATTCAAATATTCCTTGACACTATTAAGAAGGTATACATCATTCACAATCAACAATATGTCATCCACATACTGTATTAAGAATGCTACAGAGCTCCCACTCACTTTCTTGTAAATACAAGCTTCTCCATAAGTTTGTATAAAACTAAAACTTTTGATTACCTTATCAAAACGTTGATTCCAACCGGATGCTTGCTTCAATCCATAGATGGACCGTTGAAGTTTGCATACCTTGTTAGCATCTTTAGGATCGACAAAACCTTTGGGTTGCATCATATACAACTCTTCATCAATGTCTCCATTGAGGAATGCTGTTTTGACATCCATCTGCCATATCTCATAATCATAATATGCAGCGATTGCTAACATAATCCTCACAGATTTTAGCTTCGCTCCTGGTGAGAAAGTCTCATCGTAGTCAACTCCTTGAATTTGTCG
Source organism: Avena insularis (assembly GCA_023614405.1). Classification (NCBI taxonomy): domain Eukaryota; kingdom Viridiplantae; phylum Streptophyta; class Magnoliopsida; order Poales; family Poaceae; genus Avena; species Avena insularis. The sequence goes on along the minus strand of CM042685.1, from coordinate 431,386,161 downwards.
AAACCCTTTTGCGACAAGTCGAGCTTTATAGACGAACATTACCATCAAGATCTGCTTTCTTCTTGAAAATCCATTTGTTCTCGATGACCTTCGCCATCTGGTAAGTCCACCAAAGTCCATACTTGGTTTTCGACATGGATCCAATCTCGGATTTCATGGCTTCTTGCCATTTATTGGAATCTGGGCTCATCATCGCTTCCTCATATGTCTCGGGGTCATCGGTGTTGTCCACCACCATGACATTCATAACGGAATCATACCAATCTGGAGTGGTACGAGTTCTCGTTGACCTCCGAGGCTCTGTAGTAACCTCAACCAAAGTTTCATGATCACCATCATTAGCTTCCTCTCTTATTGGTGCAGGCACCACAGGAACTTCTTCCGGTGCTGCGCTACTCGCAATTTCGAGAGAAGGTTCGACAACCTCGTCGAGTTCTACTTTCCTTCCAGTCACTTCTTTCGAGAGAAATTCCTTCTCTAGAAAGGATCCATTCTTGGCAACGAAGATTTTGCCTTCGGATCTATGATAGAAGGTATACCCAATAGTTTCCTTCGGGTATCCTATGAAGACGCATTTTTCCGCTTTGGGTTCAAGCTTGTCCGGCTGTAACTTCTTTACATAGGCTTCGCATCCCCAAACTTTAAGGAACGACAATTTAGGTTTCTTCCCAAACTTTAAGGAACGACAATTTAGGTTTCTTCCCAAACCATAATTCATATGGTGTCGTTTCAACGGATTTAGACGGTGCCCTATTTAAAGTGAATGCGGCTGTTTCTAATGCATAACCCCAAAATGATAGCGGTAACTGTAAGTGACATCATAGAGCGAACCATATCTAAGAGAGTTCGATTACGACGTTCGGACACACCATTACGTTGTGGTGTTCTGGCGGTGTCAATGCTAAAGTATTCCACATTTCTTCAAATGCTCGCCAAACTCAGAACTTAGATATTCACCTCCACGATCGTAACGTAGAAATTTAATCTTCTTGTTACGTTGATTCTCTACCTCACTTTGAAACTCCTTAAACTTCGAAAGTTTAGGACTTATGTTTCATGAAATAGATATACCCATATCTACTCAAATCATCCGTGAAGGTAAGAACATAACGATAACCATCACATGATGCTACACTCATTGGACCACATACATCGGTATGTATGATTTCCAATAAGTCTGTAGCTCGCTCCATCATACCAGAAAATGGATTCTTAGTCATTTTACCCATCAGACATGCTTCGCATCTTTCAAGTGATTCAAAATCAAGTGATTCAAGAAGTCCATCGGAATGGAGTTTCTTCATACGCTTCACTCCAATGTGACCAAGACGACAGTGCCACATATAGGTCGAATTATCGCTTGATTTCAAACGTTTAGCCTCAATGTTGTTGATATGTGTATTTCCTACTATCGAGATTCAATATGAATAGACCATCTATCAAAGGTGCATGTGCATAAAACATATTACTCATATAAATCGAACAACCATTATTCTCGGATTTAAACAAGTAACCGTCTCGCAATAAACAAGATCACGATATAATGTTCATGCTTAACGCAGCACCAAATAACAATTATTTAAGTATAAAACTAATCCCGATGGTAGATGAAGAGGTAGCGTGCCGATCACATCAACCTTTGATCCGCTTCCACGCCGCATCGTCACCTCGCTCTTCACTAGCTTCCGTTTATTCGCGCCCTGCTTCGAGTTACAAATATGAGCAACCGAACCAAGATCAAATACCTGTGCACTACTACGAATACTAGTGAGATACACATCAATAACATGTATATCAGATATACCTTTCTTCTTGATGTTGCCGTTCTTCAAATCCGCCAAGTACTTTGGGCAATTCCGCTCAAGTGACCTTCTCCCTTGCGAAAAGCATTCATTTCAGGCTTAGGTCCAGCCTTGGTCTTCTTCAAGCGTGGTAACTTTCTTACCACCCTTCTTGAAGTGTCCCTTTGCTTAGACTTGCCTTTCTTGAATTTGGTGGTCTTATTGACCATCAACACTTGGTGCTCTTTCTTGATCTCCACTTGCAGATTTTAACATAGCAAATAGTTCGCAACTCTTTGTTCATGTTCTGCATGTTGTAGTTCATCACAAAGTTCTTGTAACTTGGTGGTAGTGATTGGAGGATGCGGTAAACCCCAAAGTATTAGGAATCACTATACCCAAACTTTGAAGTTTATTTGCGTGCCTGGACATCTTAAGCACATGCTCACCGATTTGAGCTACCCTCTTCCATCTTGCGCTTAAAGAACTTTCGAAGCTTCATAACTTTCAATTGCCGCATGAGTCTCAAAGATTAATTTGAGATCCTCGACAATATCATATGGATCGACTCTTCAAACCTTTTCAAGCTCCGATTCTAAAACCATACAAGATAGCACACTGAACTATGGAGTACTGATTCTTCCGAGCGAGGTAAACATTCTTTACTTCATCGGTAGCATCACCAGTGGGTCACCTAGCGTGCATCCAGCACATAGGTCAAATTACCATTGTGAGGACAATCCTCAAATTATGGAACCAATCCTGAAGTTGCTTCCATTGTTTTTCAACTTTTCTTTCTCTAGGAACGCATTAAAATTGATGGTGGGGCTGCCATTGATCTACAACATATTTGCAATAGTTTAGACTAAGTTTATGACAAATTGAGTTCAAATTAATTAATGAAATTAAACTAGGTGAACTCCCACTCAAAACAACATCCCTCACATTGTTTTAGTGATCACACGAACCAAATCCACTACATCAACACCGATCATCACGAGAGTTGATATAGTTTCAATGGCGAACAATCATCATGTTCATCATATCTACTATATGATTCATGCTTTACCTTTCGCGATCCGTGTTCTCGAGGCCATGTCTATACATGCTAGGCTCGTCAAGATCAAACCTTAGCTACCGCATAAGCAAATCTGGCTTGCTTACGTTGTATTCACCGCGGAATCAAAGACACCCGATCATCACGTGGTGCTTGGCGACAAGCTTTGGCAACGGTGCATACTAAGGGTGAACACTTTAGAACTTGAAATTTATGTGCATGAGGGATCATCTTATAATGCTACCGTCGTCTACTAAGCAATACAAGATGCATAAAGGATTAACATCACATGCAATTCATAATATGTGATATGATATGGCCTTTCTTCTTTGTGCTTCCGATCTCCATCTTCAAGCACGAACATGATCTCCATCATCACCGGCATAGCATCAAGGTCAATGACGCTTCTTCATGGTTGTCGTCCACCAGCTTCAACTATTACAACTATTTTGAATAGACACGCAGGTCTTAACAGAAATTAAAGACAACCATATGGCTCCTGCCGGTTGCCAACTTACAATAAGGAACATTGCATACATCAAATATAATCACAATCATGGCCAGATCACATCACTGCACACCCCTGCAAAACAAAGTTAGACGCTTCTACTTTCTTTGCATATTTTACGTGGTTTGGGGCTTTCATAAGTGTCGTTCTAACCTACGAACAAGAACCACAACATTGATACTAGCATTGTTGATTACCCGTTGTAAATTGGATCTTTACTATGCTAGGAGAAACTGGCACCCGCAAAGCCACTTATGCAATACGAGTTGCATGTCAAGCGTGGAGCAAGTCTCATGAACGATGTCATGTAAGGTTAGCCCGGGCCGCTTCATCCCAACATACCGCAAGATGCAAAGTACAAAAAAAGCAATGTACAATAAAAGAATCATCTCCCACAATTTTCATTGTGTTCTACTCGTCAGGCAGATCTACATATAGACACGGCTCGATACTTTGTAGGGGTTCGTAGCATGGAAAACAAAAATTTTCTATCGCATACAAACAAACAAGCCAAGATCTATCTACTAGATTGTAGCAACGAGTCGATGGAATAACTTACCCTCGAAGATTCCAAAGTGTTTAACGAGAGCAGATTCTCGTGGGTGATGTAGTCGTACTCTTTCCGATCTCAAGATCGCGTAGACGATCCTTCCAGCGCCATTCAAGCGCCTCGCGATCGGTCACACGCCTGCATTCGGGTACTGAAGACCTTCCTCTCCTTGTTCCAGCAGGCGGAGGTTGTAGCACTCTCCTCGCGATTCCAAAAGACAACGGCGTGCAGGGAAGTAGAGGGAAATCTCGCAGGCTTCGCCTTAAGCGGTGCAGTATGGTGGAGCTTATGAGAGAGTCTATTAGTGGTCTAGTAATTAGACACACCAATTAGAAGGCTCTAAACCAATTAGAAGGCTCTAAACCGCTGGCTAAAGCAATTAGAAGCTCTAAACCAAAACGGCTCTAAACCGGAGATTAGAGGTGGAAACTTGTGTGTCTAAGGAGGGAGCCTGCCTCCTTATATAGGTGGGAGGGCCGGGGCCAAGGGAGGAGTGGAGTCCTCCCCAACTCGGCCTTGAGGTGGGCGCTGGCTTGGGGAGGAACCTCCTCCAACTCGGCCTCCACCAATCCTCCTCTTTTCCCACTTCCCAAAATTGCCGTTGACTTTCAAACTAGCCGTTTGACTTTTCAATTTAGGATTTAAATAAACCCTTTATTTGGGACAGCGAGAACACTTAGTACATGATGCAATCATTCCAATTTACAATGACACATTCATGTACCCTTCCCCCTCCGGAGTGCCGGACATTCCGGGACCTTCTAGAATGTTCCCGATGAAAACACCTAACCATTCCCCAACTCAAACGGACTTTCCTTATATGAATCTTATTCTCCGACCATTCCGGATCACCTCGTGATATCCCGGATCCCATCCGAGACTCGAACAACATTCGGTCTCTTTCTCATAATACCATAACTACTCAAAACAACGTCAATCCTTAAGTGTGTCTCCCTACGGTTCGTGAATTATGCGGACATGATCGAGACACTTCTCAACAATAACCAATAGAGGAATCTGAAATTCATATGGCTCTACATATTTCTACGATTACTTTGCGATCGAATGAACCACTTACATACGATACCAATTTCCCTTTATCTCACGATATGTTACTTATCCGAGGTTATGATCGTCAGATCTCTGCATACCTAGTTCAACCTCGCATCTTGATAAGTACTCTTTTCGCTCCGTGATATGTGATCCCTTGTGACCCGTCACATGCTTGCAAGCTAATTGGATGACATTTCACCGAGAGGGCCCAGAGAATATCTATCCGTCATATGGATGGACAAATCCCACTCTTGATCCATGTGTTTCAACCAATACTTTCCGAACACTCAATGCCACCTTTATAGCCACCCTGTTACGGTGTGGTGTTTGATGACATCAAAGCATCCATCCAGTAAAGGTGATATGCATGATCTCATGGTCGAAGGAATTAGGTTACTATGTATCAGAAAGCATATAGCAATTGAACTATTGAAATGACTTGATCTTTATGCTACGCTTGTCTATAGGAGTATGTCCACCATATCATTCTCCTAACGATATGATCTTGTTGTCGATAACATCTCAATGTTCATGATAGGGAAACCACAATCATCAATCAACCAACAAGCTAGTGAAGTATAGAGGCTATACTAGGGACTTCAAATTAAGTTTACAAATTACACAAGCATTAATGTTTCCTTGTTAATACTATTATAGCATGAATGTAAACATTTATCATAAACACAAAGATATATAATAATAACTACATTTATTATTGCCTCTAGGGCATATCTCCAACAATTTCATCCAAATCCATCATGGAATCTTCTTTCCATTACATTGTGCCACCCATAGTTTAAATTGAGATAAACTTAATTTGTATCTTGTGACAAAACTAGTGTCAATGTAACGCTTTACAATGAATTATTTGTAATTGTTTGTCACCTCTACACAAATATATTCTTAGTTCTTCCAAAAGATCATAAGAATATCCTCACTATCGTCCAATGATCATTTTATGATTCATTCTGGTATATGCTCATAACACTTAGAGCATAGGACATATCTGGATGTGTACATATCATGGTATGATTGATCAAAACATCCTCGTGATTTCACTCATCAAGTGTCAAAGCACTTGAATCTTGTTTCACTTATCAAGTGTCGATACACTTGAATCTTGATTCAATTCCTTTCCATGCGACAAGAACCGTTTCTTGTTGTTTCTATATTGAACTCCTTCAATATCTCATATATGTACGTTTGGCACAACCATATTAGCGTCACAGTCTATCCACTATAGACATTCATGCTAAATATTCGGGTTATGCCTAAGTTTTTCATCGAAATGAAATTCTTAACCTTTGTCAATAAAAGATACATCATTTTTAATCAACAAGATGTCCTTCACATAATGTATTAGAAATATGTCTCAGCGCTCCCACTTAATTTCTTGCAAATGCAAGCATCTTCATCGTCTCCAGATGAAACCTCCTTTTTCATCACGGTGAAGATTCCAACTCCGCGATGCTTACTTCAACCGTTGAAGTTTGCATGCCCTTTTTAGCATCCTTTGAATTAACAAAACCCTTTGGACCGTGTCATGTACACGTCCTAGGTAACCATTCTATTAGAAGAACTTTGTTTTGTTTATTCATCTACCATATACCAAATTATATGTAGTGGTTGCTACTTTAATCCGTTCAGACTAAATATCGCTATGAAAGATCAAATCTTGTCATAGTCAACTCTTTGAACATTGTCATAAAATACTTTACGACATGTCGAATATTTAATAGATGTGAGACATCCATGTCTGTTTCTTTATAGATCCAAATACGACCGATAGGTTTTTACACCTTTCTGGAGGGTCTTCCAAGTTCAAAACTTGATTTCTCGTGTATGGAACTATCACGGATTTTTTGGATTCAAGCCATTTGACGGAGTCAGGGCCCATCATCGCTTCTTTGCATATAGTCGGTTCATCATTGTCAAACAATAATGATTTACTCTCAAATCTTAATCATTTGATTGTTTATCCGACCTTTTTTGGTTCAATAGGAACTTTAGACCACCGTGACCGCAACCTTTGAGGCACGTAATCCATGAGCATTCTGGCTACCTCCGGAACATTTTCCAGCACTGCGCAACTCAGCACATATAGCTAAGGTTCGTTAACCTTATCAAAGTTCTATTGTGCTCCCACTTAACATTTATGAAAAATTCCTTCTTCAAGAAACTTCGTGTTTCAAGCGACAAACCCTTTTTGTCCTTGGTGTTATGGAGGAATAACCAATTGTTATTCGAAATAACCTACAAAGACATGCTCATCCGACTTCGGTTGTAAACATCTTACTTATGTTTAGCATACCAATATTTAAGAAATGACAACTTGGGTTTTACCCCAAACCATAACTTCCATGGTGTCATTTCAACGGATCAAGATGGAGCTCTTTTCAGTGTAAAAGCGGAAGTCTCTAAAGCTTTAATCTTTTAAAACATAATGGCAGTTTTATAAATAACACCTTTGATTCAACCATGTCAAACAAGGTTTCATTACAAATCTCAAACATTCCATATTCCTATGGTGTTTCGGGATATGTAAATCTAGGTGTTTTGCTAAACTTGCAACTCAAATAAATCCCTTTATGATAAAATCATAATTCATTTATTTTCTTGTTACACTTGTAACTCAAATAAATCCCTTTATGATCAAATCATAAATCATTTATTTTCTTGTTACAATGATTTTGCACTTCATCTTGAAAGTCTTTGAAATGTTTCCAAAATATTTCATACTTCTTTCTCATTAAGTGAACATTCACTCAAATTTCTGGAGAAAGCATATGAAGTTGAAATCCATCGCTTACGACTATACATAATGGACTACATACATCGATGTATAAATTCCAATAATTTAGTCGTTTGTTCTTCTTTGTCCTTTGAACAAAGTTTTAATTATCACGTGGAAAGTCTCACAAGCGTCACTTGATCAAATCAAAGACTCCAAAAATCCATGAATATGGAGATTCTTCATGTTTTCTTTCCAATATAATTTAAACAGCGATGCCACTTCATAAGTGATCTTTCAATCATTTGTCTTGCGACATTTTAGCATTAGGTTTTATGGATGTGATTTCTCCAACTAGATTTGTAAATCATCCATCTTATATGGAATACGGTAATTATTTGAACAACCTTGGTTCTCATAATACCTGATTTAAATAACAATTATTAAAACAAATCTTGAAGTCAAGCTTTGATGTCAACGAGAAATACAAACAACGGTTTGTTTGTTTTTGATGAACATCATCACATATTCTCTTGCTAGTTACTTAGGCCATTGTGGTTCATGAATTGCGTTGTTCCGTATGAAATTTCATACCAACCAATTCGGTATCCAATACCCAAGAACCACATTGTTTAACAAGCAAAGAATACAACCATAACATGTATATCATATATATACCTAAATTGGATATTTCCAATCTTTTCTTTTATGCCAAGTATATTTTATAGATTCTCTTTCAACATTTCCTTTTCCTTTTTAAAAGAATCTATCAACATCAAAAGTGGCGCCATATACATGACACATAGTCCAAAGCGTGTATATTCAAATAATAATGCCTTTGGACTTGCACTTTGAAGTAGATCACCATCATCAAAATGATCGGTATTCTTTCAAAATCCATTCTTTAGTAATCTTTTAGTGTAGTAAACACTTTACATACATCTTCTATTCATCCTTATCATGACGACTTTCATGATCAAGCTACTGTAGCTTATAAAGGCGAATCGTGAGTATAACATTACTTTCCAAAACCCTTTTGGATGATTAGGATGTCTAGCATCTCCAACCTTCGTAAATTCTCATCCAATATGAGAACATATATTATACTCTATCATATTGCAACCAAAACATTGTTTCAGATATCGTTATATCACATGATGGTTTCTGAAACAATTCTTTCAGCTCCTAGATAATCTTGATATTTAAATCAAGAATCATGGAGGCAAATATGATACTTAAGATACTAACACTGGAATTGTTACTCTCGATTTAATACCAACTATTAAATTTCACGGAGTAAATAGAGTTTGCTGAAAGTTTGCAATAGGACTTTAAACTTTAGATTGACACTCAACTCAATACGATACCAGTTCGTAAAGTATATATCCAGAATTCTATAGTTCTATTATCTCAATTACAACTATGCATAAGGTGGTGAACGAATGCCAATGACTACAACAAATTATGCAAATTCACTTTGATTTAATTTATGATAAATTGAGTTTTACTAATCCAAATTAGAAATAAAGTCCCACTCAAAAACGACATCCCTCGTGTCTTTTTGGTGATTACATGAACCAAATCCACTACACCAAGTCCGATCATCACGTGTCGGTATAGCTTCCAAAGCGAGCATCCATATGGTCATCATATCAAAACATATGACTCATGCTTAACCTTTCGGTCCGTGTTCCGAGGCCATGTCTGTACATGCTAGGCTCGCCAAGTAAGAACCTTAGTATTCGCGTGTGTAACTGTCTTACACCCGAGATATGCTCATGGATTCAAGTACACCCGATCATCACGTGATGTCTTGAAGCGACGAAACATTGTCGGTGCATTCTACTTAAGGAAGAACACATTATTATCTCGATATCTAAATGAGGGATCATCTTATTATGCTAATAAAACGCAAACAAGCAATATAAGATGCAATCAAAACATCACATGTTTATTAGTGAAATGATATGGTTCCCGCATATGATCTCCATCATGTGCACCGTGGTATGATCTCTATCATACCTTTATGTGTAAGGCCAAGGTCTATGGAACTTACACGCTATGTGTGTTGTAAGAGTATCATCTCATACTTCTACTTACAACATCACCATATCATAACACTAGCCCAGCAACAATCTAAACTATACGCCTCTAATTTATCCATTGCAAGTTTTACGTGGCTTAGGGATTTCGAAGATAGAACCGTTCTTACCTACGAACATGAACCACAACGAGGATAACCAAATTGTTGACAACTCGTTGCAAATTAGATATTGACTATAGTAGGAGAGACAGACACCCGCTATCCACTTATGCAAAACTAGTTGCATGTCAAGCGTGGAACAGGTCTCATGTGCGAGGACATGTAAAGTTTGTCCGGGCCGCTTCATCCCACTATGCCACCAATATCCAAAGTACAACTAAGAAGCAATAAAATGATCATCATTGCCCACATACTCATATGTGTACTACCCGTGCAAAGTATCTACGCATAGATCCGGCTCTGATACCACTGTAGGGTTCGCAGCATAGAAAACAAAAAATTTCCTATGATGGGAACAACTATGTACCAAGATCTATCTACTAGATACAAACAAGGGGTGGATGTATATCCGTAGATAACATACCCTTGAAGACCGACAAAGCTTAACGAGTCCAAACTCGTGGTTGATGTAGACAATCTCTTGCCGATCTCAAAATCGAGAGGAAGTCCTAGCGCGCCAAAACATAGCCAAGATCCGTGCTCGCACACACGTTCGAGGCACCGAGCAACCTCCGCCTCCTCGCTCCAGCGATGCAGCGGAAGCACAACTCTTTCTTGCCGAAAAGCCACCGGGAACATGTATATCGCTAGTCCGAGACCATGGGGGATAAATACTAGAGGGGGAGAGAGATCCTTCACGAGGATGTGTGAGTTAGAGAGAGGGAGGGGGGCTCCTTTTATAGGGAGAGGGGGGCACCCAAGGGGCCATGCGCCCAGCCACGGGGCTGCCCCCACCTCTTCCACATTCATGTGGGTGGACACTCCACTCACTCAAATGCCTTTCAATTCCCTCCACTCAAAAACCCACTCAAAATCCCATTAAATTTCCACCAAATTTAATGCAAACTCTCATTAAATAAAACTCCTTTTATTTATTCAGAATTTTGTCAGTTACTTTAATGACAAACATTCACATATAACCCCTTGCTAGTATTTCATTTCACATGCAGAAACACTTTCTTCAATTTCACCCGAAAACCCGTTTCGGTATCTAGTGAAAGAAATTCATGCGCTTGTTATTCTTTTCGGCATGAAACTTTTGCTCCAAATGGATGTCGGTGTCTCTTAAGTGTGTCACCCTAAGGTTAGCGAATAATGCAGACATGATCGAGACCCCTCTCGGATCAATAATCAGAAGCGGGATCTGGAGACCCATACTGACTCCCACACATTCAACGATGACTTTCTTGTGATCGTCGGAACATTTTATGCTAGTATCTTAATCCCTTTGTTTCGCCATATATTACATGTCCGAGATTCGATCACCGGTATCTCCATACCTAGTTTGATCTCGTTACTGACATGCACTCTTTTCTCGTTCCCGTGATATAACATTCTAGTGATCAAATCACTTGCTTGCAAGCTAACCAATGTGATATCACCGAGAGGGCCCAGAGTATATCTATCCGTCATCGGGATGAACAAATTACACTCTCGATCCATGGGCCTCAACATAACACTTTATTACTTTTGAATCCATCTTTATAATCACCCTGTTACAGTGTGACGTTTGATGTTATCAAGAAACTCTTCCGGTGTTAGTGATTGACATGATCTCATGGTCTAAGGATTAGGATCACTTCGTAAGTTGTTATAGCAATATAAACTCAATGAATTTGATCGTAATGCTATACTTCAGATGAATGTTCATCACACCATTACACTAATGTTGTGATCCCGTTATTAACAACATCCAATGTCCATGATCAGGAAACCTTGATCATCTTGTTAATCAACGAGCTAGTTTATGAGAGAGGCATAACTAGGAACTTTCTGTTTGTTTATTAAACACACATGTATTAATGTTTCCGTATTAATACAATTATAGCATGCAAAATAAACATTTATCATAAATAAGGAATACGATAATAACCACTTTATTATTGCCTCTCGGGCATATTCCCTTCAAATTTGAGGAGCTTCAGCAAGGATATACTAGTGTCATGAAGTACATCTGGGAGTTTAGCCAACTGTCTCGTTATGCTGAGGAGGATGTTAACACTAAAGAAAAGAGAAAGAAGCGTTTCTTGCGTGGATTAAATCCATTTGTGAAGATGAAGCTAAGGTTAGCCAATAAGCAAACTTATCAGCAGTTGTTGGATGCAGCCATTACTTTTGAAGATGACTACAAGAATGTCCAAGAGGATCGGAGGAAGAGATCCAAGAAGGAAACCAAGAGAATTCAAGCAAGCAAACCTAAACCTAACCTGGAGTTCAAACCTCGGAATAGGAATTATGGTAACAACGACAATAACAATAACAATAACAATAACAATAACAATAACAAGGGCAGTGGTGGAAATCAATATAATCCGAGAAGGAATGTTATCTGTAACAACTGTGGAATTCCAGGGCATTTCCAGAGGGAGTGCAAAAAGCCTATAGTAATTTGTAGCAGTTGTGGTCAGAAGGGGCATATTAAGCCAGATTGTCCGAGCAAACCACCGGGAGGATGGCCTACCAAGGGAGGAGGACAAGCCAGTGGAGGAAATGGACAGCCTAATAAAGGGGGAAACAATGGTAAGAACAATAATGGCAAAAGAAACCGACCTACCGGAAAACTGAACTGTGCAACTCTCGAGGAGGTGGATAATTCGGAGTATGTAGTGATAGGTACGCTCAATATCCTTGCCAATCCCGGCAAAGTTCTATTTGATACTGGTGCAACTACTTCATTCATTTCTGAAGAATTTTGTGATAAGTTCGGGATTAGAAGGGCAACGTTAGAACGTCCTATGACCGTATTTACGGCAGGAGGGAATGTGATTGTACGCCACATAAAACTGAAGGGTTTCACAGCAAGTAAATCAAAAAAAATCTACGGATGCAAACAGGAAAGTCAAGATCTAATCTAGGAGATGCAAACAACGAGGGGGGATAAATGAGATCTTCATACCCTTGAAGATTCGCACAGCGGAATGTTCAAGGGAACGTGGTTTATGTAGTCGTACTAGCTTCTCCTCCTCGCGATCCGATCCGATCCAACACCGCAAGTGGCGATGCCTCCGAGAGATGCACACGTACGGCACCTCGACGTCTCCTCCTTCCGCGGTCCAGCAATTGGGGTGTAGAGATAGGTTGGATCTACAACACGACGGGTGGAGAGTTTCTGCGGCAGGGCTTCGCCTACGCGCAGTCGGGAGGGAGAGAGAGACGAGGGCAGCAGGGCGGCTAGGGCTTGAGGAGGTGTGTGTGGGGAGGGTGCGCCCCCAGCCCTCTTTATATAGAGGGGTTGGCGGCTGCCCCTTTCCCCTCCTCCAATCCTAGGGCCGGCGGCCATGGGGGAGGAGTGGGGGGCAAGTTTCCCCCCTCCTTCTAGAAGCTCTCCCTAGGGTTTCCCCTAGGGCTTGGCCGGCTGGGCCTATGGGGCCTTGTGCCCCTGGCCCAATGCGGCCAGGGCACTCCCTCGTAGGCCCACGCCCCCTCCTGACAAGTGGGGCCACGTTGGTCCCACTCCGGAAGGTTCTAGAAGCTTCCGGTACAATACCGAATAATCCGAAACACTTCCGAACTCCAAAAACTGCTTTGCCTTATATGAATCTTATTCTCCGGACCATTCTGGAACCTCTCGTGATGTCCCGGATCCCATCCGAGACTCTGAACAAAAACTCATAAACCAATTATCCATTCTATCCTAGCGTCGAGACACATTAAGTGTGTGACCCTGCGGGTTCGAGAATATGTAGACATGATCTTCTATCAATAATCAACAGCGGGGTCTGGAAACCCATATTGACTCCCACATACTCATCGATGATCATATCGGATGAACCACGATGCCAGGATTCAATTAATCCCATATACATATTCCCTTCGTCACACGATATTTTACTTGCCCGAGATTCGATCGTCGGCATCGGCATACCTAGTTCAATCTCGTTCACAGCAAGTACTTTACTCGTTCCATAATCCGATATCACTTTGTGATTAACTCCTTAACCACGTGCTTGCAAGCGGTGTTGATATTGATTACCGAGTGGGCCCGAAGTATATCTCTCCGACTTGGGAGGGACAAATCCCATCTCGATACATACAACCCAACAAGTACTTTCCGATCACCTGAGAGACACCTTTATGATCACCCTCTCATAGGATGACGTTTGATGACCTCAAAGCTTTCTTCCGCTACCAGGGAGTTGCATTATCTCATGGTCTAAGGAATACAATATTTGACATAAGAAAAAGCTTCGCAAAGATGAACACGATGACACGATCTAATTGCTCTGCTTGATTTGGGTCTGTCCATCATACCATTCTCCCAATGATGTGATCTCATTATTAATCGACAACTCATGTCTATGGTTAGGAAACCTTAACCATCATTAATCAATGAGCTAGTCCATAGAGGCGTACTAGGGACACGATGTTGTTCATAAACCATACAAGTATTAAAGTTTCCGCTTAATACAATTCTAACATGGAATATAAACTTTATCATGAACAAGAATTATAATAATAACATCTTTATTATTGCCTCTAGGGAATAATTCCAACAGTCTCCCACTTGCACTAGAGTCAATAATCTAGTTTAAATCTGGTAACAATCTAACACCCATGACACTAAGGTGCTGATCATGTTTTGCTCGTGGAAGAGGTTTAGTCAACGGGTCTGCGACATTTAGATCCGTATGTACTTTGCTAATCTTTAGATCTCCATCTGTTATATAATCTTGGATTATATGAAACTTGCGGTTGATATGCTTGGTATTTGGATGATATCTTGGTTCCTTAGCCAGTGCTATGGCGCTAGTGTTGTCACACAATATCTCCAGTGGGTCCAAGGCACTTGGAACCACACCAAGCTCAGTGATGAAGTTCCTGATCCAAACTCCTTCACTTGACGCTTCTGCAGGAGCCATGTATTCCCCTTCTACTATAGATCTCGCTATCACGCTTTGCTTGCAGCTTCTCCAGCTCACAGCTCCTCCATTCAAAATATAAACGTATCCCGTCTGAGATTTAGAATCATCCTTGTCGGTGTCAAAACTAGCATCGACGTAACCTTTTACGACGAGCTGTTCATCACCTCCATAGACTAAGAACATTTCTTTAGTCCTATTTAAGTACTTTAGGATGTTCTTCACGGCTGTCTAGTGTTCCACTCCTGGATCACTTTGGTATCTGCTCGTCAAACTAAGAGCATTGGACACATCCGGTCTAGTACACATCATGGCATACATGATAGAACTTATGGCCGAGGCATAAGGCACTTTGCTCATAGCTTCTCTATCGTTTACCGTAGCTGGACACTGAGCCCGGCTCAATATCTTACCAGACAACATAGGCACTGAACCTTTCTTTGCCTTATCCATTCTAAACCTTTTCAGAACTTTGTCTAGTTATGTACTTTGGCTTAAAGCTATCACGCGTCTTTGTCTATCTCTATAGATTTTGATTTCCAATATATAAGCAACTTCCCCTAGGTCTTTCATTGAAAAACATTTATTCAAATAACTCTTCACATCGTTAAGCATGTCAATGTCATTTCCAATAATCAATATGTCATCCACATATAGTACTAGGAATGTCACTGAGCTCCCACTCACTTTCTTGTAGATACAAGCTTCGTAGCAATTTGGAACAAATCCAAAGCTCTTGATCACTTGATCAAAACGAAGGTTCCAACTCCGAGATGCTTGCTTTAGTCCATAAATGGAACGCTGAAGTTTGCACACTTTATCAGCATCCTTAGGATTGACAAAACCTTCGGGTTGCATCATATACAACTCTTCATCAATGTTGCCATTGAGGAACGCAGTCTTGACATCCATCTGCCATATTTCATAATCATGAAACGCAACAATTGCTAATAAAATCCGAATGGACTTAAACATCGCTACGGGAGAGAAAGTCTCATCGTAGTCAACACCTTGAACTTGTCCAAAACCTTTCGCGACAAGACGTGCTTTATAGACAGTAACATTACCATCCGCGTCCGTTTTCTTCTTGAAAATCCATTTGCACTCAACGGCCTTTCGGTCGCTAGGAGGGTCCACCAAAGTCCATACTTGGTTTTCGCTCATGGATCCGAATTCGGATTTCATGGCCTCTAGCCATTTCTCAGAGTCTGGGCTCATCATCGCTTCTTCATAGTTTGCAGGTTCACTGTCATCTACTAACATGACAGTTAAGACAGGGTTGTCGTACCACTCAGGAGGGGCAGGCGACCTTGTCGACCTACGACGTTCAGTAGTAGCATCGTCCGAAGCTTCATGATCCTTGTCATTAGCTTCCTATATTGTTGGTGCGAGCGACCGGAACAATTTCAGGTGCTTGCGCTACTCTCCAACTCAAGAGAAGGTTCAACAACCTCGTCTAGCTCTACTTTCCTCCCACTCACTTCTTTGAGAGAAACTCCTTCTCAAGAAAGGATCCGTTCTTGACATAAACACTTTGCCTTCGGATCTGTGATAGAAGGTATACCCAATAGTTTCCTTAGGGTATCCTATGAAGACGCATTTATCCGCTTTGGGTTCGAGCTTGTCCGGCATCAACTTCTTGACGTAAGCTTCGCATCCCCAAACTTTAAGAAACAACAACTTAGGTGTAGCACCAAACCACAATTCATACGGTGTCGTCTCGACGGATTTAGATGGTGCCCTATTTAAAGTGAACGCAGCGATTTCTAATGCATAACCCCAAAATGATAACGGCATATCTGTCAGAGACATCATTGATCGTACCATATCTAATAGAGTTCGATTCCGGCGTTCAGACACACCATTGCACTGTGGTGTTCCGGGTGGCGTGAGTTGTGAAACTATTCCGCTTTCTTTAAGATGCGTGAGAAAATCATAACTCAAATATTCACCTCCACGATTGGATCGTAGAAATTTAATTTTTCTGTTACGATGGTTTTCCACTTCATTCTGAAATTCTTTGAACTTTTCAAACGTTTCAGATTTATGTTTCATTAAATAGATATACCCATATCTACTTAAGTCATCAGTAAAAGTGAGAAAATAGCGATATCCACTGCGCGTCGAAACACTCATTGGTCCGCATACATCGGTATGTATGATTTCTAACAAGTCCGTTGCTCGCTCCATTATTCCGGAGAATGGGGTTTTGATCATCTTGCCCATGAGGCACGGCTCGCACGTGTCAAATGATTCAAAATCAAGAGACTCCAAAAGTCCATCAGAATGGAGTTTCTTCATGCGTTTTACACCAATATGACCTAGACGGCAGTGCCACAAATAAGTAGTATTATCACTATCTACCTTGCATCTCTTAGCCTCAATGTTATGGATGTGTGTTTCATCTCTTTCGAGATTCAGAAGAAATAAACCATTCATAGCAGGTGCATGACCATAAAAGATGTTACTCTTATAAATAGAACAACCATTATTCTCCGATTTAAATGAATAATCGTCTTGCAATAAACACGATCCAGATATAATGTTCATGCTCAACGCAGGCACATAATAACATTTATTTAGGGTTTAAAACTAATCCCGAAGGTAAAACTAAGGAGAGCATGCCGACGGCCATCACATCAACTCTTGTTCCGTTGCCAACATGCATCGTCACCTCATCCCTTGCTAGCCGTCGTCTATTCCGTAGCTCCTGTTTCGAGTTACAAATATTAGCAACTGAACCAGTATCAAATACCCAGGCACTACAACGAGGGCTAGTAAGGAAAACATCAATAACATGTATATCAAATATACCTTTGATGGTGCCAGCCTTCTTGTCCGCTAAGTACTTTGGATTATGCTTAAAGGATCCTTGTCCTTGCAATAGAAGCACTCAAAGGTCCGGCTTAGGTCCGCATTTGAGCTTCTTCTCTAGGGCAACGCTTGCCGCCCTTCTTGAAGGGCTTCTTTGCACCCTTACCTTTATTAAAGCTGGGGGGCTTGTTGACCATCAACACATGATTATCTTTCTTGATGTCCACCTCCGCAGCTTTCAGCTTAGCGAAGAGCTCGGTGATCGTATCAGTGGAACCAATCTGATTATGAGTAACTACAAAACCTTTGTAGCTAGGAGGGAGTGATTGCAGAATCCTCACAATCTTGAGCTCCTCCGAATCTTGCACCAGCTTGCTCAAGTCGTTGAGTGTAGCCCGACATCTTAATGGCATGCTCACTAAGGGAACTCCCTTCCTCCATCTTGCAGTTAAAGAATTTCTCAGAGATCTCATATCTCTCAGAACGGGCCTGAGTCTGAAACATAGTTTTCAGTTCCTCAAGGATCTCAAAGGGCCCGGGGAAATCTTCAAAACGATTTTGAAGGTCCGATTCCATAGCAAACAACATGGTGCTCTTAATCACACCATAATCATCTTTGCTGATCGATAAATAGCTTTCTCATCACCGCGATCTACTGAGGGCGTCACCTAGCGCTTTCTCAAGGACATAGTCCTTTGTCCGCCAGAGATAATGATTCTCGATCATGGAACCTTGGTGAAGTTAGACCCATTGTTCTTAAGCTTTTCTTTCTCAGCAAAAACGTTGAAGTTGAAGTTGGACTTAGCCATTTGATCTACAAAATTTGCAAGTACAATTTAGACTATGTTCATGATAACTAGTTCAACTTAATCAAATTACTAGATGAACTCCCACTAAATTCAACATCCCTCAAGTTGTTTAGTGACATGATCCAAATTCACCACACCTAATCCGATCTTCACGAGAAGAGATGTGGTTTCAATGGTGGACAACAAGGTGTCGATCATATAATTCATATGACTCATGTTTAACCTTTCGGTTCGTGTGTTCTGAGGCCATGTCTGTACATGCTAGGCTCGTCAAGTCAAACCCAAGTATTTCCGCGTGTGCAAAACTGGCTTGCACCCGTTGTATGTGAACGTAGAGTTTATAGCACCCGATCATCACGTGATGCTTGAACACGATTTAACTTTCGCAACGGTGCATATATGGGGAGAACACAGTTTTATCTTGATCTTTAAGTGAGGAATCATCTTATAATGCTACCGTCGCGATCTAAGCATAATAAGATACATAAAAAGATAAACATCACATGCATATAATTTTATGTGACATGGTATAGCCAATCTCCGCGCAATGATCTCCATCTTGTGCGTGTCAGCATGATCTCCATCACTCCACCATGATTGCCTCCACCACGAATAGCAACTACAACTATTGCTAACTACTTAGCGATAAAGTAAAGCTATTACATGTATGATAAGAAGTTGACACACAGGTCATACACAATTATAAAGACAACCATATGGCTCCTGCCGGTTGTGTACTCATCGACATGCAAGTCGTGAAACATTACAAAACATGATCATTGCATACAACATACACATCACATCTTGGGCCATACCATATCATAGAAACACTCCCTGCAAAAACAAGTTAGACGCCTCTACTTTGTTGTTGCATGTTTTACGTGGCTTATGGGAGTAACAAGCTAAGAACGATTCTTACCTATGGAAAGCCACAATGGTGATATTATGGTTGCCAACATCCGGTGTAAATCCCATGACAACTATAGTGAGAGAAACTGGCATCCACCAGCCGCATGTGTGGAACAAGCCACACGTCAAGTGCGGAGCCGGTCTCGCGAACGAGGTCGCGTAAAGTTGGCCCGGAACGCTTCGATCTCACTATCCCGCGTCATAAGAAGTACACCAACAAGAGGCTTGCAACAGAAACCATCAACGCCCGCAACAAGCATGTTGCGTTCTACTCGTGAAACACATCTACGCATAGATCTAGCTCTGATACCACTGAAGGGTTTCGCAGCATAGTAAATCAAAAAAATTCTACGGATGCGAACAGGAAAGCCAAGATCTAATCTAGGAGATGCAAACAATGAGGGGGGATAGATGAGATCTTCATACCCTTGAAGATTCGCACAGCGGAACGTTCAACGGAACGTGGTTGATGTAGTCGTACTAGCTTCTCCTCCTCGCGATCCGATCCGATCCAACACCGCAAGTGGCGATGCCTCCGAGATATGCACACGTACGACACCTCAACGTCTCCTCCTTCCTCGGTCCAGCAAGTGGGGTGGAGAGATAGGTTGGATCTACAACACGACGGCGTGGTGCAAACGGTGGAGACTTTCTGCGGCAGGGCTTCGCCTACGCGCAGTCGGGAGGGAGAGAGAGAGGAGGGCAGCAGGGCGGCTAGGGCTTGAGGATGTGTGTGTGGGGAGGGTGCGCCCCCAGACCTCTTTATATAGAGGGGTGGGCGGCTGCCCCTTTCCCCTCCTCCAATCCTAGGTCCGACGGCCAAGGGGGAGGAGGGGGGGCAAGTTTCCCCCCCTCCTTCTAGAAGCTCTCCCTAGGGTTTCCCCTAGGGCTTGGCCGGCTCGGCCTATGGGGCCTTGTGCCCCTGGCCCAATGCGGCCAGGGCACTCCCTCGTAGGCCCACGCCCCCTCCCAACAAGTGGGGCCACGTTGGTCCCACTCCGGAAGGTTCTAGAAGCTTTCGGTACAATACCGAACAATCCGAAACACTTCCGAACTCCAAAAACTGCTTTGCCTTATATGAATCTTATTCTCCGGACCATTCCGGAACCTCTCGTGATGTCCCGGATCCCATCCGAGACTCCGAACAAAAACTCATAAACCAATTATTCATTCTATCCTAGCGTCGAGACACGTTAAGTGTGTGACCCTGCGGGTTCGAGAATATGCAGACATGATCTTCTATCAATAATCAACAGCGGGGTCTGGAAACCCATATTGACTCCCACATACTCATCGATGATCATATCGGATGAACCACGATGCCAGGATTCAATTAATCCCATATACATATTCCCTTCGTCACGCGATATTTTACTTGCCCGAGATTCGATCGTCGGCAGCGGCATACCTAGTTCAATCTCGATCACAGCAAGTACTTTACTCGTTCCGTAATCTGATATCACTTTGTGATTAACTCCTTAACCACATGCTTTCAAGCGGTGTTGATATCGATTACCGAGTGGGCCCGAAGTATATCTCTCCGACTTGGGAGGGACAAATCCCATCTCGATACATACAACCCAACAAGTATTTTCCGATCACCTGAGAGACACCTTTATGATCACCCTCTCATAGGATGACGTTTGTTGACCTCAAAGCTTTCTTCCGATACCAGGGAGTTGCATTATCTCATGGTCTAAGGAATACAATATTTGACATAAGAAAAAGCTTCACAAAGATGAACACGATGACACGATCTAATTGCTCTGCTTGATTTGGGTCTGTCCATCATACCATTCTCCCAATGATGTGATCTCATTATTAATCGACAACTCATGTCTATGGTTAGGAAACCTTAACCATCATTAATCAATGAGCTAGTCCATAGAGGCGTACTAGGGACACGGTGTTGTTCATAAACCACTCAAGTATTAAAGTTTCCGCTTAATACAATTCTAGCATGGAATATAAACTTTATCATGAACAAGAATTATAATAATAACATCTTTATTATTGCCTCTAGGGCATAATTCTAACAAAAACAAGATCAGGTTATCTCGATCTGTGGTTGTACATATTTCGCAGACCTTTATGTGACTCCTTTGAAGGGAATTGTAGTAGTGCTGGGTATGGATTGGATGATGGAACACGGAGCTCAGATTAATTGTGAGGAGAAAACTGTCTCAATCAAAACTCCAAGTGGAGCAAGGATAGTTTACCAGGCAGATAAACACAGTCATATCATGGTGGATCTGCAGTTGAATTCAATGAAGCAAGTTAAATTAGAAGAGATTCCTATAGTTAATGAATTCCAAGATGTTTTTCCAACGGAATTACCAGGAATGCCACCAGACCGGGAGATAGAGTTCACCATTGACCTAATACCTGGTACAACACCAATAGCTCAAGCACCATATAAAATGGGACCTAAAGAGTTGAAAGAACTCAAGGAACAAATTGATGAGTTAGCGGGAAAAGGATTTATACAGGAAAGTGTGTCTCCATGGGGAAAACCAGTAATCTTTGTGGATAAGAGAGATGGTGGAAGACGGATGTGTGGTGATTATAGAAATCTGAACAACATGACTATTAAGAATAAGTATCCTTTACCAAGAATTCAAGATTTGTTTGATCAAGTGAAAGGAGCTGGAGTATTTTCAAAAATTGATTTAAGATCTGGATACCATCAAATAAAAATCAAGCTAGAAGATGTTCCAAAAACAGCATTTGTCTCAAGATATGGACACCATGAGTATCTGGTAGTACCATTTGGTTTGACCAATGCACCAGCAATATTCATGAATCTGATGAACAAGATCTTCATGTCATATTTGGACAAGTTCGTCATCGTCTTTATTGGTGATATTCTGATATATTCCAAGGATAAGGAAGAGCATGCTAACCATTTGAGAATAGCATTGCAGACTTTAAGAGAACATAAGCTTTATGCTAAGTTCAGTAAGTGTGAGTTCTGGTTAGATGAGGTAGAATTCCTCGGTCATGTGATCAGTAAGGATGGAATTGCTGTGAATCCATCTAAAGTTCAGTCGGTACTAGAGTGGACTGCACCAACCAATGTGAAACAAATTCGAGGCTTCTTAGGAATGGCTGGTTATTATCGGAGATTCATTGAAGGTTTCTCCAAAATAGCCGGACCAATGACCAAATTATTAAGGAAGAATACAACATTCAAGTGGGATGAGAAGTATGAACCAAGTTTTCAAGAGTTGAAGACTAGATTAACCACATCACCAATCTTAGCAGTTCCTGAAACAGGGAAGGATTTCATTGTATATTGTGATGCATCTAAAGAAGGTTTGGGTTGTGTGTTAATGCAAGATCGGAAAGTGATTGCTTATGGTTCAAGACAATTGAAACCACATGAAGTCAACTATCCAACTCATGATTTAGAGTTAGCCGCGGTAGTCTTTGCGCTGAAAGGATGGAGGCATTTTCTTTATGGAGCCAGATGTGAGTTATACACTGACCATAAAAGTCTCAAGTACTTCTTCACTCAAAAGGAATTGAATATGAGACAAAAGCGTTGGTTGGAATTAATCAAGGATTATGATTTAACAATCAATTACACCCCAGGGAAAGCAAATGTTGTAGCAGATGCTTTAAGCAGAAAGAGTGCAGATATACAGCCAAGCAATAGAGAGTTACCAAAAGAGTTACAGATGGATTTGGAAAGATTAGAACTTCAATTCATCAGAACAGAGGTTCTTGGAGGATTAGCGACTATGCAATTAGTTGCAGAGCAGGACAGTGATCTTAAGCAATAAATTGTCAGACATCAAGAAGAAGATCCTTTTATTGCTGAGGAAATTCAGAGGATATCTCAAGGGCAAAAATCAGTTTTTTGCCTTGGAGATTATGGATCTTTATGGTTCCAAGATCGTCTATGTGTCCCAGATGTGACTGAGATCAGAAATGTCATACTCAAAGAAGCACATGATACCCCATATTCTATACATCCAGGGAGTACTAAGATGTATATGGATTTGAAAGAATTATTCTGGTGGAATAACATGAAAAGGTATATTGCTAAATATGTATCTGAATGCCATACTTGTCAAGGGTGAAAGCTGAACATCAAAATCCAGCAGGACCATTACAACCCTTAGAAATTCCTGAATGGAAGTGGGAGGAAATAGGTATGGACTTCATCACAGGGTTACCTATGACACCAAAAAGGAAGGATATGATATGGGTAATTGTGGACAGACTCACTAAGAGTGCACATTTTATTCCAGTGAATCAAAAGGATAATGCCGAGAAGTTAGTTGAAGTATATGTCAAAGAGATAGTAAGTAAGCATGGAGACCCAAAAAGATCGTAACTGATAGGGGATCAGTGTTTACTTCAGCATTTTGGAAGCAATTGCATGAAGCACTTGGTTCAAAGTTAGATTTCAGCATGGCATATCATCCTGAGATAGGAGGTCAAACTGAAAGAACAAATCAAATACTAGAAGACATGTTGAGAGCTTATGCACTAGATTTTGGAGGAACATGGGAAGATCACTTACCATTGGCAGAATTTTCTTATAACAATAGTTATCAGAGTAGTCTGAAGGCAGCCCCATATGAGATTCTATATGGAAGGAAGTGTAGATCACCAATATGTTGGTATGAACCTGGTAGCAACAAAGAATTTGCACCAGATTATATCAAGTAGAGACAAGACATCATTGATAAGATCAGGGATAGACTGAAAATAGCCCAGAGCAGGCAGGAAAGTTGTGCGGATCAAAGCCAAAGATCATGGCATCCAGAAGTGGGAGATATGGTCTATTTGAAAGTAAGTCCAATGAAAGGAGTAAAAAGATTCAGAGTTAAAGGAAAATTGAGTCCAAGATATATCGGACCATTCAAGATACTGAGTCAAAAGAGAACTATAGCCTATGCTTTAGAGTTACCATCAAGACTGGCCCAAGTGCATAATGTTTTCCATGTATGACAACTTCGCAAATGTTTGAAAGTTCCAGATGATGCAATAACACATCAAGAGATAGAACTACAAGCAGACCTGACTTATATTGAAAAGCCTTGTAAGATTCTGGAAGAAAACTAGAAAAGATTGAGGAACAGAGCAATCAAATATTGCAAGGTACAATGGGAACATCACCCTGAGAGATAAGCCACATGGGAGAAGGAAGAGGATTTAAGAAAAGCGTATCCAGAACTATTCAGGTACATCTCCACAAACTTCGGGACGAAGTTTAATTTGAGGGGGGAAGTCTGTAACATCCCAGTATATAGGATCTAACAAAGGGTAGATTTAGGAATATGAATTGTTGCATGCATTCATTTGTAAAAATGTGGGTAAAATTTTTGCCAAATAAAAACCTTGAGTGATCAATGTTTCTTTCTTACTTTGAGATTAGGTTTAGTCTTAAAGTAGGATTGCTATAAACTTTGATATGATCTTAAAGGAATTATGTGTGTTTTGAAATGAGTTTGGATTTTAAAACTGAAGTGTTTTATAATTTGAATGATTTTGATATAAGATTGGAATCTTAAATTAATTAAGAGAAAAGTATTATAACTTAAATCTTACCCAAAAACAATATTGAATATGAAATTCATTTCATTGGCACATAAACAAGTTACAAAGAATGTAACTACTAAAGCCATTTCAAAATTCACAAATTACAAAAAATAAAGAATAAGAATATTCTTTATTAATAATCATATAATCTTTATTATAATAAGTCAAATAAAGATTACAAGAAGGATAAAAGAAAATTTACAAAAGAATAAGAAAATTACATTTGTATATCTACTAACTAGCCTTCATCTAAATCTCCACTAAATCTTCATCTTTATCTTTATACATGCAAAACAAAGATTAAATATAAAACAAAATAAGATTAGTGTTAGCATACTTCTCTCAGATATGTCAGTGAGGTGCACTTGACAAACTCATCATTGAGAAATGTTAAAAAGGGGCAAGTTTCACCAATATGAAAGATTTCATCTTTCATAAATTCAAAGCCAGAATGCAAATTACAGCCAAAAGGATCAATTCACCTGCTAGGTGAAAGTAACCTCGTAATGGTAAGTTCAAAAATTCTGAACCTATCCACATGTGCATAGAAGGCACACAAGCTGGACACACACCAACATGCAAAGGGTGTGTTGTCGACCTCACAAGCACAGCCAATATCACAAAACCACATCACAGCCGTGGAGGAGCACATCAGTGCATCTCTCCACTGCACAACACACCAGCACAGCCAGGGTGAACAGCAGCCAAACCCAACCACCCAGATCAACCCAAACATCACCAGGATGGTGACATAAGGAGGTGGATAAATCTGGTGGATAGCAAGGTCAAGCCTAGAAGCTAGGAGGAACAGGCAAGCTCAAGAGCAAGCTTAGGAGCACAGCAAAAGCAGATGAAGATCCAAATCCAGATCAAGATCATCATCAATCTACTACATCCACATCAGAATTTGTGGTGAGCGTCATAAAACCATCACATGATTTCATCATATTATCTAAATAAAATCATGTGTTGCTTTATGAAATGATCTCTCAGTAATCACCCAAGAAATCAAACTCAGCCAAAAGAACTAAACCCTCAGACCAGCATCACTGGGTTTAGTGTTATTTGTGCAACTTAGATCAATTTCATTTGATCTTATCAGATCAGGGAACATCTCTCAAAGAGAGTAGCACCTCTAATCTTACAAGTTTCAAACAAACTAATACCCAACTAACTAGGAATTAAATCCTAGAGCCTCAGACCAACATCATAGGCAGTAAAGTTAATACAAGCTTTCATGCCAACTTTCCAGTATTAATCACAACCATTATCAAGCTAAGCCCAGAAATAAAACTCAATCACTTGTGTGCCAGATCATAATGGTATCACAAGGACAGGTTGTATATGAACTAAAACCAATCTTTGTTTAGATTCCTCATATAAAAGGGACAACCAATGAATATCATTTTCCTGAAGCCAAGTGCCAGGAATTAACCTTAAATCAAACTATACATCCACAGAAAATCATTACATGTAATGATTTGATTCAGTGTGTATAATCTCATACAAGCCAATATTATAATTGCAGTAAGCAACTACTGATAGGAACTACTGTTAGTATAAGCATTCTGACAGTAGAGTAAACTCTCAGATCAACAACATAATCCAATCAAGGATTTCATTGAAACACTAGCATAGATCATGGTGGATTACCACTAGAATAAATCTGACAGGCAACTAGCATCATCAAAACCACTACCAATCATTAACCACAGCAGACAATCATTTCCCATGATCAGATATGATCAACACTAGATCTAAAGCATCATAGATATGATCAACAGGGGGTTATGAACCCTAATCAGAGCAAGAACCCTAATCCAGAGATGAACCCAATCAGCACATAGTCACTCGGCATGAGAAGACACTAGATACACAAAGAGAGAATCATGGCAGTAGCATGGACAAACACCACAGAGACAACTTACCCGAGGTCCTCGCTGACGAATCGAAGAAGAGGAAGCAGGTGACAGTGGAGCACCGGAGGGACGCTGCAACCTGCACGCCATGGCGGCTGACAGCAGCCAAGACGAGCCCAAAGACACCATCAAGGGATAGCGGATCGGCGACGATAACACCTTTTCCTAACCCTAGGATTCTGGAATGGGGTGGACCTGACCACGGGGAAGCCCCGGAGTCAAATACAAGTGGATAGAATGAACGAGCGTCATCGACAACCCCAACTTGCACCACAGCGGTGGCCAGAACGGCTGACGGCGGCGGGAATCGATGGTGGCGGCATCGCCGGCCACGGGGTCGAGTCAGAGGAGGAGGGGATAAGGTCGAGGGAGAGAGGGGGCAGAGTGGGCTGGGTGGGCCAAAACCCTTCGGGGTGATATTTTTACCCTGCCATATTGGGCCACTCTGGCCCAATAAGCCCAAGGGACCAGCCCAAATTGTTTAATAAATCTTTTTGATCAATTGGAAAAGACCAAAATGCCCCTGACCTTAATAAAATTATAGAAAATAAAATAAAAATCCAAAAATTATAAATAATATATTTTTGGATTCACAATAATCCACTCTGTCCGAATAAAATAAGATATCAAATTTTGGACATTTAAATTTTTATAGGAATTTTGTAATTTGTATATTCTTTATGGAATTTTATAAAATTATTGAAAGATGATAAAAATTAATAAAAATCACTTTCATTAATTATTAATATTATAGTATTTATAAAAAATACTAAATAAATATTTAGTAATAAATTCAATGTATAATTAATAATTCCTAAAAGAATTATTAAATCAATAAAAGTCAAATAAGAAGGGAAATCAAATAAAATAATTCAATAGATGCAATAAAAAAATAATATTTATAAATGCTTTATTAAAAGGGCACCTTATATAGGGAAAATGCATATATAATTAAATAATGCATTACATTACTTGCATAATCACTTTGCTTCTTTAAATATTGTCCTTACCGGGCAATAATGATGTTTTTGTAGAACTAGAAGCTCAAGGTCCAAGGCAAGCATCAGACTTCACTACCTTGCCATCACAAGGCAAGTTCATCACTTGCTCATGTCCTTTGACGAGTCTTTATCAAAGTATTTGCAAATTGTGTGTTATCATATATGCTATAAAAGAAAGAAAATAATATTTTCATAAATAAAGAAATCATAGATATCATCCTAAGTGGTGATATAATGGAGCAATAGAACTTAGGGTTCTATTTGCAACAATGATGATCAAGTAGGAACTTAATAACCCCTGACATCAGTGATTCTAGCGCCGTATATTACGCGTTAGCCGTGAGATTTGGAATGGGGCAGAGAAGTCAGTTGTATCTTCTTCATCTCGCATGAAGGATGCGTGTCGTGGTCATTATCCTCGTAGCGTGCATATTAATTGGTAATTCGTAGAGGATATGCAGCATATGGGTGGGAACCCTCATGGATAGTTTTGGCATCTAACAGTTTGTATAAACCATTGCCGTAATTCATTATGTGGGCATGGTGTACACCAAGGAGGCATGCGGGGTTGTGAAGGGCGCAGTGATTGGCTTGGACCAACTATTGGGCCCCACATCATGGAATTGTGGAC
The DNA here is from genome assembly GCA_023614405.1 of Avena insularis. Taxonomy (NCBI): domain Eukaryota; kingdom Viridiplantae; phylum Streptophyta; class Magnoliopsida; order Poales; family Poaceae; genus Avena; species Avena insularis. The sequence continues at coordinate 431,357,723 of CM042685.1, read as the reverse complement.
GGGAAAGTACGCCCGGTTGTGCAACAAGGAGTTGATCTCTCATGGGTAAAGTAACGCACCTCTGTAGAGTGTAAGAATTGTAACTTGTTACTCCCTGTTCCGGGAAGGAGCTACGAACGCGGCAGGAAAGGAACTCCATGAAAGTTCTGGTCAACCTGTGAAGGCTGATTGTCATAGTTTTTCGGAATAAAATCAATCTTTGAAGAAAGATTTACATAAACTACATAGTGCCAAGGATTTATCATCCGAGGTGGTAGCTAGAGCATCAAACTTCCCACCTTGCATATAATGAACTTGTTGGGTAACGCTGTTACTCATTCTTTCCTTTGATCCCTTGCTTAGACTCTGAGGATCCCGAAGACGTGCCAATGTATGAAGCCGAATGCCAAGAAGATGTGTTCTACGAAGAACCTGATCTATCCGGAGGAGTTGAAGGCGTGGACTATGAGATCCGCTACGGGGTCGATGAGAACGAGTCCAATTAAGTATCTAGTTAGTAGTAACTAAAGGAGTCGAGCAACATGAACTCTATAGAATAAACTGTTGAGCCCCACTCCTAGTCGGAGTTGTTACTTTTAAATTTCCGCTGAACACTTTATATTTGGTTTGTAAGTTGGATCTTTTGGAAGTCTTGAACTTCCGGTATTGTAATAATAATAATGTGTGTACTTTTGTAATATGGACCCGCAATGTTTCTGTTGTACCACTCTGAGGGATGTGATATTTACGGAATGGTGTTCTGTGGTGAAGGGTTTCACGGCATAGTAAATCAAAATTTTCTACGGATGCGAACAGAGGGAAGCCAAGATCTAATCTAGGAGATGCAAACAACAAGATAGATTGGATTAGATCTTCATACCCTTGAAGATTCGACAACTAACGCTCGTTTGAACGTGGGTGATGTAGTCGATTTCGCTTCTCCTCCTCGATCCGATTCGATCTAGCACCACAAGTGGCGATGCCTCCATGAGATGCACACGTGCAGCACTGACGATCCTCCTTCCTTGGTCCAGCAAGTATGGTGGAGAGATGGGTTGATCTACAACGCCACGGGCGGTGCAATTGGTGGAGAGTTTCGCAGCAGGCTTCGCCACACGCAATGGGAGGGAGAGAGGAGGGCAGGCGACTAGGCTTGAGGGAAGGTGTGTGGGTGCGCCCAGCCCTATATATAGAGGGGTGGGCGCCAGCCCTAACCCCTCCCCCAAGCCCTAGGCCGGCGGCCAAAGGAGGGAGGAGTGGGGGGCAAGGAAACCCCCCCTTCTAGAAGGTCCAATTAGGGTTTATCCCTTGTTTGGCCGGCTGGGCCCTATGGGGCCTTGTGACCCTGGCCCAATGCGGCCAGCGCACTCCCTCATAGGCCCAGGCCCCCTCCTGGAAGGTGGAGCCACGTTGGTCCCCTTCCGGAAGGTTCTAGAAGCTTCCGGTACAATACCGATTAACCCGGAACAATTCCGAACTCCAAAAACTGCACTGCCTTATATGAATCTTATTCTCCGAACCATTGAACCTCGTGATGTCCCGGATCCCATCCGAGACTCCGAACAAAAACTCATAAACCAATTATCCAATCTATCCTAGCGTCGAGACACGTTAAGTGTGTGACCCTTCGGGTTCGAGAATATGCAGACATGATCTTCTAACAATAATCAACAGCGGGGTCTGGAAACCCATATTGACTCCCACACATTCATCGATGATCATATCGGATGAACCACGATGCCAGGATTCATTCAATCCCATATATATATATTCCCTTCGTCTCGTGATATTTTACTTGCCCGAGATTTGCACTGGCCATACCTAGTTCAATCTCGTTCACAGCAAGTACTTTACTCGTTCCGTAATCCGATATCACTTTGTGATTAACTCCTTAACCACATGCTTGCAAGCGTTGTTGATATCGATCACCGAGTGGGCCTGAAGTATATCTCTCCGACTTGGGAGGGACAAATCCCATCTCGATACATACAACCCAACAGATACTTTACGATCACCTAAGAGACACCTTTATGATCACCCTCTCATAGGATGACATTTGATGACCTCAAAGCTTTCTTCCGATGCCAGGGAGTTGTATTATCTCATGGTCTAAGGAATACAATATTTGACATAAGAAAAGCTTCGCAAAGATGAACACGATGACACGATCTAATTGCTCCGCTTAGTTTGGGTCTGTCCATCACATCATTCTCCCAATGATATGATCTCATTATTAATCGACAACTCATGTCCATGGTTAGGAAACCTTAACCATCATTAATCAATGAGCTAGTCCTTAGAGGCGCACTAGGGACACGGTGTTGTTCACAAACCACACAAGTATTAAAGTTTCCGCTTAATACAATTCTAGCATGGAATATAAACATTATCATGAACAAGAATTATAATAATAACATCTTTATTATTGCCTCTAGGGCATAATTCCAACAGTCTCCCACTTGCACTAGAGTCAATAATCCAGTTTACATTTGGCAACAATCTCACACCCATGGCACTGAGGTGCTGATCATGTTTTACACGTGGAAGAGGTTTAGTCAATGGATCTACGACATTCAGATCTGTATGTACTTTGCTAATCTTCAGATCTCCATCTGCTATATAATCTCAGATTATATGAAACTTATGTTGATATGCTTGGTCTTTGGATGATATCTTGGTTCCTTAGCGAGTGCTATGGCGCCAGGTGTTGTCACACAAAATCTCCAAAGGGGTCCAATGCACTTGAACCACGCCAAGCTCGTGATGAAGTTCTGATCCAAACTCCTTCACTTGACGCTTCGCAGCAGCCATGTATTCCGCTTTCATCAGAGATCCCGCGATCACGCTTTGCTTGCAGCTTCTCCAGCTCCACAGCCTCCTCCATTCAAAATATACACGATCCCGTCGAGATTTAGAATCATCCTTGTCGGTGTCGAAACTAGCATCGACGTAACCTTTACTGACGAGTTGTTCATCACCCCATAGACTAAGAACATTTCTTTAGTCCTATTTAGGTACTTTAGGATGTTATTCACGGCTGTCCAAAGGTTCCACTCTGGATCACTTTGATATCTCGTCACAAACTAAGAGCATTGGACACATCCGTCTAGTACACAAAGATGGCATACATGAAAGAACCTATGGCTGAGGCATAAGGCACTTTGCTCATAGCTTCCCTATCATTTATCAGCTGGACACGAGCCTTCCTCAATATCTTACCCGACAACATAGGCAATCGAACCTTTCTTTGCCTTATCCATTCTGAACCTTTTCAGAACTTTGTCTAGGTATGTACTCTGGCTTAAAGCTATCAGGCGTCTTTGTCTATCTCTATAGATTTTGATGCCCAATATATAAGTAGCTTCACCTAGGTCTTTCATTGAAAAACACTTGTTCAAATAACTCTTCACATCGTTAAGCATGTTAATGTCAATTCCAATAATCAATATGTCATCCACATATAGTACCAGAAATGTCATCGAGCTCCCACTCACTTTCTTGTAGATACAAGCTTCCTAGCAATTTGGAACAAATCCAAAGCTCTTGATTACTTGATCAAAACGAAGGTTCCAACTCCGAGATGCTTGCTTCAGTCCATAAATGGAACGCTGAAGTTTGCATACTTTATCAGCATCCTTAGGATCGACAAAACCTTCGGGTTGCATCATATACAACTCTTCATCAATGTTGCCATTGAGGAACGCAGTCTTGACATCCATCTGCCATATTTCATAATCATGAAACGCAGCAATTGCTAATAAAATCCGAATGGACTTAAACATCGCTACGGGAGAGAAAGTCTCATCGTAGTCAACACCTTGAACTTGCCAAAAACCTTTTGCGACAAGTCGTGCTTTATAGACGGTAACATTACCATCCGTGTCCGTTTTCTTCTTGAAGATCCATTTGCACTCAACGGCCTTTCGGTCGCTAGGAGGGTCCACCAAAGTCCATACTTGGTTTTCGCTCATGGATCCCAATTCGGATTTCATGGCTTCTAGCCATTTCTCGTAGTCCGGCTCATCATCGCTTCCTCATAGTTCGTAGGTTCACCGCCTTCTACCAAAAGACATTCAAGACAGGCTGCATTACCACTCAGAGGGCACGCGACCTTGTCGACCTGCGACGCTCAAGAGCAAAGATCGTCCAAGCTTCATGATCCTTGTCATTAGCTTCCTCTATTGTTGGTGCGGCGCACCGAACAATTTCAGGTGCGCTACTCTCAATTCAAGAGAAGGTTCAATAACCTCGCCTAGCTCTACTTTCCTCCCACTCACTTCTTTCGAGAGAAACTCCTTCTCAAGAAAGGAACCGTTTTCATGCATAAACACTTTGCCTTCGGTTCTGTGATAGAAGGTATACCCAATAGTTTCCTTAGGGTATCCTATGAAGAAGCATTTCTCCTCTTTGGGTTCGAGCTTGTCCGGCATCAACTTCTTGACGTAAGCTTCGCAGCCCCAAACTTTAAGAAACGACAACTTAGGTTTAGCACCAAACCACAGTTCATATGGTGTCGTCTCAACGGATTTAGATGGTGCCCTATTTAAAGTGAATGCAGCGGTTTCTAATGCATAACCCCAAAATGATAACGGCAAATCAGTAAGAGACATCATTGATCGGACCATATCTAATAGGGTTCGATTCCGGCGTTCAGACACACCATTGCGCTGTGGTGTTCCGGGTGGCGTGAGTTGCGAAATGATTCCGCTTGCCTTAAGATGCGTGAGAAAATCATAACTCAAATATTCACCTCCATGATCGGATCGTAGAAATTTAATTTTTCTGTTACGATGGTTTTCCACTTCATTCTGAAATTCTTTGAACTTTTCAAACGTTTCAGATTTATGTTTCATTAAATAGATATACCCATATCTACTTAAGTCATCAGTAAAAGTGAGAAAATAGCGATATCCACTGCGCTTCGAAACACTCATCGGTCCGCATACATCGGTATGTATGATTTCCAACAAGTCCGTTGCTCGCTCCATCATACCGGAGAACGGGGTTTTGATCATCTTGCCCATGAGGCATGGTTCGCATGTGTCAAATGATTCAAAATCAAGAGACTCCAAAAGTCCATCAGAATGGAGTTTCTTCATTCGTTTTACACCAATATGACCTAGACGACAGTGCCACAAATAAGTAGTATTATCACTATCTACTTTGCATCTCTTAGCCTCAATGTTATGGATGTGTGTTTCATCCATTTCGAGATTTAGAAGAAATAAACCATTCACAATAGGTGCATGACCATAAAAGATGTTACTCATATAAATAGAACAACCATTATTCTCCGATTTAAATGAATAACCGTCTTGCAATAAACAAGATCCAGAAATAATGTTCATGCTCAACGCAGTACATAATAACATTTATTGAGGTTTAAAACTAATCCCGAAGGTAAAACTAAGGAGAGCGCGTCGACGGCCATCACATCAACTCTTGATCCGCTACAACGCCAAGATCGTCACATCATCCTCTAAGTCAGCCGTCATTCCGTAGCTCTGCTTCGAGGTACAAATATTAGCAACGAACCAAAGATCAAATACCCGTGCACTACAACGAGGGCTAGTAAGGAAAACATCAATAACATGTATATCAAATATACCTTTGATGGTGCCAGCCTTCTTGTCCGCTAAGTACTTCAGACGATTCGCCCAAAGTGACCCTTGTCCTTGCAATAGAAGCACTCAAAGGTCCGGCTTAGGACCAAACCTGAGCTTCTTCTCAGCAGGGGCAACGCGCTTGCCGCCGCCTTTCTTGAAGGGCTTCTTTGCACCCTTACCTTTCTTGAAGGTGGGGGGCTTGTTGACCATCAACACATGATTATCCTTTTTGATGTCCACCTCCGCAGCCTTCAGCTTTGCGAAGAGCTCGGTGATCGTATCAGTGAAACCAATCTGATTATGAGTCACTACAAAACTTTTGTAGCTAGGAGGGAGTGATTGCAGAACCCTGTCAATCTTGAGCTCCTCTGAATCTTGCGCGATCTAGTTGCTCAAGGCGTTGAGTGTAGCCCGACATCTTAATGGCGTGCTCACTAACGGAACTCCCTTCCTCCATCTTGCAGTTAAAGAACTTCTCAGAGATCTCATATCTCTCAGAACGGGCCTGAGTCTGAAACATGGTTTTCAGCTCCTCGAGAATCTCAAAGGGCCCGGGATAGTCGTCATGATTTTGAAGGTCCGATTCCATAGCAAACAACATGGTGCTCTTAATCACACCATAATCATCTTTGCGCGACTGATAGACAGCTTTCTCATCAGCCGGCGCAGTAGCAGCAGGGGTTTCACCTAACGCATTCTCAAGGACATAGTCCTTTTGACCGCCAGAGAGAATGATTCTCAGATTGCGGATCCAGTTGGTGAAGTTAGACCCATTGTTTTTAAGCTTTTCCTTCTCAGCAAAAACGTTGAAGTTGAAGTTGGACTTAGCCATTTGATCTACAATATTTGCAAGTACAAATTAGACTATGTTCATGATAACTAGTTCAACTTTTAATCAAATTACTAGAAGAACTCCCACTAAATTCAACATCCCTCAAGTTGTTTAGTGAACACCATCCAAATTCACCACACCTAATCCGATCTTCACGAGAAGAGATGTGGTTTCAATGGTGGACAACAAAGTGTCGATCATATCATTCATATGAATCATGCTTAACCTTTCGGTTCATGTGTTCCGAGGCCATGTCTGTACATGCTAGGCTCGTCAAGTTAGACCCAAGTATTTCCGCGTGTGCAAAACTGGCTTGCACCCGTTGTATGTGAACGTAGAGTCTATAGCACCCGATCATCACGTGATGCTTGGACACAACGAACTTTCGCAACGGTGCATACTTGGGGAGAACACAGTTTTTATCTTGATCTTTAAGTGAGGAATCATCTTATAATGCTACCGTCACAATCTAAGCATAATAAAATACATAAAAGGATAAACATCATATGCATATAACTTTATGTGACATGGTATAGCCAATCTTCGCGCAATGATCTCCATCTTGTGCGTGTTGGCATGATCTCCATCACTCCACCATGTTTGCCTCCACCATGAATAGCAACTACAACTATTGCTAACTACTTAGCGATAAAGTGAAACTATTACATGGCGTATAAGAAGTTGACACACAGGTCATACACAATTATAAAGACAACCATATATTCCTGCCGGTTGTGTACTCATCGACATGCAAGTCGTGAAACATTACAAAACATGATCATCGCATACATTATACACATCACATCTTGGGCCATACCATATCACAGAAAACACTCCCTGCAAAAACAAGTTAGACGCCTCTACTTTGTTGTTGCATGTTTTACGTGGCTTATGGGAGTAGCATGCTAAGAACGATTCTTACCTACGGAAAGCCACAACGGTGATATTATGGTTGCCAAACTCCGGTGTAAATCCCATGACAACTATAGTGAGAGAAACTGGCATCCACCAGCCGCATGTGTGGAACAAGCCACACGTCAAGTGCGGAGTCTCGCGAACGACGTCACATAGGTTGGCCTGGACCGCTTCAATCTCACTATCCTGGCCATAAGAAGAACACAAACAAGAGGCTTGCAACATAAAACATCAACGCTCCAAGAACAACCATGTTATGCTCTACTCGTGAAACACATCTACGCATAGATCTAGCTCGATACCATCAAGGGTTTCGCAGCATAGTAAATCAAAATTGTCTACGGATGCGAACAGGGAAGCCAAGATCTAATCTAGGAGATGCAAACAACAAGAGAGATTGGATTAGATCTTTATACCCTTGAAGATTCAAAGGAACGCGAAATATCTGAGGGGTGATGTAGTCGATTAGTTGCTCGCTTCCTCCCTCACGATCCGATCCGATCTAGCACCACAAGTGGCGATGCTTCCGTGAGATGCACACGCAGCACGACTCGACGTCTCCTCCTTCCTTGGTCCAGCAAGTATGGTGGAGAGATGGGTTGATCTACAACGCGACGGCGGTGCACCAGGGAGAGGAGAGGAAGCAGGCTTCGCCACACGCAATGGGAGAGGAGAGAGAGGAGGGCAAAGAAGCTAGACTTGAGGGGAAGGTGGGGGGTGGTGTGCCCCAGCCCTCTATATATAGAGGGGTGGGCGCCTGCCCTAACCCCTCCCCCAAGCCCTAGGCCAGCGGCCAAAGGAGGGAGGAGTGGGGGGCAAGGAACCCTCCCCCCTTCTAGAAGGTCCAATTAGGGTTTATCCCTTGTTTGGCCGGCTGGGCCCTATGGGGCCTTGTGACCCTGGCCCAATGTGGCCAGGGCACTCCCTCATAGGCCCATGCCCCCTCCCGGAAGGTGGAGCAACATTGGTCCCCTTCCGGAAGGTTCTAGAAGCTTCCGATACAATACCGATTAACCCGGAACAATTCCGAACTCCAAAAATTGCACTGCCTTATATGAATCTTATTCTCCGGACCATTATGGAACCTCTCGTGATGCCCTGGATCCCATCCGAGACTCCAAACAAAAACTCATAAACCAATTATCCAATCTATCCTAGCGTCGAGACACGTTAAGTGTGTGACCCTTCGAGTTCGAGAATATGCAGACATGATCTTCTAACAATAATCAACAGCGGTGTCTGGAAACCCATATTGACTCCCACACATTCATCGATGATCATATCGGATGAACCATGATGCCAGGATTCATTCAATCCCATATATATTCCCTTCATCTCGCGATATTTTACTTGCTCGAGATTTGATCGTCGGTACCGTCATACCTAGTTCAATCTCGTTCACAACAAGTACTTTACTCATTCCGTAATCCGATATCACTTTGTGATTAACTCCTTAACCACATGCTTGCAAGCGTTGTTGATATCGATCACCGAGTGGGCCCGAAGTATATCTCTCCGACTTGGGAGGGACAAATCCCATCTCGATACATACAACCCAACAGATACTTTCCGATCACCTGAGAGACACCTTTATGATCACCCTCTCATAGGATGACGTTTGATGACCTCAAAGCTTTCTTCCGATACCAGGGAGTTGTATTATCTCATGGTCTAAGGAATACAATATTTGACATAAGAAAAGCTTCGCAAAGATGAACACGATGACACGATCTAATTGCTCCGCTTAGTTTGGGTCTGTCCATCACATCATTCTCCCAATGATATGATCTCATTATTAATCGACAACTCATGTCCATGGTTAGGAAACCTTAACCATCATTAATCAATGAGCTAGTCCTTAGAGGCGCACTAGGGACACGGTGTTGTTCACAAACCACACAAGTATTAAAGTTTCCGCTTAATACAATTCTAGCATGGAATATAAACATTATCATGAACAAGAATTATAATAATAAATTTTTTATTATTGCCTCTAGGGCATAATTCCAACATGTGGATGTCATGTTAACGACTATAGTGTACTACACATGAAGTGGTATGCTGGGTCACCGCACCTGCTGTTGGAGATATGCCCTAGAGGCAATAATAAATATAGTATTAACAAGGAAACATTAATACTTGTGTGATTTGTAAACTAAAATAGAGTCCCTGGTAAAGCCTCTTTATAATACTAGCTTGTTGGTTAATAAATGATTGTGGTTTCCCTATCATGAACATTGAGATGTTATTAACAACAAGATCATATCATTAGGAGAATGATATGGTGGACATACTCCTATAGATAAGCGTAGCATAAAGATCAAGTCATTTTAATATTTCAATTGCTATATGCTTTCTGATACATAGTAACCTAAGTCCTTCGACCATGAGATCATGCATATCACCTTCACCGGAAGGATGCTTTGATGACATCAAACACCACACCGTAACTGGGTGGCTATAAAGTGGCATTGAGTGTTCGGAAAGTATTGGTTGAGACACATGGATCAAGAGTGGGATTTGTCCATCCATATGACGGATAGATATACTCTGGGCCCTCTCGGTGAAATGTCATCCAATTAGCTTGCAAGCATGTGACTGGCTCACAAGGGATCACATATCACGGGAACGAGAAAAGAGTACTTATCGAGAAGGTTGAACTAGGTATGCAAAGATACCGACGATCATAACCTCGGATAAGTAAACTATCATGAGACAAAGGGAAATTGGTATAGTATGTAAGTGGTTCATTCGATCGCAAAGTAATCGTAGAAATATGTGGTAGCCATATGAATTTCCAGATTCCTCTATTGGTTATTGTTCGGAGAAGTGTCTCGATCATGTCCGCATAATTCACGAACCGTAGGGAGACACACTTAAGGATTCGACATTGTTTGAGTAGTTATGGAATGATGAGTAAGAGACCGAATGTTGTTAGGAGTCTCGGATGGGATCCGGGATATCACGAGGACATCCGGAATGGTCCGGAGAATAAGATTCATATAAGGAAAGTCCTGATTCGGGGTTGGAGAATGGTTCCGGTGTTTTCATCGGGAATGTTCTAGAAGGTTCCGTAATGTCCGGCACTCCGGAGGGGAAGGGTACATGAATGTGTCATATCATGTTGGAATGATTGCATCATGTACTAGGTGTCATCGCTGAACAAAATAAAGGGTTTAATCAAATCCTAGTTTGAAAAGTCAAACGCCAATTTGAAAAGTCAAACGGCTATTTTGTGAGGTGGAGGGGAAGTAGGAAACCTACTTGGGGAGGAGTTCCTCCCCTCCACCACCGACCCACTTGGGATCCGAGTTGGGGAGGGACTCCCCTCCCCTTGGCCGGCGCCTCCCACCTATATAAGGAGGGGCAGGGCTGCCCCTCCTAGCACACAAGTTGCCCTCCTCTAAACCCTAACCCTAGCCACCGCCCACCATAGCCGCCGCCTAGGGCATCTCACCGCCGCCTAGGGCAAACCCTAGCCGCCGGCCTTGCCCCCTCCTTGGTGTGTCTAAACCCTAGATCGCCGAGGATCTCTCTCATAGTCCACCATACTCGCACCGGCTTAAGGCGAAGCCCTGCGAGATCTCCCCTCTACTTCCGGTACCACGCCGTTGTGCTGCCGAAATCGCGAGGATAGTGCTACAACCTCCGCTGCCTACTGGAACAAGGGAGAGGAAGGTCTTCACGAAAATTAACGCAGTGACCGATCATGAAAGCGCTGCCGGAACGCAGCGCCGGAAGGATCATCTACGCGATCTTGAGATCGGGAAGAGTACGACTACAACACCCACGAGAATCCGCTCTTGTTAAACACTTTGGAATCTTCGAGGGTGAGTTATTCCATTGACTCGTTGCTACAATCTAGTAGATAGATCTTGGCTTGTTTGTTTGTATGCGGTAGAATTTTTTTGTTTTCCATGCTATGAAACCCTACACCCGCGCACCCCTCCGGTGTCTCTCTCTGATGGAGATCAGGTCTCCAAGGCCCTCGCTGCAGCCAAGGGGACCGAGGACGCACCTGACGCCGAGAAGATCGCTGCCGCCGAGAAGGACGCCACGGCCGAGAAGGACAAGCTCACCCTCCTCTCCGCCGCCCACGCATTTGGCTCCGGGTCGAGCGCGGGGTCTTTCTCCCTGACCTCGCTGCACGCCCAAGTCGTCGGTCTATCCTCCATCAAGGGGCACGTCCCCGTCGAGCTCGCGCTTGACACTGACGTCCATCGTCAGTGGCGCACCTTATTCCGCGCCGCGTGCCGGAAGTACGCCCTACTGGATCACCTCGACACCGACGCCCCTGCCACGCCGACCCCAGAGTGGTCTCTCCTCCATGCCACGGTCGTCTCATGGCTCTATGGATCTGTCTCGCTCAGTATCCTTGACGCCGTCATGACACCTGGCGACGATCCCCTCGCCATCGAGCTTTGGACCCGCATCAACGGCCTCTTCAACGACCACAAGATCAATCGCCAACTCCACCTCACGGCCGAGCTAGGCGATGTCAAGATGGGCGAGATGAGCATGACCGACTATCTTCAGAAGGTCAAGTCACTCTCCGATGGACATGCGGATCTTGGTTCCCCTGTTGATGATGCTGAGATGGTGATCCACTGCCTCAACGGCCTCTCCGAGCAGTATGAGTCCGCTGCCGATCTGATCTCCCTCATGCCTGGGGTTAGTTTCGCGCAGTGCCGCTCGTTGCTCTCGCTTCAGGATATGAAGCGGAAGAATCATCGCGCCCGCCACACGGACACGGCCCTCTTTGCCAACGCTGGCAACTCTGGCAAGAGCACCGGCAAGGGAAAGAACAAGAAGAAGAAGAACGCCACTGACGCCGCCAAGGATGCCGCGCCCCCACAGGCGCCCGCGCCCCTAGCTGCGCCGCCCGCCGCCCCTCCTTCTTGGCCGTCCCCGCAGCATCCCTGGAACGGTGCCATCCAGATGTGGCCGTACGACCAGGGTGCCGTGCTCGGCAGGCAGCAGCCCGCCTACGCCCCGCCTCCCAGCTACATGCCGAGGCACGCTCCGGAGGTGTAGGCGTTCTATGCTCATAACCCGTATGGTATGACGCCGCTTAGCCGCCCATGGACTCGGTGCCCCGGCGTCTCCGGCACCTTCGTCGGCCTCCTGGGATCAGGCCGCGCTGATGAACCAGTTCCAGACCATGGGACTGCAAGCACCCAGGGAGTGGGTGATGGACACCGACGCTTCCTCTCACTTCGCCTCCGATTCCGGTATGCTCACCTCTGTGTCTCCTCCTTCTTCCTCTCGACGTGTTGTCATTGTCGGTAACGGTTCCACCCTTCCGATCACCGGTACTGGGCATGCACGTCTCCCTATCTCTACTTCCACGCGCCCTCTTTACCTTCGTAATGTCTTAGTTGCTCCTACCACTGTCAAAAACCTTTTGTCAGTTCTCTATTGATAATCGTGTCTCTGTCGAATTTGACCCTCTTGGATTTTCTATGAAGGACATTCTAACCAGGACCGAGATTCTTCGCTGCAATAGCTTTGTACCTCTCTACTCCATCCGCCCTTCATCCACCAGCCAGCCATCTACCTTCCTCATCGTAGATCCTGCACTTTGGCACCGCCGGCTTGGGCATCCTACGTGGCTAGTCATGGAGACTTTAGCTCGCTCTTCTATTATTCCTAGGGAAAAGAATAAAAGTAGCTTGTGTCATGCGTGTCAGTTAGGTCGTCATATTCGTCTTCCTTTCTCTTCTACCAATTGTGTAACTACTACTCCGTTTCATATAATTCACTATGATTTGTGAACATCTCTTGTTGAGAGTATTTCTGGATTTAAGTATTACCTTGTGTGTCTCGATGATTTTACTCAGTATGCATGGGTCTATCCTCTTCGGGCTAAGTCAGAAGTTTTCTCTCACTTGTCGTCCCTTCACGCTCTTGCACTCATCCAGTTTAGTACGCGCTTTCAGGATATTCAGTGTGACAACGATCGCGAGTTTGATAATTCCCAACTCTATTCTTTTGCCCAGCACCATGGAATTGCACTCCGCTTTTCATGTCCATACACTTCTCAACAGAATGGTAAATCCGAACGCATTATTCGCACTCTCAGTGACATTACTCACATACTTCTTGTTCAAGCTAGCATGCCGCCTCGTTTCTGGGTTGAGGCCCTTAACACAGCCGTTCTGTTGTACAATCGGCTTCCTTCCAAGGCAATTTTGGATCGTGTTCCCTTCCGTGCTTTACTTGGCATAGATCCTGCTTACGCTGGTCTTAGGGTCTTCAGATGTTTATGCTACCCCAACACCACCGCCGTTGCGCCGCACAAACTTGTGCCGCGCTCCGTTCCCTGCGTGTTCCTTGGCTATCCATCCCGGCATCATGGCTATCGCTGCCTTGATCGCTCCACCCAAAGATCATCATCTCTCGCCATGTTGTGTTCGATGAGTCCATGTTTCCCTTTGCCTCCACTCCGTCTGCGCCGTCCCCTACTCCCTCCCTGCACTCGTATGATTTTTTGCAGGAACCTGAGCCACTGTGATGTGAGCTCGGTTTACATGACACAGAATCATGTACATCATCAGCGCACCAAGCATGTGGAGATCGACTTGCATTTTGTACGAGATCGCGTCACCACCGGCGAGGTCCGGGTTCTACACGTTCCGAGTTCTTCCCAGTTTGCGGACATTTTTACCAAGGGACTACCGTCGCCTCTCTTTTTGGATTTTCGGACAGTCTTAACATTCGTCGACGTCCGTTTACGACTGAGAGGGGTGTTAGAATATATAACCATATTGTATTTGTATAGATATATGGTTGTATATGTGTAGTCTATGTATAACTGTCCGTGTATTGTACGGTACGGACTCTAGCCTTGTAAGTCTATATAATGAGTAATACAAGGCACCACAATGTGTGATTTCCCCTATCTTACGATAAATACCGATTGTAGACTGTTTTACTACTACCGACCTCACACTAAACCAGACATCTATTATGTGTGTCTTTACTAGCTAACAAGGCATGGATTGTTCTACTTATTGATAAGTTTGTTTTCTAAAAGGTAAATTGGAAATTTGTCCGAGGGAAATTCTACTTATGGAAATTGGAGTAGCACAAGTTGGAAGGCCTTTTTGTAGTTGCAAGCATCGAATGCCAGTGGCGATCACTGGCCATATACGATCAACTTGCAACACTTCAGAATTTTAAATTTGGAGTGGACACTTTAGAATCTTAATAAAAAATTAAGAGCGAAAAATGTTCACGTCTTGCGATCCACTTATCTGTCTTTCTTATCCACAACGACAATTGTACTATGAACTGAAGTTTTTTTTTTTTTTTGGAGAGGCCATGAACTGAACTTCTTGTTGCTCTCTTTTTCTTTCTGTGAGAAAACTGTAACACGTTACGACTAACTAGCACGCATTCACGTTACCCAGACAGATTTTAAGAAAAGGTTAATGCCCCATTGTTTTGGCATTTTTGGGAGTCTGCTCAGTCAGGTGCAGTGCCAATACTAGTTGATCACATCTAAAAAAAATATACTAGTTGACCAAAGAAAAAGAATGTGTTTGCTTGCAATCAGCGGCAAGCACCCGTAACTTGGCAGTCAGATTTGTTGGAATTCTGACGTGAAGAAAAAAAACACTACTACTACTAGAGAGCCGCCTCTGTCACATATCAGACGTTGAAGTGTGATATGTTTTTTTCTGTACTTTTTTAGGTTGAGTTAGTTGGTTGGGACTCAAATGGATTGGTTCGTCAAAATGAAGCGAAGTATAGTAAAATGCAAAATGAAACCGTGGTCCAAGCCCATTTTCTCTCACCTCTACCGGCCCAGCCCAGAATAAATGGTGTCATCCCAATAGCCCACGATGCTACCCCATGTTCCCATGCATCTGACATTTCAAACTTCTAATGAAAAACTGAAATTCTGAGCGCAGGCACACTTTTTTTTTATTGCAGGCACCTCTGAATGATCCATATGACATTGCCACCAATCCTACTCAATCAAGAGTGCTAAATGTGAGCATAAATAGTGTGAAGTAATACATTCTGAACAGAAGCGCATGGATGCATATAGTTCAGAGCGTAGAATCCTCAACTGATGAACGTTGTTAGTTAATCAGTAAATTCACAATTTCAAATGCAGCTGTGTTTCGTACTACTAGCAATGACAGCGGCGAGAAGAAGACACCAGCTCGTATGACTGAACAGAACATGCATTAACCTTTACTTTCGTCAGATGTTTGGGTCTCTTCAGTCTTCAGTTCAGTTTACAATTTACAACAGACGAGCAATCGAACACAAAGAAGAAGAAAAAACTCTGCACAAGTAAAACAGAACGATCCTCGGCGCCCTCACCGGGCCCCGAGCGCGCCCTCGGCGGCGGCCATCTTGCGGCAGTAGTCGGCGACCTCGCGGAACCTGGGAACGCTCCTGAGGTCGACCTTGGTGCCGTCCTTGAGGGTGATGACGATGTCGCCCCACTCGCCGATGAACCGCGGCACGACCACCACCTCCCTGACGGACGTGTAGGGGAAGTCGGTGCGGTCCTCGCCGGACAGCCCGGAGATGACGGTCACGCGGCGGGAGGTGAAGCGGTAGCGGAGGAAGAGCGCGCGGGTGACGGAGGCGAGGGTCAGCGGCAGCCACAGCAGGGTGAGGCCCAGCACCAGGTTCGCAGCCAGGTCGCCGAAGTGCGCGCCGCCGTCGAAGAACACCGTCTCGGCCTCGGCCCCCGCGGCGCCGGACGCCGAGGCCCGCGCGGCCACGCCGCGGGAGTGGCAGCCTGCTGAGCGTTTGAGGGATAGGGAAGGTCGGAGGGTGGTTTGGACGGAGAGGTTGGGAGGAGGAAGGGAGCGGAGGAAAGAGGACGCCGCGGCGGAGGCGGTGACGGCGGACGGCGGCGGCATGGTGTGCTGGAGCGTTATCTCTGGTTGGTGGTGGAGAGAAGCGTGAGATGGGTTCTCTGGGTTTTTGATCGTCACTTGTGTATGTGAACGATAGTGGGATACGTGGACCGACAAGTAGCCTTGGTTTAGGCCGATTGCTTCACCACTTCTTAAAAAAAAATAGACATCACCCCAAAATGGCAAAATCCACCCCATCAGACACATATCACCCTGAACTCCAAATTGAAATAAATTATACACTGAAATCAACAAAACCGGGTTAATAACCCCCTTGAGTGGTTTTCAGACACATTTATAGTGGTTTTGTCCCTCGGAGTTCATGATTTGGCGGCTAAGTAGGACCAATTCGAATTGACCGCTGGATTCTTTGATCCATCCAATTCAATTCTTTGTACTCCTATGTAGGATTAACGACGAAATGGTGAAGACAGAGGTAGAGCTAGTGTCGTGACATTCACCGAGCAGTTTGGGATATGATGCAGCATCCAGATGGACACCGAGGAAGCCATAATGATGAATTTTCTTCATGAGCGTTTGGTGGGCATCCTCATCGCCGAGCTTAAAAAGATCGCAGAGGAATGCCTCGACCGCAAGATCAGGTAGGTTGTTGTCATGGTCCCCTAGCACATCAACAATGCTCACTCGGAAAAAACTCTCGCGATCGGCCGCGCCAGCGGCAGCGGCGCGGCAACGGCTAATCTTCCTCGCCACCAAAGTTAGCGCGTACGGCATGGCGACGGTGGTGCTCCTCGCCCGGCGGCGCACGAATGGCGGTGGTGATGGTGGCGTTGCCCCTTGGCGGCACGACAGCTTGGCCCTGGCCATGGCCGGTGATGGCCTTGGTCGGTGGGTTCCTGCAAGCCATAGATCTGGGCCCTTTTGGGCCCGAGATGGGTCAGGGCGGGCCAGTTTTGGCCCGGGCTGTCTCCGATTGGACTGTGTGCGATGCGTGATGGGACGGTGGTGTCGATGGCGCGCTTGCTGCAGCGTGGCGACGGGAACTTCACGGGCACATCTGGGTCCGGTCGGGCTTATTTGCGCCGATCTCGAGGATGTGGCAGTGCGAGCCTACGTGCAGCAGCATGGCTGCGCGGACTTCACGGACCCTTCCGGGGACCGGTTGGCCTTACCAGGCCTGGTGTGTCCCTGCTGCCACGTCCGGTCGGCACACACCATTGGCGATGGAGAATGCCTTCCAGGTGGTTATCTTGCTCCTGCCCTGCGGTTTCAATGGCCCGGTGTGTTCTTGCATCCCGTTCGGTCGGTTACCGTCCTTGGCGGTGGAGGTTGTTCCCTCCCGCGTGGCTATGGACCTATCACCCCTGTCTATGTCTCATCTCGGTTCGGTCGGCATCGGATTGTTTGTCATGGTGAGACGACGATGATGAACTCAAGACCGTGGTGGCGTATGTTGGTTGTGGCAAGTTCGGTGGAGTGCTAAGGACTGTCGGGGGAGGTGGTTTTTTGGCGGTCGGGAGAAATCCCTGTTGGTCTAGCCGACATCGACGCGTTGACGCCTGCGGGCGTCGCCCTCCTTCTTGAAGGACGTCGATGCACCCCTTCCCCACTCCCCTACGTGTATCGAGAGAAATCCTAGGCTTGTCAGGGCAGCAGCATCGTCATCGCATTCCTTTCTGAAGGTGCTGCTTGGTACACTGCAGTCCGGTGGCATGGAGCGCGGTGAAACTTTTTCGGAGGGCGCAGCGGTTGCGGTTCATTTTTGCTTGTTGATCTGACGTTGTTGGCATTAGTTTTTTCTGTTTCTCTTGCTTTCCTTTTTTTGGGCTTGCTTATGCTGTTTTTGTTGGGGTTCATAGCATGGAAAACAAAAAAATTCTACCGCATGCAAACAAACAAGCCAAGATCTATATACTAGATTGTAGCAACGAGTCGATAGAGGAACTCACCCTCGAAGATTTCAAAGCGGTTAACGAGAGCAGATTCTCGTGGGTGATGTAGTCGTACTTTTGCCGATCTCAAGATCGTGTAGACGATCCTTCCGGTCTGCTCGCAGCGCTTCATGATCGATCGATCACACGTTCGGTACTCGATGAAGACCTTACTCTCCCTTGTTCTAGCAGGCAGCGGAGGTTGTAGCACTCTCCTCGCGATTCCGGCAGCACGACGGCGTGGTACCGAAAGTAGAGGGGAGATCTCGCAGGGCTTCGCCTTAAGCCGGAGCGAGTATGGTGGACTATGAGAGAGGCCTTGGCGATCTAGGGTTTAGAGGCACCAAGGGAGGAGGCTAGGCCGACGGCTAGGGCTTGGGGAGAGCCCTAACTCGGCGGCTAGGGCAAACCCTAGGGCGGCGGCGACTTGTGGTGGCCGGCGGCTAGGGTTAGGGTTTTGGTGGAGAGAGGTGTAGGGAAGAGGGGGCACCCCTGCCCCTTCTTTTATAGGTGGGAGGGCGCCGACCAAGGGGAGGGAGTCCTCCCCCAAGTCGGCCTCCTTGGCCGGCGGGTGGAGGGAGAGAAACTCCTCCCCAAGTAGGTTTCCTACTCTCCCTCCACAAAGCAAAACTATCGTTTGACTTTTCAAATTGGCGTTTGACTTTTTAAACTAGGATTTGATTTATTCCTTTATTTTGCTTAGCCATGATACCTAGTACATGATGCAACCATTCCACATTGTCATGACACATTCATGTACCCTTCCCCTCTGGAGTGCCGGACCTTCCGGAACCTTCTAGAACATTCTCGATGAAAACACCGGAATCATTCCCCAACTCCGAAACAGGACTTTCCTTATATGAATCTTATTCTCCGGACCATTCCGGATCTCCTCGTGATATCCCGGATCCCATCCGAGACTCCGAACAACATTCGGTCTCTTACTCATCATTCCACAACTACTCAACAACATCGAATCCTTAAGTGTGTCTCCCTACGGTTCATGAATTATGCGGACATGATCGAGACACTTCTCCGAACAATAACCAATAGAGGAATCTGGAAATTCATATGGCTCCCACATATTTCTACGATTACTTTGCGATCGAATGAACCACTTACATACGGTACCAATTTCCCTTTGTCTCACGATAGTTTACTTATCCGAGGTTTTGATCGTCGGTATCTCTGCATACCTAGTTCAACCTCGTTACCAATAAGTACTCTTTTCTCGTTCCCGTGATATGTGATACCTTGTGATCCAGTCACATGCTTGCAAGCTAATTGGATGACATTCCACCGAGAGGGCCCAGAGTATATCTATCCATCATATGGATGGACAAATCCCACTCTTGATCCATGTGTCTCAACCCATACTTTCCAAACACTCAATGCCACCTTTATAGCCACCCAGTTACGATGTGGTGTTTTATGTCATCAAAGCATCCTTCCGGTGATGGTGATAAGCATGATCTCATGGTCGAAGGAATTAGGTTACTATGTATAAGAAAGCTTATAGCAATTGAACTATTAAAATGACTTGATCTTAATGCTACGCTTATCTATAGGAGTATGTCCATCATACCATTCTCCTAATGATATGATCTTGTTGTTAATAACATCTCAATATTCATGATAGGGAAACCACAATCATCTATTAACCAACAAGCTAGTATTATCAAGAGGCTTTACTAGGGACTCTAATTTAGTTTACAAATCACACAAGTATTAATGTTTCCTTGTTAATACTGTTATAGCATGAATGTAAACATTTATCATAACCACAAAGATATAATAATAACTACATTTATTATTGCCTCTAGGGCATATCTCCAACAGTCTCCCACTTGCACTAGAGTCAACTAATCTGGATTACATGGTAATATACCGAACACCCATGGCAGTTTGGTGTTGGTCATGTTTTGCCCTCGGGATAGGTTTAGTCAACGGATCCGCCACATTCAGATCTGTGTGTACTTTGCAAATCTTTATGTCACCATCTTGGACATGTTCTCGAATAACGTGAAAACGTAGCTTGATGTGCTTCAGCTTCTTGTGTGATCTTGGTTCTTGCGCATTGGCTATGGCGCCCATGTTATCACAGTAGATAGACATTGGGTCCAGCGTACTTGGAACCACACCGAGCTCTGTTATGAACTCTTTCATCCATATCGCTTCTTGTGAAGCCTCCGAAGCAGCTATGTATTCTGATTCAGTTGAAGATCTCGCCACAACGCTTTGCTTTGCACTCCTCCAGCTAACTGCTGCACCATTCAAAGTAAATACGTATCCAGATTGAGATTTAGAATCGTCTGGATCGGTGTTCCAACTAGCATCGGTGTAACCATTAACAACGAGTTATTCATCACCTCCATAGGAAAGAACCATATCCTTAGTTCTTCTCAAGTACTTAAGGATGTTTTTGACCGCTGTCCAATGATCTATTCCTGGATCACTTTGATATCTGCTAGTTAAACTAACATCATATGCAATGTTGGGTCTAGTACATAGCATGGCATACATTAGAGATCCTATGGCTGAGGCATAGGGAGTCTTACTCATCCTTTCTCTATCTTCTGCCGTTGCTGGACTTTGAGTTTTACTCAAGGTCGTATTGGGCAACATGGGCAAGAACCCTTTCTTGCTATCTTCCATTCCAAACCTCTTTAGAACTTTTTCAAATATGTACTTTGTGACAATGATATGAGGCGTCTCGATCTATCTCTATAAATCTTTATGCCTAATATGTAAGCTGCTTCGCCAAGATCTTTCATTGAAAAATTGTTATTCAAATAATCCTTGACACTATTAAGAAGGTCTACATCATTCCCAATCAACAATATGTCATCTACATATAGTATTAAGAATGCTACAGAGCTCCCACTCACTTTCTTGTAAATACAAGCTTCTCCATAAGTTTGTATAAAACCAAAACTTTTGATTACCTTATCAAAACGTTGATTCCAACTTCGGGATGCTTGCTTCAATCCATATATGGACCGTTGAAGTTTGCACACCTTGTTAGCATCTTTAGAATCATAAAAACCTTTGGGTTGCATCATATATAACTCTTCATCAATGTCTCCATTGAGGAACTCTGTTTTGACATCCATCTGCCATATTTCATAATCGTAATATGCAGCGATTGCTAACATAATCCTCACAGACTTTAGCTTCGCTACCGGTGAGAAAGTCTCATCGTAGTCAACTCCTTGAATTTGTCGAAACCCTTTTGCGACAAGTCAAGCTTTATAGACAGTAACATTACCATCAGCATCTGTTTTCTTCTTGAAAATCCATTTGTTCTCGACAGCCTTCCGGCCATCCGGTAAGTCCACCAAAGTCCATACTTGGTTTTCGTACATGGATCCAATTTCAGATTTCATGGCCTCTTGCCATTTATTGGAATCTGGGCTCATCATTGCTTCCTCATATGTTGCAGGGTCATCGGTGTTGTCCACCAACATGACACTCATAATGGGATCATACCAATCAGGAGTGGTATGAGTTCTCGTTGACCTGCGAGGCTCTATAGCAACTTCAACCGAAGTTTCATGATCATCATCATTAGCTTCCTCTCTTATTGGTGTAGGCACCATAGGAACTTCTTTCGGTGTTGCGCTACTTGCAAGTTCGAGAGAAGGTTCGACAACCTCATCGAGTTCTACTTTCCTTCCAGTCACTTCTTTCGAGAGAAATTCTTTCTCTAGAAAGGATCCATTCTTGGCAACGAAGATTTTTCCTTCGGATCTATGATAGAAGGTATATCCAATAGTTTCCTTCGGGCATCCTAAGAAGACGCATTTTTCCGCTTTGGGTTCAAGCTTGTCCGGCTGTAACTTCTTTACATAGGCTTCGCAACCCCAAACTTTAAGGAACGATAATCTAGGTTTCTTCCCAAACCATAATTCATACGGTGTCGTTTCAACGGATTTAGATGGTGCCCTATTTAAAGTGAATGCTGCTGTTTCTAATGCATAACCCCAAAACGATAGCGGTAAATCTGTAAGTGACATCATAGAATGAACCATATCTAAGAGAGTTCGATTACGACGTTCGGACACACCATTACGCTGTGGTGTTCCCGGCGGTGTCAATTGTGAAAGTATTCCGCATTTCTTTAAATGCTCGCCAAACTCGTAACTTAGATATTCACCTCCACGATCAAAACGTAGAAATTTAATCTTCTTATTACATTGATTCTCTACCTCACTTTGAAATTCCTTAAACTTCTCGAAAGTTTCGGACTTATGTTTCATGAAATAGATATACCCATATCTACTCAAGTCATCCGTGAAGGTAAGAACATAACGATAACCACTGCGCGATGCTACACTCATTGGTCCACACACATCAGTATGTATGATTTCCAATAAGTCCGTAGCTCGCTCCATCATACCAGAAAATGGAGTCTTAGTCATTTTACCCATCAGACATGCTTCGCATCTTTCAAGTGATTCGAAATCAAGTGATTCAAGAAGTCTATCGAAATGGAGTTTCTTCATACGCTTCACTCCGATATGACCAAGACGACAGTGCCACATATAGGTCGAGTTATCGCTCAATTTCAAACGTTTAGCTTCAATGTTCTTAATATGTTTATTTCCACTATCGAGATTCAATAAGAATAGACCATCTATCAAAGGTGCATGTGCATAAAACATATTACTCATATAAATCGAACAACCATTATTTTCGGACTTAAACAAGTAACCCTCTCGCAATAAACAAGATCCCGATATAATGTTCATGCTTAACGCAGGCACCAAATATGAGCAACCGAACCAGTATCAAATACCCAGGCACTACTACGAGTACTAGTGAGATACACATCAATAACATGTATATCGGATATAACTTTCTTCTTGATGTTGTCGTTCTTTAAATCCGCCAAGTACTTTGTGCTATTCCGCTCAAAGGACCTCTCCCTTGCGAAAAGCACTCAAGATCGTGCTTAGGTCCAGCCTTGGTCTTCTTCGC
Organism: Avena insularis; assembly: GCA_023614405.1. NCBI lineage: Eukaryota > Viridiplantae > Streptophyta > Magnoliopsida > Poales > Poaceae > Avena > Avena insularis. The sequence goes on along the minus strand of CM042685.1, from coordinate 431,334,634 downwards.
CGCAGGCAACTTTCTTACCACCCTTCTTGAAGTTTCCCTTTTGCTTAGACTTGCCTTTCTTGAATTTGGTGGTCTTATTGACCAACAACACTTGATGCTCTTTCTTGATCTCCACTTCTGCAGATTTCAACATGGAGAAGAGTTCTGGCAACGTCTTGTTCATGTTTTGCATATTGTAGTTCATCACAAAGTTCTTGTAACTTGGTGGCAGTGATTGGAGGACACGGTAAATCCCTAAATCATTAGGAATTACTATACCCAAGCTTTGGAGTTTGTTTGCGTGCCCTGACATCTTAAGCACATGCTCACTAACGGAGCTGCCCTCTTCCATCTTGCAGCTAAAGAACTTTTAAGAAGCCTCATAACTCTCAACTGTCGCGTGAGCCTCAAATATCATTTTGAGTTCACGGACAATATCATGTGGGTCATGGTTATCAAACCTTTTCCGAAGCTTCGATTCCAAACCATACAAGATAGCACACTGAACTATGGAGTACTGATTCTTCCGAGTGAGGTAAACGTTCTTTACTTCATCGGTAGCATCACCGCAGCGGGTCACCAATGGTGCATCCAGCACATAGGTCAAATTACCATCATTGAGGACAATCCTCAAATTGCGGAACCAATCCGCGAAGTTGCTTCCATTGTTTTTCAAGTTTTCTTTCTCTAGGAACACATTAAAATTGATGGTAGGGGCCGCCATTGATCTACAACATATTTGCAATAGTTTAGACTAAGTTTATGACAAATTTAGTTCTAATTAATAGTTAAATTAATCTAGGTGAACTCCCACTCAAAACAATATCCCTCACATTGTTTTAGTGATCACACGAACCAAATCCACCACATCAAAACCGATCATCACGAGAGTTGATGTAGCTTCAATGGCGAACAATCGACATGTTCATCATATCTACTATATGATTCATGCTTTACCTTTCGGTGATCCGTGTTCCGAGACCATGTCTGTACATGCTAGGCTCATCAAGATCAAACCTTAGCTTCCGCATGAGCAAATCTGGCTTGCTCACGTTGTATACACTTGCAGAATCTAACACACCCGATCATCACGTGGTGCTTCGAAACAACAAGCTTTAGCAACGGTGCTTACTAAGGATGAACACTTTAAAACTTGAAATTTATGTGCATGAGGGATCATCTTATAATGCTACCGTCGTTAACTAAGCAATACAAGATGCATAAAGGATTAACATCACATGCAATTCATAATATGTGATATGATATGGCCTTTCTTCTTATGCTTCCGATCTCGATCTTCAAGCACGAACATGATCTCCATCATCACCGGCATAGCGTCAAGGTCAATGGCGCCGTTTCATGGTTGTCGTCCACCAGCTCCAACTATTACAACTACTTTGAATAGACACGCGGGTCTTAACAGAAATTAAAGATAACCATATGGCTCCTGCCGGTTGCCAACTTACAATAAGGAACATTGCATACATCAAATATAATCACAATCATGGCCATATCACATCACAACACACCCCTGCAAAACAAAGTTAGACGCCTCTAATTTTCTGTAACTACCTCGGTGAATTACGCTCCTAGTTACAAGCCTGGATGAACGGAAATGGTTGAAAAAGTACGGTGGGGCCCAAATGCCACTCACAGGTAGACCTTTCGGCCGTCCCAACCATTTCCAAACATCGAGACAAGAACGGGCGGCGTAATCGGCAGGCGAAGGGATCAACTACATACACAAATGAGTATGTATGCAAGCCACCATACAAGAATACATCAGAGCCATTCCATCTAAAAAGAAAGGAAAATATAGAAACGCCATACGGCAAGATCCAAACATCCTAGATAGATATAATAGTTTGTGATATCTCCTCATACATCAATCAACAGAGTATCAAGCGGAAGCGGAAGACAAAGTCCGAGTACGGATAAGAAGCAAATCGGCATAAGATGCCCCATAAATAAGCAGATCCCGCCCACAGATCTCACGGATCCCCGTTCCCGGAATCTCTACACCGAATGATCGTTGCCCACATCGTCCGTCTCTTCCACCCAGTATCCATCTTGCGAGTGTACTGCTCATACGAACCAATAATTTATCGTGTGAGACCCTAGGGGTACTCAGCAAGTCTTTATGCCTCTAAAGGGGACACAACCTGGGGTGACACAATTGCAGCAAAAGATAAACCCTAGCAATTCTATAGATACTCGCTAACCATCCGCCTAACCAGAGATAGACGGATGTCCGTGAATTAATAACAACAGTTATAACGGTAATCTCCACAGATCCATCCTCCTCCTCGCTTACCGACGAGGAAGCGGACGAACAACCCCCCCAACCGTTGGCAGTTTTATTAACCATTCCATGAGTGTTGCACTATTTACTAGTCAGTTGTTTAGTCAAATTAGAAGCGGTACTTTAGTTATACTTGTCTATGATCGAGAAACTATGCTCCAAGTCGTCCATAACATGGACACGGCTTTGAAAGTTTTACCTAGGGGGTGCACAATTAGCAACACACACTCGATATGCCTCGGAAAAACCAAATCAAAACCCAACGACAGTCACGACAAAGCAATTACAGGATTCAGAATATTTCAGAGGCCACCCATTGAGCTACCATAACAAAGTTAGCTGACTCCGAGACGGCCTCAAGGTTTGCGCCAGTGGCTGTGAACGACTAGGAACCCGAAAATGTGACTGGGCTTGTCGACACCGCGAAAACACTCCGCTTTCCTAAACAGTACAGGCGCTCCTCGCACAATCTTAAATAAAGCAGTAAAGCATGGCATAGGTACAGGATAGTAAATAAAACCTCAAACTAGTTTGTGGCCTCAAGAAATAAGAATGAATCAAGCTCTGGCTCAGGGGGGTCCATAAGGCCTCCCGGATGTGGATAGCGCGAATAATCTTGGAACAGGAATCAAGTACTCGGGGTCTTACGGGACACAAGTGAGCATGAAAACCCAAATAGCAGATATTGCTCACCGGTGCCACTTTCATTAGTTATCCCAATACTTCTCAGGTTAAGTTGTTTAAGTACCTCGTTATCCATCCGACACTCACATACCCTACACATGCGGTTCTACGACTCGCATGGCTCAAACAACTCTTGTAGTAATGGCTCATGGGATGGAGGAACAAGATTCGGTGGGGTTTAAAAGTAAAGGCTATGCAATACTTGGGATTCAATTTAATGCAATCACGACTCGATGATGCTAGAACAAGATAGAGGCATAGGTACTATATGTATGCAAGCATGTGGTAGTGCTTACCTGGCAGCTCAGTTGAAGCAAGGAATGGATCTGGGTAGTGCTCCTGGTTCTCTTGATATATCCTCGCCATAGCTATTCGAAGAAGATCCAAACAAACAAGGGCCAACATAAATATAGTGCACAAGCATATGAATAAATGCATCAAGCAAACAATCATGCCATGATGAATGATGCACAATTTGCATGGCAATTAAGGTAGCATGGCATGGTGAGGTGTGGCATACAAGAATAAACCATTTTATTAAGTTTTGGCCCCATTTTATTCCCATATTAGTTGCTGTCCACATTATATTTATTGATGCATGCTTCAAATCAAACCAAGGAATGCATAAACAGAAAGGTCTCGTCGAGCTAATCATTTTAGACATATCATTTGTTGAATTTGGAGTTATAAAACAAAAGTTATTAATTTATTAAAGAAAAGGGGCATTTTATTGTAATTTAAATAAACTTGGAATTTTAAATGTTCAAAATATATTTTGAAGGCCATATTTGAATTCCTCACATTTTCCTGATCTCAAAACATATATTATTTGTATTATTTGGGTTAATATTTGAAAAGTTATTTAAAAACAGAATTTAATTTGAATTTGAATTAATTTTGAAAAAGATTTGAGTTTAAACAGTTTTCAGAAATCCTTTTTATACCCAGACAGACTCAGCCACTATCGCTGACAGGCGGGGTCAGCTGCTGACTGGGCAACAAACACGCTGAAACTTTTCTCACCGCGAGCTAGCTAGTCCCAGCGTATGACATGTGGGGCCAGCCACGGGTCCACGTGGCAATGATTTAAAAGAGCATCGACGGATGGGGCCAAGGTGGAGCGCGGGTTGAGTTTTCTAGAGATCAGGGGGTTCTCTGCAAAACGGCACTGCGGCTGACTGTGGGCCCAAAAGGTACCGCGGGTTGATGCAGCAAAAGAGCAGGGGGGGTATCACCAAAAGTGCGGCCGCTACTGTGGATCTTCTCTCTGAATCTGTCTGTCGACAGATCGGTGCGCAGCAGCAGCAGGCGCGGCGCGCGGGGCTCGAACCAGGGACCTGCGGGCGCGCGCTGGGGTGGCGAACCATTGCGGTGGCTCGCGGGTTGGTGCTAGGGAGGGGGCGTGGCCTAGCTAGGGTTTAGCGCGACGCGGGGAGCGAGTCGACGCTGCGCTCGCCGGCGCACAGAGCGTGCACGACGAAACGTCCGGCGGATCTAGCGCGAGATCGGCCAGAGGGGGTTGTCCAGGAGGTGGGTCTGCTCACCGTGAGGTGGTTGGTGGCGTTGGATCGGGTTGGCGAGCAGGCGATCGACGTCGAGGCAGAGGCCGGGCGATCTAGGGTTTGTGTCGGGCTCGCGCTGGTACTGACGGCTCCGGTCCTCCTCCTTCTCAACGGCGCGTACATGGGTGGTGCAGGTTCTCATCTTGGTCTCCTCGATCACCTCCCCGTCGTGCTCGTCGTCTGGAACGGTGGGGCGCGGTGGAGGCCGACGGTGGCCGGCGTGGGGTAGCGGCGGCGATGGAGAAGAAGGAAGGAGGGAGGCGGCGCTGGGTGGATCTGGGATGGTGCAGGGCGAGGTGGTGGGGGATGGGTTAAAGCAGCGAGGCAGGTAGATGCCGTGGGAAGGTGGTAGACGATAAAGGTGGCTCGACCACCTTTTCGTCCTCCTCCTCACGTGCTCGGCAGGGAGGCCAAGACAGGTAGGGGCTTCCAGGTGGGGCCAGGGTGAGGCCAAGGGGCAGGGGCAGGCTCGGTTTTGAGGGGCCCCTAGGGCCGAGAGAGAGCAAGAGAGGGAGAGGGGGTAGCCTCGGGTAGGGTTTTGGTTTGGAGCTAGGCTCGGTGAGAGGGTAGCTAGGGCAGGGGTGGGTGGCCAGGGAGAGAGGGTGGCCGGTGGGCCAGCTAGGGTTTGGTACTAGGGTGGCTCGGCTAGAGAGGAGAGAAAGAGGGGGAAGGTGGTAGCTTAGGGTTTGGTACTAGGGGGGGTATGGTTTAGATAGAAAGGTGAAGAGAGAGGGTGAGATGAGAGAGAGATGGGGGGGTGAGGTTTATTGTTTTGTCAAGCTCAAGCAAGATCAAGCAAAGAGCAAGCAAGAACTAGACAAGGAAAGAGAGGGATGGATGAGGGTTAGGGTTTTAAGCAAGGTCAAGATAAGATCAAGCTAAAGGAGGGAGAGATAGATGAGAGATGGCATGATCCAACCAAAACAAGTAAAACCAAAAGAGGACCTAAGTTGGTGATGGTTGCATGGCCCATGCAAATGCATTAAATGCTAGGTCTCCTCTTGTGAGAACAAAAATGAATATCCCTAGCATTTATACTTATGCATTCCAAAATGTGGGGTAAGGCCTAAGCAAAAAGGATTTAAGAGAAAGCTCCAAGTGGAATAGATGGAGATGATCATGTTTGAGTAAAATTGGGACTTGCTAGTGTGTATGTTCCACTAGATGATCAATAGTCCCAAACTATTCCAACATGAGCATAATTCCATGATAAACCATATGGAAGCTAGAAGAAAGGGTCCCACTCACAAGGCATGCAAAGGTGGCCATGTGGCTCTCATATATCAATAATGTGAAAACAACATGATACTAAGATGAGAGCATGTGGTAAAAGAATTGGATCCATCCCAACCCACATGAGCTAGAGGTAAAACCATAAGTGCCAAGCTCATATTTAGTTGGATGGTGGAATTATAAGGTGGGGAAAGAAAAAGGTGGTGGAGTTAAAGAAAGATATGCCCCCAACTCAACTTGGGCATTTGAACAATATGTCAAGAACCAAATACCATGTCAAGAGGCAAATACAATTAATAATGCAGATGAGATAAGAACCAAATCAAAAAGGGTTTTATATGATGCTCAAATGCAAGGAGGCATGATGACATGAGCATGATATAATGATGATGCAACAATTATATATTTGAAGTAGCCAATATATTACTAAACCAAGTAGCATTACAATTGTTAGACAATTGGGATGCTACATTTTCTTTGCATATTTTACGTGGTTTGGGGCTTTAAATAAGTGTCGATCTAACTTACGAACAAGAACCACAACGTTGATGTTTGAACTATCAAGTGTCCGTTGTAAATTGGATCTATACTATAATGGGAGAGACAGACACCCGCAAAGCCACTTATGCAATACAAGTTGCATGTTGAGCGTGGAGCAAGTCTCATGAACGATGTCATGTAACGTTAGCCCGGGCCGCTTCATCCCATCATACCGCAAGATGCAAAGTACACAAGAAGCAATTGATAATAAAAGCACCACCACCCACAATGACCATTGTGTTCTACTCGTGCAACAGATCTACATATAGACACGGCTCTGATACCACTGTAGGGGTTCGTAGCATGGAAAACAAAAAAATTCTACCGCATGCAAACAAACAAGCCAAGATCTATCTACTAGATTGTAGCAACGAGTCGATAGAGGAACTCACCCTCGAAGATTCCAAAGCGGTTAACGAGAGCAGATTCTCGTGGGTGATGTAGTCGTACTCTTGCCGATCTCAAGATCGTGTAGACGATCCTTCCAGCGCCGCGTTAAGCGGCGCTTCATGATCGGTCACACGTTGATTTCGATGAAGACCTTCCTCTCTCTTGTTCCAGCAGGCAGCGGAGGTTGTAGCACTCTCCTCGCGATTCCGGCAGCACGACGGCGTGGTGCCAGAAGTAGAGGGGAGATCTCGCAGGGCTTCGCCTTAAGCCGGAGCGAATATGGTGGACTATGAGAGAGGCCTTGGCGATCTAGGGTTTAGAGGCACCAAGGGAGGAGGCTAGGCCGACGGCTAGGGCTTGGGGAGAGCCCCAACTCGGCGGCTAGGGCAAACCCTAGGGCGGCGGCGACTTGTGGTGGCCGGCGGCTAGGGTTAGGGTTTTGGTAGAGAGAGGTGTAGGGAAGAGGGGGCACCCCTGCCCCTTCTTTTATAGGTGGGAGGGCGCCGGCCAAGGGGAGGGAGTCCTCCCCCAAGTCGGATTCCTTGGCCGGCGGGTGGAGGGAGAGGAACTCCTCCCCAAGTAGGTTTCCTACTCTCCCTCCACCAAGCAAAACTGTCGTTTGACTTTTCAAACTAGGATTTGATTTATTCCTTTATTTTGCTCAGCCATGATACCTAGTACATGATGCAACCATTCCACATTGTCATGGCACATTCATGTACCCTTCCCCTCCGGAGTGTCGGACCTTCCAGAACCTTCTAGAACATTCCCGATGAAAACACCGGAATCATTCCCCAACTCCGAAACAGGACTTTCCTTATATGAATCTTATTCTCCGGACCATTCCGGATCTCCTCGTGATATCCCGGATCCCATCCGAGACTCCGAACAACATTCGGTCTCTTACTCATCATTCCATAACTACTCAACAACATCGAATCCTTAAGTGTGTCTCCCTACGGTTCGTGAATTATGCGGACATGATCGAGACACTTCTCCGAACAATAACCAATAGAGGAATCTGGAAATTCATATGGCTCTACATATTTCTCACGATTACTTTGATCGAATGAACCACTTACATACGATACCAATTTCCCTTTGTCTCACGATAGTTTACTTATCCGAGGTTTTGATCGTCGGTATCTCTGCATACCTAGTTCAACCTCGTTACCGATAAGTACTCTTTTCTCGTTCGCATGATGTGTGATCCCTTGTGAGCCAGTCACATGCTTGCAAGCTAATTGGATGACATTCCACCGAGAGGGCCTAGAGTATATCTATCCGTCATATGGATGGACAAATCCCACTCTTGATCCATGTGTCTCAATCCATACTTTCCGAACACTCAATGCCACCTTTATAGCCACCCAGTTACGGTGTGGTGTTTGATGTCATCAAAGCATCCTTCCGGTGATGGTGATAAGCATGATCTCATGGTCGAAGGAATTAGGTTACTATGTATCAGAAAGCTTGTAGCAATTGAACTATTAAAATGACTTGATCTTTATGCTACGCTTATCTATAGGAGTATGTCCATCATACCATTCTCCTAATGATATGATCTTGTTATTAATAATATCTCAATGTTCATGATAGGAAAACCACAATCATCTATTAACCAACAAGCTAGTATTATGAAGAGGCTTTACTAGGGACTCTAATTTAGTTTACAAATCACACAAGTATTAATGTTTCCTTGTTAATACTGTTATAGCATGAATGTAAACATTTATCATAAACACAAAGATATAATAATAACTATATTTATTATTGCCTCTAGGGCATATCTCCAACAGTTTTTCCCAGCCGTCAGTTCGAAGTTGTACCGTGTTGGTTGCTATATTAATATAGCGGGGTGAAAGCCTATTTCGAGAGTAACGAAGTTGTGCGGTTACACGGTGGCTTGACTATTGTCATGGTCGTCGAGGTCGTGACAGTCGTGGCTTGTGCTTCTTGAGCGAGGTGGAGTTGGGGTAGGAAGCGACGCCCAAGCTATTGGTGGCTATGATAGGAACGGATCAAGATGTTGGCGACTACTGCCACGGTGTCCTTGCTCCTTGCTCGATCTGTGCGCTGACCCCTACGGCTCGTGCAACTGCTGTTGTCATTTGTAATTCGAGCATAATCCGGGTTGAGGTCGTCAGGATAGCCGTCGTCAAAGCAAGAACGGAGCGCCCTCCCCTTCCCGCATTGAGGTGGTCCGGCGCGGTGGACGTAACTCGATCGCCAAGTAATCAACTGCGGGGGACAAAACCGCTATAAATGTGTCTCAAAACCACTCAAGAAAGGGGTTATTAACTTGGTTTTATTGATTTCAGGGTGAAATTTGTTCCAATTTGAGGTTCAGGGTGATATGTGTCCGGTGGGGATGTCAGGGTGATTTCTATATACTTTTTTTTATCTCTTTGTAGCTTCTTTTTATTTGAGCGTATGGGCTTATTTTAGATTGCGCACTCGCTACTCAGCCCTTGGCTTATGATCCTTGGCGAACCCATTTTCTATGCATACAGTTTGCAGTTAAGCTCGATGAGTGTGGGACTGTGGGCTTCGTTTCTGGCCTGCTATGGCAGCGGTTCAGATCGACATTGCAAAACCTTTTTCTGACCCAGGTTGTGAAGTGAGAAGAGAAAGAAAAAAACTTGTGCAACGAAGGAGAAAGCATTATGAGGAGCTGATTGCACTTAGAAAGGAACCGGGCAGAAGAAACCGAAACCTAACTTTCAGGTGCAGCAGAGCTACTGGGCCATACTAGAATAGTCTGATTAAAATGACGGGATCTCCTCCTCGGTTCCAGCATTTTTACTCCATCGTCACGTGTTCGGTCCTAGAATATTACTACTATTACTACTACGGACTCCGGGCAACTCTAACCAATTCCCAATGGATTAGAGATTAGAGGCTCCTCTAACCGATAGCAGTTTTTAACCGATCTTCTAAAGTTAGCGGAGTAAATCAAACGATCACCTCCAAATTTGATAAATTCAAACCGAATTAGAAACCAACACATCTATTTAACATAATATATACATAGTACAATCAAAAGTCGGTCGAATTTGACTCAATTCAACCGAATTTAAACTAAACCTAACCTAATCCTCATCCTACTTGAAGGAGGAGGAGTCGATGTCGAGCTCGATGATCGTCGGCGCCATCGACGGACCAGCGGAACCTGGCCGGCACCGGAGCTGTCGATGGCCTTGTAGCATCAACGACCCCCTTCTTCTTCGCCGCATCGGCCTTGGCGAATTCCTTGAGCCGCTGCCGCTCCTCCTCGACGAGCTCCGGGTTGAGCCCGACGAGTGTTGCCGCCATCGCCGCGTCGCGGCGCTCCACCTCAAGGCGCTCACTTACCTCCCTGTCCTCCCGCAGCTCGCGGTCGGAGACAAGTCGGAGGCCAGCCGGCTCCAAGTCTGGTATCGTGTCGCACCCTAGCAGGAAGTTGAGCTCGCTGCAGTCAGCTCCGTGGAGCTCAACGTTCTTCACGTTGTACGCCAGCGCTGCCTGCTTGGGCGACTGGAAGCTGCCGATATAGACCTTTCGGTTGGTGTTGTGGTCGGTGATTTCGGCGACCCATGCCTCCCACGACCGCTGCCACATGCCGTGGTATACCGGCATCGACGGCACCGGCAAGTCGTGGGTGCTGGCGGAGCGGCGGGGCTGCCTCCGGCACTTGGGTGGCGACAATCACGAAGGAGAAGGAGTGGAACGGCGGCGGGAAGAGAAAGAGGCTTGAGCTCGCGGTGGGGGGGCTGCGGTGTCGGCGAGCGCTGGGGATTGGTGGCGGAGACGGCCGACGAGAGGATCCGGCCATCGCGGGGCTCCGCCGGTGGCTGTGGTGGCGACGAGGGGTATCGGTTGTCGCCGGAGACGAAAGAGAGTACGAGACGAGTGGTGTGAACGTGAGGGGAATAAGGAGAATCTTTTACTCATCGGTACGACCGACTTCTATATTTACCTATCCGCGCACCGATGAGTAATTTTTTACTCCTTTTACGCTGTTTAGACATCGGTTAAGTACGGTTAAAGGAGCAAGGTTAGAGGAGTAAAAGAGCATCTCACATAGGTGGATGTAGACCACGGGGCCGTGGACACGTAGCGTAGTATAACACGAATCATTGGCTGGCAAAAGATTAACAGTTTCAACGCGGTGTCAGTGGCGAGCATGATCGGCAGAGATCCGCAGGGAACATTTCCGTTGGACCAGACCCTCTCAGCTCTGCAGCCTGCAGACTACAGCCCCCGCCTGTCTGTTACATGCACGCAGAGACCCCAATTCTTCATGATCCGGTACGGTAGGTTCATTGCCGTATGTGCCGGAGTATGTAAATACTGCTACGTCGACATGCCGCCTCGTGCAGCTAAGCTAAGCACATGCCGACGAGACGATCCACGTCTCCACCCCTCCTACATGCCATGTGCGTCGCACCTGTGAGCTGTCTGTCCCTCGATCGACCCCTCGCTGCTGCTCCCGCCGGGCTCCGGCCCTTTCCCCACTAGGAACCGCGCCGCGCGCGACACCAAGGCCATGAACAGAACCGACGCGAACCCACGAAGAAAAAGGCGAGATACGAGCAGGTACATGTGGATGTAGTAGTACTGATTTCTTAATACACCGTGGATTCGTGTACCTTCCGGATGGATCATCCACGACGACGCAGCGTGGTAGCCGGTTGGGACAGTTGGCGCCACACATGCATGCCTCGCTCTGAATTGATCTCTTCTTATTCCCTTTCCCGATCGAGGCGATCGATCAGTCGGGGACATGGCGATGCGCCCGCGCGCGTCGGCGTCGCAATTCTTAATTAACGCGATGGCGGGCTGACTTTTAGCCGCCGATCGATTTCATGTGCGCCCAACTGCCGCCACCCGCTCGCCCCGCGCCATTGTTTTTCTTTTTTCCCTTCTACTAGTACTAGTAGTAGTATATGCGATCTGTCAGATTCCGTGCTTCCATATTCCCCCCACTGGCCGGTTAGATTAATAGTATCAATAAGGTTCGTTCCCGAGATGCTGAAATCTATCGCCAAATTTCACGTGCATATGCAACTGTCACGGTGTCTGTCTGTCTGTCTGAAGAGAAGTGCAACACGGAGGGAGATACATACGATCGAGCTGGAACACCGGTCGGGTCGGCCCACGCACCCGTCGGCATCGGCATCAAGACCGACCGACCGACCGATCGATCTCGCGTCACCGGACCGTGCGTGGCCAGCGCTCGGCTGGGGGATCGGTGTGGGGCAAAGGACGCATGGACGTCGCGGGCCGCGGCACTGTGCTCCCACATGGCGCTGGCCATGCGTGCGTGCCCCGCTCCGGAAAGGAGCACTGAACCGATGCAACAGTTTGGACTATATATACATACCATGCCACTACCCTCCACCCTCGCGCAGGCACAGCAGCCCGTCCCATCCGGGCACCCGGCAGCCAGCATCTCGATCGTATGCGTACGCGTCCCGATGGAGACAGTCCAGTCCCTACTCCCCCAGTCACCATCCACCCCTTGCCCTCGCCTCGGATGCGCCCTCAGAAAAAATCGATGATCGAGATACGAAATTCGCACGGCGGTGACGACCGTGAGTACGTACTGTGTGTGTGTCAGGCAGGCAGGTGCGTGGTCACGACCCCAAGCTTTTGGCGCTGCACGATCGACCATCTTGAACCTGATCGGCCGGCGTCGTCGTGAAAAAAGAAAAGGGTTTCTGCAGGGGCAGAGAGGGTACGGGGGCCGGCCACGGTCCTTTTGGTTCTTCTGCCTGCGACTGCGAACTGTGACTGTGACTGTGACTGTGACTGCGAGTGCCCGGCCGGACCCGCCACCGCTGATCAACCCACAACCGGTTGTTTCTTCTTCTTCCCATGCATCCACGACATGAGGCGTGGACCTGGCCACGAGCTCGCCCTTCCCTCCCTCGCTCTGAATTTTGTACTCGGACATAGGAGTACCAGCAAGATCGGGTACGTGTGTATCTGCATACGTGTCGTGGACTCGTGGTGCAATGCGTCCGTGAGATGAGATCTGCAGCCTGCAGGTTACGAGTTTTTAACTAGCACGACACCAGAGTTATTTTACTACGTGCTACTCCTACCTGGCTAGACACGGATCTCGGATATGATCCCGTGCAGTGCAGCGCCTTTCAGTAAGATAAGATCTGTCGTCACTGGTCAGCAGCACGACGAGGCGACGGGATCGATCAGCGCCCGGCGGCCGAAACGTTTTCCACTGGCGTCAATTCGGTACTAGTACGTGCCCCTGTCGTTCCTCCCGCCCCGATCGCCAATCATTTTCAGACAGGCGCGGTAGCCACCAAACCGCGGCCGATCAGTCAACAGTAGCCGCCAGCGAGGCGTACCGGCCAGGGGTCAGGCGGCAGTCGAGTCGAGTGGGGGTAGAAATGGAAAACACGACGCACGCATGCATGCAATGCTAGCTTCAAGAAGACGTCTCTGTAGAGGCGTGAATATTCCGATCCACTATTTAACCAGCTAGAGCTAGCATGAGGAGTAGTTGAGTACGTACCGAGAACAAAGCATCTGCGATCCATTATGATGCCTTTTAACCTCGCATTATCCGTGCAGTGCTATACTCTTTTTTTATTTGTAAACGAGCGCTTTTATTAGATTGAGTAATGTTTATATCCGGCCATCTGTATAAATAGAATGCACACAGCCGCACAAACCATACCGAAAAAGAAAATAGAAAGTTGAGTAAAATTACAAAAACACGAACAAAAACAGCGGCTTCAAGCTATGGCAGATCAATCCGCAAATCACGCGGTCATCCATGTCGAGAGAAAATATCTCTCGTCGTGTCCTCCAATCGCCCACTCACAAAAGCTCGGATCGCCTCTCATATCTGCAATTTTTAGTTTGTTTTTAGATGATATGTAATCCCTCCATTCTGATTTACTTGTCACGATAGGAAATCGTTTCAGCACAAATCCAGTTTACAATTCCACCCTTTACAATTCAAATCATTTTTCGAAACCGATTGCATCGGTGCCGGTCGAAGCGCAGCAACCGATCTTGCATGATCTTGCTCTACCCTGCTCCGTTCCGACGGCAAGCTCATTGGATTCATATGACAATTTTCTAAACAACATTTTTAACCTATTCTCTTTTCGAGCCCAAAACTTCTGAGAGTTAAGAACCGTAAGAAAATGTTTTCCTTTCTCCTAGGATTAGATAACAAATAATAGGATTTCATAGAAAATCCCGTAAATCATCAAAAACATTGGTAATAACTTTTCATAAGATACCAATATGATGGAATATTACACGATAAACTGCAATAATTGATGTGTGCATCATTTTACATGCATCAACATCCCAAGCTTAACCTATGCTCGTCCTCGAGTATAGATGTGATAAAACTAGCATGGACTTTGGAGTTTCTTGTCAATAGATAACATAATGTTACTTATGATCCTTGCTATCCAAAGTATAATGAATTAATGACAACTACATAGCATCAGATAATCAACATATGAAGTAGTAGATAACATTAACATTAATTATGCATACGAATAGATTGATCAAGCACTACATTACTCTATCAAATTACCATTTGACAATGAAGCAAACTTAGTGTGTAAGTGCAGGTTGTGAATGTGTGACTCATAAGCAAGTTTATGCATTGAGGAATTATTCCTAACTTGGTATCTTCGAATATAATTTATAAATATGTTTGTTATTTGACTCAAGAAATCCATGCGTAGAGACAAGCAGGGAGTACACCTGTGCTAGAGCCTTGATGAATAATATATAGAAGTAGCAAAAATTTGAGATATGTAAACCCATATCCGATGAATCATAAGTGACGAGTTCCATTACCCCTATCATAATCATATTTATTTTGTAGAAGTCAATATACGCATTGTTTCATTGATATAATCATATACATGTCCCAAGCCCCCTAGCATGGTCTAGCAACGCTGATGCCTCCTACTTATGTTTCCATCATTCAAGAGATACATACATGATATCATTGACAAACCAAAGGTCTCATGCCCCTTTGTCCAAACTATCAACTCATAACTTTTATCGATCCGCAGGGTCTTGGGTACCTGACAAGTCTTTAGATCGAGGCAAGAAACAAAGAGACAAATACAAATCTATGATTTAATCATGGATACAATAATCACATATCAAAAGATACACATAAAGCTGCGAGGCTAGGCCTCAACCCTCAGTCCGCGAGGACTACTCACCCATGATAAGATCAACAATCACAAACACTATAGATTTCTTTTTGGAGAAATAACACATAGTCATATAATGTTGTCAACCGCGATGAGATCAAGATTACAAGTATTGAACTATGGCTATGGGTGGGGATGGAGATGGAAATGTAGGGATTTCTATGGTGATGAATATGGTGGCAGCTCTGTGGTGGATATCCTCTCCTCATATGTGTTGTTGTGAATGGCGTTAGAGTTTCGGGGGTTCTGTTATGAATTTTGTATAGGCTTCTTCATGAAAGTTGTTCTTTTTGACTTGGCGAAGGATGTGGCACATGGTATGATGGCGAGGTGCGGCGAAAATTGCCTCTATGGCCTCTTTGACTAGGGAATATTGGCAACTCGCAAACATATCAATAGTAATACAAGTAGAAATACTGATGTAGAGATTGAGCAAGGGGAGGGGAAGATGGAGCACACAAGAAGAGGGCATATAATAGCTTGGCTGTGAGGGTGATGTTCTGTTTTCTTGATCGGGTGAAGGTGATGTTCTCAATTTCGCAGTTCCAGTTGTCCTCGCACTCGATCATGGATCCGCGGTAGACCTCGCCTGTCTTGAGCTTCGCCGTCGCCAGATCTTCCATTGCCGACACCGGATCCATGATAAAAGTAAAAAAAACATTTTTCACTAAACCAGCCGATGTATGGAGATGCAAATACAATGCTATAGATGGCTGGGAGGGGAGAAGGGGACGGTGATTGGGAGCGGTGGCGAAGCATAGTGAGAAGACGGTGAGAAGGAGGGAAAAGGGAGGAAAAGGGGAGCATCTCCAAAATGTAGGGATAGGGACAAACATGGAGAAGCATGGGATAGGGTCGCGACTGATGAGGAAGAAGAGTAGCGAGGACGAGGACAGACCGGTAGCGAGGAAGAAAATGTTTATTTTGTAAAATCGCCGTCGCAACGTCTAATTCGGAAGAAGGGAGTATGTATAAATTCTTGTGTTAGAGCATCTTTATTCTTCTTGTTTCACTAAGTAACCAGTTGATTGCTGGGAGATAAACTAAACTATGCCCCGAAAAGTTGGATTCTTCGTGAGCTTGACAGGTAGCACGACAGCTTGAAAAGGAAAAGGGCCCGGCTTCACATAACTGTCCAAATGTTGGTGGTGGCATGGCCATGCTCTTCTGTTCTTTTTGAATGGCCTTAACTGCGTTGTAGGATGGCGCCATGCAAGTTTAATGCACGGATCAGCGTCCCTGCTTAGCGTAACAGTGCAAACTCTGTCAAGAAAAAGTACATCGTCCTTGCATATATTCAGCTAACTAGAGTATATATGTTACCCTTCAGAAGAGAAAGTACGGTATATCTATAAACTGAACTATCTTTAGGTTAATTCTGAACAAGAACAAAATGGACACTATCATAAGCAACTGTTACATAGAGGGTATATATGTGGTCCTCTTCTTCTGCAGCCAGTGACATGATGCATGTACACAAGAACTACATTGCCACATTCTTCACATAATCCAGATAAAATAAGGGGAATAATAATATTAAGCACCAATAATAACACCTATACAACAACGGATCAACAATGCCTCACAATTCACAAATTTATGTATGGGACAAAAGGGAGAGGGAAGAAAAATAAAAATAAATATGAAAACAAAAAATACCAAAGGTACTATTCAAGTCCAAAATCTAGCTAGGCACACGCTCCACATACACTCCGAACGGACTTATTCCGCTACACCCCCCACTGGCCACTACTCATCATCATCAACTCGATCCATGACTCAAATCGCATCACCATCTCAGTAGCACCGTCTCATCTTACATGTACAACACCGTCTCCCTCGTCCTCATCAAGAATCCAAATGTGCCTCGAACCTTCATGCGTGTCCGTTGCTGATCATGCAAGCAGCAGCAGCCATACATGGACCATTAACTGCGACAACAAGAT
The DNA here is from genome assembly GCA_023614405.1 of Avena insularis. NCBI lineage: Eukaryota > Viridiplantae > Streptophyta > Magnoliopsida > Poales > Poaceae > Avena > Avena insularis. Next base: position 431,317,797 of record CM042685.1, on the reverse strand, counting down.
ATACGCCGTGCCGATCGATCGATCGATCGAGCGATCAGTGGAAGTGCTGGTGATCCGCCCACGGCCAGAACGGGGGCGGCTCGTCGACGCCGCAGAGCAGGTTGCCGAAGCTTGCCGTGTCGGCGCCTGCGTGGTGGTGCTCCATCTTGGGCACGGCGGACGCGTGCAGGAGCTGGTCGATGTCGACCCCATTAGTGGGGCGTGCGACGGTGGGGTAGAACGGGATCATGCCGCCGCCACCGTTGCTGCCCTGCTGGTGCGACGGCGGCGCGTCCATGGGGCCGTCGGACGGCGGCGTGCGCGAGATGTCGAGGTTGATCTCGGAGCTGTTCTCGCTGCGGTTGCTGCAGGACGCCTCCGTCTCCTTGTTCAGGTTGATCAGTTCCGCTGACACGGCCTCCCTGCAGCCCTTCAGTCCCATTATCTGCATTAATGGTCAGCAAACCACAGTATCAGCATTCAGCGATTGATCTCGTTTAGCTGCTGGTACCCCTAGTTCGCAATGCAAGCATGTACTACTACTTTGTAGCAGGAATCGTAATTCACTAATGGTTGAGCTTTGCCAGATCGATCATGAGAAATTCACATGTGTCTATGCAGAATTTCAGCAGAGAAAAATGCATCTACCTGAAATTCTGTACTAGTACCAGCCTGTTCGGCATGGTATATTGATGTAAAGAAAATTGGAACTCGCACTGCCGATGAAATCCAAGCAGTAGTACTACGAGAGAAAGCAGGAACCAGTGCTATCTACACTCGCCTTTCTAATCATACGAGTACTGATTATGTTTCTTTCGGTCCACACATCATAGCTAATCTGACTGAGAAGAAAAGTAGTAGAAACACACATGCATTATGTGTACGATGTGTCTGAGATTGAGACCATGGCAGGCAGTCACAAAGATGCCAAGACCATGATGATGATGAAGGCATTGACCTCACAGCAGCATGCAGGGATCCGATCCTCCTCAAAAGACTCGAGGAAACAAACAGAGACCCGGCGCAGCGCAGCAGCATGACCACGAGGGCAGCATCGGCCATATTCTGCTGGCCCTTTCCAGAAAGCTAGCTAGTACTACCTGCTCGCTCTGCATCCATCACGATTTCGCATCGCAGCAGGTGTAGTAGTGTAGGAGTATGTACGCAGATGGAAAGGCAGCGCGTGGGCATGGGCGCCGGTTCCAACAACCTTTCTGCAAGCACTGAAACCCACATGGATCCTAGCCGGACATCACCAACCAATCATTGAGCTGGGAGGGATTAGCCCCGCCCCCGCCCGAGGAAGCGTAACCGAAACGGCGTCCCACTCCCACTCCCATCCAGATCACCATTCACCACCCCCGCAGATCTAGCTAGCCAGCAGGCCGGCCGCCGGCGACGATCGATCCGATGCGGCGGCAGGCACGGCTGAATTAATAACCGGCATGACAGACGTAATGTGCTACTACTAACTGCGGTATGTACCTCGGCCTGGAGCTTCTTGTTGTGGGAGACGAGGGCGTCGTTCTCGGCCTTGACGGCGTCGAACTGGCGCTTGAGCACGTCGTAGTCCTTCTCCAGCTGCTTTGTCTTCCACCTCGCGCGCCGGTTCTGGAACCAGATGGCCACCTGCCGGGGCTGCAGCCCCAGCGCGCGCGCCAGCTGCATCTTCCGCTCCGGCTCCAGCTTGTTCGCCAGCTCGAAGTTCTTCTCCAGCGTCCGCACCTGCTCCACGTTCAGCCGCCGCTTCTTCTCCCCGCCCAGCTGCGACCCGTCGTCCGACATCTCGTCCTCGTTCGGGCCCGGGCCCCCGCCGCCGCCGGTCACCTCGTCGCCGCAGACCCCGTCGCCGCCGCCGCCGCCCCCGTACATCGCCGGCCGCTTCCCCAGCATTGGCGACATACCTGCAGCGCACAGTGGTGGAACATGTCAGTAATTAAAGAGCTGGATCGGTCAAGTTACATACCCCTGTGCATTGCGTGTGCGATCCGTGCAAGCTAGCAGGGAATTAATTGGCTACACACCTCGGAAGTCTTGGAGAGAGGGACATTGGGAGGACGGGAGGAAAGGGTTGTGGTGGGGAGGACCGAGAGGAGGGAGGTGGTGCTCATGGTGGTGGTGGTGGTGGTGGTGTTCTTGGGGTTCATGAGGTGGTGGTGTTTGCTGCATGTGGAGGAGGAAATTTGGAGGGAAGAAGGCCGAGGGGGAGGTCGCCATGCCATTGCTGGCCATTGGCTTCTCTTCAAAGCAGGACGGCAAGGAGCATGGGGAGTATTTGAGAGAAGAAGAAGAGAGAGTTGTATGTTGAGACTTGAGCGTGAGAGAGAGAGAGAGAGAGAGAGAGAGAGAGAGAGAGAGAGAGAGAGAGAGAGAGAGGGCGATAGGTGATGGGGGAAAAGGAAATATAACATGGTGGTGGCTATTTATCAAAAAAATAAAAGAGAAATGTATATGCTTGCAAATATAAAAATAAAATTCTGTTCTGAAAAGTCAAAAAGGAAATTGTAGGAGCTAACCCTTGAAGCTGTTTGTCCTCCCATAGCATGAGGGTCCTAAAAAGAATTAGGAAACCACTATTCCTAAGTTGTCTCGGCCTCAATTCTTTCTCCGCCTGCCCAGGTGAAACAATAGGAAACCCTAGCACTGCCTCCTCACACGCCATGGGCCTTCGAATTCGTTGTCGGTGTGGTTGCCTAGTCGCATGGATCCAACACTCATGCACCCTGATATGGCCTCGGGTGGGCGCTGAGGTGCCAGAGGGGTAGTGGCGCAACATGACTGTGGCGCAGTGCGAGTTAGATCGACTAGATTTGTTGAGGTGCCACGACACCAAGGTGTCGTATGCCAACGATAGGAGTGCGGATCCATAAAGCGAGGAACAACATATGATGGTTTTGGGTACACAAGGGTGGACATTGGCAAGAGGTGCCTCTGGGATCAGGGTCAGATCGCGATATGCAAGCGAACGGTTTTGTGCATCTTGTGCTATGAGTCTTTTGAGTAGTTTGTTGTTCTAACTAATGTGTAAGTGGTGGATGTTAGCCTGCCAATGTAGTGTACTAGAGATCATGATGCGCTTAGTGTGCATGACTCAAGTGAATGGCTAGAAGTCGGGATGCCAACCACTGTTGTATGCGCTTTTTTTTTTGTATATTTCCCTTGTTTTGGTATTTGTGTGAAGTATTTCTGTCCAATGCATCTTCTTCATTGGAATTGGGGTTAAAAGGAGTTTCACAAATATCAAGGACTTTGTAAGCATTTACAGAAATACCACCCTGCCTTGCATTTCACTCCATTTATGATTTACGGACTAAAACCGAAGCAGCGTTCAAATAAAGTCACATATAATCATACTAAACATTTATACCTAATTGCATTGCACGGTAAGGCGACACGAATTCACCACAACTGAGAAACCAAGAATGAGTGAATATACGAGACAATTAATGATTTCAAAGATGTGTAGACGGAATGAACCACCACAAGTGGACCTTCGAGAGCATCTCCAACAGAGACCCGGACACTTGTGTGGGTGGGTGGGTGGGGGGGGGGGGGGGCACCCCCATCCCATTTGTCGGGACATGTGTATGGACGCGGCAAATAGATAATACTTAGGGTGTTCAGATAGTATTTAGGGGTATATGTTGGAGATGCTCTAAGCGTCATAGTGTGCGAGTGGCGCAGTGCCAAAACTAATTGTCCAACCCCAAGTGATCCTTACACATTGTATGGTCCGTAGGAGTACACCCTTGTAACCTAAAAAGCTGTTATCCTGTTTTAAAATTACCAGCAGACAATGTTGGCATGCCCATGCATGCATTGCCAAGCTAAAATGGCCTGCCAGCAAAAAGTGTACCACAAAGGACCATGCTTCCCAAAAGCTAACCCTCAGGCTGAGTAGGCTAGTAGCATCTATGGTGCCTTTATTTTCTTTACATGCTAGCTACTGCTAGCATCGATACATTTCTTGCTAGTCCCCTTTTCTCCTTTTTCATTTTCCTTTTCTCCATATATGTTTTCATTATTCTTCTTCTTCTTAAAGATCGATGTAGGCTGCGAAACTACTCTGAGACTCTTGCATCCTTGTCGAATCTCCATATGCATGAAAACGGCTCCATAATTTGACAAAGACTCATCATCGCTGAACCATTGATGATGATGACTGCATGATATTAATTCGATACGTCATCCCCCGGCCGGCCGGCCGGCTTGATCATGATGATCAAATGATCGGTACCGTCGTAGTATCTCTCTCGCCTCATCATAGGCCGCAGTTGATGCAATTATGCTTTACCGCACGCACGGCACGCACGCACGCATGCATGGGAACTTTTGAGCGGCAACTGGCGAGTGGAAACGTAGTATAGACTGAGGAATGTCAAGTACAGTGTGTAACTGTATCCTTGGAGAATCATTGGTTCCAACTATTCAGTATTTCACGTACGTGCGTGCGTCAGGCTGAACTCGACCGGTTTCTCTTTCCTGAATAAGCTTTCCGGCCGTTCATTTACGGCTTCCAGTCGTGTGGCATCCAGCATCAATTATTACTGATCTTGACCATTCATCGTTATGAATTCTCAGCCCGATTCTTGAACACTAAAATAGAAATATATCTTCCTTTAAACAGTCTTTCATCCCGCTTTACAAATAAAGCCATATGGTCGACCGATACATAGAGGAGAAGAAGTCCTCATACAAGCAGGTCAGAAAGAAAAAGACATTTGAGATGGCGGCAAGATACCCACTCAAAGTCGAACAAAAAAAATGCGAGATGCCACGCCTACCACAAGGCAACCTAGACTACCGGAGACGCCGGAGTCGAAAAAGCTTGACGCCAAGACGATGACTCGAAGCTCAGTCATGGAGGGGATACAAAAAACAACGCCCCAAGAGGGTAGTGACATCCGCATGTGTCACCCTCGCCGGTGCCAAAGCGCAGAGCTTTCGCTCAAATCTACTCGTGTGCCATCAAAAAACCCAAAGAACAACCCAACCGAAAGGAAATGCCACCTTGCTAGCTCAAATACATGGAGTACGAAGGCAGCATCATGACATCCCTTCGAGGAGTCAGTCGGCCACTGCCTCTTCGACAGTTGCTAACTGGGCGCAGTAGTGAGGCATACTAGACCTAGTTAGGCTCAACTGAGCCCAAATCGGGCCCGTAAAGACCCGCCGCCACGCTACAACAGGGTCGTCGCTGCATCCAGCAGATCCTGCTTGCGCGATCTCACTCCGCCGCATCGCTCAAAGAATAGAAATATATACCAATAAGAGATATCCCTCGGAGGTATATAAGATCGAGAGATGACTAATGTAAGTTTCAGAATTTAAGCAGAAAAAACGAAGGACTATAAATTTGGAAGGTGACCTGAATTCGACCACTTCTGCCTCCTTGGATTCATAGGGTAGGAAATTCAAAGAAATATGAAATATTAAGGATTGGAATGTCATGCCCAATTGAATCCTTTGGACATAGGAAATCTCACGCATGGTTGTTTGAATGCAATAAAGGTTTTTTTACCATGAGGTCTGACCTCGTGCAAAATTTCCAGTGAAAATGAACTACATAGTTGCTATGGGAACTAATCCTATAGGACACAATCCTGTGAATCAAATAGCTCTTGAAAGGAAAAATTCAGCAGGATCCCAATCCTATAGAAATCCTGAAAATCAAAGGAGGCCTTCTTTTTTTCTCCCCGAATTAGTAAATAAGAAATGTGCTTTGGCCTTGTAGCAGCATTTTCGTACCGATCTTGATCATCCATCCGTTTTGAATTCTCAGCCCAATTCTGAAATTACTGCAGTACAAAGAAAAAGGAAATCAAGGTACTCCTAACAAACTTCATTCAGCACGGTTCTTTGCGAGTCGACTTCAAAATGAAAATAGCAAAACCGAAATTTTGATATCTCCAGGGCCTCCCTTGCTAGGCTAGCTAGCCCCGGCGGATTGCGTGGTGGTGGCTATAGGGATTCGCGGGTGGGTTGAACAGCTAGGCGGGCATGCATGCATCGATGGCGTGCCAATCTGGAGGCGCATATGGGTGATGCTGGCTACGGATTGTGGCTTGCGTTTGCGTACGCGCTGGCTAGCTGCTAGCTGCTAGTGCTAGGCTCTAGAGAAAACAGGGAATCGTGGGCAGCTGCGAGCGAAGCATACCCACCATGCATGCCACCATGCGCGTCGTGCCGGCCCGTGCATGTGGCCCGCCCCCGCCCGGGCGAGATCGGTCGCTGGATCCAGCCAGCCCACGCCAACGCCGTGGATCCCCTTCCGACCGTCGATTCGATCCCCCTCAACAACCCCCGTGCGTTCCACGCTAAGCTCGTCCTACCGCTACGTACGTACGTCCGTCCGTCTCCGTGCGCGCTGCCGCGCTGGGGCACGCCTGCACGTGCCGGATCACGCTGCTCGGGATCGGCATCGCTGCGCCTGCGCCGGCCTGTGGTAGCTTCAGCACGCAGAGATGGACGGGCGGCGGATGGATGGGCACCGCAGCTAGCGTCGAGAGAGTGATAGGGAGGTGGGGGTGGGTCCGGCGCACAGCGGGACGTGCAACGGACATGGCTGCTCCGGGGTAGGCCCCGCCATTTCCCCTGCTCCCTCGTCTCTGCTAGTGCGAGCCGGGTGGCCCTGCCCTGGCGCTAGTTGGCCTTTGCGAGCGAGCACATGGCCGTGTTAGTTAGACGAGAGGAGAGCGAGAGGGGAGATCCCCAATCGCATCTCTCCGCCTGCCTGCCTTGCCCCCCCTTCTTCCCCTTGGACCTTTCCTTATTCCCCTACAGTGCCGTTCCATGCGAGATGCCCCGATTTCGATACCTCACACTTTTCTTCTCTCCATGATAACGCATATGCCCGGCCCTCACACTAGTACATGGAAGAAATTCAGAGTTAATTGCAAAAAACCGTGATAATTCCGTGGGAAGTTCAAGAATCCACCATTTTTTAGCAGATTCGCAAAAATCCACTTACATCGAGTTCTGTAGCTTGCAATGTGCACTAGCATTGGGATTTGGCCACGCCAACGACATTTTTGACAGCGGGTCCCACTGTCGGTGGTGACGTGGCATGCCAATTAAAACTGAGGGTGACAAAAGCAAAGACAAATTTTAAAATAGGGGGTTTCTGTATTTTTTTCATGGACCCCACTTGTCTCCTTCTCTATTTTTTTTAATTCTTATTGTTTTCCTATTTTCTGTGGATCCCACTTGTCAGCTGACAATTAGGGGCATACCGCCGCATCCCTGCTTGGCTGCTGCCGCTGGCGCTGCCCCTACCATCGACATAACCACCCCCGTCCTGGCCGCCGACAACGCCTCTTCCACCACCACATCCGCCCTGGCCGTCGGCGTGCCTTTCCCAACCATCTCCATCCCAGCCGACAGCCAAGCAGGGATGTGGTGGTGGGAGGTGTGACGCTGGCGGCTGGGAATTATCGTGTATGGGTCTATGGGTCTATGGGAATTATCGTGTACTAGGTTTTTACAAATCTGCTTGAAAATAGTGTATTTTTGAACTTCTCACGAAATTAATCGTGTTTTTTTGCAATTAAATCTGGAAATTCAGGACGGTCTATGGGTCGATCTCCCTAAATTTCACAAGTTGTATAATGTGTCACCGCAGCCGGAACTTAGAGACTGAACAGTCATAACCATCGATCTCAGGATTGGCATCGACGGAAAGGAAGTAACGGAACGCATGCATATGCAGGCATTCTCTTCCGGGGGCATACACAGGACTTGCGCGCCCAACTACTACAACCTGCATATTATTTTTCTCTCTCTCTCGAAAAAGAAATACTACTTGCACATTTCTTTTTTCAGAACTGAAGACTCGACGCAGATGGGGTACGTAGTAGCACATTTTTTGGGCACTAGTATTTTGCGTGGTGGTGGGTGTGTACACTACACACCGAGCCGTTTGGAACCTTCTCAGCGCTGGCTCCCCCGCTCTCACGTGCCGCCCACATATCCCTCCCTCGCATCGCATGTTCGCCTCCCCAGTTTTCTATGCGATCCACTTGGATCCGGGCATGATCCTGCTCAATTCTCTACTCTATTTCCCATGTGGCCACTCGACGTACGGCGCGGTGGTTGGTTATTACTCCTACCTGCGTGCGTGAAGAACATCGTCGTCGCTGCATATGGATTATGGACTGGTGGTGTCAAACGGTGGAATGTTTCAGGGTTAGATAAATAGACATGTCGATCGCGCTACCAGATGATATCGTTGGCCGTTGCATCACCGGATTGGGAGGTTGTCGATGGACACGCGCATCTTTGCTTGCAGTCTGTCGGTGGTTTTCCTCGCTCGTTGCTCCCCAGGCGGCTCTACTGCATTCTTGTCTTGTTTTTTTTCCAAATTAAACTCTTTTTTTTAGATTAAACTCAACATGAGTCTGTTTCAGCAGTAGTCCCTTGCGGCCTTGCGCACTGCAGCAAGCTTCCTGGGCTGCACCCGATTTCCAAGTGGGGAGTAAGATGCCAATAAACAAGAATAGACGTTAAACAGCAATAGTATATGGGCCTACCGTCCCTTTTATTGGGCCTGGCCTATTCGGCAACGGGGTTGCAAAGTTTTACTAGGAATTGTGTACGTCTCCGTTACTAAAAGCCTCTTCTGACCTTTCTTAGAAAAGCCTATGAGATCCAAATCATTTTTTTATGGAATTTTGACGAGATATCAAAAAAAAAAAACTTTGAATCTAACTCACCCCTGACATGGCCATCTCGCGGTATATGCATGTGCGCCAACAGTTGCAACTAGAATAAAAGTGGGCTCGATGAGGAGCATGCGCTTGACAATGCTCGACAACGAGGCGAGGTGAAGACGACACAACAGGGCCTGCCAATGAGCTGAGAGGATGCCAAGCGTTGCGACAGTCATGTGCTCGATGACTGTTCACAAGGCATCGAGTCCCATCCAAAGTGCCTCGTCGTGGAGCTTGGGCGCTAGTTGTTTCTGCTCCTATTGGCTTTCCGGTCTCAGCCGATATGTCCTTGCAATCCGCTTTGGAGGAGCATGCTGAGTTGTTGTGCTATGAGCTTCTTAACGTGTCTTCCATTCGGCTTGAGAAGGCCGTTCATCCTCTTAATAAAGTTGTTGACTCCTTGCATGGTTGGCTGCTGGCGATTCGGGGCTTTTTAAAGCGGGCTGAAGTCTCCCGGAAGCCTGCCGATCCTTTGGTTGTGCCGGTTGTACCTGATGTTGGCAAAGTGGACGCGAGCGGAGCGGGGCTTTTTGGATGTTTATCTCCTCGTGCTAGGGCGATCTCGACAATTATGACTCCGATCATGTAGATCATGCCTGATCTTTTGGAGTTGTCTGGTGGAAAGGTTATGCCTCCTTGTGTCAAGGAAGTGAAGCTTGACTCGCACGAGATCTCGATTATGGCTTCTCTGCATAGTCAGGTGCTTGTCTTTGAGGATAGTGGTGATATCGACAGCGGGCATGTGATTTGGATAGGTGATGGGGCTAATAAGTCTGGAGTGTTGACACCGGTGCCCGGAGCTGCCATCGCTAGAGATATTTGTGATTTTCTTGCCACCTTGATTGTTGCCTACCCAGGAAGTAAGTAGAGGAGTGCTATAGGCAAGACATCTGTAGTTGCTTGATGGTGTCATGGCTTGTCTTGTCGGTGAGGTGTAGGTGTGTGGAGTTTGGAGTGTTTGTTCTTGCCGCTTTGTGGCCTCTTATGTTGGCTAGTGTGGGTGTGTTCCTATTGGGTCTATGTTATGATGGTGAGTGTAGGTGCGTTGTTTGGGTGGGCTTGGCCCTGTTGTATTAGGTTTTTACCCAGTTTTCTCCTAAAAACTGGACACCTTCTTCTTAATTAATGAACGAGGCAATGCTTTTGCCTCCTTTTCAAAATAAAAATAAAAATGGGAATGATGATGAGAGAGGAGGGACACAAGAGACTTGGCAGATCCAGTTTTCCTTCTTTTTTGAAAACCAAAAAACGAAATATCTTAAGAACTATTTATTCAAATTATAAATATTCATATATTTGAGATCCTCGTGTTGGGACCTTCAAAATTAGATTTCATGTTAATAGGTTTTAAGAGACTATTTTTTATACTTCCTAGACTACTACAGGTGTACTTGGGTTATCAGATAGTCTAGAGAGTGAATTTCAGAACATGGATACTCTGAGCCCCGACTGTACTTACTTATCACTTGGCAGTCCATTCCAACTATTTATTTGTAACTTTGTCATTTTTTCCAAACTAGATAGTTTTGAGTTTTAGTACGCAAAATATCATACACATACATACATGTTGTCTCTACATGCAAACTTTTTTTTCTTAATTTACTATTTTTTTTATCTTACTGTTGTAGGCAAGATTAGGGGTGAAAACGGAGGTGATACCACCGAATAGTAGTGAAACCATGTCTGTAACCTTAGTTTTTCTCGGATTTATAGTTGGAACGGATAGTGCCCGGATACGAATATGGAATGAAACCTGCCGGTTACGAATATGGTTTGGTTGCGGATAAATGTCGGATGCCTCTTTTAAACTAGGACCGACATATAACATAGATTATGGACCAACTTCTAGCGATAAACCAATCACATAATTGCAATAGTACAAACTCAATGGATGAATGCTCAAATGTACCTTTATGTAGTGATTTCATAAGACCGTCGAGCACAAGAAAGATGTGGCTCCGTGGGGTGCTGCAGTTTTGTATGTTAGGAGGCATGTGGTATGAGGTATTAGTTGCGGATAATTTTTGGATAATGCCCAAATATATTAGTGAAATACAGTATATATTCAAATACAGATGTATACTAGCAAAACCACATCCTTTTCCATATATGTGAATTACTATCTGTATCCGTGACCATATCCGACAAATATCCGACCGAATCCGTTTTTGTCTTCCATGAGCCTCTAGTCAGACGGTCAGTTGGAAATAATCCATGCCATGTTCACCCATAGGAAATATCATGAGTACCCTAGTTCCATCTAGTAATTCTCGGATAGTGTACTCGGATTTGCATTGAGTTGTACTTTGGGTTTCAATATACTTTGTACTTGGTTTTTCATTGCACCGTCTTGTATACATATGTACTCCATATTGTATGGGTGTACTCCATCTTCTATGTATCAATACTCCCCTCTTCTGTGTACTCTTTCTTCTGTATACTTCTATGTTACGTGTCTATCATGTATTTGTACTTCGTCTGTCTATGTACTTATGCTTCGTGTGCACATGTATTTCTACCAGGATGTATGTGTACTTATACTTAGGGTATCTTTGTACTTGTACTCCATCTTCTTTCTACTTACACTTCGCGTGTCTATGTACTTGTATTCCGGGTCTCTGTGTACTCCAGGTGTTTGCGTACATGTACTTCGTGTGTACTCTATATTAGACCTTCATGAAGGTCGGTATTCATGTAATGGTACCCGAATTTTTATGGATTAGATTCTTAATATTTTTTCATAGATGCCTATATTTAACTCATATATTTTAAAAATCGAAATCCTTCCAATTATTTGAAAAGACTTCGTTTTTATTGTCACTGTATGGGATGGTCTGCGCTGCCATCCTAGAGGGCACTGTTGGCGACCTAGTCTGGGTCCGCTTGCTACTCTGACGTGATGGTGTCTCGGTAGTGCTTAGTGTTCGCCTGAAGCTCCTCGCCTTACGAAACAGGTAGGATGGCATACCCACCCACGTTGATGTTCCACCTGCCAGGGAGATGCTAGTCCTGCGGAACGAAGAGGTTGTTCTAGGCCAGAAAAGTCGCCTCGCTAATGGTGAGGTCGAGTGAGTGTTGGGATATACCAAACAAGTATACTACATGGTGATGTCACCAAATCATGTGGATACCAATTTATTAGGACTCCAAGCGCAAAGTGGTGCAGAAATGGTGTTTTCCCCATAATGACAACTCGGAGTTTAATATCAAACTCTTGAGAAAATAATAGAATCTCTTTCCTTGTCCTCCCTTTGCAACCCGCCAAACAAGATTGTTAGTCTAAACAAATGAAATCTTTAGACCCTAAGGGGGTCGCATGATCCGAATTTTGGATCCGCTAGCTTAGGGTCTACTAAACAATGTTCCATAACTGGGTAGTTATAAAGGTAATTTTTGTTTAGTTGCGAATCAAGCTGCGTGATGTGGATAACCAAGTGATGGCATTAGGTTTATATGAACAATAATTCATTAGGACTCCAAGCGCAAAGTGATGTATCAAGAATGTTTTTCCATAGGGGAGAATCGGGGGTTTATATCGAACTCTCGAGAAAATAAGAAAATAACCACTTTTCCTTCCTCTTCGAGCAACCTACAAAACAATATGACTTGAATTGTATCCCCAACTCTACTCTGTGATTGTCAAGCACAAGGTTTAGTATTACAATAAAAAAACAAAGATGCATCAGAAAATACTTTTGCAGATGTAGTAGAGATCAACCGTGTTCAAGAAAATAACAAGTGAATAAAATATACTATGTTATATATACAAGCAAATAAGTAAACTAATATATAAACAAAAGCTAAACTAAATGCAAAAGCTGATGGTAGTGATTTTTAGGGATGCAACAAAAAAAAATATTTAATACTTTTGGACTAAATAAATGCAGAAAATAAAAAGCAAGTAAATGGTAGTAAAATTATGCTCTTATAATTAAAAATGGACCATGGTTCATGTGTCCACTTGTATATTTCCTCATAAACATGGTGGGACCAAAACAATCTTAGGAACAACATAATATCGATGAAAATTTCATATTAATGTTTGGTTTGCATTTATATGGATGTCACGTCGTATAATAAAGATGATGCAACACATCTCCCTCGTACTCCTCTAGAAAGGAAAAAACTCATCATATTAGTTTTAAGATAAACAGAGTATAATGTTAAGTACTTTTTTGCTACTTAATGATAGATTAAATACCAGAGAACTTCTTATCAGGAAAAACTTTAACATTGAGGAGGACACTTGTGTCCTTTGTGAGGAAATCACTATTGAATCTATTGAACATCTCTTTTTCAGATGTGACTTTAGCTAAAATTTCAGGTGGAAACTTGGAATTGAATGGAATACTGACTATCCACTGATCAATATGATTTAAGAGGCTCATGATAGAACTTTGGAACAGTTCTTCAACATCACTATGATGACATGCTGCTGGAGCTTATGGAATCACATGAATAACATTATCTTCGAGCAACACACTAGGTGCATGGATAATTGTTATAGCATATTCAAACTATCAGTGGCTCGTATTAGACATAGAATTAAACCCAGTTTACTGGATGGCATGCAAACGTGGTTAGATACTTTGTAATTTTCTGTTTATTCTTTGCGACTCACTCTGTGACTCACACCATGTACAGTGCCCCTTTTATAAAATGAAAATGACACAGTGGGAGACTTCCCCAGTGTCTTTGTGTTAAAAAAATAGAAAATATACTACCTCGAACAAAGGAGATCTATAATAGCATATGTATTCCTTTCTCCCTAGTGAGTCAATTGGGGAAAGGTAAAACCGTAGTAGGTCTCAATTTTTCTATCACCAATAGGCAGTGGTATATTATGATTAGTCACATGGTTATCTATATTCGCATCAATTTGATCGTTGAAATAGAGATGATTTGGAAGGAGAAGAATTTCCTTGTGAAGAAGGAAGCCAACATTTGGGTGTAGATTTTCAAATGGAAATATATTTCCATCAAACACGATGTCATGTGAGATGTATATATGTTGTGGACTATAACCAAAAAAACACATCGTTTGGAGCAAAAGGGTAATTTGCGACTACTATAGAGACGCAAAATTTGCCAACATGCACATCCAAACACATGAAAATATTTGTAATCTGGTGAAGTGCCAATGAGATGTTCATCAGGACTTCCATTGTTTGTCACTTTACTTGCATGAGATTGATGAGATAGGTAGTCGTAAGAAATGCCTCGTCCTAATATTTTAGAGGGATTGAAGAGCAAGTCCTACTTCAACTATTTGACTGTTTTTTTTCGGCTGGTTTATTTTGCAGATGAGCATGAGGACACGAGACATGATGTGTGTTTCCAATTTTTTTGAAGAAAGAATTTAATTTTCCATACTTGTCTCCCCAATCAGTTTGCATAGTAATAGATTTTCTAGTAAACTTTCCTTTAACAAGGTTCATAATTTTTTTCAAGACCTCAAAAACATCAGATTTCTTTTTGAGAAAATATATCCTTGTGAATTTTATGAAAATCATCCATGAAATTTACATAATAATTGTGTCGGCCTATAGAAGGAGAAACATGACCCCAAACATCAAAAAAGATTTGTTGCAAAGGCACATTCGATACACTAGAAGAGACAGGGTACAGGAGTTTATGACTTTTAGCCCATTGGCATGAATCACGAAAAGATTTGGTACTAGAGTCCTTCGAATGCGGAAGAAAAATTTATTGAGAATTTGTTGAACAATTAAACTTGATGGATGGCCTAAGCGACTATGCCACTTCATAGAAGTGGATGTGGTGAAAACACACACTTGCTTTTTATCGGATGATGCCGAAAATGAAAAAGTGGGATATAGGCCTCCTTCACACGTCCCTTTAAGAAGTATCCTCTTCGTGGCTCGGTCCTTAATAAGAAAATACCATGGATGAAATTTAAGAAATGCATCATTATTAAGGGAAAGTTTATGAACATAAAGGAGATTTTTAGCCGTACTAGGTACATGGAGAATATTTTTGAGATGAAGGTCACTATCATGATTAGGAATTTGAATAATAAATTGACCAATATGACTAATTCTCACACCTTCACTATTTGCAGTGTGCACCTTGTCCCACCTATGATACTTGTCAGGTATCATTAATCTCTCCAAGTTGTCGATGATGTGATAGGTTGCTCGGGTGTTGAAATACCAATTGGTATAAACATTGTAGGCAACATTCGCTCCCTTCTCATGGTCGTTGTTGTCGTCCTCATAGTTCCACCAACATTTGTTGGCGGGTTGCCCATGTTTCTTGCATATTTGGCAGGTGATGTAGACAAACCTTGAGGGGACACAGTTTCCACGCCCAGGCCCTCGTCCGCCTTGTGGAGATCGGCGGTCACCCCCAGCATAGCCTCCATCTTCATCGCGGCCATTGGGACGACCATGGTAGTTCTTATTTTTCTTTTGATAATTGTTGTTGTAGTAGTTGTCACGTCTATCACAAACACAGCTTATTGCGTTGGCCGAGGATTCGAACCCCTTTTGGGCCACCAAAGGAGAGCATCTCCTGTATCCTATCATAAGAAGCGAATAAACCATGAAGATCACTACCGATCATGACAACATGGCATTGACGGAGGACACCAGAGGGTTGTAATCCTCATCGGATCCGTTGAGGATGAACTCGACAAGTTCTTCATCATCAATGGTTCGACCAGCGGCAACGAGGTCGATGGAAAACCCACGCATATCTGTGATGTACTTATCCACCGTCTTGTTCTTCTTGTTGTTGGAGAGACCTCCACGCGGATGTGTGATGTTTGCCTTGGATTTGGAGGAGAACAATGAATTTATCAATGACCATACCTCCACAACATGTTCAAGACCGACGGTCTGGGTGAGGATGTTTGCTGAAAGCGAGCTGAGTAGAAATATCAAAACTCGTCGATCCCTCTCGATCCAGCTCCGTAGGCTTGATTGGGGACTTTATCCACCTTGCCCTCCTTGTCTACTGTCGGAGTTTTCGAAGGTGCAGCCTCCGTTCCATCGAGAAGGCCGGGAACCCGCACAACTCGTAGATTCGGCATGATCTAAGGATTCTATAGCAGATGGTTGGCCCTCGTGAGCTTCTTGGTTGGAAGGGCCCCAAAAGTCGGCAACACAGTGCTGGAGGTGGCCATTGAAGGGATTTCAGTGGGGAGATTTTTTTGATTTTCTTTCTTTCTTCCTCGATGTTATGGAAGAGACCGCTCCATAAAAAACTTATGCACTGGCCAACTTTATCATAAAATCTAACTAAAAGAAACTAGGCAGAACGTACCTTAGTCCTGACCGTGAACAGAGAGGCCATAGTGGGCAGAGTGTTATTGAAGACGATTGCGTTGGGATGTCCAGATCCACTAGTTTATTTTCCTATATTTCTCTCGTTGCTGCACACTCTCTTTTGCTGAATCTTTTCCACGGCTCAATTGAGAATTTGATAGGCTAATTTTTTTTCCTTTATATGCAAAACTTTAGCTTGTCCCTAAAGTTGCAAGAGTACATATGTTTGTGTGCAAGTGCAACAAAAGAGAAGCTCCAAAGCCAGCGCCCTGTGAACAGGGCCCTAGAATCAGGGGGCGACGGGTGATTGGTGACGCAAAAGAAGAAAAAATATGAAAGAAATGAGAGGTGTTGTTTTTAACTAAGAAATCCACAACCAATGTTGCAGTCAACAGTTCTCCTACTAGCTAGTGTGTCTTTAACTAGTCTTTCTTCATCGCAAAAAGAAGGGCTTAAATGATTGGAATTTACATCTATGGGCAATTTTTACTAGGGTCCTACCCAGGCAGATTAGCTCGCAGTTTGATGCATGCCAACAACTTCAATTGTGGTAGTAGCGCTATTAGGATATCATTACCAGCAAGGTTAAAAAATCAAGAGAACGAAGACTACTCCCACTCAACGAACTGGACCACAAACACATCTGAACTTCGCTCCAAATGTCCAAACTCCAAAGTGTGAATGTTCCAAAAACCATTACTGCGTTACTTTCAGAAAAGGATGTTTTGGAAACAAAATACTACTATTGCTATCCTATCTAGGACAATAATTGTTACTTAAACTAAATCACACTTGCACTACATCTCTTGCATGCTAGTTTTATCTCCCCAATGCCATACATATAGGATCACACTTGCGCTACATCTCATCACGTATCATCTCTCGCATGCTAGCTAGTTTTATTACCCCAATGCCATACTATACGATCCTAAACCTCGATCCCTAAAGATTAGCATCCAGCTCATTCCATTACATCCACTACTTAGAAGCCCTCAAAAGCAGCACGCTCCTAGTACTTGCTCACGCTCCTCACGTTGCCAATTTGGCACTGCCGTTTGCGACCATGGGGTGCACCACCTCGAGGCAGGCCCGGCATGACCTCCGGTACTGCCCGTCGCCGCTCCCGCTGCCGCGTTGCCAGTCGTTCCCCGCCCGCTTCGACGCCGGAGTCCACCTCGTGCGGCTCACGTCGTCCACGCTTGGATCCCTCGAGCTCGACAAGGCCACGGGGCAACGTGCTCCGGAGGCGTCCCGCGCGCCCAGGAGGCTGGTGCCGCGCACGCCGACCATGACGCCGCCAAACGAGCCGGAGGACATCGACGCGTGGGCGCTCATGGCCGGCCTCGAGGAGCACGCGCCGCTCCTGGCCGCGCCGTTCGGGCGCCACTCCTTCTCGTTCCCGATCGCCAGCACGACGCAGCAGGAGTTCGCCTCGTGCTCGAAGGTGACACCGCTGCCCATGACGATGCCAATGCCTTCCGTGAACGGAGAGGCGAAGACGAGCAAGCCCATGACGCCGCCGCGCAGGAAGAAGAAGGCCGTGCTGTACTTCACGTCGCTGCGCGGCGTGCGCGCCACGCACGAGGACTGCTGCCTGGCGCGCGCCATCCTCAAAGGATACGGCGTGCACGTCGACGAGCGGGACGTGTCCATGCACCGCGGCTTCCGCGATGAGCTCCACGGCCTCCTCGGCCTCGCCAAGTGCTGGGCGCCCGCCGCGCCGATCCTCCCGAGCCTGTTCGTGGACGGGGAATTTGTGGGTAACGCGGAAGAGCTGAAGCGGCTTCACGAGAACGGGGAGCTGGCAGCGAGGCTCGCCGGGTGCGAGGGCGCGGCGCCCGGCGCGTGCGAGGCCTGCGGCGACGCCCGGTTCGTGCTGTGCGAGGCCTGCTCCGGTAGCTGCAAGGTGTACGTGGACGACGAGGAGGACGAGTTCTACGACGACGGGGAAGAAGGGGTGGACGACAGCGGCGCGGGGTTCCGGCGGTGCACGGAGTGCAACGAGAACGGCATCGTGAGGTGCCCCGTCTGCTGCTCCTCCTGAGACGTTGCAGAACCTTTTTTCCGGTGTGCGGTGCACCACCTGGATGTGGTGCTCGGCTGTTGTGATTTTTGTGAATGCATGATCGCGCGTGATCGACGGTGCTTGGTGCGCTCTCTTGTTTTTTCTTCATGTTGTGTTCCACTGCTCTGTTCCTGATGTGAAGAACAACTGCTTCTGAATTCTGACGAACCAAAAGTTGCACACAAAATTCAGATAGTTTCTGCCGGCGCCAGCGGCGGTAGTGGACCGTTTCCTTCACGCGTGGACTGGTCGGAGTTGCTGGTAATTCTTTAGCGTAGGCGCAGCCAACGGTCTCTGTTCAAAGCCGGCGCCGCACGGTAGCAACCTTTTGAAAAAAGAAGTGCTACAAACTACAAAGGGAGCCGCAAGATCAGGACAATTGGAGCAAAACAAGGTGCTCCAACCAAAAATTCCCAAAGGACTAGTATAATACATAGCCTCATAGTTTCTAGATCAATCACCATTAGCAGGATCCGGACACAAGTTTTGATGAAATTGACGAACCTTGTTTTTTTTTTGCTCAGAAAAGAGATTTTATTTAATTGATAGAGTTACAATCAGATGACGGCAGCGTGACAATTTCTGGAGGAGAATGTCTAAGCCATGTCATAGTCCTACACTGAAATCCACCTAATTTAGCCAATTCGTGGCTTGCACAGTTTGCTTGACGAAAAATCTTGACCATGGTTATTCATCTTTCTACGAATTCTCGCTACGTATTATAGCCATGGTTAGCTAATTTAGCCAATTCGTGGGGTTTCCTCCTTGATCAGCTGAATAGCTTCAGCACGGTCTGTTTCGACAATAAAGGGTTGTCCAGCTTAGCTAGCACCATTCCATCTTTGATCTACCAGTTCAACATCGGTAGCATCCATGCAGTGCCTTGGTTGTCTCGCTGCGGCACATATGACAGGGCTTGTCCTCACGATCATGGAAATACACGCAATATTCAGACAACAACACATATCGCCTAGTTTCAGAGTTGTATTGTACGAGGAAGTGGACAAATACAGAGGAATATTTAGGCCAAACCTCGAACAGAGGCGGCTAGGGTTCAACCCAGAATTACAGCGTATGCCCAACTCTCTCGAATCAAAGGCTAAATGGACAGAAAGCAGAGTAAGACAAACAAGTGATCAGGTGAACTACTCTACAGGCTGGAAAGCGTTGTCGGCAAAGGAATAGAGATGCTCCAGTTCTCCTAGGCCGTTGGATGGTGAATCGACGTTGCCGAGTGCTTCTTGGGGACACGAACATACCAATCAGGTATGGAGCTTGACAACTCCCCTTGTCAAAATCCGACTTGTCCTCAAGGAGTGAAACTAGGAAATACCTTCCGGATAAATGCTGCATTTTCCCATGTT
The DNA here is from genome assembly GCA_023614405.1 of Avena insularis. Classification (NCBI taxonomy): domain Eukaryota; kingdom Viridiplantae; phylum Streptophyta; class Magnoliopsida; order Poales; family Poaceae; genus Avena; species Avena insularis. The sequence goes on along the minus strand of CM042685.1, from coordinate 431,298,392 downwards.
GCCTCTGAAGTTGATAAGTTGGCCCATTTGATCAACCACTAAACAACAGGGACTGCAATATCACCTTGTTGGTGTGGGATGGGTTTTGTTTCCAGGATGGCCTCTAGAGAAATCAGAATGGTGGCATCTGGGTTTAGTAATGGCATATGCTCAGTTGGTATTGCCGCTGGCCCTTTTCTTTAGTTGACTGGCATGAAAAGTGGAATGCAATTGACAGCCTTCAGGTAGTAGTAGTTTGTAAGAGTTGTGACCAATTCTTTCTAGTACTCGAAAAGGACCATAGTATTTGGAATGGAGTTTCAAACACCGATGGATGCTGAAAGTTGTGTGACGATATGGTTGAATTTTGAGATAAACCATGTCACCCACTACCAATTCTCTTACATATCTATGTTTATCTTCTTGCATTTTCATCCTCTCCCATGCTTTTAAGAGGTTACCTTTGATTTGTTGGGCAATCTCTGTAGTGCTTGAATTAGGAATGAGATCCTGTTGATTTTCTTCTAGTGGTAACATTTGCTCAGCAATCTATGGAGGTGGTCGACCATATAATGCTTGAAATGGTGTCATTTTAAGAGAAGTATGAAAGGTGGTATTGTACCACCATTCAGCCAAGGAAAACCACTAATGCCATTTCTTGGGTTGAAGGAAATCCATGTTGCGCAAGTAATTTTCCATGCATTGATTTACTCGTTCAGTTTGGCAATTAGTTTGGGGGTGATAAGAAATGCTAATGTGTAATTTGACACCCATGGATTTGAACAAATCTTGCCAAAGTTTGCTTGTAAAAATCCTGTCTCTGTTAGTTACTATGACCGAAGGGAGGCCATGCAACTTGAATATGTTGTCAGTGTAAGCTTTTGCAACTGTCTTCACTGTAATGGGGTGCTTCATTGATATGAAATGATCATATTTAGTGAATCTATCCACCACCACTAGGATCAAATCTTTATTTTCATAAACTAGTAAACCTTCTACAAATTCCATGCTGACATGTGTCCAGGAAAAATCAGGGAGAGGTAGAGGTTGCAATATTTCTGGGTACTTGCAGTGTTCTGGTTTGTTCAGTTGGCATACTTGGCATTGCTTAATAAACTCAATGACATATTGTTTCATACCTGGCCAGTGAAACAAGAGTTTTAGTCTCTGGTATGTTGCTCTTTCACCAGAGTGTCCTCCCAGTTTAGAACTACAAAATGAAGTTATCAACTTGTCTCTAAGGTCAGATGAGCTACCAATCACAATTTTATGCTTGTATCTGATGATTCCCTTAGAGAGAGTGACGTTAGATATGGCATTAGGGTCAATATACAATTGTGGTATCCACTCTTTGCATTTAGGATATTCATTGTAAGATTGGGTGACTTCAGTTACCCAGGTTGGAATAGCAGCACTACTGAATAAAGAGCAGACTTTTTTGTTTAACTCTATAGAGGGCATCAACAACTTTGTTTTCTTTCCCTTTTTGTATTCGACTGTATAATTATATCCCAGTAGCTTAACCATCAGCTTGTGTTAGACCACATATGTAAGATTTTGGTCTTGGATGAACTTTTAGCTTTGATGGTCTGTTTTAGTAACCATGGATGATGTAGAGAAATAATGCTTCCATTGCTTGAGGGCTGCTATAATGGCCATTGCTTCCTTGCCATGAGTGGACATGCATGTGGCTCTATGGCCAATTTTTTGCTGAGAAATGAAATTGGTTTGCCTCTCTGCATGAGAACTTCTCCGATGCCATAGTCAGAGGCATCTTATTCCAAGGTGAATGGAAGGGAGAAGTCGTGTAATGCAAGGAAAAGAGGTTTGTTCATTGCGGCTTTGAGTTCTAGGAAGGCTTTTTCATGTTCTTCTGTCCATTGGAAGCTATCCTTCTTTAATTCCGGAAATATGTATCCATAGTTCTTGATGAACCTTCTATAGTATCCAGTGAGTCCTAGGAAACTTCTTAGTTGTGTTACATTCTCAGGAGTTGGCCACTCTTGGACTACTTTAATTTTCTGGGCGTCAGTTGACACTCCTTGAGCATTGATAATGTGTCCAAGATACTCCACTTGGTATTGTGCAAATGTGCATTTGGATCTTTTGGATACCAACTGATTTTGTTGTAGGATATCAAACACTTTCTTGAGGTGTTGGAGGTGATCCTTCATTGTTTTAATGTATATAAGTATATCATCAAAGAAGACCAATGCACATTTCCTTAATAGTGGAGAGAGGATGGTGTTCATTAACTGTTGGAATGTTGCCGGGGCATTAGTCAATCCAAAGGGCATCACTACATATTCATAGTGCCACTGGTGTGCTGAATGCAGTTTTGGGGATGTCTACTTCATGCATTCGTATTTGGTGATAACCACTTTTTAGATCAATTTTGGAGAATATAATGGATCCATGTAGTTCATCCAATAAATCTTCAATAATTGGAATGGGGTATTGGTCTTAACTATTTGCAATTTGAGTTTTCTGAAGTCCACACATTTACTCCAAGTGTGATCCTTCTTCTTTATCAAAATGATAGGAGAGGAGTAAGGGCTCATACTATCTCTTATAGTACTCGATTGCAATAGTTCATTGATGATTTTTTCCATGATGTTTTTCTGGTGATGAGGCAACCTATATGGTCTCATGTTTACCACCTTAGCATTAGGCAATATGGTATTGTATGATCACATGTCCTTCTGAGTGGCAATGAATTTGGGGCAGAGAATACAGGGGAATACTCTGACAATAGTTTCTCAATTTTAGGGGGATAACTGATTGGTGTGTCTTCTTGACTCTTTACTGGTCTAATCAGCAAGACATCCCCACAGATTGCTTCCAATAAAATATTTTTAGTTTTCCCTCCTGCATTTGAGAAGTTGTTGGTAGGCTTTCATCATGAAAGGTCACAATTCGTCCTTCGGTATTAGCTTTGAGGGTAATTTTCTTGTAATCTAGTTCTACTGGACTTTGGTGATATATCCAGTCTTCTCCAAGAATGATATCATACCATTTTATATGTAATATCCTAAAATTTGACTAGAATATTGTGCCATGAATTGAGTAATCACAGTTGGTATAGGTAAATTCAACGTACATGTGACCTCCATCTGCCACTATAACTTTGAGTCTTGGGCTTGGGCTGAGCACACATTGAGCCAATTTTGCAAATTCTAGAGTCATGAAAGTAGCAGTACTACCACTGTCTACTAAAGCATTGGCCCACTTGTAACCAATCTCGACAGATATAGTGAATGTATGTTTTGGAATGCTATACCCATGACATCATGCATTGAAATCTGTAGTGCAGGTGCTGGTGGGTTAGCAGTATTGTCTTCACTATCCTCATCATCCTCATTGATATAGATGATATTTGTTGCCTCCTAGTTAGCAGCTTATAATGCTATAGTGCTACAAATTTAGCTTGCCAATCATGTCGTCGCCGTCACCGCTAAGTTATCCAATGGTGGCGAGGTACTGGCTATAGTGCTACAAAGTTTTCACATTGTCACATTGTCCTGGCTATAGTGCTACAAATTTAGCTTGCCAATCATGTCGTCGCCGTCACCGCTGGCGTCGTTGATTCATGGATTTGGGTGGGAAGATGGGATTTTACACCTAGGGGATATGATCCTCAGCAACCACTCCCTCAACCCAATATCTGCACCCGAATAGTTGTCGCTGCCATGCCGCCGTCGCCGGGATCTAGAGCAGGGAAGGGATTTTACAAGAGAACCCAACCTCGCCGTGCTTCCAGATCCACTCACCATCGAGTATCGTTAGGCTTATGATACCAAATTGATAGGGCTTGCTCTGATTATCGTGGAAATACACGCAATATTCAGACAACAACGCATATCGCCTTATTTCAGAGTTGTATTGCACAAGGAAGTGGACAATTACAGAGAAATGTTTAGGCCAGACCTAAAACAGAGGCCGCTAGGGTTCAACCCAGAATTATAGCATATGCCCAACTCTCTGAATCAAAGTCTAAATAGGCAGAAAGCAGAATAAGACAAACAAGTGAGAAGGTGAACTACTCTACATGCTGGAAAGCATTGTCGGGAAAGGAATATAGATGCTCCAGTTCTCCTAGGTCGTTGGATGGAGAATCTACGTCCCTGAGTGCTTCTTGGGGGCTCGAACATACAAATCAGGTCTGGGGCTTGACAACATATCAACGCCCCATTGTGGTCTCTCAAAATCATGGCAGCACCTGCTTTTTGTGAATTTATGAAAGAACCATAAGTATTCAGTTTAGCAAGACCCTCGTGTGGCGGCACCCACTTATTATGCGTAGATCTCAAATGCTCAGGTGCCCGTGCTCAGTGGTCGTGGGTTGCTGTTGAAACCTTGCGTGTACGTGTAACACCCCGGTCTCTTCGGACCAGCGGCTGTCACTCTTGGCAGCTCAATAGAATCTCTCGACTAACCTCACAGACCAACACTAGTATTTTATATGCACTTTGTCCTCACTCGTGCGCACCCGGTACCCACTTTCCTATCGGTCACCCATCCTAAAATTGCTCTAGGACTAGCACACTTAACCTCAGAGTTCTTTACAGATGAGATTTCGAAAAATAGGTTACAACTTGTTTGTAGGGTATACTATCAATGCTATTAAGCCATGCTATTAAGCCATGTGCCAGGATCACACATACAACCACCCATAGAAGATTGACGCCCTCATCGATCAACCACAAGCTAGGAACGTCCCACTTGGCACACGTTTGTACGTCCAGTGTCGGTACATGTGCCATTTCGTGTTCACTCCGGTCCACACGCACCATGCTCCATATGTCCGCCACCCGCACACTCCCGTGTAACTGCAAGGATCAGCTCTGATACCACTCTATAACACCCGTCCTCTCCGGACCAGCGGTTGTCACTCTTCGAAGCTCAATAGGATCTCTAGACTAACCCCATAGAACAACTCTAGTCTTTTATGCACACTTTGTCCGCACTCGTGCGCACCCAGTACCCACTTCCCGTCTGGTCGCCCATCCTAAAATTGCTCTAGGACAAGCATGCTTAACCTTAAAGTTCTTTGCAGATGAGCTTCGAGAATATAAGTTGTAACTTGTTTGTGTTGGAGACATGCCCTAGAGGCAATAATAAATATAGTTATTATTATATCTTTGTGTTTATGATAAATGTTTACATTCATGCTAGAATAGTATTAACAAGGAAACATTAATACTTGTGTGATTTGTAAACTAAATTAGAGTCCCTAGTAAAGCCTCTTCATAATACTAGCTTGTTGGTTAATAAATGATTGTGGTTTTCCTATCATGAACATTGACATGTTGTTAAACAACAAGATCATATCATTAGGAGAATGGTATGATGGACATACTCCTATAGATAAGCGTAGCATAAAGATCAAGTCATTTTAATAGTTCAATTGCTATAAGCTTTATGATACATAGTAACCTAATTCCTTCGACCATGAGATCATGCTTATCACCGTCACCGGAAGGATGCTTTGATGACATCAAACACCACACCGTAACTGGGTGGCTATAAAGGTGACATTGAGTGTTCGGAAAGTATGGATTGAGACACATGGATCAAGAGTGGGATTTGTCCATCCATATGACGGATAGATATACTCTGGGCCCTCTGGGTGGAATGTCATCCAATTAGCTTGGAAGCATGTGACTGGCTCACAAGGGATCACATATCATGGGAACGAGAAAAGAGTACTTATCGGTAACGAGGTTGAACTAGGTATGCAGAGATACCGACGATCAAAACCTCGGATAAGTAAACTATCGTGAGACAAAGGGAAATTGGTATCGTATGTAAGTGGTTCATTCAATCGCAAAGTAATCGTAGAAATATGTGGGAGCCATATGAATTTCCAGATTCCTCTATTGGTTATTGTTCGGAGAAGTGTCTCGATCATGTCCGTATAAATCATGAACCATAGGGAGACACACTTAAGGATTCGATGTTGTTGTAGTTATGGAATGATGAGTAAGAGACCGAATGTTGTTCGGAGTCTCGGATGGGATGCGGGATATCACGAGGAGATCCGGAATGGTCCGGAGAATAAGATTCATATAAGGAAAGTCCTGTTTCGGAGTTGGAGAATGATTCTGGTGTTTTCATCAGGAATGTTCTAGAAGGGTCCGGAAGGTCCGGCACTCCGGAGGGGAAGGGTACATGAATGTGTCATAACAATGTGGAATGGTTGCATCATGTAATAGGTGTCATCGCTAAGCAAAATAAAGGGGTAAATCAAATCCTAGTTTGAAAAGTCAAACGCCATTTTGAAAAGTCAAACGCCATTTTGAAAAGTCAAACGGCTAGTTTGCTTGGTGGAGGGAGAGTAGGAAACCTACTTGGGGAGGAAGTCCTCCTCCCTCCACCGCCGGCCAAGGAGGCCGACTTGGGGGAGGACTCCCTTCCCCTTGGCCGCGCCCTCCCACCTATAAAAGGAGGGGCAGGGCTTCCCCTCTAGACACACACCTCTCTCCTCTAATCCCTAGCCCTAGCCGCTGACCTCCACCAAGTTGGCGCCGCCCCTAGGGTTTGCCTAGCCGCCGAGTTGGGGCTTACCCTTGCCCTAGCCGCCGGCCTAGCTCTCTCTCCTTGGTGCCTCTAAACCCTAGATCGCCAAGGCCTCTCTCATAGTCCACCATACTCGCTCCGGCTTAAGGCGAAGCCCTGCGAGATCTCCCCTCTAATTCCGGTACCACGCTGTCAGTCGCTGTAATCGCGAGGAGAGTGCCATAACCTCCGCTCCGCTGGTACAAGGGAGAGGAAGGTCTTCATCGAAATTTAACGATGTGACCGATCAGGGAGCTGCCAGAACGTGGCGCCGGAAGGATCGTCTACACGATCTTGAGATCGGCAAGAGTACGACTACATCACCCACAAGAATCTGCTCTCGTTAAAAACTTTGGAATCTTCGAGGGTGAGTTATTCTATCGACTCGTTGCTACAATCTAGTAGATAGATCTTGGCTTGTTTGTTTGTATGCGGTAGAATTTTTTTGTTTTTCCATGCTACGACCCCCTACAGTGGTATCAGAGTCGTGTCTATATGTAGATATGTTGCACGAGTAGAACACAATGGTCATTATGAGCGGTGGTGCTTTTATTATCAATTGCTTCTTGTGTACTTTGCATCTTGCGGTATGATGGGATGAAGCGGCCCGGGCTAACCTTACATGACATCGTTTATGAGACTTGCTCCACGCTCAACATGCAACTTGTATTGCATAAGTGGCTTTGCGGGTGTCTGTCTCTCCCATTATAGTATAGATCCAATTTACAACGGGCACTTGATAGTTCAAACATCAACGTTGTGGTTCTTGTTCGTAAGTTAGAGCGACACTTATTGAAAGCCCCAAACCACGTAAAATATGCAAAGAAAATTAGAGGCGTCTAACTTTGTTTTGCAGGGGTATGCTGTGATGTGATATGGCCATGATTATGATTATATTTGATGTATGCAATGTTCCTTATTGTAAGTTGGCAACCGGCAGGAGCCATATGGTTGTCTTTAATTTCTGTTAAGACCCGCGTGTCTATTCAAAGTAGTTGTAATAGTTGAAGCTGGTGGACGACAACCATGGAGCAGCGTCATTGACCTTGATGCAATGCCGATGATAATGGAGATCATGTTCGTGCTTGAAGATGGAGATCAGAAGCACAAAGAAGAAAGGCCATATCATATCACATATTATGAATTGCATGTGATGTTAATCCTTTTTTGCATCTTGTATTGCTTAGTTAGCGACGGTAGCATTATAAGATGATCCCTCATGCACATAAATCTCAAGTTCTAAAGTGTTCATCCTTAGTAAACACCGTTGCTAAAGCTTGTTGTTTCGAAGCACCACGTGATGATCGGGTGTGTTAGATTCTGTAAGTGTATACAACGTGAGCAAGCCAGATTTTCTCATGCGGAAGCTAAGGTTTGATCTTGACGAGCCTAGCATGTACAGACATGGTCTCGGAACACGGATCACCGAAAGGTAAAGCATGAATCATATAGTAGATATGATGAACATGTCGATTGTTCGCCATTGAAGCTACATCAACTCTCGTGATGATCGTATTTGATGTGGTGGATTTGGTTCGTGTGATCACTAAAACAATGTGAGGGATATTGTTTTGAGTGGGAGTTCACCTATATTAATTTAACTATTAATAAGAACTCAATTTGTCATAAACTTAGTCTAAACTGCAAATATGTTGTAGATCAATGGCGGCCCCTACCATCAATTTTAATGCGTTCCTAGAGAAAGAAAAGTTGAAAAAACAATGGAAGCAACTTCGCGGATTGGTTCCGCAATTTGAGGATTGTCCTCAATGCTGGTAATTTGACCTATGTGCTTTATGCACCGTTGGGTGACCCGCCTGCAGCTGATGCTACCGATGAAGTAAAGAACGTTTACCTCGCTCGGAAGAATTAGTACTCCACAGTTCAGTGTGCTATCTTGTATGGTTTGGAATCGTAGCTTCAGAAAAGGTTTGAGAACTCAGACCCACATGATATTGTCCGAGAACTCAAATTGATATTTGAGACTCACGCGGCAGTTGAGAGTTATGAGGCTTCTGAAAAGTTCTTTAACTGTAAGATGGAAGAGGGCAGCTCCATCAGTGAGCATGTGCTTAAGATGTTTGGGCACGCAAACAAACTCCAAAGCTTGGGTATAGTGATTCCTAATGCTTTGGGGATTTACCGTGTCCTCCAATCACTGCCACCAAGTTACAAGAACTTTGTGATGAACTACAATATGCAAAGCATGAACAAGCAGTTGCCAGAACTCTTCACCATGTTGAAATCTGCAGAAGTGGAGATCAAGAAAGAGAACCAAGTGTTGATGGTCAATAAGACCACCAAGTTCAAGAAAGGCAAGTCTAAGCAAAAGGGAAACTTCAAGAAGGATGGTAAGAAAGTTGCCGCACCGGCGAAGAAGACCAAGGCTGGACCTAAGCCTGATACTGATTGCTTTTACTGCAAGGGAGAGGGTCACTGGAAGCGGAAATGCCCAAAGTACTTGGTGGATTTGAAGAACGGCAACATCAAGAAGAAAGGTATATCCGATATACATGTTATTGATGTGTATCTCACTAGTACTCGTAGTAGTGCCTAGGTATTTGATACTGGTTCGGTTGCTCATATTTGTAACTCGAAACAGGTACTGCAGAATAAACAGAAGCTAGCGAAGAACGAGGTGACGATGCGCGTTGGAAATAGATCAAAGGTTGATGTGATCGCGGTCGGCACGCTACCTCTTCATCTTATTAGTTTTATACTTAAATAATTGTTATTTGGTGCCTGCGTTGAGCATGAACATTATATCGGGATCATGTTTATTGCGAGACGGTTACTTGTTTAAGTCCGAGAATAATGGTTATTCGATTTATACGAGTAATATGTTTTATGCACATGCACTTTTGATAGATGGTCTATTCTTATTGAATCTCGATAGTGGAAATACACATATTAATAACATTAAAGCTAAACGTTTGAAATTGAGCGATAACTCGACCTATATGTGGCACTGTCGTCTTGGTCACATTGGAGTGAAGCGTATGAAGAAACTCCATTCCGATGGACTTCTTGAATCACTTGATTTCGAATCAGCTGAAAGATGCGAAGCATGTCTGATGGGTAAAATGACTAAGACTCCATTTTCTGGTATGATGGAGCGAGCTACGGACTTTTTGGAAATCATACATACCGATGTGTGTGGTCCAATGAGTGTAGCATCGCGCGGTGGTTATCGTTATGTTCTTACCTTCACTGATGACTTGAGTAGATATTGGTATATCTATTTCATGAAACATAAGTCCGAAACTTTCGAGAAGTTTAAGGAATTTTAAAGTGAGGTAGAGAATCAACGTAACAAGAAGATTAAATTTCTATGTTCTGATCGTGGAGGTGAATATCTAAGTTACGAGTTTGGCGAGCATTTGAAGAAATGCGGAATACTTTCACAATTGACACCGCCGGGAACACCACAGCGTAATGGTGTGTCCGAACGTCGTAATCGAACTCTCTTAGATATGGTTCGTTATATGATGTCACTTACAGATTTACCGCTATCATTTTGGGGTTATGCATTAGAAATAGCCACATTCACTTTAAATAGGGCACCATCTAAATTCGTTGAAACGACACCGTATGAATTATGGTTTGGAAAGAAACCTAGATTGTCGTTCCTTAAAGTTTGGGGTTGCGAAGCCTGTGTAAAGAAGTTACAGCCGGACAAGCTTGAACCCAAAGCGGAAAAATGCGTCTTCATAGGATACCCGAAGGAAACTATTGGGTATACCTTCTATCATATATCCGAAGGCAAAATCTTTGTTGCCAAGAATGAATCCTTTCTAGAGAAGGAATTTCTCTCGAAAGAAGTGACTGAAGGAAAGTAGAACTCGACGAGGTTGTTGAACCTTCTCTCGAACTTGCGAGTAGCATAGCACCGGAAGAAGTTCCTGTGGTGCCTGCAACAATTCCGGCTGCACATAACCGAACCGAAACCGAAAACCGAACCGAGAAAAACCTAACCGCAACCGAAATTTCAGTTTTTTCAGTTTTGTGGTTAGGTTACAGTTAGCAAAAATGCAAACCGAATGACCCTCGGTTATTTCGGTTTTAAACCAAAAAACCGCGGTTTTTACCGAAATTAACCGAGCATGCTGTCTATAGCAAAAAACTCGTCATAGGCCCAGCTCAACTTCGGTCATACCGCTAATATAGGGCCCAAAGTGATACAATTTCACAAACGTCTTGTGAACCTAGTGGCTTGGATGTGCAAAATACTGTTTCCTATGTACAGGTTGAGAGTTCAATCCTTGGTAAGTGCATATTTTTGTATTTTACCGATGTTTTTGTTTTTTTGTTTCTCTGGACTTGCAACACACCCAGATTGGTCAGACAACATACAAAACTATTTTGTTTTGGCTAAAATTCATGTTTTCTTTTTTGCTTCTTTCTTCCAACACATCTACTTTGGTCATATGAAATGCTAAATTTAAATATATGACCATTCGTGTTAGGCGTTATTTAAAAAATCGCGTCAACTATGATTAGTTTGGTTATTACCGAAACCAAACCAAAATTTAGTGGTTATTACCGAAACCGAACCATATCTTCGTATAAAACCGTATTAACCTAAGTATTAAAACCGTATCTACCGTATAACCATATTAACCGAACCGAATTAACCATATTAACCGAAAGAGCAACAATAAGAGAGGAAGCTAATGATGATGATCATGAAACTTCGGTTGAAGTTGCTACAAAGCCTTGTAGGTCAACGAGAACTCGTACCACTCCTGATTGATATGATCCCGTTATGAGTGTCATGTTGGTGGACAACACCGATGACCCTGTGACATATGAGGAAGCGATGATGAGCCCAGATTCCAATAAATGGCAAGATGCCATGAAATCCGAGATTGGATCCATGTATGAAAACCAAGTATGGACTTTGGTGGACTTACCAGATGGCCGGAAGGCTGTCGAGAATAAATGGATTTTCAAGAAAAAAACAGATGCTGATGGTAATGTTACTGTCTATAAAACTCGACTTATCGCAAAAGGGTTTCGACAAATTCAAGGAGTTGACTATGATAAGACTTTCTCACCAGTAGCGAAGCTAAAGTCTATGAGGATTTTGTTAGCAATCGCTGCATATTACGATTATGAGATATGGCAGATGGATGTCAAAACTGCGTTCCTCAATGGAGACATTGATGAAGAATTGTATATGATGCAACCCAAAGGTTTTGTCGATTCTAAAGATGCTAACAAGGTATGCAAACTTCAACGGTCCATATATGGATTGAAGCAAGCATCCCGAAGTTGGAATCAACGTTTTGATAAGGTAATCAAAAGTTTTGGTTTTATGCAAACATATGGAGAATCTTGTATTTACAAGAAAGTGAGTGGGAGCTCTTTAGCATTCTTAATACTATATTAGATGACATATTGTTGATTGGGAATGATGTAGACCTTCTTAATAGTGTCAAGGAATATTTGAATAATAGTTTTTCAATGAAGGATCTTGGCGAAGCAGCTTACATATTACGCATAAAGATTTATAGAGATAGATCGAGACGCCTAATATCATTGTCACAAAGTACATATTTAGACAAAGTTCTAAAGAGGTTTGGAATGGAAGATAGCAAGAAAGGGTTCTTGCCCATGTTTCCCAATACGACCTTGAGTAAAACTCAAAGTCCAGCAACGGCAAAAGATAGAGAAAGGATGAGTAAGACTCCCTATGCCTCAGCCATAGGATCTCTAATGTATGCCATGCTATGTACTAGACCCGACATTGCATATGCTGTTAGTTTGACTAGCACATATCAAAGTGATCCAGGAGTGGATCATTGGACAGCGGTCAAAAACATCCTTAAGTACTTAAGAAGAACTAACGATATGGTTCTTTCTTATGGAGGTGATGAACATCTCGTTGTTGATGGTTACACCGATGCTAGTTGGAACACTGATCCGGATGATTCTAAATCACAATCCGGATACGTATTTACTTTGAATGGTGCAGCAGTTAGCTGGAGGAGTGCAAAGCAAAGCGTTGTGGCGAGATCTTCAACTGAATCGGAATAGATAGCTTCTTCGGAGGCTTCACAAGAAGCGATATGGATGAAGGAGTTCATTACAAAGCTCGGTGTGGTTCCAAGTGCGCTGGACCCAATATCTATCTATTGTGATAACATGGGTGCCATAGCCAATGCGCAAGAACCAAGGTCACACAAGAAGCTGAAGCACATCAAGCTACATTTTCACGCTATTCGAGAACATGTTCAAGATGGTGACATAAAGATTTGCAAAGTACACACAGATCTGAATGTGGCGGATCCGTTGACTAAACCTCTCCCGAGGGCAAAACATGACCAACACCAAACTACCATGGGTGTTCGGTATATTACCATGTAATCTAGATTAGTTGACTCTAGTGCAAGTGGGAGACTGTTGGAGATATGCCCTAGAGGCAATAATAAATATAGTTATTATTATATCTTTGTGTTTATGATAAATGTTTACATTCATGCTATAATAGTATTAACAAGGAAACATTAATACTTGTGTGATTTGTAAACTAAATTAGAGTCCCTAGTAAAGCCTCTTCATAATACTAGCTTGTTGGTTAATAAATGATTGTGGTTTCCCTATCATGAACATTAAGATGTTGTTAAACAACAAGATCATATCATTAGGAGAATGGTATGATGGACATACTCCTATAGATAAGCGTAGCATAAAGATCAAGTCATTTTAATAGTTCAATTGCTATAAGCTTTCTGATACATAGTAACCTAATTCCTTCGACCATGAGATCATGCTTATCACCATCACCGGAAGGATGCTTTGATGACATCAAATACCACACCGTAACTGGGTGGCTATAAAGGTGGCATTGAGTGTTCGGAAAGTATGGGTTGAGACACATGGATCAAGAGTGGGATTTGTCCATCCATATGACGGATAGATATACTCTGGGCCCTCTCGGTGGGATGTCATCCAATTAGCTTGCAAGCATGTGACTGGCTCACAAGGGATTACATATCACGGGAACGAGAAAAGAGTACTTATCGGTAACGAGGTTGAACTAGGTATGCAAAGATACCGACGATCAAAACCTCGGATAAGTAAACTATCGTGAGATAAAGGGAAATTGGTATCGTATGTAAGTGGTTCATTCAATCGCAAAGTAATCGTAGAAATATGTGGGAGCCATATGAATTTCCAGATTCCTCTATTGGTTATTTTTCGGAGAAGTGTCTCGATCATGTCCGCATAAATCACGAACCGTAGGGAGACACACTTAAGGATTCAATGTTGTTGTAGTTATGGAATGATGAGTAAGAGACCGAATGTTGTTCGGAGTCTCGGATGGGATTCGGGATATCACGAGGAGATCCGGAATGGTCCGGAGAATAAGATTCATATAAGTAAAGTCCTGTTTCGGAGTTGGAGAATGATTCTGGTGTTTTCATCGGGAATGTTCTAGAAGGGTCCAAGGTCCGACTGAGGGGAAGGGTACATGAATGTGTCATAACAATGTGGAATGGTTGCATCATGTACTAGGTGTCATCGCTGAGCAAAATAAAGGGGTAAATCAAATCCTAGTTTGAAAAGCCAAACGCCAATTTGAAAAGTCAAACGGCTAGTTTGCTTGGTGGAGGGAGAGTAGGAAACCTACTTGGGGAGGAAGTCCTCCTCCCTCCACCGCTGGCCAAGGAGGTCGACTTGGGGGAGGACTTCCTTCCCCTTGGCCGCTCCCTCCCACCTATAAAAGGAGGGGCAGGGCTTCCCCTCTAGACGCACACTTCTCTCCTCTAAACCCTAGCCCTAGCCGCCAGCCTCCATCAAGTCGCCGCCACCCCTAGGGTTTGCCTAGCCGCCGAGTTGGGGCCCTCCCCTTGCCCTAGCCGCTGGCCTAGCTCTCTCTCCTTGGTGCCTCTAAACCCTAGATCGCCAAGGCCTCTCTCATAGTCCACCATACGCTCAAGGCGAAGCCTGCGAGATCTCCCTCTACTTCCTGTACCATTGCGTCAGATCACGGAATCGCGAGGAGAGTGCTACAACCTCCGCTTCCTGCTGGAACAAGGAGAGGAAGGTCTTCATCGAAAATTAACGCAGGACCGATCAAGGAAATTTAACGCGGCGCCGGAAGGATCGTCTACACGATCTTGAGATCGACAAGAGTACGACTACATCACCCACAAGAATCCGCTCTTGTTAAACACTTTGGAATCTTCGAGGGTGAGTTATTCTATCGACTCGTTGCTACAATCTAGTAGATAGATCTTGGCTTGTTTGTTTGCATGCGGTAGAATTTTTTTCCATGCTACGAACCCCTACAGTTTGTATGGATATACTATCAATCCTATTAAGCCATGTATTGAGATCTCACAGTACGACACCACTGATTTACCTTTGATAGAATCTGCCAATGGAGATTGTTTAAGCACTAGCAGGGAATCCAAGTGGGTCGATCATTTGAAGCACTAGTAATTTCAGAGTATATGAAGGAAACTATGACTAAGTGTCACACTTATATTAATCTCAGTTGAATACATATATAGGCATACAATGTAGAGAGAGAGGAGGTTGAGAGTCTAACTATAGGCACGGGAGGCATGCGCGTCACGAGCTACATGCGTGCATGGTTATAGAGATAGAGATGTACGACTAAATCTAGTATAAGACTGCATCCTAGTCTAACATCCCCCACAATGGCAACATGAGCTTGGTGAACGGTGATATGGAGCGAAACTCGAGAAAAGGAGCTGTAGTCAAACCCTTGGTGAAGATGTCAATGAACTGAGGAGTAGTGGGTATATGTAGAACATGTTTTCGCCAATATGAACTTTGTCTCTGAAAAAATATATATCAACCTCGATGTTCTTCATTCGGTGGTGCTGAACATGGTTGGAAGAGGCATACACCACGGAAAAATTGTTGCATTAAATGACAGTCGACCTGTCCACCGGCTGGTTTAGTTCCTGCAAAAGCTGACGAATCCAACAACTTCCAGCAACAACATGAGTGACAACATGATACTCTGCTTCAGCACTAGACCTGGACACTGTTGTTTGGCGTTTGGCGGACCAGGAAATGAGATTATCACCAAGAAAAACACAAAAATTAGTGGTGGAACGTCAGGTGTCGGGACACCTGGCTCAATCAGCATTAGAGTAGGGAACTAAAGAGGAGGAGGAGGAAGGGACAAGAAGAGTGCCATAGTCGAGGGTACCCTTGATATAGCGAATGATCCTTTTAACTAGATTGAGATGGGTAGAACGAGGGCCGTGCATGAAAAGGCAGGCTTGGTGAATAGCGTAGGAAATATCGGGGCGAGTGAGAATGAGATATTGTAGGGCACCCACAATACTATGATATTGGGTGGGATTATCAAGAGGAGTTCATTTAAAAAGACTTTGGAACCGGATTCTATGGGAGTGTTTGTAGGGTTACATTCGGTCATACCGGCATGCTAAATTAGGTCGAGGGAGTATTGTCGTTGAGAGAGGTGGAGACTAGAGGAAGTAAGTGAGACAGCTATGCCGAGAAAGTGGCTGTGGGGTCCTAGATCAGTCATGGAAAATTCAGAACTAAGAGTAGAGATGATGTGAGTAAGAAGCGCAAGGGTAGAGGCTGTAAGGACGATGCCATTGACATAGAGGAGTAGATAAGCGATGTGCCCAGATGTGTGAAGAGTGAAAATGGATTTGTCGGATTTGGAGGTTGTGAATCCGATGGAAGAGGCATAAGTAGCGAAGCGCATGAACCAGGCGCATGGCACTTGCTTAAAACTGTAAAGGTTTTTTTAAGGAGACACACATGGGAGCGATTTTGAGAATCTTTGAAGCCAAGTGGTTTTTAAAAGAACACGGTTTTGCAGAGGAGGCCGTGTTGGAAAGAGTTTTTGACGTCTATTTGGTGTGTAGGCCAATGAGAGGAAATGGCGAGAGAGAGGATGATACAAATAGTGGTAGGCTTAACAACGATGCTAAAGGTCTCATCATAATCAACATTATATTCCTGAGAAAAAACCCAAATGACCCAGCAGGCTTTATATCGAGATAAAGAACCGTCAGAGTGATACTTATACCGATACACGCATTTACCACTGACAATGTTTGCATTTGGCGTTTTGGGGACGATATTCCATGTGTGATTTTGAATGAGAGCATAAAGCTCGGAGCGCATCCCGTTGGACCAGTAGGGATCAGCGAGAGCTCGGTGATGTGTATGTGGAATAGGAGAGATCGGGGTGACGGCTATAAGATCGAACAAACGGCGAGGCTGAACGATGTTGTTCTGGAGTCTGGTGCGCATGGTTCAAACTGGAGGATGGTTAACGGGCTAGGAGATGCGAGTGGTGGGGGTGGAAGGTTTAGATGGGCTAGAGGCAGGTAGGCCGGAAGAGGTGTCTAGACTTGTTGGGGGCGTGGAGATTGGAGCGAGGACGGGTTCCTGCATGCGATCGACGTGAACGTGGGGAACGAGGGAAGGTGCAATGTGACTATGGGAGAAGTTGTACATGACTAGGTCTGGTGGTAGAGTTGAGGCTGAATAAGGTAAGATTGTTTCATCAAATGTGACATGTCTAGACGTGTAGACGTGATGGATAGGAATATGGAGGCAACGATAGCCTTTATGTTTGGTAGCGTACCCAATAAAAACACAAGGAAGATATCTAGGGGCTAATTTATCGGTAACGGTGCCAGAGAGATTGGCAAAGTAGAGGCAACCTTAGATGCATAGATGACCGTACATAGGAGTTTTGTTAAAAAGAATTTTGTGTGGGGTTTGTAGATTGATCGGTTTAGAGGGTCGAAGATGTTGGAATTTGGGTGTGGGCCTTGGCCCATAGCCTAATACAAATTCTGAAATTCTCTTGGCCCATTCATGCCTAGCAAGGGGTGGCACCAAAGTTTAGTCCCACCTTGCTAGTTTAGAGGGAGTTGGACCAATATATATAGTGGAGTGTTTCACTACCTCCTAAAGAGAGTGAAGAGGAGTGGCATACATGGCCCTCCTCCTCCTCCGCCGCCACGCCGGTCATGACGCCATACAAGCGTGCGTGCCATGTTTGCGGAATTGTGCCTCGGTGCCGATCTTATATTTTTGCTGCTCGGGAAAATTATTGTGCGAGTTATTTTTCTGTCAGCCGTTTCCGATAGCCCACGCCCCACGTCTTACCCAACCGGCGCCTATATATAAACGGCCTTAGGCAAAAACCCTAATACGAGAAAATACACATCATCTCTCTGCCTCCAGAACCTTGCGCCGCCGCTACACCTTCTCCATCCCCTCTTCCGGCACCGGACGACGGGACAAGAGGGCCTCCGGAACCACCGCCTCGTGAACCTGTCAGACGGTGAGGGGCGATCAGGTTTTTGGGGAGCGCGTCTCGCGATCATCGACGCATCACGCCGACCGACCACTACTTCCCGACGAGGACTTCTTCCCGACATCAACAGCCTCTCTACATCGACGCCATGGTCGATTTACACTGGTGTCAACCTCAACCCCAACCTGAACGCGAACCCGATTCCTCCTCCAAAGACCGTCGCAAATCTGTTCCTATCTAGTTCAGTTTCTGTTGCAATTTCTTGTACTAGCTCTTGGAATAGATGTGATCTGTTTATTCTGGTTGAATATGATCTGTTCGTCTATTCTGCTAATATACATGATTAGATTAATTACAACACTTATAGTCATGATTTATCATTACTTATTTCGGATTAAATATTATGGTAATTTGCTTATATTTTCAACAATCCAAAAACCTGATTATAGGCAACTGAATTCAACTGGTTTAGCCATGGCTACAAGGCCGCCTCCTTTTGACGGTGTCAATTATAAGAGATGGCGCACGAGAGCAGTTCTATGGTTGAAAAACCTAGGCTGCTATAGCGCCACTCTTGGCAAACCTGAGGGAGACCTTTCTCCTGTTTAGGAGGAAGCGTTTCAGAAAGTCGACACCATGTTTATGGGGGCTTTGTTCAATATTCTTGGTGACAACATTGTTGACACCTATATGTCATTTGATAATGGCAAGGATGTGTGGATGCCTTTGGACGCCAAGTTTGGTGTTTCGGATCTCGGCACCGAATCGTATATCATGGAGCAATTCTATGACTACAAGATGATGATGACCGTCCCCATCGTGGATCAGGCTCATGAGATACGCCCTTGCCAAGAAAGAAGCGATTCAAGTGTAACTTACCGGACAAGTTCGTGGGTCGGAGGCATTATTGCTAAGCTTCCTCCTTCTTGGAGGAACTTTGCTACCTCTCAAAACATAAGAGACAGGAGTTTTCTTCGGATCTCATCAGATCTCTTCATGTTGAAGAAAAGGCGAGCAAAAGATACACGCCCTCGAGGCTTTGATGGAAGTTCTAGCGCACATGTAGTGCAGAAAACAACTTCCACCCCACAAGTTCAAGAATAAGAACAGGTCGATGGCAAAGGAAAGTTTGATGGAAAAAACAAGACCGCACAGACTACCAACTTCAAGAAGAAGACTGAGTATAAGAAGAAAGGATCCTGCCATGTCTGTGGTGATCCTAATCATTGGGCTCCTAGCTGCCCCAATCGCTTTGACAAGCGTCCACATGGAAATAGTGGCAAGTCCGCTAATGTTGTTCTTGGTGATATTGAGATGAAGGATGCTGGGTGCAGTATATTTCCCAACGTTCTTTCAGTTTGTAATTCACCTGATTGGTGGATAGACACTGGTGCAAATATACATGTATGTGCTGATATTTCCATGTTCTCTTCTTATCAGGTCGAACGGGCTGGCTCCATGCTGATGGGAAACGGCTCACGTGCTTCTGTTCAAGGTGTTGGTATGGTGGATCTGAAGTTTACTTCGGGGAAGATCGTCATACCTGAAGAATGTGCAACACGTTCCTCAATCAATAAGAATCTCGCCGGATCTCTTCTCGTCGAGATGGTTTTAAGTTAGTCTTTGAGTCCAATAAAGTTGTAATTTCTAAGTGTGGACAATTTGTTGGAAAGGGTTATGAGGCGAGGCTTGTTCCGCTTATCTTTGTCGACTTATGTACTCAAGTTATTAATCATGTTTGCAATGATAGTGAATCCAATATTTGGCATTCACGACTTTGTCATATTAATTTTGGGTGCATGACGCTTGCCGATATGAATTTAATTCAAATTTACTACATCAAAGGTTCCAAGTGTCAAGTATGTGTAAGCTAAGAAACCTCGCAAGTCTCACAAGACTGCCGAGGTACGAGATTTGGCACCACTGGAACTAATACATTCAGATCTTTGTGAGATGAATGGTGAGTTGACAAAAGGTGGAAAGCGATATTTCATGACTTTAATTGATGATTCCACTCGATACTGTTATGTGTATCTTCTGAAATCTAAAGATGAAGCTTTTAATCACTTCAAAATCTATAAAGCTGAATCAGAAAACCAACTTGATCGAAAGATTAAGCGACTTCGGTCTGATCGTGGTGGAGAGTATTTTTCCAACGAATTTGATTCTTTTTGTGCGGAGCATGGTATTATCCATGAGAGGACGCCTCACTACTCACCTCAGTCAAATGGGGTGGCCGAAAGAAAGAACCGTACTCTAACTGATTTGGTTAACGCCATGTTAGATACATCGGGTCTATCCAAGGAATGGTGGGGGGAGGCGATAAAGACTGCGTGTCATGTCCTAAACCGTGTTCCCAAAAAGAACAAAACCATTACTCCATTTGAGGAATGGGAAAGGAAAAGGCTGAAACTCTCCTACTTACGTAACTTGGGGTTGTTTGGCGAAAGTCAATGTGCCGATACCCAAGAAGCGCAAGCTTGGACCAAAACCGTGGACTGTGTCTTTCTCGGGATATGCATTTCATAGCATTGGCTATAGATTTTAATAGTGAAATCTCAGGTATCCGACATGCATGTTGGTACAATCATGGAGTCGAATGATGCGATTTTCTTTGAAGACATCTTTCCCATGAAAGATTCGTCTAGTTCATCAAATCGAGATGCCTAGTTTATCTAGTCAAGAATTAATCACAATTCCTGAACCCACCATTTCGATAGAACACCCCGATAATGTGGAGGATAACGGTGAAGCTTCTACCGAGTAAGAGACAAAGTACGAAGTCCTTTGGTGATGATTTCATTGTATACCTCGTGGATGATACCCCCACTTCTATTTCAGAAGCTTATACATCTCAAGATGCCGACTACTGGAAAGAAGCCGTTCGCAGTGAGATGGATTCCATCATAGCAAACGGAACTTGGGAAATTACTGATCGTCCTTATGGGTGCAAACTGTAGGATGTAAGTGGGTGTTTAAGAAGAAGCTTAGACCGATGGTACTATCGAGAAGTATAAGGCACGCCTTTGTTGCCAAGGGTTATACCAGAAGAAGAAGACTTCTTTGATACTTATTCACTGTGGCTAGATTGACCACCATTCGAGTACTGCTATCCTTGGCTGCCTCGCATGGTCTTCTCGTTCATCAAATGGACGTTAAGACGGCTTTCCTAAATGGAGAGTTAGATGAGGAAATTTATATGGATCAGCCGGATGGATTCGTGATAGATGGTCAACAAGGCAAGTTATCAAGTCTCAGTATGGTCTTAAGCAAGCACCTAAACAAAGGGCATGAGAAGTTTGAAAGGACTTTAATCGATGAAGTCTTTATTGTAAACGGCGACAAGTGTGTGTACTATCGCCATGGTGGGGGCGAGGAGTCATCTTATGTCGTATGTTGATGATATCGATATTCGGGACCAATCTTAATGTTATCAATGAGGTCAAAGACTTTCTATCTCGTTGTTTTGAGATGAAAGATCTAGGAGTGGCTGATGTGATGTTGAACATCAAGCCGAAAGATGATGATGGTGGGATAACACCGCTCAGTCTCACTATGTGGAAAAGATCTTGAGTCGTTTTGGGTATAGCGAATGTAGATCCTCTCCTACACCATATGATCCTAGCGTGTTGGTTCGAAGAATCGTGGAGATCCTAAGGATGCTAAAATCAGCTGAGATATTCTCGATTATTGGCTCGCTTATGTATTTAGCCAGCCACGAGGCTGACATCTCCTTTGTTGTAAGCAAGTTAAGTCGATTTGTCTCAAATCCTGGAGATGTTCATTGGCAGGCCCTTGAAAGGGTTTTATGCGTTACTTGAAAGGCACCATGAGCTATGGGATTCACTACTCCGGGTATCCAAGGGTACTTGAAGGGTATAGTGACTCAAACTGGATTTCTGATGCTGATGAGACTAAGGCCACGAGTGGTTATGTGTTTACACTTGGTGGTGGCGCTGTTTCTTGGAAGTCTTGCAAGCAGACCATCTTAACGAGGTCAACTATGGAAGCAGAACTCACAGCATTAGACACGACCCTTTGTTGAAGCAGAGTGGCTTCGTGAACTCTTGATGAACTTACCTGTGGTTGAAAAACCAATACCCGCAATCCTTATGAACTGTGATCATAAAAATAAACAGTTCTAAGGACAATATGAAGTCATCAAGACATGTGAAGAGGAGATTGAAATCTGTCAGTAAAATGAGAAACTCCGGAGTTATTGCATTGGATTATATCCAAACATCTAAAAATCTGGCAGATCCCTTCACAAAGGGTCTATCACGTAATGTGATAGATAATGCATCGAGGGAGATGGGTTTGAAACCCACTTTTTGAGTTGCTCACAGTGGTAACCCGCTCTATGTGATCGGAGATCCCGTGAAGTAGAGTTGAGAGACAAGCTGTTGGTCAACTGGGAGGAGAGTATCCTTATAGCATACTACCACTCCATATAGATGCAATACTCTCCTATTCTGCATGGCAGGTTGGTATTTACCTTAATGTGTTCTGAGTGGCTTGTTTAAGCAAAGATGTTGTCCTGCAGAACATCTTTTGAAGAACACACCTATATGAGTCTGACTGTCAAACGTCGCAGTCCGTGAGAGTTGGGTACTCTCTAATAAACTCATGAAAGGCCATGGAGTATGACGCATAAGCTCCAAACCGCGGAGAAGCTTTGCGGCAACCCTGTATCGGTCTAGACCTTATGTGAAACTAGTGCGCACCAAACTTGTAGTTCAAGGCATAGTCCACTATTCAAGTTGCAATTTAGTATAGCATGAAGTTCTAAGTGGAAGTTCAACTTAACAGTCTCCACCTCGCACCGGTATATAAACAATGCTCTGGAACTGATTGATGTGATGTGATGATATGTGCCTATGAGAATTTGTGGGGGATTGTTGGAATTTGGGTGTGGGCCTTGGCCCATAGCCTAATACAAATTCTGAAATTCTCTTGGCCCATTCATGCCTAGCAAGGGGTGGAACCAAAGTTTAGTCCCACCTTGCTAGTTTAGAGGGAGTTGGACCAATATATATAGTGGAGTGTTTCACTACCTCCTAAAGAGAGTGAAGAGGAGTGGCATACACGCGCGCTCCTCCTCCTCCGCCGCCCGCCTTTGCGAAATTGTGCCTCGGTGCCGATCTTATATTTTTGCTGCTCGGGAAAATTATTGTGCGAGTTATTTTTCTGTCAGCCGTTTCCGATCTTTCCGGAAACGTGGGCTGTTACTACTCGGACATGGGCTACGCCCCACGTCTTACCCGACCGGCGCCTATATATAAACGGCCTTAGGCAAAAACCCTAATACGAGAAAATACACATCATCTCTCTGCCTCCAGAACCTTGCGCCGCCGCTACACCTTCTCCATCCCCTCTTCCGGCGTGCACCGGACAACGGGACAGTAGGCCTCCGGAACCACCGCCTCTCGTGAACCTGTACGGGTGAGGGGCGATCAGGTTTTTGGGGAGCGCGTCTGCGTGACTACTGACGGCATCACGTCGACCGACCACTACTTCCCCGACGAGGACTTCTTCCCGGACATCAGCAGCCTCTATATCGACGCCATGGCTGACGACACTGGTGTCAACCTCAACCCCAACCTGAACGCGAACCCGATTCCTCCTCCAGCACCGTACGTAATCTGTTCCTATCTAGTTCAGTTTCTGTTGCAATTTCTTGTACTAGCTCTTGGAATAGATGTGATCTGTTTATTCTGGTTGAATATGATATGTTCGTCTATTCTGCTAATATACATGATTAGATTAATTACAGCACTTATAGTCATGATTTATCATTACTTATTTCGGATTAAATATTATGGTAATTTGCTTATATTTTCAACAGAAGATTGAGCAAATGTGTGGCAGTGTGTAAGGCTTCGACCCAAAAACAAGGAGGCATGGATTCTTGAATGAGGATGATGCAGATGACGTTGTTGGTAGTACGGATGGCACGTTTAGCCGTCCCGTTTTGAGAAGAAGTATAAGGACAAGAGAAGCACAAAAAGGTTTCATGAGGGGCAAAGAATGAGCGATTGGTGAGGTTGTCGAATTCTTTGCCATTGTCACATTGGATAGTAGCGATGACACGATCAAAGTGTGTGCGAACATAGTCACGAAAATGAGCAAGTATGTGTGGAACATATGATTTAGTGCGGAGAGGAAACGACTACATATAATGGGAAAAATCATCAACTATAATTATGTAAAAATTAAAATTGGAATTACTAGAAGTATGAGCGGTCTAAAGATCACAATGGACTAAAATGAAGGCATCGGAGGTAGAGGAATTACAAAAGGACAGTCGCACATGCTTTCCTAATTGAAAATCCTCACAAAGAATCAGGAATTATTACAACAAAACTATTTATTAAAAATAGAAGAAATACCAGCATGGACGAGGCATCGATGCCACATATCCTTGGTGGTCGTGGATGGGAATGTGAAACTCGTGGATGATGGCGAGGCCGGGAAGATCAGGTAAAGGTTGTCGAAGCTGTCACATTGGAGGATGGCCTCCTTGGTGCGGTAGTCCTTCATAGATAGGCCAAAAGGATCAAACTTCATAGAAAGATAATTATCAGTGCCAAAACGTCTGACAAAGAGAAGATCTTTGATAAGATTAGTAACCACGAGAATATTTTGATGCTGTGATGAACGAGAGGGAGCGTGCAGAGATGATTGGCCTATGTGAGTAATCGGAACTAAGGTGCCATTGCCAAAAACAACAGGGGCATAAGAATGCACAGGTCTAGTGTGTAGCAGATTACCTTGGGTACCGGTCATATGAGCCAAAGCGCCGGTGTCAGTGACCCGTCCACCGGTGTTGTGGAGCGAGAGGTCGTGCAGGGCACCAATAGGAGCATACTGGTTGAAGATGCTGGTCATGGGCGCGTGGATGGTTGACGTAGCCAAGGTGACGAACTGGGAGGCATGGAGAATTGAGGGACCGGTGGTGGCAGTCCGTACATCAGGGCGGCCGCGACAAAGGGTGGGGCGGCATAGGGTGGCATGACGAAGGGCGGCACGACATAGTGTCCCGGAGAGTGCATCGGGGCAAAGGTGGATAAGGCATGCGGTGCAGCAGGAAGCCTTCTTCCGAGGATGCCGGGCGCCATTCTCGGACATGGGGGAGGCATGAACGGCATCTTCCATGGCTGCACCATTCCCGTCCATGGACGAGATGGAGCAGAGTTGTGGTGGTAGCGTCCATGAGTGATGAACCGCTTACGCTTTTGATGCCCTTGATTGGGAGAGGGAGAGCCCGATGAGCCGTATACGCCCTGGCCGCCATGTGAGGGCGGGGTCGCGGGAGAGCGTTTGGGGGCGACGAGGGACGATGCATAGGTGGACGAGGACTACCCCTGCATCTCGTCCATCGTGAGCTTGTCAACGGCGGCGACGAAGGGGAGATTTTCGGCCTCGTTCTGGCTGAATTTTACGGTCATGCCGTGGCACTCGTGGAGGTCGCGCACCAGCGTGAGGAGGAGGGTGGGCGCCAACACGGGATAGCCGAGGTCGCGGAGGGTGTCGGAGATGCGCTTGATCTTGGTGCAGTACGTGCTTAATGGCTGATCGAGTTGCTTAGTGTCGTGGAATTCCTCCGTGAGGTTGATGGCCCTTGCCAGGCTGTTGCTGCGGAAGACGGACTCCAGGGCGACCCAAACGTCGTGGGCGGAGGAGCCTGGAGTCGACACCATGCTGCGAAGCTCGGGTGTGATGACGTCATGAAGCCAAGACTTGATGATGGCGTTAATGGAGGACCACTCAGGGTCCACGGGGCAAGGCACGTTATCCTCGGCGATGTGGTCCTAGACTTCGTAGATGTGGAGCTTCAGAACGACGCGCTCGCGCCAGGGTGTATCCTCGACAAGGCCCCTGAAATTGATCGCATGAAGAGTGTAGGAGTTATGTCTGGGGATAGGAAAACAAAGGGTAGTGATAGAGGTAGAGGAGATCGCCACGGAGGTGGAGGGCAAGGTTGCCACAGTGGTGGCAGCGGATGTGGCCGCGCTAGAGGAAGAGCTGGCATCAGAGATTGTCATGGCGTGATGGATATTTACGAATATGATACATGATTAAGTGTCACACTTATATTGATCTGAACTGAATACATATAGCCATACAATGTAGAGAGAGAGGAGGTTGAGATCCTAACTATATGCACAGGAGGCGTGCAACACGATCTACATGCGTGCATGGCAATAGAGATAGAGTTGTACGACTAAGTCTAGTATAAGACTGAATCCTAGTCTAACGGTATATTCAGTGGATCGATTGTTCAATTTTAATTCATTAATTTTAAAGATTAACTGTAAACAAGAGTTGACACATAACTACACAAGTGATATCAATTAGTCATCAAACTTCAATGATGTAGATTCGTGTCTAGAACCATATATGTTGTTTATTGCCACCCATGGTCCTATATGCAGCATTGGCAAGTTTTAACATGCTCGCATTCACATTGACTGTTTCCATGTTAATTGTCATTTTTATTGGAAAATACAAAAAAACATATTTAAAAATGGATCATCTTGTACTCAGTTGGTTAACAAGTTCACCATGTCTGCTAGATATGATTTTCTTATCGTGGTGATAACTCCCAAGTGCAGGGGATCACCGTAGTACAATTCGATAAGTATTTAAGTGTCAAACCCACGAGGGGTGTAGGTAAACCATCTATTCTCTAATGCCCTATAACCCACTTATATAACCTTCTATACAAAGCTAGGAACTATAGTGTGTGTGGTTGTGACATGGACATGACCCTTCGAGTTCATCGTTAGTATGGTGCGGCCTAACAGAGGGCTCACTCGAAGATACATCAAGATTCATGAAGCCCATAACGATTTAACAAATACGAAGCCTACAAGGACACAGACTCCTAGCGATACAAGACAAGGAAAGTCCAAGACTAGACTAGATACAAACTCTATACTATTGGTACCCAAGACCTAGCATCCTCATATATAAAGGCTAGGAGGGGCCAACGAGGAGGGCACGTTGCACCCTACCCAACGATACAATACACATCACGCCTCTCTCTCTCTCTCTCTCGCATCTAGTCGACTCAACGAGTTTGTACTCTCCAATGATAATACGAGCATACAAGTAGGAGTAGGGTTTTTGGTACTAAGTAGAAAACATCAAAGTTTTTGGAAGCAAATACTATAGGTAAACTAGTGCAAGTAAAATGAAGCTAGTGAAGTGGAGGTGGATAACCCAACGGAGCAAGTGCTTAAGCAAACTGCTATTTCATTTGGTTAGTTATCATAATTAGTGAAGCACGAAGATAGTCTTTTTATTGTTTCTTATAAGGAGGATCCATGAATAGGTGCAGCCATATACATGAGCAAATACACCCCTAGTTATTGATCCCAAGGCCAATTAAGAGCAAACAAGAGAATTAGTAATACATAAAGTCCAACCACCGCATTTAGATATAAGGTCCCCATGATAATACCCCTGTTAATTAACCATGAATTAATACAACATGTATCTCTAAGACTTGGAATTTTGTTTCTTTCAAACTCCGGCTATCCCTCATCCTATCAACATGCAATGGTGACAACCTTGTGCACCCCCCAACATATGTGTGCACTCATATGTTAGTACAACAAGATCATCATAGAAGATAACATATATACTTATATGCAACCAACAACAAACTATATCACAATTGCCATAAACAAGCCACTACTCAAAAATCAACATAGATATACAATAGATCATGAAAAGTAATATATGGCATCATACATCATGTTTGCCAAGAAATTAAAGTGTGGGATGGTGGAGTTGTTGTAGATAGTGATGGAGATGAGCCTCCCCATGGGGGAGAGGTGGCGCCAGCATGGAGGAGGAGGCGGCGCCCCGGCGCCCCTCCTAGGGGACGGAGGCCCCTTGCCCCTTCTTCTTCCTTGGCTATGGTGCTGATCTTGAGGAGATTCTCCCCCTCCTTGGTCGAGGAGGAAGATTTAAATGGCTATGGGTGGATGCCTCCGAAAATATGGTTTCCCCTCAATACATAGAGGTGAAGATGCAATTTAGGCCATGGGATGGATGCCCCTTTGATCCAAGGGCTCTTGGAAACCTCTAGAATATTCCTAAGGCTTACCTCTGGCCTTTGGGAGCTTCTTGGTTTGTGACTTGGCCGAATCCATCAAGTATGAGAATAGTTGGAGTCAATCATGTCACAAACTCTCGGAATCCCAAATTGCTTGTATATCCCTCAGTAATTTGGGGCTAAAAGTCACGAATGAACTCCGATTGAGGCAAATTTTATGTCTAGGTTCATCAGCGTACAATTCTCCACAACTTTTATGTTTTGACTGTTTTCGTTTGAAGCCATCTTCAGGGGATGCCGTGCCAATCTTCGAAAACTGTTCTGTAGGGACAAATTTCACCAACTTTGAATTTCACCATAATGACCGATTTCCTTCTATATTTTGTATGAAACAAGAACTTATGCACTTTTGCAACTACTAGTAGGTTAGTCCCAATAAATATAATAAAATTGCAATATAATAGGGATTTTGGCACAATGAACTCTAAAGTTCATGGATGCATTTTACATGCATCACATGGTCATTTTGAAAAGATGAAAGTCGTACAAGTGTATGGTGCTGAATCTTTTTTGTGTAATTCCAAATTTGAAGTAAGTCTCCGTATCTTATTGATGGAACCACCTACAGCTCCAGGTGGCGAAGAGCCGACATCAGACGAAGAAATGTGGGTAGTTGATAAAAAAATCTCCTTGATGTCCTATGGAAGTTAACAAAAGCAAGGAAATTGAAGGCAGAAAATAAAATGTGAAAAAAGAACCAAGAAGTGAAGTAAATTCAACAAACCATGAAAGGGATCGAAGCAAACACAAAAGATATCAATGTAATGCGAACCAAAGCAAAAAAAATGAAGATCAAAGTGGAACAAATAGAAACCAAAGTGAAGGAAATCCAGTGATATCCCAACACCTAATATATACAACTTAGGAAACACAGAAGCTAAATAGAACAAAATCCAATGTAAACCCACCTTCAAGAAGTTCCAAAGCAAGAGCAAGATGAGTCCAATCCGAAACCTAACGTGAGGAGCATCAATCCCGTTCATGTTTAGGAACCAAACACGGTGAGTAAATACCACGAGATCGAATAAAATCCAACAAAAGATGTAACAAACGGGAGGAAAAACATATGAATAAGAACCAAAAGTGAAGACCATATTGAATAACCAAATGAAACAACTAAAGAACCAAATTAGGTAAAGAAACAATTAAATAAGACCTAACTGAGTATGAAGATGAAACCAAACATGAATGCATCACACTAATGCAAATACAACATAAATAAGATCACTCCAAACATTATGGCTAGCCGGAATGTTAATAAAAAACTAGGGAGATCAAAGCGCGAAACACAAGGGCCAATGGTCTCGATGGAGACATTTATATAAAACGGTGGTCATGCCGATTGTCCGTTGTTTATAACAAAGTGGCATGGATATGAGAAAGTGAGTTTGTTCACCTGTTTTTTCCATCGTATTCAGTTTTTAAAAGCTTGTGTAAATCAACCAAAGGCCACCCGGTGATCGAGAAAGTTGGAAAGAGGCGCCAATGACCAACTCAACTTGTGTTTTAAGATGGCTATGGATAGGAATCTTTACTTCGTCTAGACCGCACAAATAAAATCACACAAAATCAGTCGGATTTTGATGGAATGCCCTAGTCCATGGTTATTTAGGATGTGCTTTTGCTGCACTTCAACTAGGAATAGTATGTACCAACTACCGATCATCGAAAACGAGCAAGCAAATGAGCAATCTGGCATTCTCAAAAAAGAAAAAACAATCAGGCTGCTGAGAGAGTGGACCGGACAAAGTTATTTTTGTTGCTGAAAATGCACCATCCATTCTTTTCCCTTTACTCGGTTAACCTTGGTTTGCTACACACAAGTCACAACACAAGGATGACACCTGGCCTTATCAAAGGCGCTCCGATCCAAATCCGACGGCTACATAGCCTTTACAGACCACCCAGCCTCTCATGGATGATGCCCACATTCCCCCCGCCCATTTCTCTTACACACGCTACAGTAGCACGCACATACAGTTCCTCACATTCTTATTTTTTTGCTCTACGGAGTCTTGAGGCGAGAGCCACCTAAATTAAGCCTACTGTAAAAATCGGCCCATGCGAGCTGGAACCGCCGGGCCATGCACGATCGAGAGCTCTCGCCCGTGCTCAGGCCGGCTCGCCCGGCGCGGTCAGTGGCCACCGCCGCTGACGGCCCGGAACGAGCGCCTGGAGATCTTGGGCAGCAGGAATATGCCGACGACGCCGCCGATGAGCGCGAAGGCGGACGCCGCGGCGAAGGCCGGGATGTTGCCCTTCCCGAACAGCTCGTCCCACGGCCCCGCCCCCACCGCGATGATCACCTGCGGGATCACGATGGCGATGTTCAGCACGCCCGTGCACAGCCCTTGCCCGCCTCCTTTGTTCGCCGCCAGCTGCGCCGTCACCGCGAAGGGAACGCTGTACAGGATCTGCATTTTTTTTTCACAACAGGGGAGCTCTCGTTCGTCATCACAACACAAAAAAAAAAGATTATGCAGGAGATCAAGTCACGGCGATTATTTGCGATGCTTACGGCGAGAGGCACTCCGAGGAATGCGAAGAGGGCCATGCAGACGGCCTTGATCTCCTTGTTGGCGGTGATGGCGTGCTGGATGTACTCATGGAAGTCCTTGGTGGACCACCAGCTTATGACGGAGATGGCGGCCATGGAGATGCAGACCAGGAAGTTGCTCGACACCCACACAGTCCTCGGGCCTAGCCTCTTGCACATCGGCTCGATCAGGAACGAGCTGAACCCCAGGACGATCTGCTCATGCGCACGCGTGTTCAGGTGTCAGGACATAAATTGTTTCAGGTTCAGGGTTCAGAGATTTTACACTGTGGGAACCGTCGTCAAATGAATCTTACCGAGTTGAGTAGCAGACCGAACGCGCCAGCCCTGACACCGTCCTGGAAGGCCGAGGTCTCAGCTGGGGTGCCCTTGGGGTCACCGTGGTAGATCTCACGACCCATCCAGTCGGTGTCGTAGAGGATGAAGGGGAACCAGGACAGCTGCAGGTACAATCATAGACACTGTCAGCAAAATACTGAATATTTCCAACTGAAATGACTGAACTAGGTGTCTTGTGTGCATACCCAGGTGAGGCCAGTTACAAGGAGCACCGATGGCATTCCGGCAGGCAGGTTCTTGAAGCCTTGGAACACGGCAAGTGGCCCACTGGGTTCAACTTCGACCTGACCATTTGCCTTTGTTGGGAGGGGTGCAATTCGTTTGTATGGCACCTCCTTTGCGAAGATCAGAGTTATCACCAAACAAAAGGACAGGAACAGCTGAAAACACAACAGCAGAAAGGAGTGAGTTTCATCATCATTGATCAAGAAATGATGCAGTGGTTATGGCATGTGGATGTATCGAATCAATGGTTCAACACTCTGAAACTGATGAGTTGGTGATAAAGCTTACCACAGCCACCAGAAATGCGCCTTTCAGATTAGCGCAAGCTTCACAGCAAGCTCTTGTCCGAAGGAAGGGAAACCACCTATGGAAGATGCAATTTTGTCAGTACAGTACCTGTGTGCAAACGAAACAAAAGAGACACATATGGAATTTATGCAGAAGAGTTGGCTTACTTGTGCCAGTTGTTTGTGGAACCAGAGGAGTACCCAAGGATATTTCCTAGTGCCATCCAAGAGCAGAAGATTGAATTTGCAGCACTGGGTCCATGCTGGCCTATTGAACAAAGAAAGGTAAATCAGACCCAAAATTCCATTGATTTTCATAACAAGTGGTATAGTAGTTTAGCATCGCTAAGATCTTAAATGATCATGGCATGCAAAATTACCTGACAAATCAGCCATCAGAGCACGAGCTGGACCCTGTAAATTCCATGGCAAAATGGTGTTAGATCGCAGCGCCTTCATCGAAATTTTTAAACAGGACTACTACTTATCCAAAGCACTTACTTGCACAGTATTGTTGGAGAAGTCAAGAAGCCAGAATCCAAGTACATACACAATTGCAGCATGCCAACGAGGACCATGGTAGAGACTGTATCATGTCAAATGTCAGACCAGTTTGTAACTGTAAGTTGCTAGCTATTCTGTAAATTTAAGATCAGGCAACGAGCAGGTCACCTGCATTCTTCCTGGCTATCACCCAGAGCAGCTCCAATGTCAGCGGAGAAGCCGACCACCACAACCTAGACAAGTGTGATTTTTATCAGAAAAAAAGAACTTGGGACGGAACTGTAAGTAAGATAAGCAAGGAACAGTGGTTCTCACAGCAATGCAGATGAGCACACATCCTGTCATGATGAAAGGCCTCCGTCTTCCCCATCTGGAAGTGCACTTGTCACTGTACAGACCAACACATGGTTGAACCTGCAGGGCAGAGGACATGGAAACAGTAAGTTTACTTCTTTCTTTTACATTGCAGGAGCTGCCCTTTTCTGGTTTACATGCTTTAGAGATATACTTCAGTTCAATGAATTAAACTCTAGAAAGATTTAGCACCAGTCTGTGCTTGTCTACAAGATCTAAGTTGGGGCCTTGTTTTACTCACCACCAGACCAGCAATTGGGCCGCAGAGCCACATGAATGAAGTCAGGGCATGTGACAGTCCCAGAGTCTGCACAAATATGACAAAGTTCAGAGAGTTAATAGTAGCATATGCAGTATTGGCAACTCTAATTCCATCGGTTTATTGGAAAAGAAAGTACACGACTTCACTTGTAAGTTGTAACTGAATTTTAAAATACTCCTATATGATCTAACAATAGCAAAGGTAACAGCAAAACCCTGTATCTGTTTCAGAACATGGAAGTTACACATCACTATCACCTAACGCACAAGTGCCCACACCTAAACTGTTTGTTGTTCTGACACCAAGATTTCCCCTCCATAGTAGAGAAGATATTCCATACTACTATTTCAATTTTCAGCTATATGAAAATTCGACGCTCGATCAGGCCATGTGCCCTCACGTAGTTAAGAGCACATGTCCTTATTTGCCCATGCACCTCCTCTGCTGCAACTTTGCCACAGAGGATATATGTGGGCTGGAAGTTCCTCTTTGGTTTGACCACTCACATGCGTGCAGGAAATATATTACTACTAGAGCATATATATGCTCCATACAGTCAGAGGCAACTTGTCAAACCGTATTTATACTGTCCATGTATGCATGGACCATCGTGATCCATCTTAATGGCACTTGGCTCGAGAAGGCTAAGGTGATGATAAACTTGTACAGAAGTAGTACTATCCAGAAATAGCTCACAGGCCAGACCTAGCTAGTACAAGTGTATGCATGGACCATCCTGATCAATCAACACCTTGTTCCATACGGACAAGTACGTACGGATAGACGTTGCCTGAGTTTTCCCCCCATTAATATCTATCTATACTGAAAAATATACTCCAGTACTAGTACTAGCAGTACACTGGAAATTTAGACTGTAATTCTGGTCTTTGTTTATACAGTACTTTAGACTGTAGTTCTTGAAGGGCTGACGAATGGTCAACTACGGTTTTAGGTTTCCTTATCCGACTCTGCAATTTTATGCATATACCACTGACCACCGTCCACATCAACTTCCAACTCCAGCATGTAAGGAGTAGTATATGTTTAGCAAAGCAGGAGTATGAACAGGTGAAAAGGCATGTAGCATGATGTGCCAGGTTAATTACTGATCAGTACTTTCTGATATGATAATTAAGGAGTAAACAAATGACGTGTGTAGTTCATCCAACGAAGGTGACAGTACATGTGTCATGCCATTTTGTCCTCAAGTGCACGAAAGAAGTGTTTGAGTGTTTGACTTGTGTGCATCTGCAGGACTTGTTCAGAAAGGCCTAAAGCTTTTTTGCGAAGATCGAAGCAAGAGAAAAAGGTGGGACACTTAATAGGAGTTCTAGTTCTAGCCTTAACGAGAAGATGGGTCGAGAAGCTAGCTGCAAACTCCTATGTGACCAAAACGTACCACCGCCATACGGCCAGCATATGGCCATCCAGTAGATATATACACGTCTAATCTAGAAAATAAAAAAAAATACTAGATAAGCATCTATATCTACAGGACAAAAAGCTGTTCGGAAAAGAACAAATCTGACATCTGGGTCAAACCTGGCGATTTCTGAATAGAAACTGGCGAGCATATAAATCTACGTTTCTTTTTGGAGAGCAGGGAACATCTTCAAGAATTAAGAAAAAAACTCGGAGAATTTTATAGTACGTACTCTTTTTTTTATGTTCAGAGAAAGGCCCCGAATAATCTCGTGCAAGTCTTATTAAGCAAAAAAAAGAAAAACGGGAAAACTACCGGTCGCATGCACGGTCACAGCAGCACCGGCCGGGAGCACGTAGAACATGCACACAGAGACGACAGACAGGCAGGCAGACATGCCCTCACGGCGCACGCGTGAACACTCAGCAGCTGTATGAACGAGCGAGGTGGTGGATGCATGTAGGTGTGTATGTATACCTGGACGTAGGGGGTGAGCAGGGAGAGCTGGAGGGCCCATCCGTACTGCACGCCGCCGGCGACCATGCCGGCGAGGACGAGCCTGCCGAGGCTGATCGGCACGGGCGGCTCCACCGGCCCACCCGCGCCGCCGCCGCCGCCGCCGCCACCGGCCCCCACCGAGAGCTCCACCTCGCCGCGCGCCATGGCACGAGAGCCGGCCTGACCGGACCGGACGTCCCGCGAACGATCACCCTCGTTCGCCTATCAATTCTACGGCGCGTTCTGTGATCTGGCCGGCCAAGGATCTAGATGGAGGGAGAGCACGTCGATCGAATCAACGCATGGGGAGAGGAAGGAGAAAGGTGGTATCGTCGCCGGGAAGGGGCTGACGGGAGGGAGAAGGGGAGGAGACGAGAGCGGAAAGTGCGAGTGGAAGAGAGAGGTGTGAGGGAGGAGGGGGGGAGCGTGGAGTGAGGAGAGAGGAGAGGTGGTGGTGTGGGCTTGTGTTGGGAGCGATGAAGAGGGGGGCTCTGGCATTTAAAGGCCGCGAATGTGTCAAGTGCGATGCGGACCCGCCCTGATTTACCAGGATGCGGCCGCTCGTCCGTCCATGCTACTATCACCCCTGGTCTAATTGCTACTCTACGGTTAATCAATTGTTTTATCCCCCACCCTAGTCTTTATCTACTACTATGCACACTTTTTTACGACCTTTATCTATGTACACTTGGCTGTGGTTTGGTCGTGGATAAAGTTTTTTGGTATATGTATTTTCGTACTTTAATTTCTTTTTATTTATGTTGTACCGACGAGCGAGTGTGTCCGGATAGTAATCCAACGGTCCAGAACTTAAGGTTGCCCGTACTCTTACATTTTTTTCCTGACTCTCACTCAAATCCCCTAGTCTCCCTCTCCGCGTCTCGCCGGCGCCAACAACGCACTGTTCACATGTCTCCTGTGGATGGCGGCGCTACTACACCGTCTTGTTGCCTTATCAGAACAATTGGTCACCTCTATCAGTCGGCCACCCTCTCTCGCGGGCCATGCCTCGAAGCGGATGAGGGAGGGCATTGATTCTTCTGCGTATGGCTAGTGTAACCCATGTTTTCCTCCTCCTCCTCCCATTCCTTTCGGTTAGTATCTTTCCAAGCCATTAGGAGTAATGCATCTTCTCACCATGGCCGGCAAAACCTTTCGCACTCTCGACCAAACCTCCAACCCACAATTCTCTCGAACACGTAACCCTAATAATCTTCAGCGAGAGCTCCATCACATGCACCCGCCCTACTTTCCTTCCATCAGCCGCCCTCTTTTCTCGAGCTCCACAACTCGCTAGTGTAGTCTAGAAAAAGATACGAGGGTTGAAGAAGATCCGGTGAGAGGATTCAACCGATGACGTGTACATAGTCACATCATCTATGAGTCATACAAACACACGTGCCCACGTCCATGCATGACTTTGAGGTCCGATAGAAGACCTAACCCCTTATCTCCTAAAGAGTAGCAAAATCCTCTCGGTGTCGTCATTGTGTTGCTACTCCCATTTTCACGAACTGTATACATGGACTTTGAACTTGGTCCACCAAACACGAGTTTGATGACACAACTAGTTCATATGATCCATTTCCCCATCTTCTTCTTAAGGGCATTTGGATTCCACTATATATTTGGAAAATTACAACCCGGTTAGTTCACACCACCACTCATCTCCACCGCACTTCCTCGCACTCTCGCTCAAATCCACATGCATGTTTCCCTCCCCGTGTGTCGCGTCCTCGCCAACGCCAACACTACCACCACGTGGCATCAGTCTAATACCGTTACATGTCTCCCACGGATGGTAGCACTCTACGTCACCTCGCCTCCTTATCCGGACAATCCGTCACCTCTATCGGTTGGCCACCTCTCCCTTATGACATGCCTTTTTTGCAGCGCGCAAGGGGGAGGGAGGGCACTGCTTCTTCTCTATATTGCTAGTGAACCAATGTTTCTGTGCCCTTCCCATCATTCATCATTTCTCCTCGCAAGGTATATGTACTAGCTCTTCGCCACCATCGCCTTCAAACCCCTCACATACTCTCAACCCTCCCCCCAACCCGGTTTCTCTACTCGTATAACCCTAAAATCTTCAAAGAGAGCTCCCCCGCCCTACTTCGCCTCCATTGTCCACCCCTATTTCTCGAGACCAGGCATCTCGCTAGTGCCATATCGAAAAAAAAAGCACGCACGCGCCGAAGAAGACTCGTGTAGGAAATTCAACTGATGACGTGCACGCACCCGCATCACCAGACGTACAAAAACACAAACGCACTCGTCCAAGCGTGACCGCGAGAGCGTTCGATTGAATACCTAATTAACCACTGTTATCACCCAAATAGGAGCTAGCTCAGTTAGGCCGTGTGTGTGCCGTCGCTGTGTTGCCACTCCGGTTATCCCCAACGGTATTCGTAGAATCTGATCGTGGTCCGCTGAAAACGACCGTGACAACTGACGACACATATAGGCTAGCTCGTCTCATTCTTCGCCCCATCTTTTCTGTTTCTTCCACGACGCATATTTTGGCAAGTCGTAACTCTCGGTACAGTGGTAATTCAGTTCATCGATCCCAGCCGCCCACGCGTCCGCCATCGTGCCGTCCCGCGCCTCCGGCCGGCGGGCCACCGTTTCCAGCCGCGCGCATGTAGCGGCCGGCCGGGGCTGCTCGGTCTCGTCGCCTCTCGCCGATCGGTCGATCGACGGAGCGTCTACAGCGACGACAAAATCTTAGCTCATCGTGGCGACCACGCCGTCGGCGTTTAGCGGCGAGGTCCGCGGGCCGGGGTGTGTGTGCTGCATCGGCAGTGACGCGGTGGAGGGTAGTAGTACGTGGACGCGCCACGGACGGGGACAACCGACCGTCGACCGTCAAAGACGTGTGGCGTGTATGCGGGACGACGGTAACTGAAGATCGACACCGACCTGGAGCGTACGTACCGCCATTATTAGTGCCTGCTAATATATGCTGGGCTTTTCCGTTTCTGATGATCATGGGGATCGGCCGGGAAGATTTTGGAAGTAATCGGTGGGTGACGCGCTCGATCGGAGCGAGGGCGGCGGACGGACGTAATTGACGGTGACGCGCTCGCCGTCGGTCGGTTGGCAGCGAGCACACTTGTATGCAGCACTAGTACATTCATGGTCGATCGCTTGACAGTACAGCTTAGTAGTACTACTAGTATGATCTTGTAGCAATTACTACATGTCCATTAATCCCATTGTTTGGCTCCTCTCGCTGTCACCATTATATTTAGCTAGGCATTAATACGAGAAGATTTTGTGTATACATAAATACGAGAAGATTTTGTGTATATTACGCGCGCGGTCTACACTACTGTATAGCACCGTGTATGTATTGTGCGCGCTCGATCTCTCTGCTAGCTGGTCCCTGCGTATACACGCATGCAGGGCGACACTTGCCGAACATGAGTGAGTGAGTGGCAAAACAATGTCTATGAACGCGCGGTCCCTCTATATATCTTTCCTTACCAATATCGTCTTTGGAAATATCGACATTTACTAATACGGACGGATGTAATTATAGATAGATGGGATAGCTCCAATATCCGCTTTGGCTAAACATCATTCATCATATGCGGACGTACACAGCGCATGCAATTAATAATTGATCAAGATACGAATACTCTTGTTCGTACTAGAGTATACTATGTGCGAGGGGGAAATATCTCTGATGGTCAACTTTGCATGCTAAAATCCAGGTCCATGCAGCCCTGATCGATCGAGAGCCAACAAAACATACTACGTATGTATACTTTGTTGTTAAGGAAATTAATTACGTTCGAGGGGGAAATATCTCCGGTCAACTGCATGCATGCACGCTAAAATCCAGGTCCATGCAGCCCTTGATGGAGTGCCAACAAAAACAAATACGTAGTATATACTTTGTTGTTAAGCAAAAGAAATACAGTACATACGTACTGATGCTATAATGAGATCACGATGTACGTACGCGGTGCAGTCAGTCAGTACACTGAATAATGACTGAGCGCGGGAGTAGTGGCTCGTACGTTTTTCCTTCTCCTTTATAAGAGAGATTCAAAAAATTCTCGCGCGGGCGGTCGGTGTCAGAGTTGGGTTTTTGTTCTCTTGCTCGTAGAGTTACGCCGGGTTGATAATATGCAGTGCCCATGTGTCGCCCACGCATCGATTCACCGGCGACGGGATCGATCGTCTCTAGAACGAAAACGATGGAGACGCACCGCACCGCACCGGCCATGTCACCGGCCAAATCCATGTACGTGGATCGCTACCCTTGGGCCTGGCTAGCTTATTGATCAGGAGACACATCAATGCTGAAAGAACACACATATAATCGTGGTTTCACAACAATATAATTATTCATTTGTTAATCAAGTTTAATGGTTGATGTGCCATTCTCCAGCAAGATCCGCATAATAGTACACGCGTGATGCAGGAGCATGTATATATGCCAGGGAGAGAATACGATGCGGCATGTCACATAGATATGCGGGGCATCATTTTAATTTCTTTTAGTTTTGCAGAGGCACCTAAATGATATGCGTAGCGTAGTGGTAGGTAAGACGTTCGTTTTCTACACATTCCCTGCGCCATATCTCGAGAGAAGGAAAAAAGTGATGCAAATATGTTACCTTTTCATGTTATATTTGTATACTCGATGTTTCGGTCCCATATATATGTGTAAAGAGATATGATGATTAAACTTAATTAAGAAATAAGAGGATGGCATCTAGTAGAATGGATAGAGTTGTATTATCTTTTATTGAAGATATGATCTCCTAGCTGAGAGAAGGGAAGTATCCTTTTTCGATTTCTCTCTTCCCAGTTAGTAATTATTCTACGTGGATTCGCTAAGAGAAGTCTGATATCGTGTTTGATACTAACACATTCTTCTCTTCATTCATTATATGTTCCATAATCCATATCAATTAGAGATAATAAAAACATGTTATAATAGATTATATATTAGTAATCATCTCCTGTATAGATAATTTTTGATCCGAATCCACATCTGCATCTATTTTAAGGATATAACATATGCAATTTTAGAAATTCGACGGATATAGATATCCGACGGATATGGTAATGCTATTATCCGGTGGACGCAGATGATCCGAACTTCCCAATTAGAATAATCTGACTAAATTTGCCTAACCCGTCAGACAAATACATAATTATTCAATTAAACAAATTACGATCTATATAAAAATTAAACCTAGCGATCAGTAATTATCCGTATTCTATTTTGAGATGGAGGGAGTACACATTGCATGCTCATCTTCCTCGTTTCCTCACGTGTTCGAGACGTGATGCAAATATGTTACCTTTTCATGTTATGTTTGTATACTCGATGTTTCGGTCCCATATGTGTACAGATATGATGATTAAACTTAATTAAGAAATAAGAGGATGACATCTAGTAATACAGTTGTATTATCTTTTATTGAAGATATGATCTCCTAGCTGACAGAAGGGAAGTGTCCTTTTTTCGATTTCTCTCTTCCAAGTTAGTAATCATTCTATGGATTCACTAAGAGAAGTCTGATATCGTGTTTGATAACACATTCTTCTCTTCATTCATTATATGTTCCACATTAATTAGAGATAATAAAAAAACATGTTATATAATAGATTATTTATTAGTGTCATCTCATGTAACTGGGATGTAAATGGCATGGATAATTTTCGTTCTGAATCCACATCTGCATCTATTTTAAGGATATAACATATGCAATTTTAGGAATCTGACGAATATGAGCCTTGCTTGGGTATCCTCTGACAAAGAATCCAGCGATTTTCAGCCTTTAGCGGGTTCGGGTACGTAGTCTGGTTGGAAACCGGGTGGAGTTAGAGACCATATACTATACGTATACTGTAGTACGTGATCAGGAAGGCTTGGATAGATTGCGAGGAGATCGAGTCTCGTACGACCGGGGTAGAGTCGAGGCAGTTTGTATAGCCAGGGAATCACGATCGTTCGCACAGCTCTCGCCTGGCCGCATTTCTCGCTCACGCAGATCGCTTGCCGCCGCAGATCGCTCGTCGCTCTCGTTCAGTTCGTCAACCTCCCCTCGCTCCTCCTCGCGCAGATCACCCGTACATCGTCCCCTCCGCCCGCACGGCTTGGAAATTAGGTGGGCGCCATTGCTGGACTCCGCGCAGATCGCCGTCGGACTCTCGCTCGCCGCCCTCGTGCAGTTCCTCCACCTCTCTTCAAATCCTCTCCTCCCTCAAGAAACAGGCTCATGGCCACAACCATCGGGCGAACTCTCAGTCGAATTCATCCTCCAACATTCTCCCCTGGGTCCAATCCATCCTCCAACATCTCTCCACGAGGCCATCTCTCCTCTACTTTTGGCTGCGAGGACATAGTTCCTTCCATCGCCTACACCAACGGCCGGCCGGTGGTGGCCGACTGGAGTTCGTCGGAAGCTCGCCGGGAGTGATTGGGGACGGACGGGAATCTACCGGTCAGTCAATCGATCTCCACCTTATCCGCCTAAATACGTACTATACAACTATACATACGTACAGAGGTTTCGCAAAAAAAATGTAAACAGGCCTCCGCTCTGACCCGGAACCCACTCAAAACAAACCCCATAACCACAAAATTTTCTCGGGGGGAATACTGAAGCAAGGGTCGACGAATATAGATATCTGACGGATATGGTAATGCTATTATTCGGTGGACACAGATTATCCGAACTTCTCAATTAGAATAATCCGATTAAATTTTCCTAGCCCCTCAAACAAATACATAATTACTCCATTAGACAAATAACGATCTATATAAAAAAATAAACCTAGTGATAAGTAATTACCACATTCTTGTACTTCCTCCATCTTAAAATAGATGTCATAGATTTGTCTAAATTTATATGTATCTAAACACTATTTAATATATAGATACATCTAAATTTTAATAAATTTCTGATGACGAGGTTTAATCTCGTCAATGCCCATTGTTATGAACTTGAGTTTTGGAGAAGATGGGGATGCTGGAGATCGTGGAACGGTTAACAGACAAGCAACCAGGGGACACGAGATTTACCTAGGTTCAGGCCCCCGAAGGGAAAACCCTACTCCTGCTGCTCTTGATTATGGCGGAACCGAAAGTTACAGGGGTGCACAGATGCAATCTGGCGTGGAGGTGTGTAAGCGGTTGTATGAAAAGGGTGCCCTCCTCGTCGTGCCCTCCTGGCCTTTATATAGAGGTAGACAGGTCCCGGGCACAGATCAAGTCGGTTACAGGTTTTAGGGTTTGCCCCTTTGAATATTCTATCTATTTTAGTCTTGCTCTCCAAGGATCCGAAGATGTCATGGGCCCGGGCCACCCGAAAATCTTCATGGGCCGCGTATATTCTCGTGGGCCTTCCTTGGACTTGACCAGGTATGCTAAGGTCGTGTACCTATAGGGTATAACCATGTCAGTAGCCCCCGAGTGTTCAGTCGAATCGTAGATTCGGCTGAGGACTCTTCAATCTTTTGGGTGCAGCTGTTTTTGTTCATCAGAGAATGATTTTAGTATGTAGGGATTGTTGATGCGTGTGCCCGACTCTCCCGACGGATCATGGTCAGTTAACTGTCTTAGGACAAAACAACACGATCTTCTTCAGATTCGAGTCCCTCGACTCGAAGCCGGAACATATGCTGGCATAATTCGACCCAGGCCGTTGAGGACTTACAGGAGTGGAATCTCAGTAATTTTCGAATGATGTACCCAAAGCGTCCGTCGGGATTTTCATCGCGCCTGCTGGCACAGATTTTTACTAGCAGGGCGCAGTCGGGTGCATTACCAGGCCATCAGATGTTATCTGTAGGTCTATCTTTGTGTCGCAGACACAACATCCGAAATTTTATCACCGCGGAGGTGTTTCGGGTGGCCAAGGAGGACGTTACTCATTTAGCGTTGGTTGGGGAAAAGTTGCCGAAAAGTTTTTGCATTTTGATCCAAAGGATCGCAGTCGAAGAATTCATAGGGTGCGCGACCAGCGCTCCCTATGGGAGCGGCCCTCGAGTGTTTGTTCGAGTCGTAGACTCGAGCAGAGACATTAATTCAGCGTTGTTGACTTCAGGTCCATAGGACACATTTTTTTGATGCTTGAATCAATCCTCCCTATGGGAGTAGCCCCGAGTCCGTAGTGGAGTCGTAGAATCGACGTAGAACTCGAAGAAATAGATTATTGGTGTAGTACCTTATTCATGTTTCAGGTGCGCGGCCAGCGCTCCTGATAGGAGTATCTCCCGAGTAGTTGCTCGAATCGTAGATTCAAGTGAGTACTTTAGCTGTTTAGCCGAAAATTTATAACCATTGCAAGTATAGCTTTGATGACGTCAGTGCTGACGATCGGTGACCTCAAGCGTCTATGGCGCCAGAGGTGACGCGACTGGACGAACGTGGGTCTCACTTTCTGACTTGGAGTTGACTGGTCACGCGCGACGTGGCGATAATTACGGCGTATACTCGATTTCCGTGCGTAGTGGACGGCGTGCGAGCGACGGTTCGCTGCGGTGCTGACACATGGACGGCTGGATTTGATGCTGGCTCTAGGGCTTCCCGATGAACGGTCCCTGTTCATCGTCTTCGTCCTTATAATCTGTGGGGGAAATTTTGTTTGTTTTCTCTAGATAATGCAACTAAGGTAATAAACACCAAAATCTCTAGGGATAAGAAATGTTCTTTCAATCTCCCCTTTTTGGTGTTAGATGACAACACACATTTTGCATGATAGAATTGTGATGACAAAGAAGATTTTGTAAAATAGAGATGGGGCTCTCCCTAGATAAGTAGAGACACGCCACATACTATTTTACAAGATACATGGGAGTGCATAGTCACACATAGTGCACATACCTTCGCACACAAGTGTGTGATGAGAAACACAATGATAAGGAATAGGTAATATCATCACACACCACATAAGATGGATCCAAAATGATAATAACCATACCACACAAATGATGGATCCATAAGATAACCACATAGTCTTCGCATACATAGCACAAATAGTTAGTTCATAAGTTTCACACATAATAAGAGGCAAGTAGCAAATAAAAGTTCACAAGCGAGTAAAAATAAAAGGCAAGAGCGAGCTTGTGACTTTCCCATGCAAATACCGCATGCCTAATGTGACTCTTCTCCCCCTTTGGCATCAAGACACCAAAAAGGGACAAGAGCAACTCTAACGTCCCGGACATCACTGGTAGTCATCATCAGAGTCATCCCCATAAGGAGGCGGAGCATGGAAAGTGGAGGAGGCATCATCGTCCTAGTGGCTGTGCTTGGAGAACCATTGCTCTTTAGGAGTGATGTTGTCCTCGGATACCTCGGAGGTGATCAAACCTTGAGCTTGCATTACTTCTTTCTGACGTGCACATGCTTTCTTGGCATAGACATGGGCCTCATACATACGCTTCTGATTATCAACCTGGAAGCAGAAGACCTTCTTGAGCTTAGCCTCAATCCTCTTGGCCCATGATGGTTGGGTAGGCTTGCGGCGTGAGGCCACAAAATCAGTATCTTGGGCACCATCATCATCACCAGACCCATCCTCAAGTGGGTTCCCATCCTCATCAATAAGTTGGCCATCCGTGTTGCATGGTTTAAGATGGGTCTTGATCAATAGATTCTTGTGCCGGTGAGTAACAAGTCGTTGAGAGGAATGTTCCGAGCAAGAGATGGGCACTTGCGAAGAATAAGTGCCATGATGTACGAGGCAAAAGGAGGAACCCGCCGAGTGTAAGTAGCATTAACCATCTTGTTCCAAATCACGTCCATCACATCAATTGGTTGTCCTGAATCACGTTGGCGGTGAGTGGTGATCATGAGGTCCACCATGAAACCATGCATCTCATCAACATTGCCAGCACAGGGAGCTATGGTCTCACGAAAAATACGATGCAAGATATCATATGTTGGGAGAAGCCCCTTGATCTTTCCAGCAATACCACGCCCACGGATGTAAAGTGGAACAAGAACATCCTTCTTCATGGGACGCTCGTTGTTGTGACAGCGGAAACCAATAGGAGTATCTCTCCCACGGTCCTCATATCCAAGGATTGCCCCAAACTCAGCCAGTGTTGCGGTCTTAACAACTCCCTCTGTCATCCAGGTGATAGTCTGAGTCTGGTTCTTGGAAAAGTAAACGGTGGCATAGAACTGCGCAATGAGCAAGGGGTCATAGTCACACTTGAACTGCATAATGGGAAGCAAACCAATGTTTGTGCAAATCTCAAGTGCTTCACCAAAGTAGTTCAAGTTCGTGTTCACATGGTTCATCTCAATCCACTTCTGAGGAACCACAATCTTCTCATCCTTCATGAGTACCTCAAAGTAG
This sequence comes from Avena insularis, assembly GCA_023614405.1. Classification (NCBI taxonomy): domain Eukaryota; kingdom Viridiplantae; phylum Streptophyta; class Magnoliopsida; order Poales; family Poaceae; genus Avena; species Avena insularis. The sequence goes on along the minus strand of CM042685.1, from coordinate 431,253,650 downwards.
ACCCGCTCTTGGAAGTCGGTGAAAAATAGACTATTGTCCCTAGACTCATGACGAGCAGTAACATATGGATTGTCAGACCGTAGGGCAAGAAACTCAGCATCGGAGATGTTAGAAAACTTCTTTGGCCCAGATGGCCCTAAACTCTGACTCTTGCGGTGACTCGTGTGAGGAGGAGAAGGAGGAACACTACCTCGACCAGCACTCATCTTAACTCCCCCTCCACGTCGGCCCCGAGTGGTTTTTAGCTTCAGACGGTTGCTAGGTTGCGGCATGATCTCTGCTTCGAATTCTGTCTCTGACTCTGACTCAAAGTCCTCGATCTCATGGCGAGCTTTGGACCTTTTGCGTGATCCCTGGGGGCCCCCTTTACCGGTGTCCATGGCGGTGGAGAATGAGGAGGAGCCCGTGAGGAGGCCGGATCTGGTGCGGATCCGGGAAAAGGAGGAAGGGGCGGAGCTCTGGCGGCGGCGGTGGTTAGGAGTGGAGACGGGGAATAATGAGGCACTGAGAGGTGCCCCTCCCAGTGTCTCCACCCTTAACCAAGATGCACAGCGGTAGTACTGGTCAGAGGAGCGGTAGTACAGTAGGAAATAGCCGGTATACCGCACCTAGGGAGTTTCCAGAAAATCGGCCTAGAAACAGGTCCCTGCGCGGTAGTACCGCTAGTTTCTTATGGTAGTACCGCTGTTTGAACTGGTAGTACCGTAACCACCAGAACAGACAGCCAAGTTTGAAAACTAGAAGGTTCTTGTGCGGAGTAGATGAGTTTTGTCGTAGGATAAGGAAGGCTTGGGTTAAGAGATTTATACTGATATGGACCTATGCACTCAAAAAAAAACATCAACCTCAAATATGGAGAGCCAAACGAGAGTGCATTGACCGAGGGAAGAAAACCAACTAAAGAATGACAAACATGAGTAAGCACATCAACCTCTCGAGTGGTAGAGGGCGGTGGCCCAAGCCACCATATTTGAGTATACTCGGCTTGGCACCACGAAGATATATCTTGGTTCCATTACCGAAACTCATCATTTAAGCTCACATATCACAAAATGATATTAAGAGGAATGATTTTGATTGCTTTGGGCATAATGGGGGGAGGGATAGTACAATCAATTAGGACCGCACTCCCCCTATATCCATGCCTACACCTAAACCAAATATGAGTTGAATCATAGGTGAGAATGCAAGATGATCAAGTCAAGCTCCCTGAATCTACTATATTTAGTTCATTCCTCAAATAGCAAAACCTTGCTTCATCAAGTGGCTTCATGAAGATATCGGCAAGTTGATCTTTGGTTGACACATATGATAGATCAATATCACCTTGAGCAACATGATCTCTAATGAAGTGATGGCGAATCTCAATATGCTTTGTCCTTGTGTGATCCACCGGGTTGTAGGCAATCTTGATGGCACTTTCATTGTCACATAGAAGAGGCACTTTGTCACAATGGACACCGTATTCCTTTAAAGTTTGCCTCATCCATAGCAGTTGGGTGCAAGCACTAGCAGTTGCCACATACTCGGCTTCGGCGGTGGAGAGAGATATACAATTTTGCTTCTTAGAAGACCAACATACCAAGGACCTACCAAGGAATTGGAAAGCCCCGGATGTTGATTTTCTATCATCCTTATCACCCGCCCAATCCGAATCCGTGTATCCACAAAGAGCAAATGTTGAGCCTCGAGGATACCAAAGACCATAAAATGGGGTATGAACTAATATCGAAAGATTCTCTTGACCTCCATTAAATGGATTTCTTTAGGAGCCGCTTGATATCTTGCACACACACCTACACTCAACACAATATCGGGTCTAGATGCACAAAGGTAAAGCAAAGAACCAATCATAGACCGGTATACCTTTTGATCCACATCTTGACCATTTGGATTTTGTTCTAGATGAGTCTTTGTAGCCAAGGGAGTAGGGGCTCCATTTAAATCTTGCATTTTGAATCTCTTGAGCATATCTTGAGTATACTTGGCTTGATTAAAGAATGTCCCTTCTCTAACTTGCTTGATCTCAAAACCAAGAAATACTTTCAACTCCCCCATCAAAGACATCCGGAACCTACTAGTCATAAGCTTTGAGAATTCATCATTAAAAGCTTTGTTAGATGAGCCAAAGATAATATCATCAACATATATCTGGCATACAAAAAGCTCCCCATTGACTCTCTTAGTAAAAGGAGTGGGATTGATTTTCCCAACCTCAAATCCACGGTCAAACAATAACTCTCTAAGGTGCTCATACCACGTGAGTGGGGCTTGCTTGAGACCATAGAGCGCCTTATCAAGTTTGTAGACATGGTTTGGGAAGTTGGGGTCCTCAAATCCCGGGGGTTTCTTAACATATACCAACTCATTTAATGGACCATAAAGAAATGCACTCTCTATATCCATTTGTTGCAACTTGAAGTTATGATGTGCCGCATAAGCAAGAAGGATACAGATGGACTCAAGGCGAGCCACGGGTGCATAAGTTTCTCCATAGTCAATGCCTTCAATTTGAGAATACCCTTGTGCAACCAATATAGCCTTGTTCCTTACTATAATTCCATGCTCATCTTGCTTGTTCTTGAATATCCACTTTGTTCCAATAACATTGCGACAATCCTTTGGCTTCTCAACTAACTTCCATACTTTGTTTCTCTCAAAGTTGTTGAGCTCTTTGTGCATAGCTTCTAAACAATCCGAATCTTCAAGAGCTTCCCACACTTTCTTAGGTTCAATCATGGAGATGTGTGCTTGATGTTCACTGAACCTCTTCAATTGTTCTCTTGTGGAAATGCCTTTCCTTAGGTCACCAACCACATTTTGTAGAGTGTGGTCTCTTAATTCCAACATTCTTTCCTTTCTAGCTTCACGATGAGCGTGGATCTCCGTGTTGTTTCTTGGGGGACCCTCTTCATCATTTTGATCCTTGTCTTGACCATTATCTTGACCTTGATCATCATCGGAATCATTCTCTTCATTGAGAGGCAAAGATTGAACTTGGTCTTGATCAAGTGCTCTTCTAGCATCAATTTGAGCTTGTCTCAAAGCAGTTTGTATGGATCTTCCTTGAGTAATTGCCTTGGCACCACTTCACATCCTGGAGAATGAATCAAGCTCCCCTTGACTAGAGTTGTCACTAAGATCAACATGTTGAGGGTCCATATCTTGTCTTTGGCTTGAGTCATTGCCCTCCTCGGTGGATGGAGCTTATTGATGTTGTGAAGATGAGGGCTCCACTTGAGTGGAGCATAGTTCTTCTCGATCCTCCATAAGGGGTTCCTCAATGGGGCGGATATATCCCACACCCATTCTTCCTATGGCATCCCGAGGCATTTCATCATCTGCATCACAAGCATCAACACGCCCCCCTTGGGTACCATCATATTCTTCGAAGGTCACACTACAAGATTCTATGACGACTCCGGAGAGCTTATCATAGATTCTATAAGTGTGAGATTCGAGACCATAGCCAACAAAAATACCCTCTAATGCTTTAGACTCGAATTTGGACAAACGAACACCTTTTATGAGATAGAAACACTTACAACCGAACACCCGAAAGTAAGATATGTTGGGCTTGTTACCGGTAAGTATTTCATATGGAGTCTTGTTGATTTCTTTGCGGAGTTAGAGCCGGTTTGAAGCATGGCAAGCGGTGGAGATGGCTTCGGCCCAAAAGTTGTATGGAGATTTAAACTCCTCCAACATTGTCCTAGCCATCTCAATAAGAGTCCAGTTATTCCTTTCGGCCACACCATTTTGTTGAGGGGTGTATGCAGCAGAATATTGATGTTTTATTCCCTCATCACTAAGGAAATCATTCAAGGTGTAGTTCTTGAACTCGGTGCCGTTGTCACTCCTTATGATCAACATGGGAAGATTGTATTGATGTTGGACCATGTTGATGAAGTCGATGAAGGTCTTTTGGGTCTCACTCTTCAACTTGAAGAAATATACCCACGAATATCTTGAAAAGTCATCAACGATCACCAAACAATATTTCTTCCCACCAAGACTTGCATGAGATGGAGGACCTAAAAGGTCCACATGGAGGAGCTCCAAGATCTTGGTAGACTTGATGCGATTCTTAGGCTTGTGGGGAGCATCATGCATCTTCCCTAGAACACATGCCCTGCAAACACGATCTTTGGCAAAGGAAACATTTTCTTTTAGTCCAACAATATGGACCTCCTTGTGGAGACTTTGCAAAGTTCTCATGTTGACATGGGCTAGTCGGCGATGCCATAACCAACCCACATCGGCCTTTTCCGAATAAGCACATCGGACTTGTAGTGGCTTGCCCTGAGAAGTCCACCACATACAAGTCATGTTCGACGTACCCAACAAAAGCGACCTTGAGAGACTTGCTCCACAAGAGGACCACTATATCAACATCAATAAAGACGGCAAATCCCATCTTTCCAAGAGCACGGACTGAAAGTAAATTGTATCCAAGGGTCTCAACAAGCATGATGTTCATGAGTGTAATGTCGTGAGCAACCACTACCTTGTCGAAACCCATTACCTTAGACTTTGATTTGTCGACATATGTCACGGTGATTTGATCATCATTTGGATTTAAGTCCTTGACAATAGACGAGCTTTCGGTCATATGACTTGTGCAACCACTATCAAGCACCCACTTTGACCCTCTGGAAGCATAAGTCTACAAAAGATCAAGCTAATTTTTAGGTACCCATTTTTCAATGGGTCCTCTTTTGTTAGCAACAAGGGTCTTGGGAACCCAAATATACCAAGCAATATAACCATCATATGACCCAACATATTGTGCATACACATCACCATAATAGTCACGCATTAGAACATAGTGAGGGTTAGCACTTCCCGCAAATTCATCATGAGACATAGTTTTACCACTTGTGGCCTTACTATCCACAATGGTCTTGTTGGTCTCTTGTGTGGGCTTGGCCTTCTTCTTCTTATTGTTCTTCTTCTTGGTTTTGGAGACAAAACCAATGCCCCATTTTTCACCACAAGGACTTTGCTTACTCAAAAGATCATCAATGGACTTGTTGCCTTGTGGAAATGTGGCCTTGGCAAGCTCCCCCTTCAACCTAGCATTTTCTTCAAGAATAGTTGTACTAATAGATGGAATGAAGTTACTAGGTGAAGGAATATTGGCCAATTGAGTTTGAAGCGTTTCATGGGACTTTGTGAGTGAAAAGAGTTCACTTTCCAAAGCCTTATGAGCCTTGTTAAGCAAACTAAAGTCCTCGACAAGTTTTTCATGAACCACACCAAACTCAATCTTGTCCTTTTTAGCCCTTTTGTATTTAGCAATAGCATGATCACACTCTTTGATGAGTTTGTTAACAATAATGTCATTGGCCTCATCAAGCCCTTCAAATTTTAATTCAAGTGACAACCTAGTCTCTTGTTCTTCTTATAGAGCATTGTTTAAAGCCTCTAGCTCAATCATGTGTTCATGCCCAAGTTTACATCTTACATCTAGGAGCTCTTGTGTGTGGGAAAGTTGATCTAGGATGTTACCAAAATGTATCTTAGCATCCCCTTGTAGTTTAGTCATAAACTCATCAAAAGCAATTAATTCCTTTTTAACATCAAGAGACATCTCTTCATAAGTTTCATCATTAGCTAAGGGAGTGGAGTGAGATGATGAGGATACATCCGTTCCTCTTGCCATAAGGAAAGTGAAGTTCTTGATGGGAGAATTCTCATTTGGAGAATCGAAGAGAGAGAATGTCAGAGTAGAAGTAGTGGCTAGAGCCGCCACACCATTAGAAGTTTCCTCTTCCTCATCTTCATCATCTTCATTGTCGGAGGATTATTCTTCATGAGTGATCAAGACAATTTCTCCCGACTTCTTGTTGATGGGATTCTTCTTGATGAAGGGTTTCTTGTAAGGTGCTTTGAGAGTCTTCTTCAACACAAGATTACCCCCATGATCTTCTCTCTTCTCATAGGGACAACTTGCCACAAAGTGATAGTGATCACCACAATTGAAGCAAGTTCTCAATCTAGTAGTATTTTCTCTTTTCCCATTTGGGTTGCTTCTTCATTGCATTTCCATCTTGGTCTTGGCGGGGTTCTTCCAAAAGTTCTTTGCATAGAAGGCCATATATTGACTATGAGCAATCTTGACTTCATCGGGGTGGTCCATGGAGAGGCCTTCATCACTATCATCTTCATCCCTATGATCCACAACTTTGGCCTTCAAAGCAACATTGACAACGTTGCTCATACCAAGGGCACGGGCACGGGCATCTTTGGCATTCTTGGCGGCAACTTTGAAGGTGGTCATCTCTTGCATAACTTCATTTGAGGTCATGAGATGGTAGTTATGTCTTCCTTGTAGGCTCTTCAAGTCGGTGGGCTCAAAGGGAATGAGTGCAATCACATATTTCCTTTTTATCCATGCATCATCCACATGTGAGGCACCCACGTTTCTAAAAGCGGTGGCGGTGGTCTTGAGCCTTCGGTACATGTCTTAGTGATCTTCACCTTCCTTCATGTAGAAGCCTTCAGCTTCATTGCTCAGAGCATCATACCGGTTCCTCCTCATACTCTAATTTCCAACAAACAATACAGTGAGGGCATCCCAAGCTTCCTTGGCAATGCTAAAGTGCTCAATGTGTGGATAATCCTTTGTACCTAATCCTTGTTGAATCATATGCAAGGCAGTGGAATTGAGTTGACTATTGACAACCTCTCTTCTTGTCAAGTTGTTTGGATCCCCAATAAAGAGTCCATGCTCGATGATGTTCCATAGTTCAATGCAAGAGCTGCACATATGAGTTCTCATTAGTGACTGCCATTGAGCAAAAGTAGAAGATTCTTCAAGCTTAGGTGGGTCACTTCTATTGTGTACATGAGGGTGAGGGATTGGAGGGTCGGGAGAGTACCATGAATCACGGTGCTCACCCTTCCCTCCATCATTTTGTGTGGAGGAATTAGTGTTGTCTTGTTTACCCCTTACCATCATATCCTCGGGGGATACCGGAGTATTCCCTTTAGGTAAAACGGATGGAGGATCCTCTTGAGGAGAGGGGGATGATGAGCCATCTTTGTCTTTAAGAAGTTGCTCAAGCATATTCTTAACTTCGTTGACCAAGGAAGAGCTCAATCTTGTTTCCAAGTTTTTGAGATCTTCCATGGTCACCGTGGTAGGCTCACCATCACCATCTCCTTCGTGGCTACCCATATTCTCTTAGGTGGTAAAGCCCAAATAAAGAGACGAGGCTCTGATACCAATTGAAAGGATCGTATGGGCACCTAGAAGGGGGTGAATAGGTGCTACTTCAAATTTTCTTCTTTTTCAAATTAAGGTTTGACAATAAGGTAAATTCTCTAGATAATGCAACTAAGGTGAATTTACATATATGACAAATATGCACTAGCTAACACAATACTAAGTAAGAACAAGTAAGTAAAGTGCGGTAAAGGATAGAAGTAACGAAAGTGGTGGACGTGGAGACATAAGGATTTGTTTCCCGTAGTTCCTTCCTTTTGAGGGGAAGTACGTCTACGTTTGGAGAGGGGGTGGTTTCAAACCACCAACGCCACGAGAGGCCTCCCTTGTTCTTCGATGAATCTCACCCCAACGGGATCGATCCACCTTCCACTATATCGGCAACCTTCAAGGTGGAAGCCGTCACCTTTACAAGTTTGGGGCTTAGATCCACAACTTAATTGGAGGCTCCCAAATACAAGCAAGCTGTCAAGACAATCAAATACAAGCTTGTAAGAACCAAATCTAGAACTAGGGTTTCCAAGAAAACACTAGAGCAAAGGGGCCCTCAATTGAATGAGGGGGAATTGAAGATCTCTTTTGGTGAAGTAGTAGATCAAGGCCTCCTCCTTCGATTCCCCAAAGATCAAGGACTTTGGGTGGTGGATTGAAGAGATCTTGTGGATTTGGTGGCTCCAATGGTGGTCTTGACTTTAATGCAAATGAGCAGCTTGTCCCAAGGTAGGTGAAATGATATTTATAGCTCTAGATCGAATCTGACCGTTGGTGCATTTAATGAATCGGTAGTACCGGATTTCCAAGTGGTAGTACCGGAAACAACCGGTACTACCGGACAGGTACCGGAGATGCAATGTTGAGTTGCATAGTCCATAGTTTCCACCGGTATCAAAGTGTGGTGCTACCGCATGGCGGTAGTATCGCCCCTACCGAGCGGTACTACCGGACACTTGCTGTAGTGCCGCATTTTGATACCGGGGGGAACAACAATGCGAGTCAACTGGACAATCTCCTCAGAAGTGTTAGGTACTAAAATGCGGTACTACCATATTTTAAAACCGGTCAGTTCTGAGATGATTGGCAATCTTACCAATCGCTTCAGTCTTGACCGGTATCAAAATGCGGTACTACCGCTTTTTGATACCACTCAGCTCTAAGGAGTTTGGCGAGCTTGCCAAGTGCTTCAGTCATGAGCGGTACCAAAATGCGGTACTACCGCTTTTTGTACCGCTCAGTACTAATGCCTTTGGCCAGTAAACCCACATTATTGTCAGGCCCGAAAGTGAAATACGGTGCTACCGGTCCTGAGCGGTAGTACCGGATGAATTCTCCGGTACTACCAGACATTACTGAGGCAAAAAGTGGAGCAACAGGAAAGTCCTTTTGTGAGCAATTAGTCAGGGAATTCTAGGCATGCAACCTGTAGAATACTTGGCAAATAATTAGTCTGTTATGTGTGTTGTAATAAACACCAAAATCTCTAGGGATAAGAAATGTTCTTTCACCTGTTTCATCACCTTCTGCGAGTGCTGGCTCGGTATCGAGCCGCACTTTGGCCTTTTCCAAAAACTCTATTCCGTGAAGCGGAAATCTGGCTCCGACGGAGTTTATCCGATCGGCGGCTGCATCATTTCCCTTAAATCCAACTTTCTTCTCTTCTCTCTTTCTATGTCCGAGTCCATCCAATACTGGCGGAAGTGATGGTTTTACATCCGCGATTCCACAGTGGACGGGCAAAACTTTGGCCTTTCCCCTTTCGACTCCACCCAGAAGATCCAGCCGAAGAGGTCCTGGAAGAATCACATCTTGGATGGTGAGGTGGAGGAGATAGAGGAGCTCTATCGTCGGGTGGAGGACCTCCAGGTGATTCCGGAGAAGGAGGTGAACGGTGTGGATATCATCCGCACCTTCCTCAAACGTCGGGTGCAGCCGCTCCAGGCTAGGGCACACCCGATGTTCCTTTATTTCAGCCGCCATGACCCGACGAGAGTTGTGACTGAGGATCTCTCCAGGAGGGACCTCGGCAGAGTCCTTCGGCCGCTGCTGAAGTTCAAAGCTGACGAGGATCTTCCGGGGAAGTCGCTGACTCCTCCGTTCACTGCCTCTCGACCGGTTCCGCAGGTGTAGATCTGGGACGTGTGCGTAGCGCTTTTTCCGAATGCATTTTCTTGTACTTCTGTGTTCTGAAAATTTGCTTTCTTTGTGCTGGAGTTCAAGGTATCGGGCATGGTGCCTCCACTACCCGAACGTTTTCCGGATGCGCTGGACAATGAGGTAGTGGACTCCATGTCTGAGCTTCCCTCGACGCAGTCACCGGTTGAGGAAGCCCCCGAGTCGAGCGAGGAGGCACTGGCATGCATCGGCGAATCGTCGTCGGATGCCTTGACTGCGCCAACGCCTAGGAACCCGCCATGCCTTGTGCGTCACAGTGGAGGTGATGGTGGCTATTCCTCCCCTATTCCAACCATGCCTATGCGGGCTGTAGCACTGCAGCCGCCGGCGAAGCAGAAGAAGGAAGAGAAAAAAGAAGAGAAGAAGGGCAAGAGGGCCTTGCCTGTCTTCAACTTGAGCGATATGCACTCGTAAGTTCCTTCGAGTGCCTTTTGCTATCTTTCTTTGTTGCTCGGTTTTCTTTGACTGGTGTTTTCCTTTGCAACCACTCCTTTGATGGATTGTTTAGCGATGCTACTCAGGAGATGGTGGGGGAGTCGAAGATGACGCCTCCTCCTTCATAGACGGTGGCCACCTCTGGGGGCGTTGCTTCGAACCCCTCTCCGCAGGAGGCTCGGGTGATTGTCTCCCTGAAGACTACAGCCAGACCTTCGGAGTCGCTGTCTGATCATGTAAGTGCTTCTATTCTTGCCGTGGGGGGATCCCCCGAGCATTTTTCATATGATCTGCTGATCCTTTACTTCTGTTTTGTGCGTGTCTCGGGGGGAGCCCCCGAGCGCTTTTCGTGTGTTTGATTTTATTTTGCTCTTTTCTTGGGCGTAGCCCCCGAGCCCTTTTCCTGATAAGTTGCTTTCTTTCTGCAGCCTTTTGTGCAAGGCGCCAACCAGCTGGTGAAGCAGCACCTGGCATTGGAGGCCAGCCTGCAGCGGCTTCAAGGTTCATCCTTAGCTAAATCTCCTACTTCTTCGTCTGCTTGCTTACTTGTGATGCTCATGCATGTTCTTTTTTGCAGATGAAAATAACACTGCCCTCCGCGAGCTTGATGCTCTCAAAAAGAGCCTTGGGCGAGTGGAGAAAAAGGCCGAGGACGCTGAGCGGGGCGCCTCGAAGGAGCTAATGACGAGCAGTGCGGCCAAGGAGCGCCTGCAGCAGGAGGCTACGGACCGCGAGGAGCAGCTCGCCACCGCCACGGCTGCACGCGAGAGGGAGGTAGCCGAGAAGCTGATGGCTGCTGCCAGGGCTATTTTGGGTGAGTAATTTTGCTTGTATGTTTCATTTTGGCTGCCTTGTCTCTCCTGCTTTGTTTGATTCATACTGTACTTGTTTCTTTTTTCTAGATGCCGCATGCATTGAGTTCGACCACAGTGCTCTGGAGCACGGCAGTGCTTTGGATGATGCTACTGCGGCGGTCGAAGACCGCTGCAGTATTGTGGTTGGCTCCCTTGCCAAAGCCAAGGAGGTTCTCAGGCGCTTCTACAAGGAGCTCTTCCCCAAGGGAGTTGCCCTTGAGGATGTCGACTTGTTGGCGGATGCGCTGTCAGCCGAAGCTCCCACGGCGTACAAGCGCAAGCAGAAGGGCATCGGCGCATCCATGGGGATGGCGATGGCCATGGCGTCTGAGGCGGAGCTGTATCTTTATCAGGTCACCTCCCAGATGCCAACGTCTCCCGACGGATCCGAGGTAGCCTTTGCTCTCTATGCTGCCCACTGTAAACGCTATGGGACGAAGTTGATTGACCTGCTGGCGGAGTATGCGGTGAGGCAGCAGGGAGATGTCAAGAGCAGGCAATCTGGCTCCAAGGCCACTAAGGACGTAGCTGCTTTGGCCTTGTAGTTGTAGGATAGTTTTTGTCTACTTTTGTTGTAATAACTTCATGAACACTTCATGTGCCACTCAGTGGCTTTTATTGTATATAATGAACCTTCGAGCTGTTGCCCATTCATGTGTTGTTCATATCCTTTCTGTTTTCCTTAGGGACTTTCGGGTGATGACCCCGTCAATACTTCGTCTGCTCCACGGCCGCGACCATCCTTGGATGATGAGTTGCAGCTTGTATTTCTTCATGACCGCGTCCGCGGCCTTGAGAAGGAGTTGCTTGGCATCCGAGGCCATGCGGATGTTTGGAAGTCGAAAGCGGAGCGAGGCGCCGCCAGAGAGGAATATCTGATGGGGGAGCTTGGCTGGTCATCTTACTTTGTAGGTGCTGCAAGTGCTAACCTTGTTCCTAGGGAGGAGAAGGAGCGTGTTGCAGTTCAGATCAATTGCTTTACCCAGCAAGATATAAGCCGGTGGCTTTTTCTAGATGGCCCGCGACCGTGCTACGGTCCTCGCGAATGTGTAGGATCGTGCCCACCAAGTGTCACGAGTGCTGCGTCAGGTGAAGACTTCCTTGGCGTTGGTCATGCACGTCATGTTTCCTCTTGACGAGGCACCATCGACGCTCTGGGGCTTGCTGGCGAAGTTTCGGGACGTGCGTCACGTTAGGGAGTTGGTGCGGCACCAGTTGGTTGTCGGGGTGAAGGCCGCTCTTTCCCTCGTGCGGTTGCATCGCCCTGATGTGGATCTTGCTGCTGTTGCGGCTGGGCCACCTCCTCGGCCAGATGGTGGCATGTGGGACATGCGCCTGCACTACGCGGCTGTGAGGCAGTATGCCGAACAAGTTGTTGATCTCTTTGAGCATCATGCGTAGGTGATTCTTCAGAATAGGTAGGACCTGTAAAAAGATAGATGTAAAACTTGTATGTGTTTGATTGGGTGTGTTATGCCCTTTGCTGTAAAGGTTGAGTGTGTTATCATGTGGTGCTTATTTGTATGCATGCCCTTTTCGTTAGCCTGACGTGATTGGCTACTCAGGTATACATGCGTTATCCTCAGTCGACGAAGTCGTGATGTGATGGGGAGCCCCCCAGTGTGTTGTAACATAAAGAAATGCGAGTAAGAGATAAATTTTGGGGCGAGACACTTAGCTTTATTCATATCGTAATGGGAAGGTACATTGTTCGGCTGAATAGCCTTATTGAAAGTAAAAGGGGGGATAACTAGGGGTAGAAGCATCGCAATTGTGCGACCTTCCATGGGTTGGAGTATGCGACTACAGACTCCACGTGCTTGAGGCAATAGGCGCCACCTGGGATGACTTCGGTGATGATATCGAGTCCTTCCCAGGGTGACTCGAGCTTCTTCGGCCGCTCTTGCTTGAGTCGTAAGACTAGGTCTCGTTCGACGAAGGACCTTGGGTGCAGCCGACGGCTGTGATAGTTGCGGAGGCTCTGCTGGTATTCCGCCGATCGGGCGACGGCGATGTCGCGTGCCTTGTCGAGTGTGTCGACGGTGTCTTCGAGTGCGTCCGTTGATTCAGCTTCGCTGTAGGCAACGACCCGTGGGGCCTTATGGCGTATTCAGCGGGCAATACGGCTTCGGCTCCGTGCACCATGAAGAAAGGCGTGTAGCCAGTTGAGCTGTTTGGCGTTGTGCGCAGGCTCCAAAGGACGGAGGGTAGCTCTTCTGTCCAGGCTCCCGCGAGTCGCTTGAGCGGGCTCATTAGGCGTTTCTTGATGCCGCCGCCGACGAGGCCGTTAGCCTTTTCGACCTGCCCGTTCGTTTGCGGGTGCGCCACGGAAGCGTATGATAAGTTAATCCGAAGGTCTTCACAGAAGTCCTGGAATTTTTTGGAGATGAAGTTCGACCCGTTGTCGGTGATGATGCTGTGCGGCATGCCGAACTTGTAGACTATGGATTCAAAGAACTTCACGACCGTTTTACCCTTTTGGTTGGTAACGGGCATGGCTTCGATCCACTTGGTGAATTTGTCGACTGCGACCAGGAGGTAGACGTGGCCTCCTTTCGAGGACTAGGGCAGTTTGCCGATCATGTCGAGGCCCCACTGGGCGAAGGGCCAGGCCAGGGGTATAGGCCTGAGCTCCGATCCAGGTGCATGTGGTTTGTCTGCGAACCTCTGGAACCCATTGCACCTTCGGACAATGTCCTTGGCGTCGTTCATGGCCGTTGCCCAGTAGAACCCAGCTCGCAGAGCTTTGGCGATGAGGTCGCGGCTGCCCGCGTGATGGCCGCAGATGCCCTCAGGATGTCTTGGAGGATAGTTTTGCTGTCACCGATGGTGACACACCTTTGCAGTACACCCGAAATGCTGCGCTTGTACAGCTCGCCATTGATGATGGTGAAGGCTTCGGACCAGCAAGATATGCGCCGGGCATCTGTCGGTTCATCAGGCAGTTCCCTGTTTATCAGCTACCGCAGGTATGGCTGCGTCCATGTTTCTTCGATTGCCATGACCTGCATCAGGTTGACCACTATGACTTCTGTTTCGAGTTTTTTGGGTCCTTCCTGTCCTTCGGGTAGCGTAGCCCCCGAGTGCTCTGCTTCTTCGGGTGTTCCCTTGGGGAATTTCCTTTTAATGGATTGCACACAAATCTGTTCGAGGAACACAACTGGTGGTACCTGTGCACAGGTGGAGCCGATGTTGGCGAGTCTGTCGGCCTCTTCGTTGCTCTCTCTTCCAACGTGCCAAAGCTCGCAGCCGTCAAAGTCTCCTTCGAGTGAGTTGTAGAGTGCGCGGTACGCGATAATGTTGGCGGTGTGCACGTCGCACTCGTTCATCGTTTGCTGGACGACGAGGTTCGAGTCATTGTAGATGACCAGGCGCGTTGCACCACAGATCTTGGCCATCCTCATCCCGTGGATGAGGGCCTCGTATTCGGCTTCGTTGTTGGAAGCTCGAAATTTCATCCAAAGGACATACTTCATCCTGTCGCCCTGCAGGGATGTCAGTATGACTCCGGCTCCTACTCCAGCCTCGTGCTTGGAGCCATCGAAGTGCATTGTACATGACTATGTCATGTTCGGGGTGTCCGGCAGCTGCAGTTCCATCCAGTGGACGAGGAAGTCCGGGAGGAACTGGGCCTTGATCGCATGGCGCTTCTCATAGACTATGTCTAGAGGAGACAGCTCGATGCCCCACAGGGCCACGCGTCCTGTGGCCTCCGGGTTGTTCATGATGCTGTTCAGGGGTGCCTCGTTGACGGCCATCACCTGATGCTCCTGGAAGTAGTGGCTCAGCCGACGAGCCGTCATGAACACGTCGTAGGCGAGTTTCTGGTAGTAGGGGTACCTCTGTTTTGTCGGTGTCAATACCTCGCTGAGGTAGTAGATTGGGCGCTGGACCCCATGGGTCTTGCCATCTTCGGGTCATTCGACCACGAGCACGGTGCTTACCACCTGGTGTGTGGCTGCTATGTATAGTAGTAGAGACTCGCATTTCTTTGGCATGACCAGGACGGGCGAGGTGGAGAGCAGTCGCTTCAGATCTTCGAATGCGTCGTCCGCTTCGGGCGTCCACTCGAATTTATCTGCTTTGCGTAGCAGCTAATAGAAAGGCAGGGCTTTTTCACCCATGCGGCTGATGAACCTGCACAGCGCCGCGATGCGCCCGGCGAGCTGCTGGACTCCTTTAAGGTTCTTCGGTTTCTCCATGGCCATTATGGCCCGGATTTTCTTCGGGTTCGCCTCAATCCCTCGCTGGGAGATGAAGTAGCCAAGCAGTTGGCCAGATGGGACGCTGAAGGCGCACTTTTCTGGGTTCAGCTTAATCTTGTATCGATCAAGGTTATCGAACGTCTCGCGGAGATCGTCGATCATTGTCTTGGCCTCCCTTGTTTTGATTACTATGTCGTCGACATAGACTTGTATGTTGTGGCCGATATGGATCTTCAGGCATGCTTGCATGCACCGCTGGTACGTGGCACCTGCGTTCTTCAGCCCGAAGGGCATTATGTTGTAGCAGAAAAATCCGAACGGCGTGATGAACGCCGTTTTCTCCTGATCTTCGACCTTCAGCCGAATCTGATTGTAGCCTGAGTAGGAGTCGGGGAAGGAGAGTTTGTCGCATCCTGCAGTCGAATCGATAATCTGATCAATCTGAGGGAGAGGGAAGTGATCCTTCGGGCAGTGCATATTCAGCGATGTGAAGTCCACGCACATCCGTAGGATGTCCGTGTCCTTTTTAGGGACCATCACGGTGTTGGCCAACCACTCGCTTTCCTTGATCTCCCTGATGAAATTGGCGTCGAGTAGTCTGTTGACTTTGACTCCGATGGCTTCGGCCTGTGGCTCGGACAATCGTCGGATGGATTGTTTCATAGGCTTAGCATCTGGAAACACGTTGAGTGCATGCTCGGCGAATTCCCTGGGAACTCCTGGCATGTCCGCAGGACACCAGGCGAAGATTTTCCAGCGATCACGTAGGAATTCGATGAGCGTGCTTTCCTATGCGGGGCTGAGGTCGTTGGCGATCAGTGCTGTCTTGGAGGCGTCAGTCGGGTGGACCTGCACCTTCTTCGTGTTGACTGTTGAGTCGAACGACATGTCAGGTGCATTCTGCCTTGAGACTGGGGGTGCCCCGTTGTCTGTCACCTCTCGGAGCCTTATGAGCTCCTCCTGCATGCCAAATGACTGAGATATTCTGTTGAAGTCCCTGTCGCAGTGATCCGATCGGGTGAAGCTCCTGTGGACCGTGATGACACCCCTAGGTCCTGGCATCTTGAGTAGTAGGTACGCATAGTGTGATACTGCCAGGAACCGTGTGAATGCCACGCGCCCGAGGATGGCATGGTATTGTGATGGCCAATCCACCTCTTCGAACTTGAGTCGCTTGCACCGAAAGTTATCGGGCTTGCCGAATATGACGTCGAGCCATATCTTTCCCAGGGGGAATATGCCCTTCCCTGGTACGATGCTATGGAATGTTGTGTCGGATTGTTCCAGGCTGCACAGCAGGATCCGCATTGTTGCTAAGGTGCTAGCGAACATTAGATTGATGCCGTTGTTACCGTCCATGAAGACGCGGATCATGTCCAACCCTCCGATCTGCACCTCGAGCACCAGGGCAGCATGACCTGGGCGAGGGATCTGGCGGGGGTGATCCGAACGGCTGAACGTGATGCAGGACTCCGAACCGCTTAGGTACTCAGGGATGGCGGGTGGAGCAGTCACAGCCAAGCTGACTTGGCGGGTGATTTTCTTTTGCACCCTGTTTGTTGGGCGCTCCTTTTGGATCATCAATGACCCTTTCGGCGAGGGGTACCCGTTTCCGCCGTTGTTCTGCGCGGGTGCGATTGGGTGATTCGAAGGTCCCACAGGTGGTGGTGGAGGAGCTCCGTGGGCAATTTCACCTGGTGCGGGTGCGTGTCCGTACCCAGGGTTCGGGGCTTGCTGCCTCATCTGGGACATGCTCTCGCTAAGTTTCTGGAACTCGTGGCAGTCTTTGAGCATGTGGCTTGCCTTCTTTTTGCCATCCTGCTTGTCGATGTAGAAGTGAATGGTGCATGGGCCCGACAACTTGTCGTATGCCGAGGGCTCGTCGTCGCGGCCGCGGCGTTGCCACGATTGCGCTGGGCGTCCTTTATCGCGGAAGTTGTTTCCACGGTATCCGCCGCTGCTGTGGTTGCCTTCATTGCGGCAGTCGGCGTAGCCAACCGCGACCATGTCGGATCCGTCGCGATCATCATAGACGCGCAATCTTCGTTTTCTATGGCGCTTGCGTCAGCGGTCGTAGTCATCTTCCTCCTCCGAATGTGCTCGGTGGACGGAGTCCTCGCCATCTGCCCACCTGTTGGCGATGTCCATGAGGTGGTCGAGTGTCTTGGGCTTGACACACCCAAGTTCTTCTTTAAAGTCCTGGCATTTGATGCCATCCTTGAAGGTGTCGATCGTTCTCTCCTCAGAGATGTGCGCCGCAGAGTTCTTGATGTTGGACCGGCGTAGTATATACGAGCGAACGCCCGTTTATTGGGTGCAGGCCCTCAGCTCTTCGATCGAGGCTGGCCTCTTGCTGGTGCCCTTGAAGTTTCGGATGAAACTGTACGCTAGTTCCTCCCAGCTTCGGATGGATCCCGAGGATAGGCTGCTAAGCCAGATCAAGGCTGCGCCTGTCAGCTGCAGTTGAAGGCATTGCAGGGCGGTGTTTTTGTTTCCGCCGTGCAGCTTGACGGACGACAGGTGGTCGCTGAGCCACGCCTTAGGGTCCTGTGTGCCATCAAACTTCGGAGTGTCAGAAGGAAGCTTGAAGTTCCACGGCATCCATGTCCGCCGAACGGATCTGCTGAAGCATCAAGCCCCACAGATTTCTCCTTCATCGTCATCCTCTTTGGATTCGGATGAGCATATGCGCTTGGCGCGTGCCTTGTCGATCTTGAGTTGGGTGAGCTCGCTTCGGGCGTCGTAGTCGCGGCTGCGATGTCGCGAGCTTTTGTGCCGTCGAGGCAGGTCGTGTTCTTCCTCGTCGGATGAGGGTGTGAGACTGCGGTTGAATCTAACTGCAGCCTTCTTCTTCGGATCCTCAGAAGCTTCCCCGTGGAGCGCAGCTCCAACGAGTCCGAGTCCGGCTAATGCGGAATTGTGCATGGCCCTCTTCGGATCCCCCACCGGAGGTGGATGGGACACGAGTTATGTGGTGGCTACCATGATCGTAGCCTGTGGAGTCTTTGGGATGATGTTGTCGTTGGCATCCATCTCCATGAAGGATGTGTTGAGGGTTCGGGTTACCTCGCGACGTGCGGCGGGGTCCATGTTCTCTACGCGAGAACGGTGTTTGTTGGCGTGGTTGCCGTGCGAGCTGGAGCCGCCAATGGCAGAGAGGGCATCTCGCCGCGTGCTGGACTCCGATGCCGCTTGCTTGCGCTTGTCAAGCACCTCTTGCATCTTCACCTGCTTTTTATGCTCTTCGATAAGGAGCAGGTGGTACGCCATCAGTAGGTCCCGTGAGGCACTCACAGGCAGGATCTTGTTGCCCGCACGGCTTCGCGTGCTTGGTTCCATACTTCCTCGTTGAGGTGGATTACCCGACTGGCGTCGGTGTCGTCCTCATTGGGCGGGGGGGGGGATTGGTTTCTCCTATTTTCGCCGTTCCTGCCCTGCGGGTTGTGTGGCGGGTTGGGTGCTTGCTGATCCACGTCGCTTTGGATGACCACGGCGCATTGGTAGCGTCCGTAGGTCAGATCGCTGTTGCCGCAGGTTTCAGATCTGGAACCGTAGGTCCTGTCATCCGACGGCAGATCGCACAGATCTGAGTTGCAGCTGTTGCTGTCATATGACTCATCTGTTGATGATGATGTGCGTAGCACGGGATGCGGGGCCCATGAGGCGGGCCTGATTGATGGCAGGGGCACCCTCTCTAGGAGGCGGAGAGTGCCGGTCTGCCCCACCTGGAAGCAGAAGCTCCCGAACAGGATCTCGAGCCCGTCGCCAACGGGCTCGAAGTCCTTTAGGGTGGCTGGCGAGTGGGTGGTGAAGTCGAAAGCGCCGAAGAGGATATGGATCTCCGTCGCCGAGGAGTTGTAGATCGTTTTGGTTGGGACCGTCACGATCGCACAATCAGCGCCCCCAGTTCCCACAGACGGCGCCAATTGACGAGGTTTAATCTCGTCAATGCCCATTGTTATGAGCTTGGATTTTGGAGAAGATGGGGATATCGGAGATCGCGGAACGGTTAACAGACAAGCAACCAGGGGACACGAGATTTACCCAGGTTCAGGCCCCCGGAGGGAAAACCCTACTCCTGCTTGTCTGCTCTTGATTACGGCGGAACCGAAAGTTACAGGGATGCGCATATGCAATCTGGCGTGGAGGTGTGTAGGCGGTGGTATGAAAAGGGTGCCCTCCTCGTCGTGTCCTCCTAGCCTTTATATAGAGGTAGGCAGGTCCTGAGCACAGATCGAGTCGGTTACAGGTTTTAGGGTTTGCCCCTTTGAATATTCTATCTGTTCTAGTCTTGCTCTCCAAGGATCCGAAGATGTCATGGGCCCGGGCCACCCAAAAATCTTCATGGGCCGCGTATATTCTCGTGGGTCTTCCTTAGACTGGACCAGATATACTAAGGTCGTGTACCCGTAGGGTATAAACATGTCATCTGATGTCTATTTTGAGATAGAGGGAGTACATTGTATCCCTATCTTCCTCGTTTCCTCACGTGTTGGAGACATTAGACAGACGCCTCCTAAATTGTCTCACTGAAGACTCATTTTTTAAATAGCAAATTGATCTTTTAAGTTATAGTATATAGCTTAGTAGGCCTCGTTCAGAATATTATAGGAATGGTGTCTTGCTTTGCATCTTGTAAGCTACTAATCCATTTAAAATGACAACATATCATTCAAAAATGATCTTTTTTATATTGTTTGCAATGGTGAAATTATATATGTGTTTATCTAGTAATATTTATCCGTTTTTGGTTCGACTCTGTCCTGTTTTTATCCGAATCCGTAATCGATATTATCCATATTCGAATCTGCATCTGGCCGGTTATCCACTCCGCTCCGAATTTGACAAAATAATATGATATAGGATGTGATAAAAAAAATATGATACAGGATATGGAGAGAGCATTATCCGATCCGTTTACACCCTACTTGTAACTAATGTTGGACACACATGAAAATGTGGAGTATATAGCATACATCCACCACTTTTCGGTTTTTTCTTTTGAAAAACCACACTTTTCTCTCCAATCCACATTGCGGCAAGTTTGTTGCAATGTGTGCTAAGTATCACTACAAAAATATCCATATACCCCGGTGGATTTTTAGGGCGGGGAAGCAGGCGGATTTAATACCACAGTAGATGGATGGAGGCATATACTAGTGTGCCGAGCTTTGTAGGTGACATTTATGGTGTGTCTTACGCTGCTGACTGGTCAAGTTTGTCTCGCTGACTAATGTGGTCCACTATCGACGATGCATTTATATCTCCTTCTTTAGCTTCCGCTCTTGATCTCGATCTAGTCTCTTATAGTCCCTCCGCAGTACTCTCCCCAATTCTTCCTACGGTAATCTGCAGCGGTCGGTGGCGGCGAGATCCAACCCGATGGAGCAATATGCAATTTATTGATAGTTTTTATCCATCTCTATTGATCGTCTATTGATCAGAAGATAATTTGGGGATATTTATCTCTCTTAGATTTGCTACTGCGGTCGGAGACCTCAACAATGTCACGTAGTCTCTGGCCGCAGGTTCCTCCACTGCAACTACACACCGACGAGGTGCGATTTTTCATCACATGGTCGATCCTCCGAACACCCAAAACTATAGCGCCGCTAGTGGCAGTGACGGCGACGATTACAACGAGGACAAGATGCAACTTCCATCCCAGGCCAAAATCGAGTACAAAGTCGGTGAACATAGGGCGAAATCCAGTGGCCTGGTGGCGCCGGAGGAAATTCCATTGGTGTACTAATATGTAATTTTCTATTGCAGTGTTGAATAAATATATTTGATCACTATGTTTATTAAATCTTGCTGTTTGGTTACTTTACTGTTTATGTTATCAATCACGAGAGAGTCGGACTCGTTAACCACCTAACTATCCCACTATGGCCAATGGGCTTTTAAGTAAGTAAGACCCATGATACAAACCATACATCTATATAATACAGAGAACACTGACTTCTATCCACGCCGCCGCACTCCCCTCTATGCTAACCTAGATCTCTCTCCACTCTCTATCTCTCTCCACGACTAACAAAGATCCTAGAACCATCTATCTCCACTATGTCCTACCGTGTACAGGTCAGCGCTATGCTGATCCACCACACGGTGGCGTCCTATGTGCCATGCTGGTCCACCGCGTGGAAGGCGCTAACATCCAGCGGCCAGGTCGTTTGCATCATGTTGATCCACCACATCGAAGATGGTGCTCAGGTAATCGGGAAGCCGATGGCGTCGTCCAGATCCACCACCATGTAGAATCTCGTGCAGAATAGGAAGGAGCTCAATTTCAGATTTTTAGTTTTCCCCCTCTTTCCCTATTAGTATTTATTTATTTATTTATTTTAGAGACTTAAGAAATCTTGTAACGAAAATGTAATTATGTCTTAATGTTATGGTAATTTTCGATTTATCGAACTGCAATGGATTAGCAACCTTAATCAGTTATTGTTAAGGTAATTAATTTTCACTGATGTTGAAAGCTGTAACACGACATATAATTCGCGGTTACATTAAAGTTCTGTCGTCTTTAGTAATGTAACGAGGTGCATTCTCTGCCGCGTCGTGGAAGCGCTAACTCGTCGGATCACGTTGTGCCGAGCCAAAAAAATCCATCTGGCGTTGCAGAATCCCCAACGCAATTATCCCTCACGGCTTTTTATTGTCGCGCCAACGCGAGCGCGACGACTAAAGGCTATTCCTTGGTGTCTATATGCGCCAGAGCCCGAGCTCCATGTTGTAGTGCATGGATTCCCGATGAATTGACTCTGGAACTGACGGGGGACCCCTCCAACTAAGATGGCGTGGCAGCAGGACCCACCCATAAGACGCCGCCCGGGCATGGACGTTACACGCAGTTAACGTCATGTATTAAGAGGGAGAAGGGGTGGTAGGTTTGAGTTACCCCCGCGTGTGCACTCCTCCCCCACATCCTCACCCCCTCGACGGTGACGGTTACTCCCGGCAGCGACGACCCTCTCGGCGGCAGCGACTATAATTCATTAGGCTATGACAAGAGGAGAAGTAACTTTTCTTTCATATAAAGAACATTTCTTTACAAAGCAAAAACAACCACATTTTTCTCTCTCTCCACTACTACGAAAGTAGCTATAGATAGACAGGATTTCAATGGAGCATACTGGGGTGCATGCGCCACAACCATATGCGCGCCATAGAAATTCATGTTTTTGTGACGCATATTACTATATAGTACATACACACCTACACACACATATACATACACAAGGCTTAAGAGGATTGATATGATACTAATATCAATATGGAATTTAGTAGCATATGGGTAGCTCAATGAAATAGAACTTAGAAGTTAACGTGCTTGGGCTGGAGCAATTTGAGGATGGCTAACCTGGTGGGAAGTCATCGTTTTGATATCATTTGAGTGATGTTCGCAGTGTGATTAGATGTTCAAGAAAATCAAATATTTAGTTTTTTAGATTATTTCAATTTTAGATTTTGTTTTTGAATTTTCAAATCTTCACTGGCGTATATGAAAGAAATGCGCCACAGAAATTTGACGATTCTGTGACGCATATGGATATGCGCCACAGAAATAAATTTCGGCGAGATAACGGTGACGTATCCAATATGCACCACATAATCCAAAAAATATGCGCATTGATAGCTAGTTTTCTGGCCGTGCTCCTATGTGCCCTAACAATCATTCGTGTATGTGGCTCGCAGAAGAGAAGACATATTGTACAAAGGTCAATCCAACCCCCTCCCCCCTCCCCCCACCCCAAACACGCTCTGTAATAGTGTACACGTACATCTAAGATTTTGCAAAGATGATGTGTCATGTGAATTTTCACTTGTGATGATAACATGTTGATATGTACTTGAGATAGAAAAATCATGAAAAGGTTAGAACATATTTTTTCTATATATTAACATGGCTCATACAAAATTTAGATGTATTCATATTTTAGCACGTTCTAGTACCAATGTTAATTTTGGACTTATTGTAACTGTATATACGTACGTATCACGCCGAAGATTCTTGGGGATTGAGAATCTCAGTCTCCCAAGTGGAGTAGGGGATATTACTTTTTCTTTCTCTCTCTTCAATCAGGTGAAGTAGGAATTTGTTCTGAAAGATACAGGCCTGTGCAATACTTTCTGCCGAGGCGTGCCATCTGCCCGTTTGTGTGGAAGATAGCAGAGAATTCGACACACATTTCTTCAGAGGTAAGGCTTCAAGTTGGGACATAGACGACAAAATGTGTAGAGATATGGATTCGAGACAAAGTAGAACGTAGATGGAATAAGAAAAGGAATTTGAATGCTACTACTGTAGAAGATTGGGCCAGACAAAAGAGACACAATAACAGAAGCACCGAATCAAATTTGGGAGTTCCTCAATTAGTTGTACTAATCGAAAATACTGGTACCAAAGTGTATCCGAAAGGCTGATCTGCCGCGGGAACATATACTTCTACAGCATTATGTTGCCTGTTCTTTTCATTCCCGGAATATTAGTTCAGTTATTGAGATGCAATCAAACCAATTGAGAAAAAAACACGTCTTCCCTATCTTAAGAGGATCGGTTGTCATGGTCAATTTGTTCTTTGAAAAAAAACAGGGTAGACTGGTCTATTCAGTGGTGACCTAGTTGCTCAGCTAATGAAAATAACGAACTCAAAACCATGTAAAATTTGTGGTATTCAGAACAAGAAATTGCACGGTAAACTTGCAGCCAGTGTCAAATCAAGAATTTTCTCATGCTCGAATGAACCATAGGCACCTATTCTAGGCTTGGCTCAAATTCTTTGTCTTGTTTTATTGCAACGTAGGCTTTGGAGATGCCTGTGTCACCCGAATTCCTACATTTGAAGATATGCCATGACGTTGTTCCATCTATATACGGATCTCCACGGTTGATTGGGCGTCAAAGTTTAGTTGTAATCTGGGATTGACCTAATGGACTCCTTCCATTCTTGATGGTCCCACATTGTGACATAATGCCAACCAAGCAGTTGCAAAGTTCCATGGTTTCTTGCGAAAACCAAGTACGGATGCTTGGGCTTGGCCGGAAACAATAGTCTTATGACCCTTAGAGCATCTCCACTCGTTGGGCAAATCCAGGCCGAAATTCGGACCAAATTTTGGTCGGACGAAACACGTTTTTGGCTGGGAACGCCGAGTTTCCCACTCGCGTTTCCAGGTGAGTTCCCGTGTTTGGCTAAAATTTAACAAATTTCGACAAACTTTGGGCGAACTTTGGACGAATATAAGCGGCTTTGGGCGAATATGGGCGAACTTTGGGCGAATATGGTCGATATGAACGAACTTTGGACGAATATGGGCGATATGGACGAACTATGGGCGAACTTTGGGCGATACGAACGAACTTTGGGCGAATATGCCCAAATTTTGGGCGAACTTTGGGCGAATATGGTCAATATGGACGAACTTTGGACGAATATAAGCGATTTTGGGCGAATATGGGCGAACTTTGGACGAATATGGTCGATATGAACGAACTTTGGGTGAATATGGGTGATATGGACGAACTATGAGCGAACTTTGGGCGTCTGAGCGAACTTTGAGCTTAATATGCCCAATTTTTAATAACTTTGGGCGAATATGGTCAATATGGACGAATTTTGGGCGAATATGGGCGATACAGACGAACTTTGGGCGTATATGCCCGAATTTTGGGCGAACTTTGGCGAATATGGTTTATATGGACGAATTTTGGGCGAAATTTGGGCGAATATGGGCGATACGGACGAACTTTGGCCGAATATGCCCAAATTTTGGGCGAACTTTGGGCGAATATGGTCTATATGGACGAACTTTAGGCGAAATTTGAGCGATACAGACGAACTTTGGGCGAATATGCCCGAATTTTGGGCAAACTTTGGGCGAATATGGTCTATATGGACGAACTTTGGGCGAATATGGTCTATATGGACGAACTTTGGGCGAATATGGGCGAACTTTGGGCGAACTTTGGATGAATATGGGCGAATATATGCTGACTGAAAGTCCACTCACGAATTCGCTTCGTCTCGTTCTCGTATGCACTGGGATCCTGGGTACGGCCTGGGTAGTCCGGACCAAAGTTGGCCGAAATCCGGACGAAAACAGGTTTCTGGATACGCGATTGGACGAACTTTCGGCGTCCGGACCTATTTTTGGCGTTCGGATCGGCGTCCTGAGTAGCCGAGTGGAGATGCTTTTATAGCGGGACAATATATACTTTGTGTGGGTACGCTCCCATGTAATTTCTTTCCCAATATTTTATATCTTCCGCAATTAAATTGGTAACAAGTTTGGAAGTACAAAACACAAGGTAGAACTTTCGGAGGCATATTCACAATTCTTCATATTTATAATCTTAGTATAAGAGGGATCACACACCGTATAATAAGAGGGATAACACACTTTCGGAGGTGTCGCACACTTGTTATACCTCCTCATGCAGAATACTAGGATCGGCGCCTTGGTATATGATGGAGGTCGGTAGGTGGTACTCCAAAGCATCGGATCAAATAAGTGAGGAAAAATAAGCGATGGAGTACACAGTAGAGGGCGATCGGATCAAATAAGTGAGGAAAAATATCCAATGCAAAGCTTATATAATGTTATACTTCTCGATATCAGCATCTATATAACGTGGCCATCTATGCATCGTTCTTTTTCTTTCAGATTAACAGGTACGTTCCCTAGAAAATATTGAGACCTATATATATATATATATATCAGTCAATCATTATATTCTTGACAAGGAAGAGGCAGGTAGGCACAGCTGGGAACTTTGTGTAAAGCGCACATTCATTTCCTAAAGAAGCCCCTGCAGAAGACAAAACCCATCCCGGATAATGGATAAAGAAGGCGATGGCATATGCAGAAGAACATGTTCGGCTACATCTTGTGCTCCCCTGTATTTGGAGTACAATAAAATGCGCTTACGATCACTCTATCCAACTGGATTGCGCTTTATAATCACGGAGGATTTTCACGGCAGGGAATACACTATCAACAAAGGGAATCACATTCTATAATTACGATAACGCGTTTGCTCTGAATCAGATATCCATTCCGCCCCGTCAGCTCAAATTTAGCTTTGCGACATAGTGAACCGGATTTAAGTAATCCGAAAATTATGGTTTGAACCATACTTAGTATTTGGGCCACACCTTGGTAGACAGGCCCACATATGAGGTCAACTTAGAGCTGACCATGACAAAAAATTGGCAGGATTCTCTCTCCCCATCTCTTTTGGGATTTTTTTCATAAAGAATTATTCCATTTTATAGATTCATCTAAAAAGGTATAGTATATTGGAGATAAGCTAAATGAACACAAAAGCAAAGATCCTTGGTAAACCAAAGTTCCGTCAAAAAAATTCGAAGTCAAAGTCTGTGTATATGGCCTTTGTATGATTATTTATTGATGTTCCTCTATAAGATTGGTCTAGGACTACGGAATATCAAGCTTGAACATAGAGAATTAATCTTACATGTCATAACTGCCGGCCACGTCAAGAAGTGGAAACCTAAGATCACTGATTTCACTGTGGCCAGAGATACACTTACTGTCAAAATGATGTCCCGTCGATTGTTAAACCGACAATACATAGACCAAAACCAGAAGAAGATTAGCCATGATAACCACTGAAACCATGGAGTAGGCTGCGATGGCCACAGTAGGACAAGGTGGAGGTCGGAGAATACAATTTCTTTCGACATCATCTTCACTGCTAAGGTACCGTAGCCGGAGACACAAAACCTAGATTAAAGGTATCGGAATTTCACGCCAAAATGTAATATGTGGTCCTCGGCGTCTCTAACTAACAAATTGAAAGTTTCAACGAGGGAGAATGGCAAAGATCGAAACAACGAATGTTCCGCCGCTAAGATTCTGCAGGTGTCTCTGATGGCCGCTCTTAAGATCTTTTGTTAAACCGGTCGAAGGCATCAAGATGGAATCATCCTTGAGAAGTAGGACTGGCCTATTTATATAGGGGCGGCCATTATATTCGAATTCTTACAAGGGTGCCAATGCATAAATCTATTAGGTGTGGCGTACCGGATTAAATCTGGTTAATGCTGACAAAGCACGACCAATATATCTGATTCAAAGTAATATACTCCCTCCGTCCTAAAAAGGATGTCTCAATTTTTTCTAAACTTGAATGTATCTGGACACTATTTAGTATATAGATACATCCAAATTCAAACAAACTTGAGACATCCTTTTTTGGACGGAGGAAGTATGTAAATCATCATCATTACAACAATAACTTTAGAAAGTAGTAGTATGATGATCTGATCCAACAAAGCACCGGCAAATTGGATAGATAGATACCCCTGCGGTCCTGCCTTGTGTCCTAGTCAAAACCCTTGGGCCGGGCAAGGCTGAATAGGAGTCTTTTATTTTTTTGATTGACAAAAGGCTGAATTGGGGTAGTCATTGCTGTGAGAAGAGTGCCACGGAAGGAATGCCGTCTGCAGCTCAAACGATCAGCATATGCATGCACCCACACGTACGATCGACGCAACCAGCCAGGTCAACGAATTGAAACCTGAAAAAAGGAGAGGAAACTTTAAGGTGTAGTGATCCTTCTGGGGGAGAGGCATGGTGGACAACTGGTTTGGTCAACCACATCATCCATGATCCATCGTCCGCGTCGACCCACACAGGGGAGGCCGTTTCGCATACCGAGGCTATCCGCAGTTTCCAGTACCGAGGAGTTAACCGATGGAGGGGACGGCCGTCGTCGCTCGTCCATGCCCCGGGGCTGCATGCTTTGGTAGCGGCATGGACGGATAAGGAAGAATATGTGATGTGGCCAATGGCACCCTCTTCCTCCTCGGTACTCGCACGGGCAGGGGCACGGGCAGGGGCGCTACCTACCGCTCCAACTAGCGCGCCTGGTCGCCGCGCCAGTTTCTTCGATCTTCTTCCTTTCCTGCCGCCGCAGACCGCAGGGCTGCTGGCTGCCATCGCTGACTCCTGACTGATTGCTTCGCAGAGCTGACACGATTGGGTGCCGCATAGAGGTTTCAGCTACGATCGGTGATAGGGTGCAGTCCTGCAGGCTAGGTGACATTCGGATGGATAAACCATGGCAGCCACGTGTACGTGTTGTTTTATCGGTTTTAACAATAAAAAAGGCCTTGTTTTCTTTGCTATTTTAAAAAGTTTAGTATGACTGTCTTCCCTGTTCTCACCAAAATTATGGTGCTGCCACTATGATTTGGTCTATTGAAAATATGCCACCAGCTTCCGCAAACTCATTTCGTCTATATATACGAATCGGTCCATTTAGCGTTTACTTTAGCAAACTTGTCTGTTTGACTCAAACTTGTCTGTTTGACTCGTTTTTACATGTGCATCGCATCTAGCTCGGTCGTTAATGTGACCGTTATTATGATGAGCGGGTCCCACCACCTCAATAGTAGATGGCGCGCATTTCAGGTTTAAGGATTAGAGCAAGTATAATAGGGGCGAGTCAGCTAGCTATAAGAGTTCAAATATTGTATTTATGCTGAGTTGGAATAGAGAGAAGGTAAGCGAGCTGTTACTAAGAGCCGAATATAACACGTGCTCCTACGCACTCCGTGAGAGTGAAACGTAGGCCATGTATTGATAAAATTTT
Organism: Avena insularis; assembly: GCA_023614405.1. NCBI lineage: Eukaryota > Viridiplantae > Streptophyta > Magnoliopsida > Poales > Poaceae > Avena > Avena insularis. The sequence continues at coordinate 431,225,126 of CM042685.1, read as the reverse complement.
CTATGACTATTGTACATGTTGACTTTATAGCAAGCTATAGATGACCTAGCACTTTCTTATAGCTAGCATTTAACTATATTATTAAACTTGCTCTTAGAGCCCACACTATTGTGCAATTTCCTATAGTTTGTCACTGTCCTGCTCCTCTCCACTATCCTGCTCCTCCCACCAACACATCGCTCAGTCGTTCACCGCCCTCACCCTTCCCTTTGGCCTCTATTCACCGTCCTCACTATTGTCCCCTGCATGCCCTCTCTCTTGGTTGTTTTGTCCTTCCTTGGCTTGCTCAGGTGGCTCGAAGCAAAAACCAAGAGTTGGTCATTGGGTGCATGCCTGCGGCGGTGGATGTAAATCGGATCTGGTACGAAGATGGATCCTGCAAGGCTTGAGAGCACGTAGATGTATTTTCAAGCCTAGCATGTCCTTAAGCATGATGCATTGTCAAGCGAGTGAGAAAACGTCGAAATGGGGGGGCAGAGGATGATTTTGTTTTCTCAGATGATGATAATGATGATAAAACATATCTAGATGTTGTTGATGATCCTCATAGCATAAAAAGTAAGAAATATTTGGTTGATCCAAATTTTGAGCCTGACTATGGGGCTGATGAGAAAGAGGATGTTGAAGATGCGGAATTGGGATTGAAATATGATGAAGAAGACGAGGACACACCAACACTATTTTTGACATGGGCAACCCTAAAATTGATGAGGGGACTGTCTTTGATAGTATGGAGCACTGCAGTTTCTACCTTTGCAATAAAAGGCGGGTTTGATTATGTCGTAGTAAAGAGTGATAAAAAAAATTACTAAGGGGGCATTGTACATGAAGTAAGGTGTGTAAATGGAGACTGCGTGTGTTGCATTTTAAGGTGGTTCCACATTGGCAAGTCGCGTAGTTTAGGGAGTCGCAAGGTGGGTTTTGCTTAAAGTTTGATGAAAAAGAACGGTTTTTTGTCGCCATCAAACCGATCAGCAAACCAGTGAACCAGTCATCTCACCGGTTCACTGAACGGTCCGGTTTTTAAACCTATGGTTGTTCCAAGCTAATCGTCAACAATGATTCCATGGATGTTATCACAATCATGTAGGAAGGCGGAAATTCTTTTGGTTCCTCTGCAGCAATATTTGAGGAACGTGCTTTTTTAGCTTGTGGTTTCTCGCATGTTTTATTTCAGTTTGCACCTAGGGAAAGCAACTTAGTAGTGCATGTGCTTGCTAGTAAGGCGGAGGGAGACCTTTGTCCACTATGTGGCTTGAGGACCCGCCAGATTTTCTTTCTACGCTAATTGCGAATAGTGTAACAATGTTTGATGATCAATAAAGCTTGTCGAATGGATTTTTCTAAAAAAGATATGTTTGTCTTATTTAGGAATGAATATCCTATCATGAACATGGGGGAAATGACTGGAACGTGAACAGGGGAGGACCTTGTAGGTATACGAGTAGGCTAAGCTAGCGAAGTTCTAAATTTCTACATCATAAACTAGGATTACTGCAGTTATCGATCATGGGATTAACAATAGAGGCACATGTGCAAAACTTGGTGAAGCATATCGGAGCATTGCATACTACTCGAGTACATGCGATAATCTCAGGTCTATGAACAAAACGTACTCATTGTGCAGAGGGAGCCATAAGTATTATCGCTATGTTTTAGGTTGGATCGGTCCAACACCATATTTATAATATGCACACTATTGGTTTGACATCTACATGTTTGTGACTTTTCGAAGATAATCATCAACGAATAATACATGTGCGAATCTAACATTCACGTGTGTTCTCACATGAACTTTGACTAGGAAGAACTTCATAATAACCATATAAGTAAGGAGTTCCACAAACAAGCCACACACCTGTCAATCATCAATACAAACATGTTAAATCATGGATAGAATATAATAATCTCTATGATTGCATCTGAGGCGTATTTCTAACGGACACACGTCCATGGCAACATGGGCTTCTACCTGTTCACCTGGTTTACATGCAAGCAATGTTTACTTATAAATTTGCATTGTGTCGCTTCCAGAGAGGCTTACCAAGCTCAGATGCATGCCCATTTTGTGCCTTGTCCGGATCTTCAGAGCACATGTTCCTTCATCGAAGGTTTGGCCAGCAGTTCTGGAATGTTGTCCCTACTCTTCACCAAAATGTCTTGCTTTGCTCATCCATTCAAGATCTGTGGGAAAGTGCACAACTGTGCAAGGTCCACTCAACGGTTCTCATTGCCGCCTTGTGGACCATTTGGAAACGAAGAAATGCAAAGGTTTCTAGGGATGTTGTTGAACCAGTACAGCAACTCTTTCAGGCATTGTGCCTCTAATAATTTGGCACTTTGATCTCACCGCTGTCAAGTTGAAAAGTGTAAATCTATTCTCCTTGACTGTAGTGTTATGTTCTTCAATTTAGGTGCATATGTATAGACATGGCTTGTAAAGTTTTTCTCCTTATAAGTGTAGGTGTAGTTTAGTTAGCTAGCTATAGATGGTTCCTTCTGTAATTAGGATGTTGTAATCTTTTTCTTCTTCTTGGGATCTCGTTGCTATTGTTTGCAAAAAGTAAAATAAAAGGGTCCAGACATGCTTTTTGCCCGATGTAGTTTCCCTCAAAAAACATGTTCTTCGCCCTGGAATTACACTAAATATATCTTAAAAAGCATGAAAGAATTATACTAACTTAAAACCTAGACACATGGGACAGCCCGGGGCATGGCTCAATCCTAGGTCCTCCCCTGCGCATGAACACACAAGGATTGAATATGGAGTTCCAAGTGGAGATTTCCATACTTCGAAGTCACCAAATGATAGAATCTAAATGAAGATATGGACAAGTCACTCAAGATGACCCTCCATAATTTCCTCCATAGAGTCATCTATAGGTGACATGCACGCAAAACATTACTAACCACAACCTTCACAACTAGTACACCACTTTTCTGCCCGAGCTGCTGACACGTTGAAGATGCCCGGGTCCAACGAGAGAGACACGGTAAACTTCCGGTACCACGGGGAGGCAGTCAAATTGAAGAGTTTCCACACCAAGACAACAAATTGATTGGCCACACAAAATTCCCTTCCGGCGGCGCCTGATTCCCGTCGGCTTTTTCTTCCGGCGCGCGGAGATTCCCTCCCTCCCTCCCTCCAGGCTTAATGTTCAAAGCACCACCAATCAATCAATCAATCGGCCATGTGGTCTGTGGAGAATATAGCGACGTCCATGCTCGAGGAACCAGATGCCCCCGCCCTACCTGTCAGCTATCACCGTGTTCCACACCCACACGGGCAGAGACAGAGACCGCACGGAGGCGGACACTCCCGCCCGCGGTGCTCCACTTGACGCGGTGCTGTCTGTCTGTCTGTCTGTCTCCGCGTGCGACTGGCGAGCGAGCACTGCAACAAGATGGGCCGAACTTTCTTACCGAGGGTCGGCCGCGAACAGTACAAGGAAGCATGGAACGATCGCGGCCCCGGCCCAGCTTCCCACCACCACCACCACCAGCGCGTCCCCCGCGCGGCCGCGTGTCGTGGTTTGTGTAGCTCGTTCCCGCGGAGTCAACCAACACAGTACGGCCCATCCTTTCGCGCACCGTACCACTAGATTTTCGGCTGGTGCGAGCGAGCGAGCGGACTGTGGCCCAGCCGAGCGCCAGCTTCTCCCACCACAAGGAACCGGCCAGGCTGCTAGCTACTACCGCACCGGCGGCCCGATCCGCCTACCCCCTCCATGAGAGAAGCGACACGCGTGCCACGAGCTTGAGCACCGAAGCTCCGGGTAGGCGCTCGTGTCGTGCTCGTGCGCACCACCTCACGTCCTCACCATGTGATTTCTATATTCCTTCTTCTCCGATCGATGCTGCTACTACAGTACTATCATAAACCCAGGTGGTTGCTTCTCTATGATCGGTTGTTAAGTTGCCCAGAAGTGGCCGGCACTGGCCGGTGGAACTGGGAGTTTCGTATTGCTATGCTAGTGCGTGTTTGGTTACATGCAGTTTTCGTGGAGCTTCCGGGAACATGGCCATAGGGCTAGGGGCACGTCGTAAAGTTGACTTGGGTCACGTTACCCGCTACGGTTGCTCGCAAATAGGATGTCAATCCCAACTTTACCTCATTTGTCAGAATCTAGTCTAAATTTCGAAAAAAAAAATTACACTGCTCTCTCTGTTTTATAATATAAGATGTTTTAGCTTTGTATATCTTTTTGAGCGTGTAGATTTATTTCGAACCTATACAATAAAAAAGATCTACATAAACTTCTTCCACAAAGCTAAAACATCTTATATTATGAAATGGAGGGAGTAGCTTTCAGCAAATGAACTAGAACTAGAAGCGGGTTTTTGATGGAATCCCACTTGACACCCTAGTCGCAAGCTCGTTACTCACATGAATATAAACAAAAATTCTAGACAGATTACTACATATAGTATATAAAGCAAAATTTGCAGTGGAACAAAAGATCTGAACAAGATGAAGGAATATAGAATACGGTGAAGAAGATGAACCGCTCGCGTTAACGGATCAGTCATGTCATCGAAGAGGTTGTTGGCGTCAGGAAAGAAGTCGTCGTTGGGAAATATCTTCCCGTTGTCCATGAAGGAGTTCATGATGAAACTAGTAGTCGCGCGTGAGCACTCCCCAAAAACCTTATCGTCTTACTCCCATACAGAACTCGGAGCAGCAGAGTCTCGAAACCCTACTATCACGGATCGCGGTGCACACTGCAAGACGGGATGGGAAAGACTGGTGACCGCTCAAAGCTCTGGAACTGGAGGCGTTATGTGATGGTATCATTGTGTTGAGAGGAGGAGCGACCTCTCTCTTATAGTCATAGGTCGAGGAGGCAAACATGCAGCGTGGGGAGACGAACGAAGAGACGGGAGGCGAATCGAATAGGCTGCAAACAATTTTCAGTCATGTGTGAACAAAAATAAAATCGGCTCGGCGATTCCCGCAACCCGCGACACACGTGTCGTGACAAGGCGTGACGTGGCGGGCGACGGAGGAGGAGCGCGCGTATAAGTCTCTTTCCTTTTCGTGTTTTTACAAATTGTAGAGAAACCCTCCTTATAAGGAGATCAAACTCTCTCTCAACTAGAAACGTGGGACTAAACTTTTGTTCCACCTATTGCCATGCATGAATAGGCCAAATGGGCCTCTAGGATTTCAAGAATTATTGTTAAATAATAATGGGCACCGCCATATTTATGCAAAATTCTAACAATCACCCACCAGATCCTAGAGGCACACAAAGTTTTCCTATGGTTTTAAAGCAGTGTTTTATATATTGGTGTTATAGTGAAGACTATTAGGTAAAACTTCCACCTACACTAGTTTACAACTTATACAATGGACTATGCCTTAAACTGCAAGTTTGCTGCAAATATAGTTTCACATAAAGCCTTGATCGATATTGGCATCCGTAGGACTTCCTCGCGGGTGGATCTTATGCTGGCCTTTCATGAGTTCATTAGAGAGTACCCAACTCTAGTAGAATGTGAGTTTAACCGTCAAACTCGTATAGTTGTGTTTTTTAAAATATGTTCTACAAAAAGCTATACTTAAGAAATAAGCCACTTAGAATACATTGAGATAAAATTATCCTGCCGTGCAGAATAGAAAGTATTGCATCTTCATGGAGTGATATTACATAAAGGTAAGGATACTCTTCTCTCAGTTGAACAGCTTTTCTCCCAATTCTAGTTCACGGGATCTCCAATCATAAAGAGTGGTTTATCACTATGTACAACTCATATTGTGGGTCTCATACCCATATCCTTCGATGCATTATCTATCACATTACGTGATAGACCCTTTGTGAACGGATATGCGCGGTTTTTAGATGTTTGGATATAATCCAACACAATAACTTTGGAGTTTCTCATTTTCTTGATAGATTTAAGTCTCATCTTCACATGCATTGATGACTTCATATTATTATTAGAATTGTCCACTTTAAAAATCACAGTTTGATTATCGCAGTTCATAAGGATTGCAGGTATTGGTTTTTCAACCATGAGTAAGTTCATCAAGAGTTCACGAAGCCACTCTGGTTCAACAGCGATTGTGTCTAATGCGGCAAGTTATACTTTCTCGGTAAGATAGCCTACTTGCAAGACTTCCAAGAAACATCACCACCACCAAGTGTAAATACATGTCCACTTGTGGCATTTATCTCATTAGCATCAGATATCCAATTTGAATCACTATAACCCTCCACTACTATGGGATATTTGGTATATTGAATTCCATAGCTTGCATTGCCTTTTACATAGCGCATAACTTTGTTAATAGCAAGCCAATGATCATCTCCTGGATTTGAAACAAATTGACTGAGTTCGCTAACAACAAAAGCGATGCCAGGCCTCGTAGCGCTAGGTAAATACATGAGCGAACCAATAATTTGAGAGTGTCACAATTGATCTCTAGCAGTCCCTTGATTCTTTTGAAGCAACATACTAGGATCATACGGTATTGCTGAAGACTTGTAGTCGCTATACCCGAAACAACTCAAGACCTTTTCCACATGGTGAGATTAAAGCAATGTGATCCCACCATCATCATCTCTTAGTAGCCTGATGTTCACGATAACATAGGGTACTCCTAGATCCTTCATCTCAAACAAATGAGATAAGAAATCCTTGAACTTCTAAATCGCATTAAGGTTGGTTCCGAAAATCAGTATGTCATCAACATACAAACAAAGTATGACTCCCTCGCTCCACCATGGCTATGGTACACACTTTTCATCTTCGGTTACAACAAATCATGCAACAGTTCAAGTTCTTTCAAACTTCTCATTCCACTGCTTAGGGGATTGTTTTAGGCCATATAGAGATTCAGAAACTTGCACACCATTCCTTATTGACCACTAATGAATGCAAGTGCACAGCTCGATTGTAGCTAGTTTTGAAATAAGAGTATCGAACCACAGAGAGCTATTTGGTTAAGGTCTTTATGCCCCTCATCACTATCTACCAAAGGATACTCGTAAGTTGCCTTTGATCTCAAGTAAAGAGTGTTTAATGAGTGTTGTGTTTGTGTGCAAGAAAATAATGAAAGAAAGTAAACAAAGTAACAAGTGCATTGAGATTAGTGTTGGTACTCAATAAGGCTTAAATATTCTTGGGGATGTAGGATAGACCACTAGAGAATTACTTATGATTAGGATAACCTATATCTTTCGTCATGATATGTGCGGAGATAGTTCCATATTAATATGTTCACCAACAAGTCCCGTGAGCAAGCCACTTCTACGAGTCATATGATGAGATCATCTCTAAATAAACACTCTGATGACTGCGAGCAAGTCACTTCTACATACCACCACAATTAAGGGTTTCCCCATGGATATCGTTTGAGCTTAGTGAATCTCTTTTTATCCCCCTTTGACCGTGTAGGTTATAATCCAATACTTGCAGTCACAAAGTAGCACCGAACATACTCCCATACACATCCAAAGGGTAGTTACATCTCTTTAGTCTCGAAGGCAAATGTTATGTGGTCGACTTCACACACCATCTAGAGAGAGAGAGAGAGATCTAACACAATATCATAGATCAAGTAAAGACAAAATACCAAAGTTATAGATCATATTTATTTCATTTCATAATAATGCTAGGGTTTCTCTATCTCCACAAGAACAAATGGAACTACTCACAATGGAGGCAATCAACAACATCATCATATTCATATGGATGGATTGAAAGTGCAAAGGTAAAATCAAGTGCGAACCCACAATTGTATTTGGAATTAAAACAAGATCTAATGAATGAGAGAGGGGATGATGGTGTTGATGGAGATGAAGTGGTTGATGATGTAGGCGATGATGTGATGTCCTTCGAGGATCCGTGTAGTAGCAAAGATTTTCCCTTCTCCAAGTTACTCCTGCAGACCCCTTCCTGGCGTAGTTTTTGTGGTTGGAGGTGTCTGTGAATGTCGGATCTCACATTCGTCTTTGTGTGGTGAAAGTATTGACAAGGCAGACATTCTGGAAGGAAGTACAGGCGGACGGTATGGGCGGGCTCCGACCATACTATAGATCGTTAAACCTTCTAGAAACTCTCCTCGCATCCTCTCTTCTCCCAGGTGCGTGGAAAAACATTTAAATGATATTTATCACATAGAAATATCATATTATACATAATATGATAGTCCCAATTGATATATTTAAAAAGGAATTAATAATTCGGGAGCCTATTGAAAAAAGGCAAAAGGTGTGCGTAAGCTCCGTAAAATACCAAAATCCTAACTCTACTTATGCAAAAAAAGATAAATATGCTTCAAAAATAAACTCATCAACTTTCCCAAGCTAGACTCTTGCTCGTCTCTGAGCAAGGTGGTGACTTATGGACAAAGTCATCATGTTCATAAGGCATGAGTCATTACAATAAATGAGGCAATTGAAGCATAATTATAATATCAGATATAGTACCGCATTGTGAGTTGTATAACACCCCCACACAACACATTACTTAGAAGCTTCCACACCTATTGTATTAATAATTTGGGATTCCTATTTCCGTGCCCTTGGTTCCTTAGTTGTACTCATTTTTCCTCAGCCGCTTAAGTTTTCCTCACTTTTGCCCATATCTTTCTCTGAAACTCATCAAAGAGCTTGAACGGTAGCTACCGTCAGGTTGACCGTTGGCTGATGTGTGGGGACGCGCAGTGTGGGACCATGTGAGCCGGTTGGTTGAGAACGTGTTATGCTAACGTGTGGGTCCATGCCATGTGGGACTGCGTGGGGCCGGTTGGTTGGGACTGCAATATGATGATGTGGGGGACATAGTGTGGGACCATGTGGAGCATGTTTGGTAGTTACGTGCGCACCTATCGCCTAAATTGGAAGTTTTATTTTTTATTATTGTTATAATTGGCCCTTTTAAGAGAACATTTCCCTCTCTCCGCTAACAGTTGTGTTTCTTTGCCCAAAAAGGCAGCAAATCTAGAGCATCTTCTATCTTCGTGCATTATTCCTTTTGGCCCTCGTTTTCCCCCAATCTAGTAGAAAATCTTGAGCAGCAAATCTAACCAGCATCATAAATACATTTAGTAAACAAAGAAGATGTAGATAAACCAACTAATATAGGACATATAGTACGGTACTTAACAAGGTTCGACAATTAGGCTAGCTGCTCAACAGCAGCGGACAAGTTTGACACAGACAATACAAAAGAAGCTGCTTTACAGCAGCAACACACAATATCAGTGGCACTTCCTATCCTCCGTATCCTCCCTCTGGCGCTTCCTCTACTTCTTGCTTCCTAGTCCCTTGATTTTGGGTGCCTTGGACTTGATCGAGGTTATGCGACCTTCTTCGATGGCCACCTTCTGGAGGTTGTGGAGGTGAAAGCCAAGCGTCTTGTGCTTGGCTATGAAGGCGTGGACCTTTACGTTCTTGCCGACTTTGGGGTTGCAGGATCCCAAGTCCTCGATATGCTTCACGAGGGAGTTGAAGTCGGTGGCGATGAGTCTCCTGTTGCAAAAGGGGCACCTATAGATGTCGTCAGCAAAGTAGTCATTGTACTGGCCGGACTTCAGCCTCCTCAACACCTGACGAGTCTTGGTGTGCTTGGACTCATTGTCGCTGCAAACATCCCTGCTATCCACATGTTGGAAAAACAGTAGCATGCAATAAGTACATGATTGAGATGCCTTGATTATCGGGATTGATTATTTACATAAATTAACCGATTAAGATCTCCTGATTATTTGCATAAATTAACCGAGTGGGTTAAATACTGATTCCAACTAGAGATCGACGCGAGTACTAACTAGCAGCATGCCCGCGCGTTGCTGCGAAACAGAAAGTATGTAATAACAAGATAAAAATTAACACGATTGTAATATGATCATATGTGTTTTCCAAATAAGTATCATACGTGGCCTCCATTAGATTTTTTTTCTTATTATATTGTGTGCATTATCATTATATTATCATGCATATTTTTATTCCTAAAATATTTTATTAAAACTCTATTTTGTTCCTACATTATTCTCCTCCTTTTAATCAAATTAATATCCCTGATTTTCTAGATATTTTGGTTGTATAAAACTATTTACAGAATGCTTTAAAACAAAATTGAAGAAGATTTTTTTTGGTGGAGGCAGCCCAGCCATCAAGGCAGGCCACCTACAACCCCGCGAACCAACTCCTAGCCCGGCTAGAGGCTCGCCAGCATCCTAGGCCTACCCCGCACCAAACCCTAGCTAGGAGAGTCGGTGCCCTGGCAATCTTGCGAAACCCCCCACCCCACTATTTTGCGCCCATCTCCCTATCGTCTTCCTTTTTCTCTTCCCATCCCTGCCACCATACCTTCCTATGTTCCTGATAGAACAAGATCGCGACCCCGAGCTCCATCCCATCGCCTAACTAGGGAATCCCTTAACTACAACTCGTAGGACAAATAAAATAGTATTGAAATACGAATAGGGGGATTTATCGAAACACGAGATCTAACACAAGAGGATTGGATTCTGTAAAAAGACCTAGCATTCAACAACTGAAATATGAACAGTCAAACCCTAATAAACCTAAAACCTTACCTCCAACCATGGGTCGACGATGTTGGTGTCGTAGGTTTCTCCGGCCAGATGTACTTCTCCTTCTCGTAGGGGTCCCAGTCGAGCAGGATCTGCCCGAGACCAGCGGGGGCCTCCTCGTCGGCGTCTACGACAGAAGCAGGGACGGGGATCTAGACGGGGACGACGTCTACCTTCGATGCCTCGATGGGAGCCTGTACGAGGATGGGGGCCTCCTCGCTGGCGGCCTTGGAGGCGACGATGGACACCGCGCCGTTCTTCTCCATTGCCGGCACGGTTGGGGTTTTCTTGGGGGGTTGCAGAAGGTGATGGGACAATGGAGACGGTTGCGTGAGTGAGCGAGCGAGCGAGCGAGCGAGCGAGTGAGTGATGAGTGAGAGTGAGGAGGCCTCTATAAAGGTGAAGATAATGGACGTTTCGTTACACCATCGTGCGCGTAACCGCATATGTTAATGCACCGTGCACTACCACATGCGTCCGCTACCGCCCCGTGCACCACGACACTCGTACCGTGCATCAGTTTTCCCCCTTGTGTCTAACCTTGGCCAGTTAGTTGTGCTTAGTTATACCCTCGAGGGTAGCACTGGTAGTTTGGTTGTACTCAGTTTTGCCCTCCAGTACTAACACTGCCGTGTGCAATATAGTCACTTTTACCCTCTGGTGGATGGTCAACAGAGAGTCAACGAATGCGTTTTAGCTAGCTAATTGAGTCATTTTATGCACAAAAAATTCAAAAAGATCAAAAAATAGTGGCATCTACCCAGGGAGTCTTATTATGTGACATGCCACCATAAGAAATGTACAGAAATCAAGTTTTAACTTAAATCACCACTTCTCAAATCACCTACTATATATGAAGGTTCATGGCTTTCTACTCAAGCCTCTTCCCAAAATAACCCTCCCTAAAACATAGTTTGTTTGAATGAGCAATAATTGTCACACTCATGTATATTTGAATTGCAAATAGTTTGATGTATATGCCAAGATGTATTTTATTGTATAAAAGATGCATTTTACTTTTTTAAATCTCTTTCTATTTTATATTTGAATCCCTTTGTCAGTTTGTCCTTGGTTTTTAAGTTCTATTCAGTTTTCCCCTTTCTCTTAGTCACAAACTCTCACACTTGTACTCATCTTGGTTGCTATGCTCTGATTAGCCGAGACAGTTGTCATGCGGATCGTGCCCACTAACCATTTATCCTCTGTGATCTATAAGACAGGATAACCCCTATATCTCTCGGGGCCCACCCAACCTCTAGCCGCTTGATCCATGAAGTCACAAATTCTTCATCGTCGGGGTCGAAGGAGAGCCCTTTTTTCTTCAGGCTAAGGCCTCGCGCTTCACGATCATCGGCTTCCTAAAGGTTTGCATTTGCCTAGAACTGGGTAGTACATCAAGGAGATTGGATCTGTTGATATAAGAGGAAGAGAGACCTTTTGGAAGGCTTATGAAGGGTTAGTAGCAGGGAATTTTTTTTGATAAAGGTAAAAGGGTCGGAAAAAATGAATCCCAACAAAATAGGAAAGAAAAGGATGGGTGGTCAAAGGGGTGGACAGGGGTTAATCTCATTTCCGTGACTAACCATAGTGGTGAACCAGCTAGAACCCGGGGAATGGATGGTCAAAGGGGTGGACAGGGGTTCAAAATTTATCCCATGCTCTTGAGCAAACAAATTTGACATGAATGTATGTGATGCTCCAGAATCAAACAAGAATATTGCTAGAATTGAATTAACACGGAGCGTATCCAGAATGACGCGTGGATCTTCCTGAGCTTCCTCAACCGTGACATGGGTTAGACGACCACGTCTAGCACCTTGAGCTTTATCATTATTCTTTGCCAGTTGATCATTGCGACCGAAAGCCCTTTTGGGACACTCCCTTGAGTAGTGACCAGGCTGACCACAGGAGTAGCAGGTAACTCCAGTGTAAGAACCAGCAGGAGGACGATAATTTGTTCCACCAGTATTTGACTGTGGCTGACGAGAAGCATTGCCAAAAGACTTGAGTGCATAAGGAGCACGAGGCACAACACTGTATGGAACAAAGATACGGCGCTTCTTGTTACTAGAGGAAGAAGCACGAGAGTTTCCTTCTTCACGCTTCTGAGAAACCTCCATATCCTTCCTTCCATGCTCCAAAGTAAGAGCCTGATTGTGCAGTTCCTGGAAAGACTGGAACTTGAAGGGAAGCAACTCATAGCGAAGTGCAGGGTTAAGTCCCTTATGGAACAACTCTTGCTTATCTTCATCATTGGTCACATCCCTGGTTGCATAACGAGCCAGGCGAGTAAACTCACACCCATATGTTTCGATATCCCTGCACCCCTGAGTCAGATCCAGAAACTCCCTCCTTTTGAGATCCATGATGGTCTTAGGGATATAAGAGGCATGGAATGCTGCAACAAACTCTTCCCAAGTAACAACATGTCCCTGAGCTTGTAGATTCATAAAACCTTCCCACCAAACATCAGCCTCATCACCTTCCAGTTGATAGGTGGCGAAGTTGACGCGGTCATCGGGACGTACACGAAGAGCACTAAACTTGCGCTCTATGGTGCGAAGCCAATCATTAGCTTCAAGGGGCTCCTTGGGGTGGGTGAAGATTGGAGGAAAAGAGCGGATGAAATATCCAAGTGTGACACAATCATCAGGACGACGTTCAGTGTTCTGCGCCACACGCTCCAGAAGGTGTTCATTCCTTAGTGGGTTGGTCTCAATGTTGTTGAGAACCTTAGCCATTGTGGGAGGTGGCAGAAGTTCCTGTTCAACATTTTTGTTTCCTTGATGGCCAACAGAACCACGAGTACTAGACGACATCCTGAGGAGAAAACAGAAACCATGAGAATGGATTCACCAATAAGGGTATATCAAAGGATGACATGAACCATGTAGAAAGATCATGGTAAGGGTGAACATGTGGATGAAGATTATATCAATGCATTAAGTATGGCAGTAGAACAAGCATACGAAACGTATACGCTACCAACTTAGATACAAACCATAACAATGGAATGTAAGCATGATATGATACCAACAAGTCACAAAAGAATATAGAGTAGGATTATTGGCATCCTCAGCAAAGTTGAAAAACAATGCTTCAGTTGCACGGATTTATCTTGGAAACTCTGAGCCTTGCAATCGAGTATGGAGTACTAGGAAAAACAACCCAAAACCATATGTCCTAGAAGTTTGAAATGATAGATGAGAAGTGAAAACTTTACAAATCAAATGAGATAAGATAACTCAGCAATAGAAAAACCTTGGATAAGGAGTAAAAAGAGTCCTATTCAGAGTTTTGCAAATAGTTTTTAACTTTCAAATAGTTTTCTCAAACTCTAGACTCAACATCGACCAGCTAGAAGGGTTTCCTACATGCAGTCCTGCTCTGATACCAAAATCTGTCACAACCCGGGATTAGGGCTAGACAAATACCAGATCTTCATCTGACATAAGCCTAACCTAAATTCCGAAGCACGCAGGGAAAGATCGGTAACATTACAGAACATATAAACCATACGTTAATAAGGTAAACTCTTAAGAGAGCTACAAACAAGTCATACAAGCCAAGGGTCACAGACCCATCATTACAACAAACAACGGAAGCAAACAAGTTGTTCTAAACAACAAACTTAGCAAAGGGCCTAAGAGGCCTTAACAGAAGTAGCGACCCTTCCATAGATCCTAGGCTGCTGCCCGGGAACCCCGACTACTCGTCGACTTCGACGTAGAAACCACCTTCAGTTGGAGTAGCTTCATCTGTACAAAACATCAACGAAGCAAGGCTGAGTACAGGGTGTACTCCGCAAGACTTATGGCTAGTGGAGTTACTTTGCATAAAGCCATATTTTGTTTTTGAAACAAGGAGGAGAAGAAACTCGTCTAGTCAGAACATTTTCAAAGGGATAAGAAGACTACAGCTCTAGCTCTTTGAAGTATCCTTTGATATCCACCAAGTATCATCATCAACTGAACCGCTCTTCCCTGACTACCCCCTCAAACAACCCCGAGGAAGTACTCCGGATCTCACATTAGTTGGCCAAGTTTTATCATTCGGTTATAGTTTTCTATGATCACAGAATCCGTTCCCAAGTCGTCCATAACCGTGGACACGGCTTTTCGAAAAGATAATAACCATGCAGGGGTGCACAACTTTACCCAGACGTACCAACCGATTCTTACTGCCAAATTATCAGCCCTCTTCCTTGGAAGGCCGGCAGAGAGTGGTTGACCACGACCTTTACCTTGCTTTCGCCGAGACCATGAGTCACGCACTAAGGAGATGCCGCCGTAACGGGTCAAGTCCCGAAGTCGGTCCCTAGCGATGTGAACAAGGTTTGAGATTACGGATGCTGGGCATCTCCCATTCCCTGTCACGATTACCTACCTGTATGAATGCACCTCCTTCACCTCCATCCAAGAACAACCAAGATGTGTATGTCGAATGGAAAGCCCGAACTATGTGACTCATGTAATCTACTAGGCAAGTTAGTTGGTCGAGGGGGTTTCTAGGCCCCCGTGTGGTTGTACGCTCATCTTGGTTCAAGAGGCGAGAACATCAGGTCCTAAGGGTGGCGAGTATGGGACTACAAAAACCACAACCCACGTGGCCTCCCATACAAGCCTTATCATGTTTATTATCCATCTCTGATCACATCACCACATCCTACCATACTAGATTCATTCGCATCTCCAGTGCATCGTCTGAATGATCAACATCAGACCACTAAGCATGGCTAAGCTTGACTGAACTGTGGCACTAGCGATGCTCATAAGCCAAACCCTAGTTATGCTAGGAGCAATGGATCAGGTAATTTAATTCACAAAGGGAAACATGCATCAGATAGGATTACTCTATCTACTGATAAAAGACTATTGAACCGAATGCATATGGCGAGAATGAAATACTTTGTAAACATAGGATTCATATGTATGATTGGGGCTTCGCTTTCCTTGTCCGTTGTTGGACTGTTACTACACTTTGGTGGCGTTGACTTCAGCCTCGGGTTCGGTTCCTATTCGCGAAGAACCAATCACCGGAAAAGGAAAAGCAACATTCAACACATGGCATGTGCAATTCTCATACAATATGGATGACATGACAAGTTAAATAGTGGTGAAATGAACCCTAGAACATGCTTGGTCATTTTAAACGGGGTCCGTGTTGGGGATATGCTATATGGGTATCCTCATAGCATGTCTCTTATCCGACTAACCCGGGTGGCCCATAGTCGGTAGCATGGCCTATAGCCTGCTGGGCGGCCCGGTTAGATGGATCCAGAAGGGAGGCCCATGCCGGATAAAGGAAGGCTACGGTGGAGTCACCAGCGTACCCGGAGCCTTGGAGTACAAGTTACACAAGACTAGTGATAAACAGTGTAGGACTCTGTAACCTGTCCGGCTAGGACTTTTCCCTGTAACCCTAGGATCTGGCGATTATATAAGTCGGGCCTATGGGATCCTTTAGGGCACAACTTAGTATCGATTCATACAACCTCGCACAGCGAACCTATCTCTGTAACTCGGCGTATTGCCCTTATAGTGATTGATAGCAGGAGTAGGATTCCGCCACCGTTGTGGGATCTGAACCTGGGTAAGCTGTGTTACCTCGTACCCGTCAACCGTCCGCCTTACCCCACGTCTCTAAACACGCACTGTGAGGACCCCTCCATGACGTACTCGTCGGCAATACCACGACAGTTAGCGCCCACCATGGGGCAAGAGGCGCTTCAGACTCTTCAGCGGGCGAGGACCAAGATCTTCGCGAGAATCGGCGAAACCGTAGCCATCGGCCGTGTTCTCTTCTCCGGCAACGTTCCGATCGTCCCTCCTGACGAGTTCTGGATCCCGGCGAAGATGAACCCTACGCGGTGTTCGATCGTTCCTATCAGAGACATCCACCTCTTCATCGGCGAAACTGACTCGGGCACTAGTTCCCTGGGAGTCAGAGGAGCATCAAGACCCGCACGGACCGCTTACGGGCAGGATACTTTCGCGGAAGGATCGATGTCGGATCTCTATTCGGAGTTTGCCGGCAAAGATCGGAAAGCATCAAGACCCGCACGGACCGCCTACGGGCAGGATACGTTCGCGAAAGGATCGATGTCGGACCTCTCCTCGGAGTTTGCCGGCAAAGATCGGAAAAATTCAAGACCCACCCAAACCGCCCCTGTGCAGGATATAAAGGTGGAAGATCACTGCAAATCCGCTGGCTTCGTCCGCGCGTCTGGAAAGCAAATATCCAAGTTCGTCGGCGTGGTTACCATCTTCGATCTGGCGCGATGCATTCAGAGATAAGGCGAAAACCCCCGTGACTATCTAGCCAGGTGGCTCCGTATACGAGCCGATCTGGCCAACTACCCCGATGATAACGCTTTGTATCACTTCGTGGAAGGACTGGACCGCGACACACTTCTCCGACATTCTTTAAGACGGCAGCAGGCAACAAGACGCCTTACCCTCGAAGAGATGGTGAGCACCGTCAACAGCTACGCGGCAACCCAGATGGAGCTTGCGCTCAGAGACGGAGAACCTCCGGTTCAGCAGCCGCCGCCACCGCCTCCCGCCGTCATTTTCGCAGCAGCACCACCACCTCCAGTCATTGTCGAGGCCGTTGCACCTCCACCGCCCGTCATCGAGGAAGTCCTGGCACCCTCTGACTCTGTCATCGACGCGCTTTATGCTGATTTCAGTGCAGATTCAGAGGAGATAGACTTCAGTCCAGAAGAGCTAGACTCCGCTATGCAGGAGATGGAGGAGGAATACTCGCGCGACGAGAAAGCTAACAACACCGTCATGTCTCGAGGGGTGTTCGTCACCATTGGGACAGCGATGGATGAAGATCAACCCGGGCAAGCTCCGCCTACGGTGCTGGAAAAGGGGAAGGGTCCACTTATTGCTGCTGACGATGATCGCGCAAAGGTCATGCCTCCTCCGCCTAACCCAGTGCAGCAGCCGCAGGAACTCGGCACCAGCCCGAGCAAAAACAACACCGCAAACTTGCCGCCTCCAGCATCCACGTCGGCAGCAGCCCATGTTACTCCAGCTGATAGAGTGATGTACGGCAATCTCCTCGTCGAGCCACTAACCATTGCTCATATCCGGAACGTGAATCAGCTTGACGAGAAGCTCCAACAGCTGCTAGAGGAGGCGCAAGCCATCACGGAGCAAGGCGCTAAACTAGATCGAGATCTGGTTAACGCGCAGAAGTCCATAGAGAAAGCTAGAGCAATGGAGGCCGAGTACAAGACTCTGCTACAGCAGCAGAAGGCTAAGAAAGCTCCGGCTCGCGTCATCAACGATCCTGGTGTACGGTGCAACCTTGGATGGGCTCCCTCGAAGCCGGCACATGCCAAGCCATACATTGATAGTGAAGGCAAGCAGGTGATGCCCACCCCACTCCTTAACCTCTCCATCGCTAAGACCCTTCTGGAGCAGGATAGATCGCTTGAGGCAGTAGAACAGGTCTATGACCTAGTGGCCAAGGTGGTAAAGCAGCAGTAAAAGGCCACCTCTCAGAGGCTCGAGTCTGACCCAGTGCTCTGCCGATCTAGCCAGTACAAACCGCCAAGGGACAGATCTCCTCAAGATGTCGGATCACAGACGGGTTCATCGGAACGAAGACGGAGGGATACACGCAATAGGCAGGATGCTATCCCCATATCCTCCGACCACGGAGAAAAATCCCAACCTCGTCGCCCATCGCCACCGCCCCGATCCCCCCGACGCCAGGAAGACTACAAGGCACACCATCATACGGATATGCCCCCTCCAAAACAGTGCGGCATCGTCGTCCGTGACAGCGTGGCACAAACCCGTCATGATGAAGAGCGCCACCAAGGACACAAGAGCAGGTCACACCACGACCCTCCGCGTCCGACAAGCAACCGTGACAGGCGTGAGGCATCGCAGGAGGGTAACAGCAAGAAGGCTAACCCACCGCCACCTCCGCCTCCATCGCCGCCAAGTAGTCACCATGGCGGAAGAGGCCCGAGTCGTTCACGCAGCCCATCCCCTGTTGACAACAAGAAGAAGAACCCGGAGCCATACGACGCACGTTCGCAGATCGATAAGATCCACGAGGCCCGGGAAGGACCATACCTGGGACCACATTGCTTTGGACCTGCAATACGGTCCGCAACTTACCCCAAAGGTTTCTGGATTGACAAGACTATCAAACCCTATGACGACACCGCTAAGCCTGCCACATGGTTGCAGGACTACGGCAACGCGGTGGAGATTGCCGGAGGCAACCCCAACGTCGTCGTCAAGTACCTCCCGTTAATGTTGGCGGGCATGGCCCGTCAATGGATCGACGACTTGCCGGAAAGATCTATCTACAACTGGCTGGATATGCAAGAAGCATTCACCAAGAATTTTGAGGGTACATACAAGCGTCCCTGCACTGTGGGCGATCTACAACGGTGCGTGCAAGAAAAAGACGAGACATCTCACGCCTATCTCTCCCGCTGGCTGGATATGAAGAATTCCTGCGCAGGAGTGCACACTCAGACCGCCATGGCCGCCTTCATCGACGGGTTGGAAAGGGGCACGTTGCTCCGATATAAGCTAAAGCGCTTGCAGGACAATCATCAACTTGACTTGAATCAGATGATTCAGTTAGCTAGTGAGTTCGCAGCTGCCGACGACGATGCTCGTGGCTCTTTGCCGGCAACGGCCGTTCCAACTCAAGCTCGGAGGAACAACAGTACAAAGCGGAAAACCGCTCCAAAAGAAAAGCAATCTACCGACATGGTCGCTATGACTTTTGCAGGACGAGGAGAAGGCGGACAACATGGCCGAGGAAGGGGAGCGGGCCACGGGCAGCAATGAGGAAGTGAAACCACCTCGGCGCCGCTCCATGTTCCCCAAACCTACGAGGAGTACCGCGATATGCCGTGCCTCGTACACCTCGACGCCAACGGCAAGGCCACCCATACCAATCGACACTGCAAGTTCGTCAACGACCTCAAGGAAGACCCGGAGTCCGGCTACAAGCAAAGTCAAAAGAACAGACCGCGAGGCAAGGGCAAGGGGAAGAAGAAGGAGGAGGAGTCCAAAGATTCAAGTTACATGGACGAGGATGTTGACCCCAAACACGCCGCCAAGAGCGACGACAAGGGCAAGAACCCCTTCGCAAAGAAGGCCCCAGTCTACCACACTTTCCTTGGCACCCCCACCGTCCAACAACAGAAGACCTCTCTAAGGATCCTGATGGCCACTCTCCTCCAGTTCCCCAGTACCTGCGCTGGTTGGAGGTTCCAATAACTTGGGACAGGACGGACCACCCAGACCTTGTGCCCACGGAGAACCAGTACGCCATGGTCATCAACCCATTGATCGACGGCGTGGAGTTCACCAAGTGCATGGTGGATAGTGGAAGCAGCATCAACATCATGTACCTAGATACACTGCAGAAGATGAACTTGACAGAGGCAAACCTAAGGCGGACCAACACCGTTTTCCATGGCGTAGTTCCTGGTCGGGAGGCTCGGTCCCTTGGGTGCATTACGCTTCAGGTAGCCTTTGGCGACGTTAATAATTACCGCCAAGAGCGCATGACCTTCGAGGTGGTCCCCTTCAAGAGTGTGTACCATGTCATATTCGGCCGCGACATATTCCACACGTTCATGGACAAGCCATGCTTCGTCTACAACAAACTCAAGATACCTGGACCAAACGGTGTCATCACCGTATCCGGAAGCTTTACCAAGGCAAGGGAGTGCGAGATCAATGAAGCAGCCGTTGCAGAAGCTATCCTCTACAGCGAATAATTCAAGGAGATCCAGAGCAAGATCAATGACTCAGAGATGCCTGCGTCAAAGAAGCAAATCTCCGACTCCGCTCCTGCGTTCAAGGCCGCCATCGAAACCAAGCCAGTGGAACTTGTGGTAGGCAATGCCTCCAAGACCGTCGCCATTGGGACGAATCTGGATCCCAAATAGGAAAGATCGCTCGTCGAGTTCCTCCATGAGAATAAGGACATCTTTGCCTGGAAACCAGCTGACATGAAAGGTGTACCTAGGGAACTTGCCGAGCACAGCCTAGACATAGATCCAAAATGTAAACCAGTGAAACAACCTCTACGATGCTTCGGAGATGAGAAGAGACGCGCCATTGGCAAAGAGATAGCTAGGTTAATTAAGGCTGGGTTTATCCGAGAAGTCCTTCACACCCGATGGGTGGCTAATCCTGTACTTGTCCCCAAAAAGGGAACCAATGAATTAAGAATGTGCGTTGATTACACCGGCTTGAACAAAGCATGTCCCAAAGATCCGTTTGCTTTGCCTCGCATTGAACAAGTCATTGACTCGACGGCTGGCTCGGAACTTTTGTGTTTTCTCGATGCGTACTCAGGATACCACCAGATCAAGATGAGGAAGTCGGACCAATTGTCCACTTCGTTCACTACCCCATACGACACGTTTTGCTATGTCACGATGCCCTTTGGGATGAAAAACGCAGGTGCTACCTACCAGCGGACAATGCAACGTTGCCTTCACGACCAAATTGGTCGGAACATTCACGCCTATGTGGACGATATCGCGGTGATGTCTAAAAAATCAAACGACTTAATCTCCGACT
The DNA here is from genome assembly GCA_023614405.1 of Avena insularis. Taxonomy (NCBI): domain Eukaryota; kingdom Viridiplantae; phylum Streptophyta; class Magnoliopsida; order Poales; family Poaceae; genus Avena; species Avena insularis. The sequence goes on along the minus strand of CM042685.1, from coordinate 431,203,997 downwards.
TGAAAGAAACCTTTGACAATCTCCGGAAATACAACATGATGCTCAACCCTAAGAAGTGCGTCTTCGGGGTGCCAGCCGGCAAATTTTTGGGTTTCATCGTTTCCCGGCACGGAATCGAGGTCAACCTGGAGAAAATCAAGGCCATCTTAAACATAAACCGTCCGACATGCCTAAAGGACATTCAATGACTAACATGTTGTGTCGCAGCAGTTAGTCGGTTCGTCAGCCGAGTTGGAGAGAAGGCTTTGCTGCTGTACAAGTTGTTGAAGAAGGCGGACAAATTCACGTGGACACACGAAGTAGATGCAGCATTGAAGCAGATCAAGGAATTCTTGCCTCAGCGCCCATCCTTGCAGCACCCGAGCCTGGAGAGCCCCTGTTAATTTACATGGCGGCAACCAACCGGGTTATCAGCATCGTCGTCGTGGTAGAGTGGAAGGAACCAGGCTATGAGCACGGAGTTCAACGACCAGTTTACTATGTGAGCGAGGTCTTGACGGAGTCCAAGCAGCGTTACCCGCACTACCAAAAGATAGCTTATGGAGTATTCCTCGCTTCTCGGAAGCTGAGGCATTACTTTCAGGAGCACCCAATCACAGTAGTGAGCAAGACTCCACTATCCAAAATTATCAATAACAGCGACGCTACAGGAAGGGTCGCGAAGTGGGGCATTGAACTTGCCGCCTTCGAGATCACCTACAAGAGACGCGACGCTATCAAGTCACAAGCCTTGGCGGATTTTATTGCACATTGGACGGAGATGCCAGATGCTACTCTGTTGCCAGAACCAGAGTACTGGGTGATGCACTTTGACGGATCAAAGTTGCTCAACGGCTCGGGGGCTGGTGTACTGCTACAGTCACCAAAAGTAGACAAGCTACACTACGTTCTGCAGATCCACTTCGAGGCTACAAATAACATGGCGGAGTATGAAGCACTCATTCACGGACTACGTGTAGCCAAGGATATTGGCATCAAGCGCATAGTTTGTTGTGGAGATTCTGACTTGGTTGCCCAACAGTGGTCGCACTGAATGTGCGGAACCCTATGATGGCGGCATATCGAGACGAAGTGGACGAGATAGCCAAGAGCTTCTTGGGCTACGAAGTCAAGTATGTACCTAGGGAACAAAACGAGGCGGTTGATCTGCTGTCTAAACTTGGATCAGGGCGCAAGCAAATTCCGCCAGGAGTTTTCCTAGAGCATCTACGCACACCATCCGTGAAGGGCGCCGACATCGACAACCCGGATAGAGCTGACTCTTTCGTCAACATGGTGACAAAGATCCCTCCGGCTTGGACAAAACCGTTCATGGAGTATCTCGAACACGGAACTTTGCCCGACGACGAAGTCGAAAGACGACAAATAGTATGACGAGCAAAGGGTTATAACATAATCAATGGGCAACTCTACAAGAGGAGAACTACTGGTGTATACCTAAAGTGCGTCTCCCAGCTAGAAGGTATGGATATCCTACGCGAAATCCATCTCGGAGATTGCGGGCATCACGCTGCTCCTCGATCATTGGTCGTGAAAGCCTTCCGGCAAGGATTCTACTGGCTGAACGCGAAGGCGGACGCCGACAAGCTGGTTGAGACATGCACATGATGCCAGTATTATGCCCGACAACCACATGTTCTTGCTAAAGAATTGCGAACAATACCAATAACTTGGCCATTTGCAGTCTGGGGGCTAGACATGGTGGGGCCGTTACAGACGGCACCGTGTGGGTTTACGCATCTACTTGTAGTAGTTGACAAATTCACCAAATGGATAGAAGCTAAACTCATTAGAAAGCTTGATGGGGCAACTGCCCTCAGGTTTGTCCGGGATCTAGTGGTGAGATTTGGTCTCCCACATAGCATCATCACCGATAACGGAGGCAACTTGTCACTCGGAGAAGTGGAGGCCTATTGCTGGGACAAAGGCATCCGACTTGACCTTGCATCTGTGGCACACCCACAATCTAATGGTCAGGTTGAGCGAGCCAATGGATTAATTCTGCAGGGAATCAAGCCACGTCTTGAGGCACCGCTACATAGAGCAGCTGGAGCCTGGGCGGAAGAATTGCCATCTGTGATGTGGAGTTTATGAACCACACCCAACAGATCCACCGGCTACACCCCTTACTTCATGGTATATGGAGCAAAACCCATCCTACCTTCCGACATCCTCCACGATGCACCAAGAGTTGCCGCCTACGACGAAGAGGACGCTGAAGAATCCAGACGCCTAGATGTGGACCTTCTCGAGGAGGAGCGCGTTTTGGCATGCCAAAGATCCGCCATCTACCAGCAGAAGCTACACGGCTACCATAGTCGCCGCTGCTCGCATCGCCGCTTAAAGAGGGGATTGCTCCGACTTAAGCAGAAGAGGTCGCACAAATTATCCCCGCCATGGGAAGGATCGTTCATCATAAGCAAGGCGTTGCTCAATGGGTCTTACTACCTTGTTGACAATCATGAACTCAAGGATAGACCCAACGAGGATCATAAGCATAAGCGCCGTGACCCGGATGATGACTACCCGGAGCTTGATCGGCCATGGAACATAGCACAGCTACGTCCTTTCTACACTTAGCATTTTTTATCGAATTGTGTACCTCTTATATGATCAATGAAATAAAGCTCTTTGGTTCACTCATATTGCTGAGTCTTTTACCTCCTTTAGTGTTCATTTTTGGATCATGTAAAACCTTTATGCACAAGTATTGTGATTGCACTTGTGAAAATTCCGCCTACGGGCGTTAGCTTAAGTTTTCTAGTCTACACGTTCTTTGTTATTTTTATGTGGATTCTGGAGTAGTGACTTTCGGCACTTATTGTCGGTGATTTTGTGCTCAGGTTATAGATGGTGCCATTGGGCATCATCACCTAAGCGCATGGTTCCGACAACGAGTCTTCCGACTCACGAAAATTCAAGCATAAGAACCAGAGTAATGGATAAGCCAACACTTGCTTAAAAAATATATACATACTGAGAATTAGTTCTTAAGTAGCAGGATACGACAACCATTGTTTTCCGCCTTAAGATTACATCACCAAGTTTTTTTCGTGCATGCACCAAAGGTGAAACAAAAATTACAAAGTGCTTTTCATTCTTTGGGCGCAGGAGACTTGGAGGCCGCATCATCACCAGCCAGAGAATCACCCTCGACGTCGGCGCTGTGATGAGACTCGGAGGAATCTTGGTTGACGCTGTCGATGGTGTTCCTGGGCACGAAGACGTCAACGTCCACCAACTCGGCAACCCTGGTATCATCACCCGCGAGTGATGACAGGATGGCTTCGTGATCGATCTCCTTGCCCTCATCATCCACGTCGGGGATACTAGAGGTCACCGTGTCGATGTCGGCATATTCATAGTGTGCCTTCACCATAGACAGCGCCATCCTTGCGCCAGCCCATGCACATGAAGCTTTCCAGCTCGTGACACGCTCGGGGGCTCGGCGTAGGATCTCTGAGTACTTCGTCACGGAGTCCGATGCCTTGATATATATTTGGAGGGGCTTGGCAATCTCCTTGGCTTGGGTAATGGCTGTGTTGATGAAGTTGCCGGCAAGAACCATACATTCCTTGTCCAAAGGAGGCGAGCGGGTTAAACCCATAGGAGCTGCAAATTCCGACAAGGAGCGCATGAGTTCAATAAACTCTAAGTATCCAGACTTACAGAAATACAAGGCGGAGGAAACTTACTAAAGATGCTGGCCTTGGCCTGCCAAAGGATGTCCGCCAAGGATTCCTTCTCTTGCTGGAGGAGCTTAAAAGCCTCGCTATGGCAAAGGTTTTGCTCATCAGCATCTTGCTTTTAATCCTTTAGGATCACAAGCTCCTCCTTCAAGCGATTGATCTCCGCGGAGGCGGAATCCTGCAAGGCTTTCATGGAATCCTCGTGCATCTTCAGCATCTCCTTCCTCTCCTCCTTCAGGATCTTGTTCTCGCTGTCCAGCTGCTGGATATGCTTGGACTGCTCGACAATGTCCTTGGCCTTGGCGACATGTTCTGCAAGTCGGAGAAAACAAAGTACACAGTGAGTACTCGGAGATTATGGGCACAAAAGTAAGACGGAAATGCACAATAAGAAAACAGACTCTTGTTTTTGATGATCTGTTCGTTCAAGATGGCAGTTTTACCCTTTTCGGCTTCAAGATCTGCATGCATGTTCTGGTACTTGTCATTGGCCATGCCCCTCCAAGCATTCTCGTTCTGTGGAAACAAATACAAAGTTAAATCGTTGTTTGGTCTGCTTGGAGCTTCTAGTCGGAGATTTTCCACCTAGATGCTCGGGGGCTACAGCAAGAGTTTTTAACTTAGAAATATGCTTAGCTTTTCTTTAAGCATCTAGTCGGAGCTAATTCAGTTCTCGATTAGAAGCTTGGGGGATGCAGTATAAAGTTTTTAACTCAGAAGCTGCTTAGCTTTTCTTTAAAGCATCTAGTCGGAACTAATTTAGTTACAACTAGAGGCTTGGGGTCTACAACATTGAAAATTATGAACATTGCTTGTGCTACTCTTAAAGCATCTAGTCGGAGTAATTCATTCCATCTAAATGCTTGGGGGATATAGTGAGAGTTTTTTCTAACTTAGTCACTCTGAGAGCATATAGATACAAAACCTATGGTTTTATGTCTACAAGCTCGGGGGCTACAGTGGGATACTCGTATGAAATGCAGAAGGCAAAGTAAAAACTTACAAGTGCAATAATCTTGAGGTTTGTAGCACTCTCGGCTAGCAGCTTGCCAAACGAAATGCTATTTCCTTGCAAGATATCCGATTGTCGGAGTAGCTCCTCGAGACCACACGTCGGAGATGATGGCACTCCTCCAGCAACCATAGTAGTGTTACTCGGCAGAAGCGCCGGGTAAACTATCTTTGGGAACTCGAAGGGTTTCTCGGGAGTAGGGGCGCCGCCTTCGGCTGAGGTACCATCTCCCACCACCGCCTTGCCGCTACCGATGGCATCCTTAGACGGGGCTTCAGCCATTTGAAGAGCAGCGCTCTCCTGCGTCGCCTGCTCGCCAACAACAGCGAGCTCGGTAGAGGCGCCAGAATCCACTTCCATGGAGGAAGGGCCTGGTGCCTCCTAGACTTGAGAGCTTGTCGGAGCAGAGGAGGGATTGACGACAGGAGTAGCAGGGGCGATGGCGGGGGAGGAGTCGTGATGCAGCATATCTTTGATATTTCTAGAAGCCCCAAGAGTCTTGGAGGACTTCTTGAGGCTGGTTGTGGCTTTCTTCCTGAAACGTGCAAAGTGCATAAGTACAGGAACAAGACAGATCAATAGACAATGTCGGAGAATGAGAGGCTTACACTAGGGGGGGCGCTTTGGCAAACATCCCGGTGGCTTTTCTCTTTTCCGCCTCCAGGGCGGCGGTAGTCTTCTTGGAGGCTCCACCCTCCGTCTTCTTCTTCTTGCCTCCGTCGGCAGCGTCAGAGGTGGAGCTCTTCCGCTTTCGCGCCAACGGGACATCGTCGTCGGACACGACCGTGACTTCCTTCATATTTGGATCGTAGATTTGGGCAGCAAGGTTGTCCTCATCTAGATCGCTAAGCTGTTAAGTGAGAAATTACCGTGTTAGATAAGATGGCATTGGCAAGACGGAGAAACTGGAGCAATGTCATACACGGAAAATAAATACCTACCTTTGGGCACTTGCCGTCTACGTACATGTCACAGGTGATGGTGAAGCCACGCTTCTTATCCTTCACCTTGACGATGTCCTTCAGACGGAGCTTGACGGAGTCGCTCGAGAAGTTATCCACGGAGATCCGGAGGGTATCCCTTCGATCACTGGTGTACTCGTACATGAACTTCACGCGGTGCTGCAGAGGTTGGATTTGCCTGATGAACCAGCACATGGCTAGGTCCAAGCCGGTCAAACCCGTCTCTACGAACCACTCGATCCGCCTTATTACGCGAGAAGCGTCGAGGTCGGAGGGAAGGGAGGCATGGGATCTCCATGTGGAAACTTCAGCGGCTGCTCCATCCAAGAAGTCCGGGTACGTTACTTCTCGGCCCGCCAAAGGAATGTCGAGGCCATAGAAGTACGTCCGCTGCCAGTTTTTGCACGACTCGAGGCCGACGATCTCGGGGAACCGCCGGCCAGGTTGGATCTTGAAGCTTATGGTTCCGCAGTTCCTAAGCTCCTCCCTACTGTGTCCGGCTTCACGTTTGACGGTGAAGAAATACACGAACAAGTCTAACCTTGAGAAGATTTTATTTCAAGGTTGGCAAGGAATCCACAAGGAACTACTTCAAGGTTAAGATGCTTGATTTCCTCATAGAGAGCAATTTGGGCTCGTGAAATCATCAGATTAATGCAATAAGACTTCCGACTTAGCGCATCGGCAACGACATTGGCTTTGCCGGGTTGATAGTGAAGGGTTTTGCAGCATAGTAAATCAAAAAAATTCTACGGATGCGAACGGGAAAGCCAGGATCTAATCTAGGAGATGCAATCAACGAGAGGGATAGATGAGATCTTCATACCCTTGAAGAAATCGCACAGTGGAAACGTTCAACAGAACGTGGGTGATGTAGTCGAACTAGCCTTCTCCTCCTCGCGATCCGATCCGATCCGATCCAACGCCGCAAGTGGCGACGCCTCCGAGAGATGCACACGTACGGTGCCGCGACGTATCCTCCTTCCTTGGTCTAGCAAGTGGGGTGGAGAGATAGATTGGATCTATAGCATGACGGCGTGGTGCAATGGTGGAGAGTTTCTGCGGCAGGGCTTCGCCTACGCGCAGTCGGGAGAGAGAGAGAGGTAGAGGGCAGTAGGTCGGCGGCTAGGGTTGGAGGAGTGGGGGGAGGAGGGGTGTGCCCCTGCCCACCTTATATAGGGGGCTGGCCGGCCCCCTTTGCCCCTCCTCCAAGCCCTAGGGCGGCGGCCCCAAGGGTTGGAGTGGGGGGCAAGTTTCCCCCTCCTTCTAGAAGAGTTCCTAGGGTTTCCCCTAGGGTTTTGGCCGGCTGGGCCTATGGTGCCTTGTGCCCCTGGCCCAAAGCGGCCAGGGAACTCCCTCGTAGGCCCACGTACCCCTCCGACAAGTGGGTCCATGTTGATCCCACTCCAGAAGCTTCTAGAACGTTCCGGTACAATACCGAATACTCCAAAACAATTCCGAAATCCAAAAACTGCTTTCCTTTATATGAATATTATTATCCGGACCATTCCGGAACCTCTCGTGATGTCCTGGATCTCCTCCGAGACTCCGAACAAAAACTCATAAACCAATTATCCATTCTATCCTAGCGTCGAGACACGTTAAGTGTGTGACCCTACGGGTTCGAGAATATGCAGACATGATCATCTATCAATAATCAACAGCGGGATCTGGAAACCCATATTGACTCCCACATATTCATCGATGATCATATCGGATGAACCACGATGCCAGGATTCAATTAATCCCATATATATTCCCTTCGTCACGCGATATTTTACTTGCCCGAGATTCGATCGTTGGTATCGGCATACCTAGTTCAATCTCGTTCACAGCAATTACTTTACTTGTTCCGTAATCCGATATCACTTTGTGATTAACTACTTAACCACGTGCTTGCAAGCGGTGTTGATATCGATTACCGAGTGGGCCCGGAGTATATCTCTCCGACTCGAGAGGGACAAATCCCATCTCGATACATACAACCCAACAAGTACTTTCCGATCACCTGAGAGACACCTTTATGATCACCCTCTCATAGGATGACGTTTGATGACCTCAAAGCTTTCTTCCAATACCAGGGAGTTGCATTATCTCATGGTCTAAGGAATACAATATTTGACATAGAAAAAGCTTCGCAAAGATGAACACGATGACACAATCTAATTACTTTGCTTGATTTTGGTTTGTCCATCATATATTTCTCCTAATGACATGATCTCATTATTAATCGACAACTCATGTCTATGGTTAGGAAACCTTAACCATCATTAATCAATGAGCTAGTCTATAGAGGCGTACTAGGGACACAGTGTTGTTCATAAACCACACAAGTATCAAAGTCTCCGCTTAATACAATTCTAGCATGGAATATAAACTTTATCATGAACAAGAATTATAACAATACCATCTTTATTATTGCCTCTAGGGCATAATTCCAGATCTCCACTTGCACTAGAGTCAATAATCTAGTTTACATCTGGCAACAATCTAACACCCATGGCATTAAGGTGCTGATCATGTTTTGCTCGTGGAAGAGGTTTAGTCAACGGATCTGCGACATTCAGATCCATATGTACTTTGCTAATCTTCAGATCTCCATCTGTTATATAATCTCGAATTATATGAAACTTGCGGTTGATGTGCTTGGTCTTTGGATGATATCTTGGTTCCTTAGCCAGTGCTATGGCGCTAGTGTTGTCACACAATATCTCTAGTGGGTCCAAGGCACTTGGAAACACACCAAGCTCAATGATGAAGTTCCTGATCCAAACTCCTTCACTTAACGCTTCTGTAGCAGCCATGTATTCCGCTTCTACTGTAGATCCCACGATCATGCTTTGCTTGCAGCTTCTCCAGCTCACAACTCCTCCATTCAAAATATAAATGTATCCTGTCTGAGATTTAGAATCATCCTTGTCGGTGTCGAAACTAGCGTCGACGTAACCTTTTATGACGAGCTGCTCATCACCTCCATAGACCAAGAACATTTCTTTAGTCCTATTTAAATACTTTAGGATGTTCTTTATGGCTATCCAGTGTTCCACTCCTGGATCACTTTGGTATCTACTCATCAAACTAAGAGCATTAGACATATCCGGTCTAGTACATAGCATGGCATACATGATAGAACCTATGGCCGAGGAATAAGGCACTTTTCTCATAGTTTCTCTATCGTTTACCGTAGCCGAACACTGAGCCTTGCTCAATATCTTACCTGACAACATGGGCAATGAACCTTTCTTTGCTTTATCCATTCTGAACCTTTTCAGAACTTTCTCTAGGTATGTACTTTGGCTTAAAGCTATTAGGCGTCTTTGTCTATCTCTATAGATTTTGATGCCTAATATATAAGCAGCTTCTCCTAGGTCTTTCATTGAAAAACATTTGTTCAAATAACTCTTCATATCATTAAGCATACCAATGTCATTTCCAATAATCAATATGTCATCCACATATAGTACTAAAAATGTCACTGAGCTCCCACTCACTTTCTTGTAGATACAAGCTTTGTAGCAATTTGGAACAAATCCAAAGCTCTTGATCACTTGATCAAAACGAAGGTTCCAACTCCGAGATGCTTGCTTCAATCCATAAATGGAACGCTGAAGTTTGCACACCTTATCAGCATCCTTAGGATCGACAAAACCTTCGGGCTGCATCATATACAACTCTTCATCAATGTTTCCATTGAGGAACATAGTTTTGACATCCATCTGCCATATTTCATAATCATGAAATGCAGCAATTGCTAATAAAATCCGAATGGACTTAAACATCGCTACGGGAGAGAAAGTCTCATCGTAGTCAACACCTTGAACTTGTCGAAAACCTTTCGCGACAAGTCGAGCTTTATAGACAGTAACATTACCATCTGCGTCCGTTTTCTTCTTGAAAATCCATTTGCACTCAACGGCCTTACGGTCGCTAGGAGGGTCCACCAAAGTCCATACTTGGTTTTCGCTCATGGATCCCAATTCGGATTTCATGGCCTCTAGCCATTTCTCAGTCTGGGATCATCATCGCTTCCTCATAGTTCGCAGGTTCATTGTTATCTACCAACAAGACGGTTAAGACAGGGTTGCCATACCATTCAGGAGTGGTGCGTGACCTTGTCAACCTGCGACGTTCAGTAGCAGCATCGTTCGAAGCTTCATGATCCTCGTCATTAGCTTCCTCTAATGTTGGTGCAGACGGCACTGGAACAATTTCAGGTGCTGCGTTACTCTCCAACTCATGAGAAGGTTCAATAACCTCGTCTAGCTCTACCTTCCTCCCACTCACTTCTTTCGAGAGAAACTCCTTCTCAAGAAAGGATCCGTTCTTTGCAACAAACACTTTGCCTTCGGATCTGTGGTAGAAGGCATACCCAATTGTTTCCTTAGGGTATCCTATGAAGACGCATTTCTCCGCTTTGGGTTCGAGCTTGTCCGACATCAACTTCTTGACGTAAGCTTCGCATCCCCAAACTTTAAGAAACGACAACTTAGGTTTAGCACCAAACCATAGTTCATACGGTGTCGTCTCAACGGATTTAGATGGTGTCCTATTTAAAGTGAATGCAGCAGTTTCTAATGCATAACCCCAAAATGATAACGGCAAATCTGTAAGAGACATCATCGATCGCACCATATCTAATAGAGTTCGATTCCGGCGTTCAGACACACCATTGCGCTATGGTGTTCCGGGTGGCGTGAGTTGCGAAACGATTCCGCTTGCTTTAAGATGTGTGAGAAAATTATAACTCAAATATTCACCTCCACGATCGGATCGTAGAAATTTAATTTTCCTGTTATGATGGTTTTCCACTTTGTTCTGAAATTCTTTGAACTTTTCAAACGTTTCAGACTTATGTTTCATTAAATAGATATACCCATATCTACTTAAGTCATCAGTAAAAGTGAGAAAATAGTGATATCCACCGCGCGTCAAAACACTCATTGGTCCGCATACATCGGTATGTATGATTTCCAACAAGTCCGTTGCTCGCTCCATCATTCCGGAGAACGGGGTTTTCATCATATTGCCCATGAGGCACGGCTCACACGTGTCAAATGATTCAAAATAAAGAGACTCCAAAAGTCCACCAGAATGGAGTTTCTTCTTGCGTTTTACACCAATATGACCTAGACGGCAGTGCCACAAATAAGTTGAATTATCACTATCTACTTTGCATCTCTTAGCCTCAATGTTATGGATGTGTGTTTCATTGCTTTCGAGATTCGGAAGAAATAAACCATTCATAGCAGGTGCATGACCATAAAAGATGTTATTCATATAAATAGAACAACATTATTCTCCGATTTAAATGAATAACCTTCTTGCAATAAACACGATCCAGATATAATGTTCATGCTCAACGCAGGCACATAATAACACTTATTAAGGTTTAAAACTAATCCCGAAGGTAAAACTAAGGAGAGTGTGACGACGGCCATCACATCAACTCTTGATCCATTGCCAACGCGCATCGTTACCTCATCCCTTGCTAGCCATCGTCTATTCCGTAGCTCCTGTTTCGAGTTACAAATATTAGCAACTGAACCAGTATCAAATACCCAAGCACTACAACGAGCGCTAGTAAGGTAAACATCAATAACATGTATATCAAATATACCTTTAATGGCGCCAGCCTTCTTGTCCGCTAAGTACTTCGGACAATTGCACTTCCAGTGACCCTTGTCCTTGCAATAGAAGCACACAGTGTTCGGCTTAGGTCCAGACTTGAGCTTCTTCTCAACAGGGGCAACGCGTTTGCCGCTTCCTTTCTTGAAGAATTTCTTTGCACCCTTCCCTTTCTTAAAGCTAGGGGGCTTGTTGACCATCAACACATGATTATCTTTCTTTATGTCCACCTCCGAAGCTTTCAGCTTAGCGAAGAGCTCAGTGATTGTATCAGTGGAACCAATTTGATTGTGAGTAACTACAAAACCTTTGTAGCTAGGAGGGAGCGATTGCAGAACTCTGTCAATCTTGAGCTCTTCTGGAATCTTGCAGTCCAGTTGCTCAAGACGTTGAGTGTAGCCCGACATCTTAATGGCGTGCTCACTAAAGGAACTCCCTTCCTCCATCTTGCAGTTAAAGAACTTCTCAGAGATCTCATATCTCTCGAACGGGCCTGAGTTTGAAACATGGTTTTCAGTTCCTCAAGTATCTCAAAGGGCCCGGTGAATCCTCAAAACGATTTTGAAGGTCCGATTCCATAGCAAACAACATGGTACTCTTAATCACTCCATAATCATCTTTGCGCGACTGATAAACAGCTTTTTCATCAGCCATGATCTATAGGTAAGCGCCACCTAGCGCTTTATCAAGGACATAGTCCTTTTGTCCGCCAGCGAGAATGATTCTTAGATTGCGGAACCAGTTGGTGAAGTTAGACCCATTGTTCTTAAGCTTTTCTTTCTCAGCAAAAACGTTGAAGTTGAAGTTGGACTTAGCCATTTGATCTACAAAAATTGCAAGTACAATTTAGACTATGTTCATGATAACTAGTTCAACTTAATCAAATTACTAGATGAACTCCCACTAAATTCAACATCCCTCAAGTTGTTTAGTGAACACGATCCAAATTCACCACACCTAATCCGATCTTCACTAGAAGAGATGTGGTTTCAATGGTGCACAACAAAGTGTTGATCATATCATTCATATGACTCATGCTTAACCTTTCGGTTCGTGTGTTCCGAGGCCATGTCTGTACATGCTAGGCTCGTCAAGTCAAACCCAAGTATTTCTGCGTGTGCAAAACTAGCTTGCACCCGTTGTATGTGAACGTAGAGTTTATAGCACCCGATCATCACGAGGTGCTTGAACATGACGAACTTTCGCAACGGTGCATACATGGGGAGAACACAATTTTATCTTGATCTTTAAGTGAGGAATCATCTTATAATTCTACTGTCGCGATCTAAGCATAATAAGATACATAAAAGGATAAACATCATATGCATATAATTTTATGTGACATGGTATAGCCAATATCCGCGCAATGATCTCCATCTTGTGCGCGCCAGTATGATCTCCATCACTCCACCATGATTGCCTCCACCACGAATAGCAACTACAACTATTGCTAACTACTTAGCGATAAAGTAAAGCTATTACATGGCGTATAATAAGTTGACACACAGGTCATACACAATTATAAAGACAACCATATGGCTCCTGCCGGTTGTGTACTCATCGACATGCAAGTCGTGAAATATTACAAAACATGATCATTGCATACAACATACACATCATATCTTGGGCCATACCATATCACAAAACACTCCCTGCAAAAACAAGTTAGACGCCTCTACTTTGTTGTTGTATGTTTTACGTGGCTTATGGGAGTAACAAGCTAAGAACGATTCTTACCTACGGAAAGCCACAACGGTGATATTATGGTTGCCAACATTCGGTGTAAATCCCATGACTACTATAGCGATAGAAACTGGCATCCACCCGCCGCATGTGTGGAACAAGCCACACGTCAAGTGCGGAGCCGGTCTCGCGAACGAGGTCACGTAAAGTTGGCCTGGACCGCTTTGATCTCACTATCCCGCGTCATAAGAAGTACACAACAAGAGGCTTGCAACAGAAAACATCAACGCCCACAACAAGCATGTTGCGTTCTAGTCGTGAAACACATCTACGCATAAACCTGGCTCTGATACCACTAAAGGGTTTCGCAGCATAGTAAATCAAAAAAATTCTACGGATGCGAACGGGAAAGCCAAGATCTAATCTAGGAGATGCAATCAACGAGAGGGATAGATGAGATCTTCATACCCTTGAAGAAATCGCACAGCAGAAACGTTCAACAGAACGTGGGTGATGTAGTCGAACTAGCCTTCTCCTCCTCACGATCTGATTCGATCCAACGCCGCAAGTGGCGACGCCTCCGAGAGATGCACACGTACGGTGCCGCGACGTCTCCTACTTCCTTGGTCCAGAAAGTGGGGTGGAGAGATAGATTGGATCTACAGCACGACGGCGTGGTGCAATGGTGGAGAGTTTCTGCGGCAGGGCTTCGCCTACGCGCAGTCGGGAGAGAGAGAGAGGTAGAGGGCAGCAGGTCGGCGGCTAGGGTTGGAGGAGTGGGGAGGGTGCGCCCCTGCCCACCTTATATAGGGGGCTGGCCGGCCCCCTTTGCCCCTCCTCCAAGCCCTAGGGCGGCGGCCCCAAGGGTTGGAGTGGGGGGCAAGTTTTCCCCCTCCTTCTAGAAGGGTTCCTAGGGTTTCCCCTAGGGTTTTGGCCGGCTGGGCCTATGGGGCCTTGTGCCCCTGGCCCAAAGAGGCCAGACACTCCCTCGTAGTCCCACGTACCCCTCCGACAAGTGGGGCCATGTTGGTCCCACTCCGGAAGGTTCTAGAACCTTCCGGTACAATACCGAATACTCCGAAACAATTCCGAAATCCAAAAACTACTTTCCTTTATATGAATCTTATTCTCCGGACCATTCTGGAGCCTCTCGTGATGTCCTAGATCTCATCCGAGACTCCGAACAAAAACTCATAAACCAATTATCCATTCTATCCTAGCGTCGATGCACGTTAAGTGTGTGACCCTATGGGTTCGAGAATATGCAGACATGATCTTCTATCAATAATCAACAGCGGGATCTGGAAACCCATATTGACTCCACATATTCATCGATGATCATATAGGAAGAGCCACGATGCCAGGATTCAATTAATCCCATATATATATTCCCTTCATCACGCGATATTTTACTTGCCCGAGATTCGATCGTTGGTATCGGCATACCTAGTTCAATCTCGTTCACAGCAAGTACTTTACTCGTTCCGTAATCCGATATCACTTTGTGATTAACTCCTTAACCACGTGCTTGCAAGCGTGTTGATATCGACACGAGTGGGCCCAAGTATATCTCTCCGACTGGAGGGACAAATCCCATCTCGATACATACAACCCAACAAGTACTTTCCGATCACCGAGAGACACCTTTATGATCACCCTCTCATAGGATGACGCTTGATGACCTCAAAGCTTTCTTCCGATACTGTGGAGTTGCATTATCTCATGGTCTAAGGAATACAATATTTGACATAGAAAAAGCTTCGCAAAGATGAACACGATGACACGATCTAATTGCTCTGCTTGATTTGGGTCTGTCCATTATATCATTCTCCTAATGACATGATCTTATTATTAATCGACAACTCATGTCTATGGTTAGGAAACCTTAACCATCATTAATCACTGAGCTAGTCCATAGAGGCGTACTAGGGACACGGTGTTGTTCATAAACCACATAAGTATCAAAGTTTCCGCTTAATACAATTCTAGCATGGAATATAAACTTTATCATGAACAAGAATTATAACAATAACATCTTTATTATTGCCTCTAGGGCATAATTCCAACAGATATTTGAGACACAAATCATAATCTTTGATGAGTTCCAACCATCGTCTTTGCCTGAGATTCAAATATGGCTGGGTAAAGAGATACTTCAGGCTTTGATGATCCGAGTAAAGTTCGCAACGGTTACTGATGAGGTAATGTTGCCATTGCTTAAGAGCATGAACAACAGCAGCGAGTTCAAGATCATGGGTTGGATAATTGTTCTCATGTGGCTTCAATTGCCGAGAAGCATAGGCCACTACATGACCATCTTGCATCAACACACAACCGAGCCCTTGAAGAGAAGCATCACAGTAGATGACGAAATCCTTGCTTGTATCCGGAAGGACAAGCACAAGAGCAGTGGTTAGCTTAGTTTTCAAAGCTTGGAAGCTTTCTTCTGCCTTTTCTGACCATTCAAACTTCTTATCTTTCTTAAGAAGATCAGTCATAGGCTTGGCTATCTTGGAGAAGTTCTCGATGAATCGGCGGTAATATCCAGCCATTCCAAGAAAACTTCAGACTTCCTTGATTAAAGTAGGTGACTTCCATTCCAGAATGGTCTGAACCTTATCCGATATGACAGCAACACCACTTGCAGACACAACATGGCCAAGGAAGATGATCTCTTATAACCAGAACTCACATTTGGAGAATTTAGCATAGAGACGATGTTCACGAAGTTTAGTCAACACCAAACGTAGATGTTCGGCATGCTCTTCTTCGGTCTTGGAGTAGATTAGTATATCATCAATGTATACCATGACGAACTTGTCGAAATATTCCATGAAGATGGAGTTAATGAGCCTCATAAATGTGGCAGGGGCATTGGTTAACCCGAAGGACATCACTGTATACTCGTAAAGACCATAACGAGTTGTGAATGTTGTCTTTGGAATATCCTCCTTTCTGATCTTGATTTGATGATACCCTGATCTTAAGTCCATTTTGGAGAAGACAGTGGCACCACTTAATTGATCAAAAAGGTCATTTATCCGAGGAAGTGGGTACTTATTCTTGATTGTCACCGCGTTGAGTGGACGGTAATCAACCACCAATCTTGGAATATTTGTATCTCGCTTCTTGAAAAAGATGGTAGGGCAACCCCAAGAGGATGTGCTAGGTTGGATGTAGCCTAGGCCTTCCAGCTCTTCCAGTTGCTTCTTCAACTCAACCAACTCATGAGGAGGCATACAGTAAGGTCTTTTGGAGATAGGAGCAGTTCTAGGAACTAGCTCTATGACAAACTCCACACTTCGATCAGGTGGCATGCCATGCAACTCTTCAGGAAAGACATCCGGGAAATTACAGACTACATGGACATCTTGAACCTCGAGAGTAGGTAGGACATCCATGGCATACAACTCCGAGAAAGGTTTAAGGACTGCTGATGGAGACTTTGAACCATCAGTCCAATACTTGACAGTTATGCCAGCAGGAGAGGTCACAGTAACTGTTCTAAGTGCACAGTCAATGACGGCTTAATACTTGGTTAGCCAGTCCATGCCCAGAATGACATCAATGTCACTTGACTTGAGTGCAATGAAATAAGTGGGAAACTTCTGGTAGGCTATGTTAATCTCATTTCCATGACTAACCATAGTGGTGAACCAGCTAGAACCCGAGGAATGGATGGTCAAAGGGGTGTACAGGGGTTCAAAATTTATCCCATGCTCTTGAGCAAACAAATTTGACATGAATGTATGCGATGCTCCAGAATCAAACAAGACTGTTGCTAGAATTGAATTGACACGGAGCGTACCCAGAATGACGCGTGGATCTTCCTTAGATTCCTCAATAGTGACATGGGTCAGACGACCACGTCCAGCACCTTGAGCTTTATCATTCTTATTTGCCGGTTGATCATTGCGACCGTCAGCCCTTTGGGGACACTCCCTTGAGTAGTGACTAGGCTGACCACAGGAGTAGCAGGTAACTCTAGTGTAAGAACCAGCAGGAGGACGATAATTTGTTCCACCAGTATTTGACTGTGGCTGACGAGAAGCATTGCCAGAAGACTTGGGTGCATAAGGAGCACGAGGCACAACACTGTATGGAACAAAGACACGATGCTTCTTGTTACTAGAGGAAGAAGCACGAGAGTTTACTTCTTCACGCTTCTGAGAAACCTCCATATCCTTCCTTCCATGCTCCAAAGTAAGAGCCTGATTGTGCAGTTCCTGGAAAGACTAGAACTTGGAGGGCAGCAACTCATAGCGAAGTTCAGGGTTAAGTCCCATACGGAACAACTCTTGCTTATCTTCATCATTTGTCACATCCATGGTTGCATAACGAGCCAAGCGAGTAAACTCACGCCCATATGTTTCAATATCCCTGCGCCCCTGAGTCAGATCCAGAAACTCCCTCCTTTTGAGATCCATGATGGGCTTAGGGATATAAGAGGAACGGAATGCTGCAACAAACTCTTCCCAAGTAACAACATGTCCCTGAGCTTGTAGATTCAGAAAACCTTCCCACCAAACACCAGCCTCACCTTCCAGTTGATAGGTGGTGAAGTTGACACGGTCATCGGGACGGACACGAAGAGCACTGAACTTGCGCTCTATGGTGTGAAGCCAATCATCAGCTTCAAGGGGCTCCTTGGGGTGGGTGAAGATTGGAGGAAAAGAGCGGATGAAATCTCCAAGTGTGACACAGTCGTCAGGACGACGTTCAGTGTTCTGCGCCACACGCTTCAGAAGGCGTTCATTCCTTAGTCGGTTGGTCTCAATGTTGTTGAGAACCTCAGCCATGGTGGGAGGTGGCGGAAGTTCTTGTTTAGCATTGTCGTTTCCTCGACGGCCATCAGAACCACGAGTACCAGACGACATCCTGAGGAGAAAACAGAAACCATGAGAATGGATTTACCAAAAAGGGTATATCAAATGATGACATGAACCATGTAGAAAGATCATGGTAAGGGTGAACATGTGGATGAAGATTATATCAATGCATTAAGTATTGCAATAGAACAAGCATACAAAATGTATACGCTACCGACTTAGATACGAACCAGAACAATGGAATGTAAGCATGATATGATACCAACAAGTCACAAAAGAATAGAGAGTAGGATTATAGGCATCCTCAGCAAAGTTGAAAAACAATACTTCAGTTGCACGGATTTATCTTGGAAACTCTGAGCCTTGCAACCGAGTACGGAGTACTAGGAAAAACAACCCAAACCCGTATATCCTAGAAGTTTGAAATGATAGACGAGAAGTGAAAACTTTACAAATCAAACGAGATAAGATAACTCAGTAATATAACAACCTTGGATAAGGAGTAAAAAGAGTCCTATTTAGAGTTTTGCAAATAGTTTTTAGATTTCAAATAGTTTTCTCAAACTCTAGACTCAACATCAACCAGCTAGAAGGGTTTCCTACAGGCAGTCCTGCTCTGATACCAAAATCTGTCACGACCTAGGATTAGGGCTAGAAAAATACCAGATCTTCATCTGACATAAGCCTAACCTAATCCAAAGCACGCAGGAAAAGATCGGTAACATTACAGAACATACAAAAGGTGGTATGTTACAAAGACCAAATAGAAACGAGACAAAAGTTACAAATGGAATAATGACCTAGTGCACAGTGGGAGCCAACCGTACGGTCAGGTCGTACAGATCCAAAAAAATGAATAGAAAATAAAACCAAGTACTCAATGTTTAACAAGCTCCGGTATGACGGCTGCGTATGTACCATCCGCTCGTACCAGTGTCAAAAAACTGGCAGTGAACTCAAAAAAATGCAAGGGTCTCAAAAATGTAAACAAAAACAGCAAAACAACAACTAAAATTATAGAAAAGCAAGGTTGGGATTACCTTACTTACCTGGTGATTGTGAAGTTTGCTTTGGGGCCTTTCCTTCCTTCAACTTTTGCTTTATTTTCTTATTTCCTTTGAATATTGTTGGTCGCAAGAAATTTTTAAAACCATTACAAAGAGATAGAAAATTTTCTTTTGGGACGAATAATGACCGGGGATATGCATATTGATGACACTCCTTCTTGTGGTCTCATCTCTTCAATCATCATTGGTATGTCAACTTGTTCCTCTTTCATTTGCAAGATATGCAAGTCAAACTCTTGTAAAAGTGAAGTCCAACTAATCATCATTGGCTTAACATCAGTTATTTCAATAATTTATTTTAAGCTATTACGATCAGTGTGCACTCTAGCTTTAAAGTCAATTATATAAGATCTAAATTTATCACAAGAGAAAACAACGGTGAGGAGTTCCTTATCTACCATTGGATAGTTCTTTTGGGCACCGTTCAAGGTGCAACTAGCATGATGTATGATATTAAGTTTATCACCATCACGCTGACAAAGAATAGCTCCCATGGCTTCATGATTGGCTTCACAAAATTAATAAAAAGGCCTTTTCTAGTTTTGTGGTTTAATAATAAGAGCATTAAGAAGGGCTTGTTTTAATATGGTGAAAGCAGTAAGACATTTTTCATCAAAATTAAAAGTAACATTCTTTGTAAAAGGTTAGTTAGCGATTGATGGCTCCAAAAATCGCCATCTTTCTCCATGTTTAAACATTACTATTTTTCATCAAGAAATTGACAATAATATCTCTTGATTTGCAAATATTGACTAATTATTGCAAAGGTATGTAAAACCTTGCTTTGAATTGTGTTGTGCAGGAAATCACACTTTTAATGTGAAATCAGGAGTCATAAATGAAGATTTTGAGGAAGTCCAGATGACCAAGCAATCCTGGAGCAATCATCTCGGCTGACCCACCTCGCTGAAGACCACAGCCGGGCCAGCATCGCTGAACCCGGCTGGGCCACTTCACCTCGGCTCCTGTTGCAACACCAGCACAAAAGACCTCTTGAGTGGGCCGTTGTCTCCTTTAACTCCAAGTCGGTCCACCTCATCAACGCCACTCCAAGCCGGCGTACACACCTCTAGCCGCTCCTGCTCATTGTGTTGCTTCGCCAGGACGTCACTCCCCTATGTCGGTCTTGGGACGCCCCTTGCTCAGACCGACACATGCTACACCAACCAAGGCTACCTCGACACCTCTACCTTGTCTCCCGAGCAGATAAGATCAAAGACTAGGACAAAGGACCACAAGGAAGACTACAAGGACCAAGGATAAGACAAAGACATGCCATACTCATCCCTAGGGTGTGGCTATAGTACGGAGTACAGTACCGCAAATAAGACAGTAGTGCGCCACTATAGCAGCATGGCTACAGTGCGATAAGACCCTACTAGTCAATTCCAATAATGCAGTGTATAGTGTATGTGGGGCACCACTTGTCCCCTGGTCTCCCCTTTATAAGGAGCACCAGGATCACCTCACATGGGAGCGCCCCCTTGGGGTTCATTCTCCCCCAGCTCACTTACGAGATCCTTCTTCCACTATCTCTCTTAGCACACCGAGAAGGCCTCTTGTAGGCATAGATGAAACAATTCAAGGAGCACCATTGTTGCTCTCATATACAGGTCCATATATATTCAGACATGCAGGAGTAGGGGTGTTACCTTATCACGAGGGCCCTGAACCTGGGTACATCGTGTGTTCTTCCGTGTGCGCTTATGAGCGCACCATCCCTCCCCGGATCCTCCGGTGTTCATCGGCCCAACTTAAGACTAACCCAGGCATCTGTTGTGCATCCACCACGACACTTCCCGAGGTATTTGGTTGCATCAAGTTGATTCATCAGCCCAAGTGTAGTCATAGTGTTCACCGGAAACTAGTAAACAACTTTAGTAAAACAATTAATATAATTAGCAACTAAGAACAAAGACCAAAAGCTCTTAGCTCCCCGGGAACAATGCTAGAAAATAGCTTGATGACTGCAAGTGCACAAATTGATTGTATCTAGTTTCGAAATAAGAGTATCGAACCCGCAGAGAGCTATTTGGTTAAGGTCTTTATGCCCATCGTCACTATATACCAAAGGATAATCGTAAGTTGCCTTTGATCTCAAGTAAAGAGTGATTAATGAGTGTTATGTTTGTGTGAAAGAAAATAATGAACGCAGGTAAACAAAGTAACAAGTGCGTTGGGATTGGTGTTGGAACTCAATAAGGCTTAAATGTTCTCTGGGGTGTAGGATACACCACTAGCATGGGAGAATTACTTATGATTAGGATAACATATATCATTCGTCATGATACGTGTGGGGCGATTTCCATAATAAGATGTTCACCAACAAGTCTCGTGAGCAAGCCACTTCTACGAGTCATGTGATGAGGTCATCTCTAAATAACCACTATGATGCCTACTGATGAGTGCATATTTGCATCATGTTTTATATTATTATTTTGCATTGTAGTGGTAGGATCTTGGTATTTTACAGCGTTCGCACGTACCTTTTATGTTTATTTTCACGACATATGATGGATCCGATGGACACAATTCTTAGACTAGTTATATTGGAGTGCAAAGGAGCCAAAAACAACGTAAATCGCTTATTTGAGAATTATCTATAACACCAGAAGAAAACTCGAAGTGTTTGGAGGACACAGAAGGTTTAACAACCAACTATACAGCAGGACTACTTTTTCCGGCCGTGTAGTTCCCGTCGTATAGTTGGCGCAGCCACCGCCTCCTCAAATAGTTTCACCCCGTGCAACTGGATCAGAGAGACAACATATAGAACACCAAGAAATCTCCAAAAACAACACCTCCGGAAGGTATCTGGAGGGGGAACTTGCCATAGGGATCCATCTTCGCTCTAAGCAGATATGGAAGGCCAAGGCATCGATCTTCATCTTCCTCAACCACTTCATCACCATCACCACCACCACCATCTCCATCCATCCCATCTAGATCTTGTCGTAATTCTATCACTAGTTGTGGATTTATACAAGAACTATTCATCTATAATTATTTCCATTACCATTGCCATGATGCTGTTTGCCTCCATGTCTGAGTAGATCATTAGTTCTTGGGGAGATGGAGAAACCCTAGTATACGATTGAGATGAGATAGAGATTATTATGTTATACATCATTATGTGTATGGGTTAATTGTCTTTATCTTGATGTTGAGAGTTGTGCACCTCTTTAATATTTTCCTCTTACGGGGACTTGATGAAGGGGATTACTTGCTGGTAGACGGAGGGATGGTAGCACTTACTGTGACTATAAATTTGTTGTCATCCTTTACGTACTAACTTAGAGAAGTAAGGAGAACTCATTAAGCCATGTCCATGCCACGGGAGAAATCCCTTAATAGCGGGATAATACGATTGATGTCGTTTATCTGTCTGCTGTGGTTATGAAGGATGATGTGAGCAGTGGTTGTTGTCTATTAGTCCATATATGGAGATCCTCCCACATACATACATGTCATGAAAATATTTTTTATAATAATCTTGATTACTCCGTCTAAATTGCTAGGGGTGTATCCACCACTCCCCGAGAACGTCTTTTTCCCTATTGAAGTTCTAAGCTTTCTTACATACGTGATTACTACTTTCTGCATTAAGTTTTACTTTACTTTATTTAATTTCTCTGCTCAACCAAAAACCAAAAAACAATTCTACTTTTCTTGCATCTTACAATTATTCCTTAAGTACTTCGTTTAGTTTTAGTTAAAAGCATTTTAGTCCTTCGCCTACTGCTCCCTGTGGGATCGATATCTTTATTTTGAAACTAGCTACAAACGATCTGTGCACTTGCTGTCATCACCTACGAGCATATCACTTTTACATACCACCACAATTAAGGGTTTCCCCATGGATATCATTATGAGATTAGTGAATCTCTCTTTATCCCCCTTTGACTGTGTAGGTTATAATACAATGCTTGTAGTCACAAAGTAGCACCGGACATACTCCCATACATGTCCAAAGGGTAGTTCCCACTCTTTAGTTCCTAAGGCAAATGCTATGTGGTCGACTTCACATACCATCTAGATATAGAGATCTAACACAATATCATAGATCAAGTAAATATCAAATACCAAAGTTATAGATCATGCATCTTTATTTAATTTTATAATAATGCTAGGGTTTCTCCATCTCCCCAAGAACAAATGAAACTACTCACACATGGAGGAAATCAACAACATCATCATATTCATATGGATGGATTGAAAGTGCAAAGGTAAAATCACATGCAAACCCATAAGGCCACAATTGTGTTTGGAATTACAACAAGATCTAATGAATGAGAGAGGGGATGATGGTGTTGATGGATATGCAATAGTTGATGATGTAGGGGATGATGTGATGTCCTCCGATGATCTGTGTTGTCGTGGTGGTATCACGGCATATGCCATGGGTAGGCTAAAGTTGGGGCCGATGGACGTGGAGGAATCTGGGGAGGGATGATGCAGTGAAGACCACACTCGTATGAACAAAGAGAAATACAATGTATATTGGATTAAAGCTCTCAAGTGGAGATAACACCTCATTCTCTACATCTAATCTCTTATAATTCGGCCATACTTGTGGCTACAATCATGCTCCTTGAGCTGTTTCCCCTATGCTCCTATCTAATCTCTATGTGAGAATGGAGGAAGAGGAAGAAGGAAAGCTCCTAGTGAGCAGAGAGGGAGAGGCCCTTCGGGCCTCTTCAGAGCATCCCCTGGTGCTCCTTATAAAGGGGAGCCCAGGGGACAAGTCTTGTTCTCTAAGATTGGCATCTAGGTGGCATATTCCTGGCATCTTCTGGAGATGCTCAACATATGCTCTGGAGATGCCAAGCATATTCCTGGAGATTCCAAGCATATTCCCTAGCATCTTCTTAGATGCCATGGCATATTCCATATGCCACGTGCCAGTCTGAGCTGATGACGTCCCAAGACTGGCACGATACCTGTGGTTCTTGTCTTGGCTTGATGTTGAGTCGTCGTAGAGGTCTGAGGATGCATCTGGAGATGAATAAATGACGAACGGGACAATATAATTCGGACCGGGGCGAGGCTACTCGGCCTAGGAATAAACTGATCCGGCCCAGCCTAAAGGCAGAGCCAAAAGGGGCCCAGCCGGATTGTCCTGATTCGGCCCAGCCGACGTCATCCAGCTGGTCGACCTTCGTGGCTGTGGCCGAGTCAGGGGACCCGCCATGGGCCGGCGTTGCTTCTGTCGGCCCGCCTGTGAAGGACAACGAGGGCGTGGTGCTGATTTACCCGTGGTGGGCCGACTTCACCAATGTCGGCCCGCCCGGGGTGATTTGGCTCGTTGGCGCAGAGTCGATGATTGGAGCCGGGCGCGGTTGAAGACCCCATGGTGGGCCGACTGAGGTGAGGCTGGCGTTGGCCCACCCGGGTGCGGAGTGTGGCCGTGAGATGCTAGAAGCCTGGGGTGGGCTGAATCTGGCTTCGGTCGGTCCACCCGGGGGAGAAGACGCCAGGGGCCTCGATGACGTCGGCGGGAGGACGACTCGCGTGGCGCCAGGGGAGATTCGTCGAGGTTCCTTGCTTACCCGGCGGTGGTTTGGCAGCATCTGGCGGGAACGGAGGGAGTTTGGTGGTAGCTCGGACAGTGGGCCGAATTGGGGACTAATTCGGCCCGTTAGTGCTGTTTGGCCTAGGAGAAATAATGTAAACAGGCAGAGATATCTGTAATTCGGCCCAGGTCTTCTTTCTCCCTTTTCTCCTTTATATTTCTTTCTTGATTCCTCTTGTCTTTTGATATATCTTTTTGTACCTCTGTATTCCTTTATAGAAATGCCCAATACTCTCTTGAGGTCTCTCTATACCTTAACTCTGGGGTACCTGGGGTTATATCCCCGACATTAGTCCCCGAGGCCATGTGGGATTTGTAGAATCGCTCATGGGCTTTATATCTAAATATCCCCAGAGTTGTTTTCCGACATACAACTTCTTTGTCATATATTTCTTGGTCGCATAATCCTTTTGGGTAAGTTTGTGACTTCTGGCCTTCTTGGGCACTGCTCATAACCCTTCTGGGCAAGTTTTTGACTTCTGGCCTTCTTGGGCACTGGTCATAACCCCTTTGGGTAAGTTTCTGGACTTCTGGCCTTCATGGGCTCTGGTCATAACCCCTTTGGGTAAGTTTCTGGACTTCTGGCCTTAATGGACACTGGTCATAACCCCTTTGGGTAAGATCGGACTCGCCTTCATGGTCACTGGTCATAACCCTTTTGGGTAAGTTTCTGGACTTCTGGCCTTCATGGGCACTGGTCATAACCCCTTTGGTTAAGTTTCTGGACTTCTGGCCTTCATGGGCACTGGTCATAACCCCTTTGGGTAAGTTACTAGACTCCTGGCCTTCATGGGCACTGGTCATAACCCTTTTGGGTAAGTTACTGGACTCCTGGCCTTCATGGGCACTGGTCATAACCCCTTTGGGTAAGTTTCTGGACTTCTGGCCTTCATGGGCACTGGTCATAACCCCTTTGGGTAAGTTTCTGGACTTCTGGCCTTCATGGGCACTGGTCATAACCCCTTTGGGTAAGTTACTAGACTCCTGGCCTTCATGGGCACTGGTCATAACCCTTTTGGGTAAGTTGTGAGTTCTGGCCTTCTTGGGCACTGCTCTTTTAACCTCTTTGGATAAGATATGAGTTCTTGCCTTTTTTGGCATTGCTCTTTTAACCCTATTGGGTAAGTTGTGAGTTCTTGCCTTCTTTGGCATTGCTCTTTTAACCTCTTTCGGTAAGTTGTGAGTTCTGGCCTTCTTGGGCATTGCTCTTTTAACCTCTTTGGGTAAGATATGAGTTCTTGCCTTCTTTGGCATTGCTCTTTTAACCCTATTGGGTAAGTTGTGAGTTCTTGCCTTCTTTGGCATTGCTCTTTTAACCTCTTTCGGTAAGTTGTGAGTTCTGGCCTTCTTGGGCACTGCTCTTTTAACCTCTTTGGGTAAGATATGAGTTCTTGCCTTTTTTGGCATTGCTCTTTTAACCCTATTGGGTAAGTTATGATCCGAGTCATCTGTTTCCAAATCAGAGTTATTTTACTCAAAATTGACTTAGGTCTTGAGTTGGAGTCCTATGACTTGAATCCGAGGTATACGACTTAAATCCGAGTTATCTCATTCCAAATCCGAGTTACTTTACTCAATTTTGACTTATTTCCCAAATCTGAGTCATCTGACTCAAATCCGAGTTAACTCATCCTAAATCCGAGTTACTTTACTCAATCTTGACTTACTTCTCAAATCCGAGTCATCTGACTCGAATCCGAGTTAACTCATCCTAAATCCGAGTTACTTTACTCAATTTTGACTTACTTCCCAAATCTGAGTCATCTAACTCAAATCCGAGTTAACTCATCCTAAATTCGAGTTACTTTACTCAATCTTGACTTACTTCTCAAATCTGAGTCATCTGACTCAAATCCGAGTTAACTCATCCTAAATCCGAGTTACTTTACTCAATCTTGACTTACTTCTCAAATCGGAGTCCTCTGACTCAAATCCGAGTTAACTCATCCTAAATCCGAGTTACTTTACTCAATCTTGACTTACTTCTCAAATCCAAGTCATCTGACTCAAATCCGAGTTAACTCATCCTAAATCCGAGTTATTCGTTTGCCGTGATATAGCTTGATTTGGCGTGATGACTATAATTTGCCTTTGATATGGATCCGAGATATGGGTCCGAGATTAAGCTTTGGGATATGATAATAGGGCTAACCGCTGAGAGATCTGATTTGAGATGTAGATATGAGATATAGATTGGAGATGTGATGAGCTGGCCAATAGTCATCCGAGATATGGGATAATCTGGCAAGATGGTGAGATATCAATCCGAGTCATAACATAACCTGGCAATCTGGTGAACTAAACAAAGCTTCGGCCTGAATCAGAGATATGATTAGTACGCCGAGTCTGAATACCAATCCGAATTATAATATACCTTGGCAAGCTGAATCAAAAGTTAGTCTGAATCAAAGACAATCTACTGAGCTGAGTTAAAGGTTAATTCAAAGCATAAACAAATTGACTTCAAGTTATATCCGAATCAACAATAAGCTGGCTGGTAAGCTGAGTTAAAGGACAATCCAAAGCATAAATAAACTGACTCAAACTCTATCCGACTCACAAGTAAGTTGACTCAAATTCTACCTGGATCATAAACGAGCTGATTCAACTTCTATCCGAGTTATAAATAAGTCTGCTGGGGAGCTGAGATACAGGGTAATCCAAAGCATAAGTAAACTGACTCAGAATCTAACTGAATCACAAATAAGATGATTCAACTTATGGCCGAGTTATACATAAGCTGACTGGAGTATAGACCTAAATCAACATAATGCTCTCTTAATCTAAAGGTGACTCTACGGATTGGCTGTCTAGTCCCCGGGTTGAGTTATTTTCTCCCTGGGATGAAGGATTGAGTGTAGGTGGCTGAGTTACCTGGCACCTACAGCATACTTGGAGAAGTGTTTGGGTGAGTTTTGCTAGGTCATACCTGCCCTGCTGAGTTATTTGGTACTTACAGTAGGCTTGGAGTAGTGCTTGAGTCCTTCCTGCTGAGTCTTATCAGCTTTGATGAGTTAGACTTGGTGAGCCTCTGCGCTTACCTCTTTGTTCTCTGTTGACTTGGTGAAGCTGAATGAGCCCTATGAGGAAGAAGTTGATGAAGATGTTCCCGTCAGGATGGAAACCCAACCAACGCCACTAGAAGGCCCCACGGTGGGCGCCAAATGCCGTGGTGGTATCACGGCATATGCCATGGGTAGGCTAAAGTTGGGGCCGATGGACGTGGAGGAATCCGGGGAGGGATGATGCAGTGAAGACCACACTCGTATGAACAAAGAGAAATACAATGTATATTGGATTAAAGCTCTCAAGTGGAGATAACACCTCATTCTCTACATCTAATCTCTTATAATTCGGCCATACTTGTGGCTACAATCATGCTCCTTGAGCTGTTTCCCCTATGCTCCTATCTAATCTCTATGTGAGAATGGAGGAAGAGGAAGAAGGAAAGCTCCTAGTGAGCAGAGAGGGGAGGAGCCCTTCGGGGCCTCTCTGTGAACGATCCCCCTGGTGCTCCTTATAAAGGGGAGCCCAGGGGACAAGTCTTGTTCTCTAAGATTGGCATCTAGGTGGCATATTCCTGGAATCTTCTGGAGATGCTCAGCATATGCTCTGGAGATGCCAAGCATATTTCCTGGAGATGCCAAGCATATTCCCTAGCATCTTCTTAGATGACATGGCATATTCCATATGCCACGTGCCAGTCTGAGCTGATGACGTCCCAAGACTGGCACGATACCTGTGGTTCTTGTCTTGGCTTGATGTTGAGTCGTCGTAGAGGTCTGAGGATGCATCTGGAGATGAATAAATGACGAACGGGACAATATAATTCGGACCGGGGCGAGGCTACTCGGCCTGGGAATAAACTGATCCGGCCCAGCCTAAAGGCGGAGCCAAAAGGGGCCCAGCCGGATTGTCCTGATTCGGCCCAGGCCGATCGCAGTCCAGCCGGGTCGACCTCTATGGCCAGGCCGAGTCAGGGGACCCGCCATGGTCCGGCGTTGCTTCTGTCGGCCCGCCTGTGAAGGACAATGAGGGCGTGGTGCTGATTTACCCGTGGTGGGCCGACTTCACCAATGTCGGCCCGCCCGGGGTGATTTGGCTCGTTGGCACAGAGTCGATGATTGGAGCCGGGTGCGGTTGAAGACCCCGTGGTGGGCCGACTGAGGTGAGGCTGGCGTCGGCCCACCCGGGTGCAGAGTGTGGCCGTGAGATGATAGAAGCCTGGGGTGGGCCGAATCTGGCTTCGGTCGGTCCACCCGGGGGAGAAGACGCCAGGGGCCTCGATGACGTCGGCGGGAGGACGACTCGCGTGGCGCCAGGGGAGATTCGTCGAGGTTCCTTGCTTACCCGGCGGTGGTTTGGCAGCATCTGGCAGGAACGGAGGGAGTTTGGTGGTAGCTCGGACAGTGGGCTGAATTGGGGACTAATTCGGCCCGTTAGTGTTGTTTGGCCTAGGAGAAATAATGTAAACAGGCAGAGATATCTGTAATTCGGCCCAGGTCTTCTTTCTCCCTTTTCTCCTTTATATTTCTTTCTTGATTCCTCTTGTCTTTTGATATATCTTTTTGTACCTCTGTATTCCTTTATAGAAATGCCCAATACTCTCTTGAGGTCTCTCTATACCTTAACTCTGGGGTACCTGGGGTTATATCCCCGACATATGTAGCAACAAGGATATGCCCTTATCCATGTTTCTCCTCTATCCCTTCCTGACGTGGTTTTTCGTGGCTGGAGGTGTCTCTAAATGTCGGATCTCAGACCCGTCTTCGCATGGTGAAAGTATTTGACGAGGCAGAAATTCTTGCAGGCAGTATGGGCGGATGATACGGGCGGGCTCCAACCATAATTTAGGTGATTAAACTTTCTATGACCTCTCCTCGCATCCTCACTTCTCGTAGGTGCATGGAAAATCATTTAAATGACATTTTCTATGACAGTCCCAATTGATATATTCACAAAAGACTTAATAATTTGGGATCCTGTTAAAACAAGGGTAAAAGGTACACGCAAGCACCATAAATTACCAAAATCCTAACTCTACTTATGCAAAACATAATATAAATATGTTTCAAAAATGGACTCATCAACCACTTTGTACAAAACCATCTGGTTGATTCATTTAACTTCTTCATCCAACTCTCCATTGAGGAAAGTTGTCTTAACATCCATTTGATGAAAGAGAAGATCTTGTCAAGTAGCCAATGAAAGTAGTACTCGAATGGTGGTCAATTTGGCAACATGTGAGTAAGTATCAAAGAAGTCTTCACCTTCTTTTCAAGTGTAACCCTTGGCCACAAGCCATGCTTTGTACTTCTCAATATCACAATCAGGCCTAAGCTTCTTATTCTTAAACACCCACTTTCATCCTAAAGGTTTGCACCCATAAAGACAGTTAGTGATCTCCCATGTTCCATTAGCTAATATGGAATCCATCTCACTACGGACAACTTTCTTCCAGTAGTCAGCATCAGGAGATGCACATGCTTCTGAAATGGAAGTGGGAGTATCATCCACTAGGCACACAATGAAATCATCACCAAATGACTTTGTAGTCCTCTATATCTTTCTCTTATAGGAATTTCATTATCACCCTCCTTAGGATTTTCAAAGTGCTCAATTGGAATGGTAGGTTCAGAAATTGTAGAAAAATTCTGACAAGATGAACTAGGCATCTCCTGATTCGATGAGCTAGGAATATCTTTAATAGGAAAGATATCCTAAAAAAAAGTCGCAGTTGTCAACTCCATGATTGTACCAACATGCATATCAGGTACCTCGGATTTTACTATCAAAAATCTATAACCAATGCTATGAAAACATAGCCCAGAGGAATACAATCAGCATTTTTTGGTCCAAGCTTGCGCTTCATAGGGATTGGCACATGAACCTTTGCCAAATATACCCAAGTCCGTAAGTAAGAGAGTTTTAAAGTTTTCTTCTCCCATTCTTCAAATGAAGTAATTTATTTGTTCTTTGTGGGAACTTGATTTAGGACAAGTCACATAGTCAATAGTGTCTCCCCCACCATTCACTAAAACACGGAGTTCGGGCACTGGCGCTTATAGACACCGAGGCACGGTCTTAGTCGCCGCGCTCACATTGGCGCGACAAAAAAGCTGCTAGGGGATAACTGTGTCAGGGATTGTGCAACGACGATGGATTTTTTGGCGCGATACAACGTGATTGGCCGACCTAGCGCTTCTGCGGCATCAAAGCGTTTATGCCGCATCCCATGTAGGGAGGCACTGCGTACATGTCGTGGCAGTTGTGAGACGACGGCATAAAGATGCCGCCTGGTCCGGTATTTGTCGGCGGATGCGTTAGTTCATAGCAATATAATTAAACTGATAATTAATCCATTAAGTTTTGTATATTGATCACATATAGGGAACATAGAAAACTCATAATATATAGAAAATCATATCACATGATGGTGATACACATATATAGTTCATATGGAAGTTCGTCACCCTAATCTAGTTCACATACATCTCTAGAAAACTAACTAACTATTTCATAACAACTGACTTAGATTTTATGCACTGTCATGACCAAATAGCCCTCATTTGCTTTAAACTCGAAGGCACAAACATCTCTTTCCTACAACTTCTTCTGAACAACACAATCTTACCAATTTGAAGTCAAGATGACAGTGCCGTCATTTCCATGCTTCACATGAACTTCTTTGATGGTCTCATTTCCACTATGATATTCATGAACGTGAAGAATGAGAAACATGTGGGCAAAAGGGCATGAAAAGTACTACATATGAAGGAATAAAAAATTATGGTTGTGGCAAGTATGAACATCAATAGAAAGAAATAAACAACTACTGGTTGTGGTAAGAAAGCTACCATGTTTCCTTTGGAGATGTAGTTCTTGTTCATGGTGCAAATTTAGTAAGAGATTATTGGCTTGTATCTTCTGACTATCCTCCTTGGGTTTCTCCTTCTTAATCTATTCATGTATACAATATTGCCAAACCTATAGCGAAGGTCGTACTTATCTACAACTCGATCATCTGATCCTAAAATAAACTTATGTTACTTCACACACATACATACATGCATGTTATTGATCTAGTCTCACAACTATACCTCGCATGGTAGAGGGAACGACTGGACAAGAGCTAGGTACGTTGTTTGGGTTGTTCTCCGCATTAGACATTCCTAACCTATAGAGTCCAACAACTCTACCTTATTCTCTTAGAAAAATTATAACAAAAATTCCTAACATACAGATACCATTCAGATCAATGGGAGGTACTAGGGAGGGAGCCGGAGCGGTTCGTGCAGCCATGGTCGAGGGCGCCAAAGACGTTTGAGTGGTCGCGGTCGAGGGCGCCGGGGAGGTGATGGGTGAAACTAAGATCTAGAGGTGGGGAGTGATAGTGGGATCTGAAGCTGGCGATTTCTTTCAGATAAGGTTGAGATCTAAAACTTAGTGGTCTTGGTCGTTCTGGCCCAGTAAACATGATAGGGAGCATACCTATAGAGACTCGATACAACTATCGGCTATTATTCCAAGCGGAAAAATGGCTCCCACCCACCCCTCTCTGGCGACTCCCCCTGCAATCCATGGCGGCTCCCTCTAGGTGATCAAACCATGGCGGCACAAGATCTGGCTTCCCTCCTGGATTTCTCTCCAGGGGAAGCCCTTGCATCCAAGGTCTGTTCATCATTCTCTACTCCAGTTCACCGCCCTACGGTGGACCATGCTTTCCATCTCGTGGTCTCCTTTAGCCGCTCCCATTTTCGCCTTGAGGTAGATCATGTTAACATCGTTCTCAAATCCTGCCTTGGGGGCAATGGATCTACATTTCATGTCACTTATCTGAGAGATCGGGTCTTCAAATTCTCAGTCTACTCCAAAGCTGTTGGTTTCATGGTTTATAACCTCAGATCGTTCTCATGCCCCATGTTTGAATGCTTTTTTCATCTTTGGAGTTTGGGTGGTCCAAATTGGTCATGGGAATATGATATTTGGATCACTGAATCAGAGGTAGAATGGACACTCATTTCTTGTTGTAAGACACCACTCACCGGTGCTAATGCCATCCCGATCACTGGCGGCCGGAGCTATGCTGCCGTTGCACGATCTACGGCTTCAGATCCGCCTGCCTCGGATCACGTGTGGATTTCCCGCCCAACTGGATTTGTTCAAACCCCTTCAGTCATCCCGGATCCGTGTAAGGTCCCCAACCTTTAATAAGGTAGAGATCCCTGTGTTTACAATGCTAGTCCCTGGATCAATAGCTAGCATCCACAGTTAAGATGTAATATCAAGAAACAAAGGTCATAATACAACTTTATAACCAGGAATAAAATAATTTATTACATCTTACATAGCTCATTTGGCTATCTCATTACAATGCAGCAGAATATCACAATAACATGGGGTCCTTCATCTTCAAAGTGCCACAGGCAGGCATGTTG
Organism: Avena insularis; assembly: GCA_023614405.1. Lineage (NCBI taxonomy): Eukaryota > Viridiplantae > Streptophyta > Magnoliopsida > Poales > Poaceae > Avena > Avena insularis. The sequence goes on along the minus strand of CM042685.1, from coordinate 431,171,120 downwards.
GTTGTAGACTTGTAATCCTAGTCATTAAACTTCACTAATATCAAACAAACCTGCAACATAACAAGTTACAGCCACAAGGGTCAACACATTTGAATTGTATTGGCAAGTGATACTATGGTAGTATATTGGAGTCTATCATCTATATACATTTGGCAAAGTGGAGTTGAGGCTTGCATTGCTCAAAATAGATTTTCTTTATCATTTGAAAACACTAAGTTTTTGTTTGACAAAATCTTTCCCAAGGCATCTCCCAATAGAAATTGGTGATCCTTTCAACCCTTGTTCACCCACAAGTTTTTAACTTAGAAATTGGGGTGATGAGATTCTTGATAGCTTCCATGTCTTGATGCTCAAATTGTCCTTTGCCATGGACATGGCTAAGTACTTAGATTTTACACTCTGCAGAGGTGGTGCACTTTCCCCACAAGACTTGGTTTCACCAAGACAAGATATTTCAGAAGCCTTCCCTTAGACCAGAATGGACGTTGCTCCAACCTATCATTCCCTACCACCAACTCTCCATTTGGCTAAGTTATTGCAACCTATATGATCCGTGCAGAGCCCATAATGCCAAGTGGTCGACTTGAAGCTTCTCAACATTTGACATCTCAAATCTCTTTGTTCCTGGTGGCATTCCACAAGTGTGATACACAAGGTTCACCAGTCCCGGCCTTGTGTAACCACTCAACACAAACCATTCCTTCCATTCCACCCAGGTGATTCATTCACTTAGTTGTTTTATTAAACAAAACACAAGTCCTCAGACTTAGAAATTTTTCCATAGCATGAATATATATTCCACCCTTGTTTTCTATTAGCTAAACTAAGCATGATAGTAATAGGAATCTTAACTTAGGAAATTTCTACTAAGGTTTCATCTACTAGGATTTCCCATAGCATGGTTTATACTTAGCAAAAATTCCATGCAAGTCCTACTTAGAAATATCACTAATGCATAGTGAAAATAATGGGACAAAAGTATGAAGCATCACTTGCCTTTTTGGTAGAGAGTATAAGTTCACTCCTTGATCTTTGCAATGTTCACTCACTTCAAATCACTACAATTCAATCAAGCAAACAATATTTCAATCTACCATTCAAGCAATTCATCACATAAAATGATAGAAACAAAACAATGCATGCAAGCATGACAAACTTTGTTTTATTTACAAAAGTGGTTTATAATAGGTTGTAAACATTTGAAAACACCTAATGATCATTTTATAAAGTGGCAAAGTCATTTGCAAAAGATTTCACTTCATAAACCATTTTTAAACTAAGTCATTATTTTATGTGGTGAAGAAATTCTTTTAATAAGGCAACATTCTATAGGTTTCACAAAATATGTTTTCAAACCACAAAACCTTGTGTTTAGGGTCAGAGAGTTTATTTCCAAAACATTCCTCAAAGGTTTTTCTTCCAAATCATTTTTAATAATTAAACCATATCTTTACTTGACTAGAAATGGTTTAAATCCAAAGTTTTATTCTTTTGTTTCACCAAATACATTTTTGAAACCACAATTTGTTTCCTATGGTCAGTAGGTTCAAAACACACCATTTGCCAAAGGTTTTATCCCCAAAATCATTTTAGAACAATTTTTATATTCTAAACATGCATACACAAGTTTCTGCAAAAACAACCAATTTAACAGAAGCTTTTTACTAAACAAAGTGCATGGTTGGATAGGGCTTGTCTTGATGAATCCATTGATATAAAATTTGCAAAATTTGGACGTGTGGTTTGAAAGTTATGCAATTTACAAATTTGGAAAACTAATAGATCAAACTCTGGTTTTTAAACAACACACTGGCCACATGTCTTATTATTATTGGTCGAAAACGTTTCGCGTGGATCAAGCGATGCAGGACGTAGGATCTAAATTGGATCGTGCGGCACAGAGGCACTATTTACCCCTTCGATTAGTTTCTATCCTAGCCGCTGGATCTTAATCGCAGACGGACAAAGACGCTTGCGAGACGAATTGGCGTTGGCGGCGGCAGGTGGCGGCGGCGTGTCTGGTGGCGGCGGTTTGGTGAGTCTAGGAAGCGAGGGAGAAGAAGGGGATGCTAACCAGAATCATAGAGTCGCGGTGATGCTCAAGGTGCTCGCGAGAGTGCAAGGGGCGCACGGGGCCACTGGCAATTCCTCGTCGGAGTCTGTCGCGGCGTCGGGTGCGCTCAGTCGACGTTGGAGGCGAGGCTATGGGGCTCAGGAAAGTAGATGGAGGGTATTGTTAGTTTCGTACGCGAGTGTCAAACAAGTGAGCATCAAAAAGAGGGCGAGGGGGAGTCTGTGCTCACCAGGGAAGCTTTCCGAAGTCGAGGCCGACGGTGGCACTGCTCAGACGTGATCATTGCCGACGCTGGGGTGCAAGCGCAGGCAAGCCAAGGCTACTGGGAGACGCGCAGGGGTCTGGGGAACATGCCTGAGTGGTCAAGGGGGCGAGGGGCGGCGAGGTATGGCCGGAATTGGAGCAGAGGCTCGTCGGAGACGGTGTGGTTCACGCGAGGAATCAAAGCAGCCTGGTGGCTCCGGGGAAACGAGGAATGAGGGGAAACAGATAAGAGACCAGGGCGGTTAATAGGGCACAGTCGAGGCGAGTAATGGTCGCGGCATCAACGCGTATTGAAGCAAATTAAAACCTGCAGAAATGGCCGACGAGAGGGGGCGTGGTCGTCGCGTGGGTGAAGAAGAAGAGAGCTGGCGGTGGGGTCGTCTTGTCAGCGAAAAAGGGGGAGGGGGAGTGGGGTCCATCGGTCAGTGTCCGTGTGGGTCGATTCGCAGGTGAAAAACGGTTCACTCTGAGGGGGTGGAGAGATGGGATGTTTGGGCTAGCTGGGTTGGGCCGACCAGATTCTTTTTTTTGTTCTGCTTTGTTTTTCCTTTTCCCATTTCTTTTATTCTGTTTTGGTTTTGTTTAATCAATTCAAACCTCAAATTGATTTCAAAACTCAACCAAAATTTGTGTAGGTTTAAATACTGATTGGTATTGTAATCTGAAGTCAATTTTGGAATAAAACTTTTATTCCTTTGGTGCCTTTTTAATTATTAAAGTAGGTCCTTGTATTTAATCAAATGAGATTTAATAATGTTTTTAATTTCCATTTGAATTCTAAATCCTTCCAAAACCTTTCAGTAGGTTTTATTTACTTAATAAGGTGTCAAATAATTCATCTTGAATTATTTGGAAAAGTTTTTAATATGATTTATTAATCATTTAAAATTGGATTTGTCTTTATTCCAATAGGATTTGGTTTATGTCATTTTACTTTATTTTGGAAATTCTTTATCCAATATTTTTATTTGGATTTGGATTATATCTTATTCCATTTGCTTATGGTCTTGGCCAAGATTTGATTTGGTCTTTAAATATTCTTTATTTATTATTTCTTTCTTCATCTTATAAAATCCATATCTTTTTATTTAGAGATCCAAACTTGGTGATTCCAATTTGTGAAATCTTGTTTAATATTTGTTTATCCTTTTAAATCCCTTTAGGATCATTTTATCATCATTTGGTATGGGTTTTTGATAAGTGCTTTATTAGCTTTGGAAAATTACTTTTCCTTATCTTATTAAATTCATAGGATTTTATCCATGGTTCCAAATTAAGTGAATCCAAATTCTATGGTCTTATAAAATTTCTATTTGTATTTCTTGATCTTTTGTAAATGTTTGTTGACAAATTTTTATATGGATCAAATCCATAGGCTTGGAGATGCTTGGAAATGATTTTATTCCTTTAGGGTTTTAGGGTTTGGATTTATTTTCCAAGTGTTTAAATTTCCAGATACATTCATTGAGGAATGCATTTCTCTTGATTTGGATTTTTGTTGGATTCAAACTTTTTATCAAAGTTTTTTCAAGATGGGATTTTAAGTTTCCATTTAGAAACAAAAGTTTCTTTTCACCCTGATTTTCAACAAAATTTTTATTTTGTTTATTTATTTTTCACATAACAAGATTTGGAAAATCCTGGGATGTGACAGGCTACCACCCTTAAAATAAATATCGTCCCGAGATTTGGGGAGGCTAGGGTTACAAGTTGGCTCAAAGCATCTAGGGTACTACCACCCTTAAAAAAAATCCAACTAAATTTACATTTTGGCTTGCTTGGGATCTTGTTGAAATCTCTCTGGACAAACATCTGCATAGTGTCCCTTGTTTCCAAACTTGAAACATGTGACAAGGCTGAGATCCTTCATAGGCTTGTTTATCTTGTGCTTCATATTTTCTGGACAGTTGCTTGCATAATGTCCTTGGTTACCACAATTGTAACATGTGATAAGATTGAGTTCATCACGTATCTTCTGTGGACAAGTTGCTACATAATGGCCTAGCTCTTTGCAGTTGTTGCACCACACTTGGCTAATCTCCTTATACTTCTTCTTCTCTGGACATTCACTGGCATAGTGTCCCATTTCTTTGCAATGACCACATTGCACATGGCTTTTGTCCTTCTTTTTCTTGGGTTTCTCCAAAGCTAGGAGTGCTTCTAGTTCATGTTCTTCATATGTTATCTCAAAGGTAGGAACAGTTCCTGGTCTCCTTGACCTTCTATTATTCCTTGGATAATACATATGTCTCCTCTTTGGTCCTTTAAATTGAGTCATATTGCATGGAGGTGCAAGCTGAGATTTTCCTTTGTCTTCATCCTTCTTGGTAGACTTGGCTCTCTCATGGTAGACTGCAATCAGTTGTTGCACTCCACCTTGTTTCCTTTGTTGAACTATGGAATAGATGGGGCATTGGATAGGGACATGATTATTTCCTTCACATAAGTAATAAGTAGCTTGAGATGTGGGGCATTGGTCAATTGGATGTTTCTCTTCACAATTGGGGCATTGATCTTCATGCTCCTTGGAAGTGTGATCCTTGTCTCCACAGATATTGCAAGCTTGGGTTCCTTCTAGAATAACATCTTTGTCATCCTTGTTGTCACAAGCTCCTTGGGAAGAGTTGTCTCCCATGTTGATCATTTGATCTGTCACCTTATGCAATAATTGGGTTTGGGTTTCCAAAAACCTTTGCATGGTTGGATCTACCTCACTGGTGTTGGCTATAAATTGAGCTGTCACTTGGTTCAACTGGGTTTGGGTTACTATGATTTCTCTCATGTTGTCCTCTTGGTTGTTGTTGTTGTCACCATACTTGATGTTGGAGTTTCTTGGAGAAGTCATCTGTTTGGGTTGGATTGGGATTAGAATAGGCAAAATATTTTCTAAGGAAATAATTCTAATCACACACATCACAATTCACACAAGCAATGTGCAAGCAATCTCAAACAAACATTCCACTCAAACAAAAAGTTTCAAGCATATTTTTAGGCAACCAAAAATATTTTTTTTACACCACATAAGTTGGTGGGTTTGACTTAGACTAAATATGGTGGTCCATCTATATGGTTCACTTGAAATCATTCCTTCCTTCTTAGTTGATTCTTTATGAACAAGATCTTTGTATCCTTGGATGATTTCTTGAATCTTGGTCACAAACTTCAAAGAGATGATGGTTCCTTCTAAGTTGTGTTTCCTTAGTCTTCAAGTCTTGAGAAACATTTCTTGTCTCAATTGTAGTCCTTAGTGATATCCAAGGTTGAAGTCCTTGGTGAAAATGTTGAAGATGTTGAAGTCATTAGAGTTGAAGATGTTGAAGTCATTAGAGTTGAAGATGTTGAAGTCATTAGAGTTGATGAAGTCCTTTGCACATGGTGAAGTCTTTGGCCATGGGGTAGGCTTTGTCCATCAAGTTTGAAATAGAAGAGATGTAGAATCAAAACCAAAATGGTTGAGGAAAGAGTTTACAAGATTGTTTGTAAATAAGTTTTGGAACAAATACAACTCCTATTTTTCTAAGGGGTTTTGTCCAATCCTAGGTTTACAAATCCTACAGGCAACACAATGCTCTGATACCATCTGTAAGGTCCCCAACCTTTAATAAGGTGGAGATCCCTGTGTTTACAATGCTAGTCCCTGGATCAATATCTAGCATCCACAGTTAAGATGTAATATCAAGAAACAAAGGTCATAATACAACTTTATAACCAGGAATAAAATAATTTATTACATCTTACATAGCTCATTTGGCTATCTCATTACAATGCAGCAGAATATCACAATAGCATAGGGTCCTTCATCTTCAAAGTGCCATAGGCAGGCATGTTGGTTGTAGACTTGTAATCCTAGTCATTAAACTTCACTAATATCAAACAAACCTGCAACATAACAAGTTACAGCCACAAGGGTCAGCACATTTGAATTGTATTGGCAAGTGGTACTATGGTAGTACATTGGAGTCTATCATCTATATACATTTGGCAAAGTGGAGTTGAGGCTTGCATTGCTCAAAATATATTTTCCTTATCATTTGAAAACACTAAGTTTTTGTTTGACATAATCTTTCCCAAGGCATCTCCCAATAGAAATTGGTGATCCTTTCAACCCTTGTTCACCCACAAGTTTTTAACTTAGAAATTGGGGTGATGAGATTCTTGATAGCTTCCATGTCTTGATGCTCAAATTGTCCTTTGCCATGGACATGGCTAAGTACTTAGATTTTACACTCTGCAGAGGTGGTGCACTTTCCCCACAAGACTTGGTTTCACCAAGACAAGATATTTCAGAAGCCTTCCCTTAGACCAGAATGGACGCGTTCCAACCTATCATTCCCCTACCACCAACTCTCCATTTGGCTAAGTTATTGCAACCTATATGATCCAGGCAGAGCCCATAATGCCAAGTGGCTGCACTTGAAGCTTCTCAACATTTGACATCTCAAATCTCTTTGTTCCTGGGTGGCATTCCACAAGTGTGATACACAAGGTTCACCAGTCCCCTGGCCTTGTGTAACCACTCAACACAAACCATTCCTTCCATTCCACCCAGGTGATTCATTCACTTAGTTGTTTTATTAAACAAAACACAAGTCCTCAGACTTAGAAATTTTTCCATAGCATGAATATATATTCCACCCTTGTTTTCTATTAGCTAAACTAAGCATGATAGTAATAGGAATCTTAACTTAGGAAATTTCTAATAAGGTTTCATCTACTAGGATTTCCCATAGCATGGTTTATACTTAGCAAAAATTCCATGCAAGTCCTACTTAGAAATATCACTAATGCATAGTGAAAATAATGGGACAAAAGTATGAAGCATCACTTGCCTTTTTGGTAGAGAGTATAAGTTCACTCCTTGATCTTTGCAATGTTCACTCACTTCAAATCACTACAATTCAATCAAGCAAACAATATTTCAATCTACCATTCAAGCAATTCATCACATAAAATGATAGAAACAAAACAATGCATGCAAGCATGACAAACTTTGTTTTATTTACAAAAGTGGTTTATAATAGGTTGTAAACATTTGAAAACACCTAATGATCATTTTATAAAGTGGCAAAGTCATTTGCAAAAGATTTCACTTCATAAACCATTTTTAAACTAAGTCATTATTTTATGTGGTGAAGAAATTCTTTTAATAAGGCAACATTCTATAGGTTTCACAAAATATGTTTTCAAACCACAAAACCTTGTGTTTAGGGTCAGAGAGTTTATTTCCAAAACATTCCTCAAAGGTTTTTCTTCCAAAATCATTTTTAATAATTAAACCATATCTTTACTTGACTAGAAATGGTTTAAATCCAAAGTTTTATTCTTTTGTTTCACCAAATACATTTTTGAAACCACAATTTGTTTCCTATGGTCAGTAGGTTCAAAACACACCATTTGCCAAAGGTTTTATCCCCAAAATCATTTTAGAACAATTTTTATATCGTAAACATGCATACACAAGTTTCTGCAAAAACAACCAATTTAACAGAAGATTTTTACTAAACAAAGTGCATGGTTGGATAGGGCTTGTCTTGCTGAATCCATTGATATAAAATTTGCAAAATTTGGACGTGTGGTTTGAAAGTTATGCAATTTACAAATTTGGAAAACTAATAGATCAAATTCTGGTTTTTAAACAACACACTGGCCACATGTCTTATTATTATTGGTCGAAAACGTTTCGCGTGGATCAAGCGATGCAGGACGTAGGATCTAAAGTGGATCGTGCGGCACAGAGGCACTATTTACCCCTTCGATTAGATTCTATCCTAGCCGTTGGATCTTAATCGCACGGCGCACAACACGCTTGCCAGAGACGGGTGGCGTTGGCGGCGGCAGGTGGCGGCGGCGTGTCTGGTGGCGGCGGTTTGGTGAGTCTAGGAAGTGAGGGAGAAGAAGGGGATGCTAACCAGAATCGTAGAGTCGCGGTGATGCTCAAGGTGCTCGCGAGAGTCCAAGGGGCGCACGGGGCCACTAGCAATTCCTCGTCGGAGTCTGTCGCGGCGTCGGGTGCGCTCAGTCGACGTTGGAGGCGAGGCTATGGGGCTCAGGAAAGTAGATGGAGGGTATTGTTAGTTTCGTACGCGAGTGTCAAACAAGTGAGCATCAAAAAGAGGGCGAGGGGGAGTCTGTGCTCACCAGGGAAGCTTTCCGAAGTCGAGGCCGACGGTGGCACTGCTCAGACGTGATCATTGCCGACGCTGGGGTGCAAGCGCAGGCAAGCCAAGGCTACTGGGAGACGCGCAGGGGTCTGGGGAACATGCCTGAGTGGTCAAGGGGGCGAGGGGCGGCGAGGTATGGCCGGAATTGGAGCAGAGGCTCGTCGGAGACGGTGTGGTTCACGCGAGGAATCAAAGCAGCCTAGTGGCTCCGGGGAAACGAGGAATGAGGGGAAACAGAGAAGAGACCAGGGAGGTTAATAGGGCACAGTCGAGGCGAGTAATGGTCGTGGCATCAACGCGTATTGAAGCCAATTAAAACCTGCAGAAACGGCCGGCGAGAGGGGGCGTGGTCGTCGCGTGGGTGAAGAAGAAGAGAGCTGGCGGTGGGGTCGTCTTGTCAGCGAAAGAGGGGGAGGGGGAGTGGGGTCCATCGGTCAGCGTCTGCGTGGGTCGATTCGCTTGTGAAAAACGGTTCACTCTGAGGGGGTGGAGAGATGGGCTGTTTAGGCTAGCTGGGTTGGGCCGACCAGATTATTTTTTTTGTTCTGCTTTGTTTTTCTTTTTCCCATTTCTTTTATTCTGTTATGGTTTTGTTTAATCAATTCAAACCTCAAATTGATTTCAAAACTCAACCAAAATTTGTGTAGGTTTAAATACTGATTGGTATTGTAATCTGAAGTTAATTTTGGAATAAAACTTTTATTCCTTTGGTGCCTTTTTAATTATTAAAGTAGGTCCTTGTATCTAATCAAATGAGATTTAATAATATTTTTAATTTCCATTTGAATTATAAATCCTTCCAAAACCTTTCAGTAGGTTTTATTTACTTAATAAGGTGTCAAACAATTCATCTTGAATTATTTGGAAAAGTTTTTAATATGATTTATTAATCATTTAAAATTGGATTTGTCTTTATTCCATTAGGATTTGGTTTCTGTCATTTTATTTTATTTTGGAAATTATTTATCCAATATTTTTATTTGGATTTGGATTATATCTTATTCCATTTGCTTATGGTCTTGGCCAAGATTTGATTTGGTCTTTAAATATTCTTTATTTATTATTTCTTTCTTCATCTTATAAAATCCATATCTTTTTATTTAGAGATCCAAACTTGGTGATTCCAATTTGTGAAATCTTGTTTAATATTTGTTTATCCTTTTAAATCCCTTTAGGATCATTTGCTCATCATTTGGTATGGGTTTTTGATAAGTGCTTTATTAGCTTTGGAAAATTACTTTTCCTTATCTTATTAAATTCATAGGATTTTATCCATGGTTCCAAATTAAGTGAATCCAAATTCTATGGTCTTATAAAATTTCTATTTGTCTTTCTTGATCTTTTGTAAATGTTTGTTGACAAATTTTTATATGGATCAAATCCATAGGCTTGGAGATACTTGGAAATGATTTTATTCCTTTAGGGTTTTAGGGTCTGGATTTATTTTCCAAGTGTTTAAATTTCCAGATACATTCATTGAGGAATGCATTTCTCTTGATTTTGATTTTTGTTGGATTCAAACTTTTTATCAAAGTTTGTTCAAGATGGGATTTTAAGTTTCCATTTAGAAACAAAAGTTTCTTTTCACCCTGATTTTCAACAAAAAATTTATTTTGTTTATTTATTTTTCACATAACAAGATTTGGAAAATCTTGGATGTGACAATCCGCTTTTTCTCCTGGGCCCTGTTCCCCCAACTAGCCCAGCCAGCCAGCCTGCCAGCCATTCACCGCACCGCCCTCTCAGCCATCCACCCGGCCCAACTTCTATTCCACCTCCCATCCGCTCGCCTTGTCCCCCACCAAACACTGCTTCCGACCTCCCACACAACCCACCATAGCCTAGCCCATCAAACCAGACTGGCCCATCTTGCACCAAATGTCTCGGCCACGGCCACCTTCGCCCTAACTGTCTTTCCAATTTTCTCTATCGTGGTTGTTTCAGATATGGACACATCCACAAACATTGCCTCGATAAACGAAACAAGACAATGATCTATCGCATTAAACGCATTATACCTGGTCATAACGCCCCTATCCCACCCTTGGCCGTTCCATCTTGTTCCCCTGCATCACCTCCCTCGGCTGACATGCCCGAGGTGAGTTCTACCACCCCAGCCGCCACCCCTCCTCCATCCCCCTGCCATGGCTAACTACCCGTCCGATCCTGCTCCCCACCTGCCACCTGGATGTGAGATCATCCCTTTGTCACCCCATCGACGTCATAGGGGCTTCCACTGCTTCAGCGGTCCTTCTCTGCTCAATGCCGACGACTAGTCCGTCGTGCAACTTCAACCTCCTACTGATCCTTACCAGTTCATCGCCGACGCAACATTGATCAGGGGCTTCCTTGATGGACAAGGCCATCACATGCGTCAAATCACACGATCTGGTATGGGTGCAGCTCTAGTTCAGTTTTCTGATACTATTCATCGTGACACTGTTGTAGATCGTAGCCCTTTCCTAGTTGGTGATAGTATTCTCAGGGTTGTGCCCCAAAACAGAGGAATCAATCATAGGAACTGTACCTTTACCCATGATGTTTGGCTTATGATGATGAATTTTCCCCAAGAGGCATGGCATGTTGAAAAAATTAGGGAATCTGTTAGTGAATTTGGCAGATTTCTTATTTGGAATATAGATGGGTCAAACAGAGCTAGAATTCTTGTGAAAGTCAGAGTTCTTGATCCTTTGGAAATTCCTATCAGTCTAGTTTTCTGTGAGAATACAAGTGATGAGGGCAATGGGCATTCATGGACTGTCGTCAATTATATGCTCCAATGCAAGATGATTGGTGGTCTAGGAGGTGATGAGGACCGTCTGCCACCTGATGGAGGCAATCCACACCCTCTACCAAACCTCCCCTTTGGTGGTATCTGGGTAGATGATATGGGAAACAATAATTTCCCACCTGATGTTGCAGCTGAGATTAATGTTGCACCAAACAATGCTGTCGCTGGACATGCTGCACCTGCTACGGCTGATGATGTCCCTATGATCCAGACACCTCCACTAAGCCCAGATCATGCCCAACCCAACTATGATAACATGCAACCTGCCATTCATGCTATGGAGGCATTTGATGCCATTCACTAGGTGCTACAAGATGCTATCAAGGATATGCCACAGATTATCAATCACATTGATACTGAACATGTCTCTAGTATTAGATTCTAGCTATTTGATGTTGTTGATGAGGAAGCTGCTGAGAAGAAGGGCTTCTTCACTATCTACTCTGTCACTGAACCTGTCAAGCCAAATCACTGTTGTACGATCACTGGACTTACTAATGATACAAATGACGATGCAAATGATTATGATTCCACATATGACAGCATTGAAGGATCCATCAATGCCTCTGCCTCTGATGGTATGTATGAGCAAGACAGCAACTTGGAGAACATGCAAGAAATAATCTCACCTGCTATCAGGAGAAAAAATACTGTTATCAGAGATGTCAATGATGTGAGGCGCAGCAAGCGTATTGCTGACATTACTGTAGGTTTCAAATACAAGGAAGCTGCTGACAGAGCCGTTGCTAAGGATACTGAGGTGTAGGGTTCGCAGCATAGAAAACAAAAATTTTCCTACGATGGGAACTATGTACCAAGATCTATCTACTAGATACAAACAACGGGCGGATGTATATCCGTAGAGAACATACCTTTGAAGACCGACAAAGCTTAACGAGTTCAACCCGTGGTTGATGTAGACGATCCCTTGTCGATCTCAAGATCGAGAGGAAGTCCTAGCGCCACAAAGCAAAGCAAGATCCGCGTTTCGCACACACGTACAAGACACCGGGCAACCTCCGCCTCCTCGCTCCAGCGATGCAGCGGAAGCACAACCCTTGCTTGCCGAATAGCCACCGGGAACATGTATCTCGCTAGTCCGAGACCATGGGGGATAAATTCTAGAGGGGGAGAGAGATCCTTCATGAGGAGTTGTGAGAGACAAGTGAGGAGGGGGGCTCCTTTTATAGGAGGAGGGGGGCACCCAAGGGGGTGGCCGCCGGCCATGGGGCTGCCCCCTCCCCTCCTTCATTCATGTGGGTGGACACTCCACTCACAAAATTGCCCTTCAATTTTCTCCACTCAAAAGTCCACTCAAATTCCCATTAAATTTCCACCAAATTTAATGCAAACTCTCATTAAATAAAACTCTTTTATTTTATTCAGAATTTTGTCAATTACTTTAATGACAAACATTCACAAATAACCCCTTGCTAGAATTCCATTTCACATGCATAACCACTTTATGCAATTTCACCCGAAAACCTGTTTCGGTATCTAGTGAAATAAATTCCTGCGCTTGTTTATTCTTTCGGCATGAAACATTTGCTCCAACTGGATGCCAGTGTCCCTTAAGTGTGTCACCCTACGGTTCGCGAATAATGCGGACATGATCGAGACCCTTCTCCGATCAATAATCGTGCGGAACTCGGAGATCCATACCGACTCACACATTCAACGATGACTTTTCCTGTGATCGTCGGAACCTTTTACGCTTGTATCTTAATCCCTTTGTTTCACGATATATTACATGTCCGAGATTCGATCATCGGTATCTCCATACCTAGTTTGATCTCATTACTGACATGCACTCTTTTCTCGTTCCCGTGATATAACATTCTAGTGATCAAATCACTTGCTTGCAAGCTAACCAATGTGATATCACCGAGAGGGCCCAGGGCATATCTATCCGTCATCGGGATGAACAAATTCCACTCTTGATCCATGATTCTCAACATAACACTTTAGTAGCTTTGAAGCCATCTTTATAATCACCCAGTTACGGAGTGACGTTTGATGTCAACAAGAAAATCTTCCGGTGTTAGTGATTGGCATAGGATTAGGACTACTTCGTAGTTTGTTTATAGCAATATAAACTCAATGACTTTGATCGTAATGCTATACTTTGGATGAATGTTCATCACACCATTACACTAATGTTGTGATCTCGTTATTAACAACATCCAATGTCTATGATCAGGAAACCTTGATCATCTTGTTAATCAACGAACTAGTTTATGAGAGAGGCATAACTAGGAACTTTCTGTTTGTTTATTAAACACACATGTATTAACGTTTCCGTATTAATACAATTATAGCATGCAAAATAAACATCTATCATATACTTGGAATACACATAATAAACATTTTATTATTGCCTCTCAGGGCATATTCCCTTCAGTCTCCCACTTCCACTAGAGACAATAATCTAGTTACATAGTGATGTATCTAACACCCATGGAGTTCTGGTGTAGATCATGTTTTGCTCTAGGGAGAGTTTTAGTCAACGGATCTGCTACATTGAGATCCGTATGTACTTTACAAATCTTTATATCTCCATCCTTGACATGCTCGCGGATGGAGTGAAACCGGCGCTTAATATGCTTGGAATGCTTGTGAGACCTTGGCTCTTTGGCATTGGCAATGGCACCATTGTTGTAACAATAGATCACCATTGGGTCCAACGCATTTGCAACCACACCTAGTTCGGATATGAACTCCTTCATCCAAACTAATTCCTGAGCCGCTTCTGAAGCAGCAACATATTCGGCCTCCGTTGTTGATCCCGCCACCGCAGGTTGTTTAGAGCTCCTCCAACTAACCGCTCCGCCATTCATGAGAAATACGTATCCGGATTGAGACTTAGAGTCATACGGATCGGTGTCAAAGCTAGCGTCGACATAACACTTAGCGACAAGCTCTTCTTCACCTCTGTATACAAGAAACATATCCTTAGTTCTTCGCAAGTACTTCAGGATATTCTTGACCGCTTTCCAGTGTTCTGAACCTGGATCCGATTGGTACCTACTAGTCAAACTAATAGCATGTGCCACATCCGGTCTTGTACATAGCATGGCATACATTATAGAGCCTATGGCTGAAGCATAGGGGACCTTGTCCATTATTTCTCTTTCTTCCGCCGAAGCCGGACTTTGAGTCTTACTCAATGTCATGCCTTGTGTCATAGGTAATGTCACATCCCAAGATTTTCCAAATCTTGTTATGTGAAAAATAAATAAATAAAATAAAACTTTGTTGATTTTCAGGGTGAGAAGAAACTTTTTGAATCCATTTGGAAACTTTCAAAACCTATTTTGATCAAATAAAATCCTAAAGGGATTTAAAAAGATAAACATTTAATAAAGGAAAATAAAAATATTTGGAATTACTATTTTGTTCCTTTTAATAAAAAGGTTTGGTTTTCAAATGAAAAGGATAGAATTATAAATAAAGATTATTTTATAAGCCAAATTAAAACTTGGCCAAACCTTTTGAAATAAAATATTTGATAAAAATAGTAAAGGATTATTCAAATAAAATAATAAGGATTTAATATCCAAGTTTATTAAAAATAAAGGTTTTACTATTTTAATTAAAACATCAAAACTTGTTAAAAATTATTTTAAACAAGTTTTATAAGTATTTTATATTCTCAAATAAAACCTACTGAAATGATTTTGGTACTATATTTAGTTTTCAAATGGAGATTTTATTAAATAAATCAAAACCTATTTGAATTATTGACTAAGGTCTATTTTAATTAATTATTAAATAGATCCTAAAAGGAAATTATTATTTTATTTTATTTTGGGCTTTGGTTTGTGTTGATTGAATAGAACCAAAACTCAATACAAAGTTTGGTGGAAGTTGTTTTGAATTGATTGTTTGATTTGTTTGTTTGAAATTCAATCAGGAAATTCAAGAAAAGATTCAGAACAAAAAAATATGCAAAGGACCCAGCCCAACAAGACCCAGTCCAGCCCACCCGGCATACCCCCACGCGCGAAACGATTTCACCCACACCCGCACCCACAGAACCAATGACAGGTGGACCCCAACCCCCTCTCTCACTCCACTGACGAAACGGCCCCACACCCGAGCCTTCTTCCTCACCCGCCGCGACTTCTTCTTCCCCCAAACAACGTCGCTGTTTCTGGCCGTTGAAGCCGGTGTAAATTCGTGTTATTGCCTCCATTAATCCCTCACTCGACCACGCCCATTTAAACGCCAGCGTCTCCCTTCCATTTTCCCTCCGTCTCCTTCCCCAAGTGCGCCCCCAGGCTGCCGAATTTCGCCAGACACCGCCCACGGTCCGACGATGCTCCGGCGAGGATTCCGGCAGCACCACGCCACCCCGTACCTCCTCGAGGACGTAGCTGTGATCCCCATCTCCTGGCGGACCTTTCCGCATCGCCAGCTCGCTCGCATCCACGCCTCGGCAATGACGACTCAAGCGCCGGTACCCTGTGTAGTTTCTTCGCCCCTTTTCCTCTCGTTGATGCTCTCGCACGCTCCTCTCTCGCGCGCATCTAACACTGCTCTCCGTTTGCCTTAGCGTGCTCAGTAAGTTCATCTTCGACAGCACCAGAGCACGCCCGTCACCAGAACGAACTCCGGCGAAAGATTAAGGACAACCCCGAGCGCCCCTCGACCCAAGAAGACCACGTTGAGCTTCCCTACGACGTTGCGAACCCGGTGAGCATATCCGTTCCCTCCCTAGCTCAGAGCGCCGGGCGCCGCCGTCTGCCGCGCTCCCGCCAAGAGCCAGCGCCGCCCATCTATGGTCGGCACGTAGCATACCTGAGGATGAAAATCAAGCCACGATAGAACAGGATCGAAGGGGCATCGAACGATCTATGCCGTGCGATCAAGTTGGATCCTGCGGTCTATGTCTGTCGATCCGAACGAAACATTTTTGACCAATAGGATTGCACCACGTGGCCTGTAGTTGAATTAAAAGACAGAAAACTTTCTATTAGATGTCCATTTTGTAAATTCCATAACTTTAGTTCCACACGTCCAAATTTTACAAACTTTATATCAATGGAATCAGCAAGACAAGACCTAGCCAACCATGCCATTTGTTTAGTAAAAAGGTTCTGGAAAAATGTTTGTTTTTGCAGAAACATTTGTATGCTTGTTTAGGTTAAAAAAATTATTCAAAAATGATTTTGGGGGTAAAATCTTTTTCAAATGGTGTGATTTGAACCTACTGACCATAGGAAACACTTTGTGGTTTCAAAAATGTATTTGGTGAAACAAAAGAATGATTCTTTGATTTAAAACCAATTCTAGTCAAATAAAATATGGTTTATTTATAAAAAATGTTTTTGAAGGAAAAACCTTTGGGAAATGTTTTGTTTTAAACTCTCTGACCCTAAACACAAAGTTTTGTGGTTTGAAAACATATTTTGTGAACCCTATAGATTAATGCCTTAGTAAAAACATTTTTACACCACATAAAATGATACTCCCTCCGTCCACAAATGTAAGTCGCGGAAGCGGTTTCCGACAACTCCCGAAAATACAGTAAAGTACCAGATTACCCCTAAGAAATTAGTTTGAAATTCAAATTACATCGGGATCCTGACCCGCACCTCCATCGCCGATCGCGAAATCATCTTCCTCGCTACCCCAACTAGCTTGCCCGCGCTGGCCCAGCCAAATCGATCTCCCCTGCGGCGCAGATCGATCTCCTCCCGTCCTAGCCCTCCCAGCAGAATCGATCTCCTCCTGTCCTAGCCCTCCCAAGAGAATCGACCAGCATCGATCAACAACAACGCGCAGCTCGCCGAGCGACCGGCCCCAAGGAATAAGACACTTGTCCGGCGCACCGGCCGGCTCCCGGCGAAGAACGAAGACCTCCTTGCCGGCGGTTGGCCCTAGCAGCAGTGCAGACCTTGCCAGCGGACGGCCCCAGAAGCGGCAGCAGCGCACACCTTGCCAGCCGAGAAGAAGCAGCAACGTACACCTCGCCAGTGGCCAGCCAAGCAGCAGCGTCTTCAGCCCAATGGCACTGCTGCCAGTGCTGCCTCGCCGAGAGCAACTCCAGGCACTGGCACCTCTAGGCACTCGCTTACCTTCGCCGCCTTCTCATTGCCGGCTCCTTCTCCTCGTCTCCCCAACAAGCTAATCTTCGTCAGCCATGGTTCTTCCTGATCTCAATTGTAGTCCACCTGAAGAAGTAAACATGTCCGAAGAACAAGATCAAAATACAGGTCTGTTTTCTTTACCAAATTAGAGTAATAAGATGTGTCTATTTTTCAGGAGAGACAACTAACTTGTCCTAAATGAACTGTAGTCCCCTACATTTGAACAATGCAATTGAAATCTAATTTTTCATATCCTAAAAGTCTGAAATCAGAAGTATGATGTGCATCTATACTTGGGTTCTGAATATTCTGAACAGCCATCTTGACACCTAGAGGACACTCGACTGGTGTATATAATGCAATTACACAAACCACGAATACTCTTGCACGATTAGACGCAGGAAGACATCCACAAAATCTTTATCGCCAGAAAATATTGGACCTCTTTGCATTCTGTAAAGAAAAGGTCTCAAGTTGAGCTGTAGGTATTCAATACAACAAATAATACCAGACTGTACATATTTATAAGAGATTTGGCCTCTCGGATAACAATTTATAAGAGATATCATCTACATATTTAGTCCCCTAAACATTTTGCACAATCTGTAAGTATAGTACTACTCATGCAAAACTGAACTTACTGGGATACCCGTAATTGATGTTATGTTAGGGCCAAGTTAGATATCTACTAAACAATAGCACACATACATCGAGATGGTATAAAAAATATTAAGTTCAGGTTCATCCTTTTCCAAAGCCTTTTCCTATGTAATTAGACAAAAAAAGAAGAAGGAAGAAATACATCTAAAATTTTAGGGTGTGTCTAGAGAAAATAATGTTTGCTCTTTTATTAGTAGTAGAGATTTCTAGCAAGTAAATTTGCAACTAAATTTTGTTGTTGTATTTCTACTGTAGGTGTTCAGCAATTGTCGAGGCAAAGGAATTGGCTCACTGATGCGCAAAGATATGCAGTTTACATGTCCTTAGAAACCCTCCATAAGAGTAGAGGAGGAAGATTCAAAAGAAATGATAAGAAGGATGTTGCTGCAATATTTGAAGCTCAAGTTCGAGTTATTCAAAGAATATGGGATATAGCGATGAAACAAAAATCGCTTGGCTAGGAAGTGGATGTGTCCAATAAAAGAAAAGGAAGATGTGGTAGGAAACCTATGGATGACATCCTATCCTTTGTCCCAACAGTTTCCTTAAATCAGAGGTCAACTATGCGGTCACTTGCTATGGCACTGGGTATAAGCAAATCTACACTCTACAAGAAATTCAAGATGGGGAAGTTAATAAGAAACTCAAACACCTTGAAGCCAGCATTGACAGATAAGAATAAAAGAGACAGGTTAGATTTCTGCGTCTCCATGCTAGATGAGACAACATTAGGGGATGCAGGGCCTAGTTTTACTAGTATGGAGAACATTGTACATATAGATGAGAAATGGTTCTACATGACAAAAAATAAAAGGAACTACTACCTGCTACCTGAAGAAGAAGACCCTGAAAGAACCGTGCAGAACAAAAATTGTATTGGAAAGGTGATGTTTCTAGCAGCCGTAGCAAGGCCAAGATACGACGAAGATGGGAATGTCACATTTACAGGAAAAATTGGGATATGGCCATTTGTTAAAATGGTTGCAGCTGCCAAAAAGAGTAAGAATAGGGAAAGAGGTACATTAGAAACAAAGTCCGTTGTAGTGACTAGAGATGTGATGAGAGAGTACATTACACAAAAGGTTGTGCCAGCTATACAAGAAATGTGGCCTGCGGGTGATGGACAACCAATTTGGATCCAACAAGATAACGCGAGAACACACATCCTGGCTGATGATCCTGCATTTCTTGAAGTTGTCCAGGAAACGGGCTTAGACATCAGAATAATGAATCAACCAGCTAATTCTCCCGACATGAATGTTCTTGACCTGGGGTTCTTCAGATCGATACAGTCACTCACAGATTGCCGAGTTCCGAAAACTCTAAAAGATCTAATTGAAGGTGTGCACAAAGAGTTTGTTGGATATGACGTTACAAAATTGAACCGAGTATTCATAACACTACAAACTTGCATGATCGAAGTGCTGAACAATGGAGGAAGAAATGGATACAAGCCACCTCATTTATACAAACAAAGGCTGGAAAGGCTAGGATTGTTGCCATCTCGGATTCCTATTCCTCCAGCAGTTTATGCAAAGGCCCTAGAGATGCTAGGACTAGGTGTCCATTGATAAGATGGTTGTGTATGTTGTTGTGTATTTGTTGCTCCAGATTATTGTGTTTGTTGTTGTGTATTTGTTACTACAGATTACTGTATATATGAAAAAACAATCAGCAATTAGCATTGTTTCTCATCTTGTTGTGTTGTTTTAGTACAAATAGAAAAGTGGAATAGACAAGTTTTAGAATTGAACGGTCTAGTGAGCCTGGACATTATGGTTAATAAAAAAGTTTCAGAATTGAATGTATTCACACTTCTCAAAATATATTGGGTTGGTATAGTGCTCTTAAAAAACTGAAGCTATAGAGAAGCTACTGGTTTCATTGATGAACACTATGTACTAGCAGTTACGAGCAGTGTACTATGTACTAGCAATTGCGATCAGATGCTACTGTCATCCACATATTGTATGTGCTAGCCCAGAATAAGGTAAATGACTAATCAGTGAACCATATCCATCTATGTTTAAACCCTACCAAAAATAAAACCATGTCACACCTCTTCATAATTTCTAAAAATCCCATATAAAATTTTAGTTTATAGACTTTTTTCATTTATAAACCACGTCCCACTAAATATTAACTGTTTCAGTCTATACACTGTATATTTTTCACTCCTAGAATTATATGGAATACTGAATATTGATTCTGTTGCTTAAAAGGAGTGCTCAAGGAAAAGAACTACTCCATCAATTAAGAGGAGTACTCAAGGAAAAGGAGTATTATGTTGCTTAAAAGGAGTACAAGGAGCGCCACATATTATCCTTCGGTTTTAATTGGATAAATTATAGTGGAGCACACCACCATCAATTAAGAGCACACAACCAGTAATCTGTTCACCTTGTTGTCGAGCAGCAGTACAACAAGTTGTTCGAAGGATGTGTGGCGGTCATCTGATCCCCATACTTGAGCATCGACCATGTGAGCACTATCGCCATTGGAGAGGTCCAGCTTCGCTTCTTTCCCATCGTTCAACTCAGAGTCATCTCGCCATGGGATCTGGTTGCCGATCAACTTCCCCGCTGCACTAGAGAATATATAGATCAACAATAGGAAAGTTTGCTCAGCCGACGTCCCAAGTAGAGCATTACAGTCTAGGATTGACAAAGTAAAAAACCTCCCATAGATAACGAAAGGAGTGATAAATTTTTGACAAGTTATTCACTCCGCCAAAGAACACCAAAGCACCACAGAAAGTTAACTGAATCATTGTGCAAATTAACCTACACTAAACACATTCATACAAACTGAATTTTTGAGAGAAACGGCAATTGGTAAGCGTTCAAACAAACTGGTATGTGCAATCATATACACTCACTCACATATTCAAGCATGCCTCCATCTAACAAGATAACCATCGCATGCCTCTGATCTAACCATCGTATGTAGCAGGGATTCACTCAATAAAATATTTACACATGGCTCTGATCTAACCAGACAAGAAGAAGAAATTAGACAATCACATATTGTTGTTCATCTTCATTGGACGGACGACAGGGGACCCTAGAGCTGTAGCAGCAAACAAACTAGCTCGATGAAGTGGAGGCATGGAGTGGTGGGCGTCCACCCAGGATGCACCTAGGGATTAGGCCGCTCGCTGGATGCCGAAGGCAGAAGACTAGGCCGCCGACGGGTTCAGCTCTGGCCAGGCTCCTTGAATGCCGGCTCTATCCGGAGGCAGGAACATGATATGCTCGAGAGAAATAACGGAGGAGTAGGCCTCACCAGCTTGGAGGCCTTCTGGTGGGCCTCAAATTGCTGGTCGCAGGAGGCCTTGGAGTGTGAGAGCGAGGAGACGGAGGCCGGCGGCTACAGAGCGGTCTCCCTCCTCCACGACGGCGGCCGAGTATTCCCGTTGCTCCGGCGCTGCTCACAGATCCGCTCAAAATTCCACCTTTGCCGGTGCACGCAGGTCCCAGTTGCGGGCACTGTGCTTCACCCGATAACCAGAAGGAGGAGTACTGGATCAATGCTGGTACAGGAGTGGAAGGTGGAGGAGAGAAGGCCTGCCAGCGGCGAGGAGCAGTGGAGCCGTCGACGCTCGAATATGGGTCGGCATCAGGGGAGAGAGGGGCGGTGGCATCGGGGAAAGAGAGGACAACGAGGACCGATTTGTGGAGTGTGGCCTGCCGCGACGCGAGGGCAGTTTCGGAAAGCCGTAAATTTCTATAACGTGACAGAAAGTGTGCATGAATTCGTTCCGCGACTTATAAAAGTGGACGGAGGGAGTACCTTGTTTTGAAAATGGTTTTTGAAGTGAAATCTTTTGCAAATGACTTTGCCACTTTATAAAATGACCATTAGGAGTTTTCAAATGTTTATGACCCATTAGGAACCACTTTTTCAAATAAAACAAAGCTTGGCATGCTTGCATGCATTACTTTGACTTTATCATTTTATGTGATGTTTTGCTTGATCGGTAGATTGAGATTGTGCCTTGCTTGATTGAATTGTAGTGACTTGAAGAGTGTGATTGTTGCAAGGACAAGGAGTGAACTTATACCCTCTACCAAAAAGGCAAGTGATGCTTCATACTTTGTCCCATTACTTTCACTATGCATTAGTGATTTTTCTAAGTAAAACTTGCATGGAATTTTTGCTAAGTATAAACCTTGCTATAGGAAAACCTAGTAGATGAAACCTTAGTGGAACATCTCCCAAGTTAAGATTCCTACTATCTAGCTTAGCTTAGCTAATAGAAAACAAGTGTTGAATATACATTCATACTATGGAAAATTTCTAAGTCTGAGGACTTGTGTTTTTGGTTAATAAAACAACTAAATTAATGAAACACCTGGGTGGAATGGTAATTGCTTGGTGGTTTTTGGTTGAGTGGTTCACAAGGCCCATGTCTATGGTTGACCTTGTGTATCTCACTTATGGATGGCCACCCAGGAACAAAGAGATTTGAGATGTCAAATGTTGAGAAGCTTCAAGTGCAACCACTTGGCATTATGGGCTCTGCCTGGATCATATAGGTTGCAAGAACTTAGCCATATGGACAGTTGGTGGTAGAGTTTGATAGGTTGGAACGTCCATTTTGGTCTAAGGAAGGCTTCGAAAGATCTTGTCTTGGTGAAACCAAGTCTTGTGGGGAAAGTGCACCACCTCTACAGAGTGTAAAATCTAAGTACTTAGCCATGTCCCTGGTAAAGGACAATTTGAGCATCAAGACATGGAAGCTATCAAGAATCTCATCATTCAAATTTCAAAGTTAAAAACTTGTGGTTGAACAAGGGAAAAGGATCTTCAATCTTTTGATTGGAAGAAATGATTTTGTCAAGCAAAAACTTAGTGTTTTCAAATGTTAAGGAAAAATCTATTTTGAGCAATGCAAGCCTAAACCCCACTTAGCCAAATGCATATAGATGTTAGACTCCACTATATTACCATAGTATCACTTGCCAATACAATTCAAATGTATTGACCCTTGTGGCTGTAACTTGTTATGTTGCAGGTTTGATTGATTTAGTAAAGTGTGTTGATTAGGATTACAAAGTCTACAACCAACATGTTTGCCTGTGGCACTTTGAATATGAAGGACCCCATGCTTATAGATATTCTGCTGCAATGTAATGTAATAGCCAAGTGAGCTATGAAAGATGTAATAAACTATTTTATTCCTGGTTATAAAGTTGTATTATGACCTTTGTTTCTTGATATTACATCTTAACTGTGGATGCTAGCTATTGATCCAGGGACTAGCATTGCAATCACAGGGATCCTTTTCCTTTACAAAGGAGGGATCTTACAGATGGTATCAGAGCACTGTGTTGCCTGTAGGATTTGTAAACCTAGGATTGGACAAACCCCTTAGAAAAATAAGAGTTGTATTTGTTCCAAAACTTATTTACAAACAATCTTGTAAACTCTTTCCTCAAACCATTTTGGTTTTGACTCTACATCTCTTCTATTTCAACTTGATGGAAAAACCTACCCCATGGCCAAAGACTTCACCATGTGCAAAGGACTTCATCAATTCTAATGACTTCAACTTCTTCAACTCTAATGACTTCAACATCTTCAGCATATTCACCAAGGACCTCAACCTTGGATACCACTAAGGACTACAAGTGAGACAAGGAAATTTTGCTCAAGATTTGGAGACTAAGGAAACACAAGTTAGAAAGAACCCACATCATTTGAAGTTTTGTGACCAAGAATTTTCCCAAGGAAACCATGATCTCATGCAAGAAGAATCAACCAAGAAAGAAGGAAAGATCACAAGTGAACCATATAGATGGACCACCATATTTTAGTTAAGTCAAACACACCAACTTATGTGGTGTAACAAAAATATTTTTGGTTGCCTAAAAATATGCTTGAAACTTTGTTGTTTGAGTGAAATGTTTGTTTGTGATTGCTTGCACATTGCTTGTGTGAAATGTGATGTGTGTGATTAGAATCATTCCCTTAGAAATATTTTGCCTATTCTAATCCCAATTCAACCCAAACAGATGACTTCTCCAAGAGACTCCAACATCAAGGATGGTGACAACAACAACAACAACAACCAAGAGGACAACATGAGAGAACTTATAGCAAACCAAAACCAGTTGAGCCAAATGACAACTCAGCTTTTAGCCAACAACAATGGACTAGACTCAGCCATACAAAGGATTTTGAAACTTCAATCCCAATTATTGCAAGGATTGGTTACTCAAATGATCAATATTGGAGACAACTTTTCCCAAAGAGCTAATGACAACAAGGATGACAAAGATGTTATTCTAGAAGGAACCCAAGCTTGCAATATTTGTGGAGACAAGGATCATACATCCAAGGAGCATGAAGATCAATGCCCCAAGAAGAGAGAAAAATTCCCCACCTTTGAGGTGAGATATGAAGAACATGAACTAGAAGAACTCCTAGCTTTGGAGAGACCCAAAAAGAAGAAGAAGGATATTACTCAAGTGCAATGTTACAATTGCAAAGAGATGGGACACTATGCCAATGAATGCCCAGAAAAGAAGAAGAACCAAGGAAACAAACAAGAGGAAATGATACCAATGGAAAAGAAAGATATTAGCCAAGTGTGGTGCAACAACGGCAAAGAGCTAGGACATTATGCAAGCAACTGTCCAGAAAAGATGAAGCACAATATAAACAAGCCAATATGTAAACTGGTTGGGAAAAAAATTAAGGGTGGTAGTACCCTAGTTGTTTTGAGCCTACTTGTAACCCTAGCCTTCCCAAATCTCAGGACGAGATTTATTTTAAGGGTGGTATCCTGTCACATCCCAAGATTTTCCAAATCTTGTTATGTGAAAAATAAATAAATAAAATAAAACTTTGTTGATTTTCAGGGTGAGAAGAAACTTTTTGAATCCATTTGGAAACTTTCAAAACCTATTTTGATCAAATAAAATCCTAAAGGGATTTAAAAAGATAAACATTTAATAAAGGAAAATAAAAATATTTGGAATTCCTATTTTGTTCCTTTTAATAAAAAGGTTTGGTTTTCAAATGAAAATGATAGAATTATAAATAAAGATTATTTTATAAGCCAAATTAAAACTTGGCCAAACCTTTTGAAATAAATTATTTGATAAAAATAGTAAAGGATTATTTAAATAAAATAATAAGGATTTAATATCCAAGTTTATTAAAAATAAAGGTTTTACTATTTTAATTAAAAAAACAAAACTTGTTAAAAATTATTTTAAACAAGTTTTATAAGTATTTTATATTCTCAAATAAAACCTACTGAAATGATTTTGGTACTATATTTAGTTTTCAAATGGAGATTTTATTAAATAAATCAAAACCTATTTGAATTATTGACTAAGGTCTATTTTAATTAATTATTAAATAGATCCTAAAACGAAATTATTATTTTATTTTATTTTGGGCTTTGGTTTGTGTTGATTGAACAGAACCAAAACTCAATACAAAGTTTGGTGGAAGTTGTTTTGAATTGATTGTTTGATTTGTTTGTTTGAAATTCAATCAGGAAATTCAAACAGAAAAAGAGAAAAGATTCAGAACAAAAAAATATGCAAAGGACCCAGCCCAATAAACTGGCCCAACAAGACCCAGTCCAGCCCACCCGGCATACCCCCACGTGCGAAACGATTTCACCCACACCCGCACCCACAGAACCAATGACAGGTGGACCCCAACCCCCTCTCTCACTCCACTGACGAAACGGCCCCACACCCGAGCCTTCTTCCTCACCCGTCGCAACTTCTTCTTCCCCCAAACCACGTCGCTGTTTCTGGCCGTTGAAGCCGGTGTAAATTCGCGTTATTGCCTCCATTAATCCCTCACTCGACCATGCCCATTTAAACGATGCGCCTCCTTCCATTTTCCTCTCCTCTTCCTTCCCAAGTCGCCCCAGTTGCAATTCGCCAGACACCGCCCACTGTCCGACGACGCTCCGGCGAGGATTCCAGCAGCACCACGCCACCCCGTACCTCCTCGAGCACGTAGTTGTGATCCCCATCTCCTGGCGGACCTTTCCGCATCGCCAGCCTTTCGGCATCCACGAGCCTCGACAGCGACGACTCCAAGCGCCGCCACCGTCTGATTTAACTCCGGCGAGTACCCCAGGTAGTTTCCGTCCGCCCCTTTTCCTCTCGTTGATGCTCTCGCACGCTCCTCTCTCGCGCGCATCTAACACTGCTCTCCGTTTGCCTTAGCGCGCTCAGTAAGTTCATCTTCGACAAGAAAGACGCCGTCCGTAACGAACTCCGGCGAAAGATTAAGGACAACCCCGAGCGCCCCTCGACCCAAGAAGACCATGTTGAGCTTCCCTACGACGTTGCGAACCCGGTGAGCATATCCGTTCCTCCTAGCTCCTCAGAGCGCCGGGCGCCACCGTCGCCATTACCGCAGCGCCATCTATGGGCACGCAGACAATCAGAGGATGAAAATCCAAGCGCCACAATAGAATAGGATCGAAGGGGCATCGAACGATCTGTGCCGTGCGATCAAGTTGGATCCTGCGGTCTATGTCTGTCGATCCGAACGAAACATTTTTGACCAATAGGATTGCACCACGTGGCCTGTAGTTGAATTAAAAGACAGAAAACTTTCTATTAGATGTCCATTTTGTAAATTCCATAACTTTAGTTCCACACGTCCAAATTTTACAAACTTTATATCAATGGAATCAGCAAGACAAGCCCTAGCCAACCATGCCATTTGTTTAGTAAAAAGGTTCTGGAAAAATGTTTGTTTTTGCAGAAACATTTGTATGCTTGTTTAGGTTAAAAAAATTATTCAAAAATGATTTTGGGGGTAAAATCTTTTTCAAATGGTGTGATTTGAACCTACTGACCA
Organism: Avena insularis; assembly: GCA_023614405.1. Lineage (NCBI taxonomy): Eukaryota > Viridiplantae > Streptophyta > Magnoliopsida > Poales > Poaceae > Avena > Avena insularis. Next base: position 431,144,234 of record CM042685.1, on the reverse strand, counting down.
TAGGAAACACTTTGTGGTTTCAAAAATGTATTTGGTGAAACAAAAGAATGATTCTTTGATTTAAAACCAATTCTAGTCAAATAAAATATGGTTTATTTATAAAAAATGTTTTTGAAGGAAAAACCTTTGGGAAATGTTTTGTTTTAAACTCTCTGACCCTAAACACAAAGTTTTGTGGTTTGAAAACATATTTTGTGAACCCTATAGATTAATGCCTTAGTAAAAACATTTTTACACCACATAAAATGATACCTTGTTTTGAAAATGGTTTTTGAAGTGAAATCTTTTGCAAATGACTTTGCCACTTTATAAAATGACCATTAGGAGTTTTCAAATGTTTATGACCCATTAGGAACCACTTTTTCAAATAAAACAAAGCTTGGCATGCTTGCATGCATTACTTTGACTTTATCATTTTATGTGATGTTTTGCTTGATTGGTAGATTGAGATTGTGCCTTGCTTGATTGAATTGTAGTGACTTGAAGAGTGTGATTGTTGCAAGGACAAGGAGTGAACTTATACCCTCTACCAAAAAGGCAAGTGATGCTTCATACTTTGTCCCATTACTTTCACTATGCATTAGTGATTTTTCTAAGTAAAACTTGCATGGAATTTTTGCTAAGTATAAACCTTGCTATAGGAAAACCTAGTAGATGAAACCTTAGTGGAACATCTCCCAAGTTAAGATTCCTACTACTATCAAGCTTAGCTTAGCTAATAGAAAACAAGGGTGGAATATACATTCATACTATGGAAAATTTCTAAGTCTGAGGACTTGTGTTTTTGGTTAATAAAACAACTAAATTAATGAAACACCTGGGTGGAATGGTAATTGCTTGGTGGTTTTTGGTTGAGTGGTTCACAAGGCCCATGTCTATGGTTGACCTTGTGTATCTCACTTGTGGATGGCCACCCAGGAACAAAGAGATTTGAGATGTCAAATGTTGAGAAGCTTCAAGTGCAACCACTTGGCATTATGGGCTCTGCCTGGATCATATAGGTTGCAAGAACTTAGCCATATGGACAGTTGGTGGTAGAGTTTGATAGGTTGGAACGCGTCCATTTTGGTCTAAGCGAAGGCTTCTAAAAGATCTTGTCTTGGTGAAACCAAGTCTTGTGGGGAAAGTGCACCACCTCTTCAGAGTGTAAAATCTAAGTACTTAGCCATGTCCCTGGTAAAGGACAATTTGAGCATCAAGACATGGAAGCTATCAAGAATCTCATCATTCAAATTTCAAAGTTAAAAACTTGTGGTTGAACAAGGGAAAAGGATCTTCAATCTTTTGATTGGAAGAAATGATTTTGTCAAGCAAAAACTTAGTGTTTTCAAATGTTAAGGAAAAATCTATTTTGAGCAATGCAAGCCTAAACCCCACTTAGCCAAATGCATATAGATGTTAGACTCCACTATATTACCATAGTATCACTTGCCAATACAATTCAAATGTATTGACCCTTGTGGCTGTAACTTGTTATGTTGCAGGTTTGATTGATTTAGTAAAGTGTGTTGATTAGGATTACAAAGTCTACAACCAACATGTTTGCCTGTGGCACTTTGAAGATGAAGGACCCCATGCTTATAGATATTCTGCTGCAATGTAATGTAATAGCCAAGTGAGCTATGAAAGATGTAATAAACTATTTTATTCCTGGTTATAAAGTTGTATTATGACCTTTGTTTCTTGATATTACATCTTAACTGTGGATGCTAGCTATTGATCCAGGGACTAGCATTGTAAACACAGGGGACCCTACCTTATTAAAGGTTGGGAACTCTACAGGTAAGAACCCCTTCTTACTATCCTCCATTTTAAACTTCTTTAAAATCTTATCAAGGTATGTACTTTGCGATAGCCCTATTAGCCGCCTAGATCTATCTCTATAGATCTTTATGCCTAATATGTATGACGCTTCACCTAGGTCCTTCATTGAAAATTTGCTGTTTAGATAATTTTAACACTGTTTAAAAGATCTATATCATTTCCGATCAATAATATGTCATCCACATATAATATCAGAAATGCCACATTGCTCCCACTCACTTTCTTGTAAATACAAGCTTCTCCATAAGTTTGGACAAATCCAAACTCTTTGATCACCTCATCAAAGCGGAGATTCCAACTTCGTGATGCTTGCTTCAATCCATAGATGGATCGCTGAAGCTTGCACACCTTGTTAGCATCCTTAGGATCGACAAAACCCTTTGGTTGTATCATATACAACTCTTCCTCAATATTACCATTGAGAAACGCGGTTTTAACATCCATCTGCCATATCTCATAATCGAAATATGCAGCAATTGCTAACATAATCCTAACTGACTTTAGCATCGCTACGGGAGAGAAAGTCTCATCGTAGTCAACTCCTTGAATTTGTCGAAACCCCTTTGTGACAAGTCGAGCTTTATAGATGGTCACATTACCATCAGCATCAGTTTTCCTTTTGAAAATCCATTTGTTCTCCACGGCCTTTCGGTCGTGAGGTAAGTCCACCAAGTTCCAAACTTGATTTTCATACATGGATTCCATCTCGGATTTCATGGCTTCTAACAATTTGTTGGAATCCGGGCTCATCATTGCTTCTTCATACGTCGCAGGGTCATCATTTTTCATCAACCATGAAATTCATGATAGGATTTCCGTACAGGTCGGGAGCTGCACGCGTCCTGCTTGACCTGCGAGGTTCGGTAGTACTCTCTTTCGGAGTTTCATGATCATTATCATTAGTTCCCTCTTCAACAGGTGGAGCCAACTCCGGAACAACTTCCGGCGCTGCGCTACTCGCCATACTTTGAAGAGAAGGTTCAATAACCTCTTCGAGTTCTACCTTCCGACTACTCACACCTTTCGCGAGAAACTCCTTCTCTAGAAAGGATCCATTCTTGGCAACAAAAACCTTGCCCTCGGATCTGTGATAGAAGGAATACCCAATAGTTTCCTTAGGGTATCCTATGAAGACGCATTTTTCCGCTTTGGGTTCGAGTTTATCCGGTTGAAGTTTCTTCACATAAACATCGCATCCCCAAACTTTAAGAAATGACAGCTTAGGTTTGTTTCCAAACCACAATTCATACGGTGTCTTTTCAACGGATTTAGATGGTGCCCGATTTAAAGTGAATGCAGTTTCTAGTGCATAACCCCAAAATGACAACGGCAAGTCCGTTAGAGACATCATAGATCGAACCATATCTAATAAAGTACGATTATGACGTTCTGACACACCATTTCTCTGTGGTGTTCCGGCAGGTGTGAGTTGTGAAACAATTCCACACTCTTTCATGTGAGTGCTAAACTCATAACTTAGATACTCACCTCCACGGTCGGACCGTAGAAATTTGATCTTTCTATTACGATGATTTTCCACTTCATTCTGAAATTCCTTGAACTTTTCAAAGGTTTCAGACTTGTGTTTCATCAAGTAGATATAACCGTATCTACTCAAATCATCCGTGAAAGTAACAAAATAACGATATACACCTCGCGCAGACACACTCATTTGACCACATACATCAGAATGTATGATTTACAATAAATCATGCCTGCTCCATTGAACCGAAACGGCGTTCTAATCATCTTGCCCATAAGGCATGTCTCACATGTATCAAATGATTCATTATCAAGTTATTCCAAAAGTCCATCCGTATGGAGCTTATTCATGCGTTTAACGCCAATATGACCTAGACGGCAGTGCCACATATATGCGGATATATCATCATTTAGTTTAATCCTTTTAGCATCAACATTATGAATATGTGTAACATTATTATCGAGATCTAAAAGAAATAAACCATTCATCATCGGTGCATGACCATAAAAGATTTCATTCATATAAATGGAACAACCATTGTTCTCGGATTTAAATGAATAACCACTTCGCATCAAACACGATCCAGATACAATGTTCATGCTCGGTGCACTAGATAACAATTATTCAAGTTTATAACTAATCCCGACGGCAAGTGGAGAGGCAGTTCCAACGGCGATCACATCAACGCTTGATCCATTGCCGACGCATCTTGACCTCACCCTTGCTAGCGGTCGCTTGTTCCATGACCGATTCGAGTTACAAATATTAGCAACTCAACCGGTATCAAATACCTGTGCTACTGCGAGCACTAGTCAAGTACACATCAATAACATGTATATCATATATACCTTTGTTTGCCTTTTTGGCTTTCTTGTCCGCCAAAACTTGGGGCGCTTGCGCTTCCAAAGGGCTACCCCTTACAATAGTAGCACTCGGTATTAGACTTAGGTCCAACTCGGGGTTTCTTTTCAGGTGCGGCTTGCCGCCCTTACTTCCCTTCCGTTTTCCCTTCTTGTCTTTCTTGAAACCAGTGTTCCTATTGATCATCAACACTTGATGTTCCTTTTGATCTCCACTTCGCAGCTTTTAAGCATTGGCGAAGCTCGGGGAGAGACTTCTTCATGCCTTGCATATTATAGTTCCTCACGAAGCTCTTATAGCTAGGTGGCAGAGACTGCAGAACACGATGGATGCCTAAGTCAATGGGAATCGATATTCCCAAGGACACAAGCTTATCGGCGTAACCCGACATCTTGAGTACATGCTCACTAACGGAGCTGTGCTCTTCCATCATGCAGCTAAAGAACTTTTACAAGCGTTGTAGCTCTCTACAGCAGCATGTGTGTCGAAAATCATTTTCAACTCACCCATTGTATCAAATGCATTGCCATTTTCGAAACGCTTTCGAAGTTCCGGCTCTAGCCCATACAATATGGCGCAATGAACTAAGTTGTGGTCCTCCTCACGAGTCTGATAGACATTCTTCTCCTCGCCAGGGGCATCATCTAAAGGTGGGGGGCCTAACGGCGCTTCTAGCACATATTGCTTTTGTGCAGCAGAGAGGAGAATCCTCAAATTCATGGCCCATTCGGTAAAGTTGCTACCGTTCGTTGCTAGTTTCTCTTTCTCCATGAACACATTGAAATTAAAAGCAGGTGGTGCCATCTACAACAGAATTTGTAAAGTCTAGACTAAGTGTATGATAGATTGAGTTCAACTAATCCATATTACGAATGAACTCCCACTCAAAAACGACATCCCTCGTGCCTTTTTGGTGATTACATGAACCAAATCCACTACACCAAGTCCGATCATCACGTGAGTCGGTGTAGCTTCAAAGGCGAGCATCAAATGGGCATCATATCGACTATATGACTCGTGCTTAACCTTTCGGTCCATGTTCCGAGGCCATGTCTGTACATGCTAGGCTCGCCAAGTTAGAACCTTAGTATTCGCGTGTGTAACTGTTTTACACCCAAATATGGTCGTGGATCCAATAACACCCGATCATCACGTGATGTCTTGGAGCGACGAAAACATAATCGGTGCATACTAAAGGAAGAACACATTCTTATCTTGATATTTAAATGAGGGATCATCTTATTATGCTAACAAAGCGCTAAACAAGCAATATAAGATGCTATCAAACATCACATGTTTATTAGTGAAATGATATGGTTCCCTCATATGATCTCTATCGTGTGCACCGTGGTATGATCACTATCATACCTATATGTGTAAGTCCAAGGTCTATGGAGATTACACGTTATGTATGTTGTAAGAGTATCATCTCATACTTCTACTTACAACATCACCATATCATAACACTAGCCCAGCAACAATCTAAACTAGACGCCTCTAATTTATCCATTGCAAGTTTTACGTGGCTTAGGGCTTTCGAGATAGAACCGTTCTTACCTACGAACATGAACCACAACGAGGATAACCAAATTGTTGACAACTCGCTTGCAAAATAGATATTGACTATAGTAGGAGAGACAGACACCCGCTAGCCACTTATGCAAACTAGTTGCATGTCAAGCGTGGAACAGGTCTCATGTGGGAGGACATGTCAAGTTTGTCTGGGCCGCTTCATCCCACTATGCCACCAATATCCAAAATTACAACAAAGGAGCAACAACATGATCATCATCGTCCACATACTCATATGTGTACTACCGGTGTAAAGTATCTACGCATAGATCCGGCTCTAATACCACTGTAGGGTTCGCAGCATAGAAAACAAAAAATTTCCTACGATGGGAACTATGTACCAAGATCTATCTACTAGATACAAACAACGGGCAGATGTATATCTGTAGAGAACATACCTTTGAAGACCGACAAAGCTTAACGAGTTCAACTCGTGGTTGATGTAGACGATCCCTTGCCGATCTCAAGATCGAGAGGAAGTCCTAGCGCCGCAAAGCAGCAGCGCATCCGTGCTCGCACACACGTACAAGACACCGGGCAACCTCCGCCTCCTCGCTCCAGCGATGCAGCGGAAGCACAACCCTTTCTTGCCGAATAGCCACCGGGAACATGTATCTCGCTAGTCCGAGACCATGGGGGATAAATTCTAGAGGGGGAGAGAGATCCTTCACGAGAAGGTGTGAGAGACAAGTGAGGAGGGGGGCTCCTTTTATAGGAGGAGGGGGGCACCCAAGGGGGTGGCCGCTGGCCATGGGGCTTCCCCCTCCCCTACTTCATTCATGTGGGTGGACACTCCACTCACAAAATTGCCCTTCAATTTTCTCCACTCAAAAGTCCACTCAAATTCCCATTAAATTTCCACCAAATTTAATGCAAACTCTCATTAAATAAAACTCTTTTATTTTATTCAGAATTTTGTCAATTACTTTAATGACAAACATTCACAAATAACCCCTTGCTAGAATTCCATTTCACATGCATAACCACTTTATGCAATTTCACCCGAAAACCTGTTTCGGTATCTAGTGAAATAAATTCCTGCGCTTGTTTATTCTTTCGGCATGAAACATTTGCTCCAACTGGATGCCAGTGTCCCTTAAGTGTGTCACCCTACGGTTCGCAAATAATTCGGACATGATCGAGACCCTTCTCCGATCAATAATCAGTAGCGGGACCTGGAGATCCATACTGACTCCCACACATTCAACGATGACTTTCCTGTGATCGCTTAACCTTTTATGCTTGTATCTTAATCCCTTTGTTTCACGATATATTACATGTCCGAGATTCGATCATCGGTATCTCCATACCTAGTTTGATCTCATTCGACATGCACTCTTTTCTCGTTCCGTGATATAACATTCTAGTGATCAAATCACTTGCTTGCAAGCTAACCAATGTGATATCACCGAGAGGGCCCAGAGCATATCTATCCGTCATCGGGATGAACAAATTCCACTCTTGATCCATGATTCTCAACATAACACTTTAGTATCTTTGAAGCCATCTTTATAATCACCCAGTTACGGAGTGACGTTTGATGTCAACAAGAAACTCTTCCGGTGTTAGTGATTGGCATGATCTCATGGTCTAAGGATTAGGACTACTTCGTAGTTTGTTTATAGCAATATAAACTCAATGACTTTGATCATAATGCTATACTTCAGATGAATGTTCATCACACCATTACACTAATGTTGTGATCTCGTTATTAACAACATCCAATGTCTATGATCAGGAAACCTTGATCATCTTGTTAATCAACGAACTAGTTTATGAGAGAGGCATAACTAGGAACTTTCTGTTTGTTTATTAAACACACATGTATTAATGTTTCCGTATTAATACAATTATAGCATGCAAAATAAACATCTATCATATACTTGGAATACACATAATAAACATTTTATTATTGCCTCTCAGGGCATATTCCCTTCATGAGGTGATCCTGGATTCAGCTAAGGGAAAAGGCAAAAAGGGAGTAAAGGGCACAGCTAAATCATCCAAGAAAAATCTCAACCCATCATTTGCTGCTGAAGTCAGAGACACAAGTGCTCCTCCTCCACCAGAGCTTCCATTGGCCACTATCCAAGCTCTTGGAAACAAGCAGTGCCAGATTCCTCTTAAGCAGTTGTATGAAGACAAGCTCAAGGGAAACAATGGCTAATGTTAGCCTTTAATCATTATTTCTATCATGGTTGGGAATGGATTTTCCCACCATTAAGTATCTTTTATTTTCTGGATTATATCCAAACTACTAGGTTTGTAATAATCTGCAAACTCACTCTCTGTTGTGAGCCCATGACTCTGTTATGCTGCACTGTCTCTATTTTTATCAACTGCAATCGATCCCTCTATGTATTTGATTTGTTTGGCTCGGTTACAAAAAGCAAATCCCATTTTATGATCTACCTTGTGAATCACAAATTCAACATCCACTCAATAATTGCATTATATGAGTTGCAACACACCTCTCATTCTGGTTTTATCAATAGTAGAAATTGGGATATTTTAGATTGGAATATTCGTGGGATTAACTCCCAAGAGAGATGGGATGACATCAGAACAAGATCAAATGAATGCAACTGCAGTATTATATGCCTTCAGGAAACTAAACGTGAATATTTCGACCATGCTTATATCAGAAATTTTGCTCCAAGGAAATTCTCAAATTTTGCATACACACCCTCTGTTGGTAATTCTGGTGGAATTATAACTCTATGGAATGGCAGCCTATTTGATGGCACTATCATTAGTCAAAATAATTTCCAATTACTATGGAATTTACTTGCAAAATAACTGGGAAGAAATGGTTTCTTTCAAACATCTATGTACCAGCTCATAATGAAAACAGAGAGGATTTCTTTAATTGGTTTGTTGAGCTAGACTCATCAAATATGCAGCCCTGGTTACTTGCTGGTGATTTTAACCTTATTAGAGAACCAGATGATAGAAGCAGACCAGGTGGCAATACAAACAATATGATGTTGTTCAATTCTATAATTCAGATGCATGATCTTGAAGTAATACCTCTCAAAGGCAGGTCTTATACTTGGAGCAATATGAAATCCTCTCCACTCTTGGAAAAAACTTGATTGGGTATTCACCTCTGCTGATTGGACTACTGAATTTCCCAATACACTATCATTTCCACTGGCTAGAATTGGTTCTGATCATATCCCAATTCATGTTCAAGTGGATATTCATGTCCCCAGATCAACCATCTTAAGGTTTGAAAATTACTGGTTTGACTTTGAAGGGTTTATGGATACTGTCAACAATTCTTGGTCTACTGCTACACATTATTCTGATGCAGCTAAAGGAATCAATGCTAAATTTAAAAATCTGAGATATGGCTCAAGAAATGGAGAAAATCATTATCAAACCTCAACAACTTGATATCTAACTACAGCTTTACTCTTGCACTACTTGATGGTATTGAGGATCAGAGAGAACTATCTGTCATGGAGAAAATTTTCAGAAAGATTCTGGAGAACCACACTAGGAAATTGATGGAAGCCAAGAGGATTTATTGGAAAAATAGGGATAAAATTAGATGGGGACAACTTGGAGATGAAAATTCAAAAAAATTCCACACTATTGCCACCAAGAGCTATAGAAGAAACCTGATACTTCTATTACAACAGTAGATGATAGAGTTATCTATAATCATGAACAAAAAGCTGCCATTATTTGGGAATCATATAAAGAGAGGCTTGGACTATCTGATAATCCTATGATGTTATTTGATCTGCAACAAATTATTACTCCAGTTGATTTACACCATCTGGATGAGCCATTCTCTGATAAAGAAATTGAGGAAGTCATCAAGGAAATACCTACTGACAGAGCTCTAGGGCCTGATGGGTTTAATGGTGCATTTCTTAAGAAATGCTGGCCAATGTTAAAAAATTATTTCACCAAGCTTGTTCATGACTTCTACAATGGTGACTTATCATTGGAATGCATCAATACTGCATTTATTACCCTGGTCCCTAAAAAGAATGATCCTGAGAATATGAATGACTATAGGCCTATTTCTTTGGTCAGCCTACCACTGAAATTCATCACTAAGCTTATGGCTAATAGACTTCAGAAAGAGATCATCCCTATTGTGCACAGAAATCAGTATGGTTTTATAAAAGGGAGGAATATTCAAGATTGTATCAGCTGGACATTTGAATATCTTCACCTCCGGCACCAATCAAAAAGGCCAATTATTCTGCTAAAATTGATTTTGAAAAGGCATTTGAAAAGGTTGAATATAATGCTATCTTGGCAACGTTACAAGCTAAAGGGTTTGGCCCTAAATGGATAGCTCTGGTCAAATCTATACTATACTCTGCATCAACTTCTGTGCTCTTGAATGGAGTGGCTGGGAAGAAAATTATATGTAAAAGAGGTGTCAGGCAAGGAGATCCACTTTCACCATTGTTATTTGTGAACACAGCTGAATTACTTCAATATATTATTAATGATGCCTGGCAACATGGTCTATTGAGTCTGCCTATCCCTGAATTATATGGACATAAATTCCCCATTGTTCAATATGCTGATGATACTCTCATGATTATGCAAGCTGATCTTGCTCAGTTACAACACTTAAAAAGCATTCTCCAATTATTTAGTGCTTCTACTGGTCTCTAAGTCAATTTTCACAAGACCACCTTGGTACCTATCAATATTGATAATACACAAGCTATCAGTCTAGCTACTGCATTTGGATGTAAAGTTGAATCTCTGCCCTTCACCTATGTTGGACTTCCATTAGGCACCACCAAACCTTCTGTTGCTGATCTCATACCTACTATCTCTAGGCTGGACAAAAAAATGTCTGGTATCTCATCACTCATGTCCTACACTGGCAGACTGACTCTTTTAAACTCTGTGATTAACTCAATGCCAATGTACATTATGTAATCCATCAAGGTTCATGTGACTATTTTTGTTCACTTTGAAAAGAGTGGGAGACAATTCCTTTGGGCAGATATAGATAATACAAAGCATGGAAAATGTCTTGCTAGTTGGGAGATGATCTATAGACCCAAATCTGAAGGAGTTCTTGGTGTACTGAATCTGAGATTACAAAACAAGGCACTACTGATGAAAAATTTGCATAAATTTTATAATTGTATGGATATACCATGGGTGCAGTTAATTTGGCAAGCCTATTACATCAATGGTCAGACACCACACACTTCTAACCCCAAAGGATCTTTCTGGTGGAAGGATTATTTGTCTCTTTTTGAGGAATACAGTGGTATGGTGCAGATGGAAATTAACAAAGGCAACACTGCTTTACTTTAGAAAGATGAATGGAATGAAGCTATCAGAGAGGATAAATTCCCCCATTTATACTCTTTTTGTATCAATAAAAACCTATCTATCAGCCAAGCAAAAGCAACTGTAGATGGTAATATCTATGATCTGTTCCACCTGCCACTTTCCACTCTGGCAATACAGCAGCTTCATGAACTCCAAGATGATTTGCAAGGAATACAATTCAATGATGACAATGATCAATGGGGATACAGCTGGGGCCTTACTACTCTACTAAAAAATCATACAGATCTCTTCTTGGTGAATTTGTTACTCCTCAACCTATTCTGGTTATTTGGAAGACATGCAACATACCCAGACAGAATTTTTTTGCATGGATTCTTCTCAATAAGAGGCTTAACACGAAAGATCTGATGAAGAAAAAGAATTTCTATGTTGAATATTCAGATTGTATACTTTGTGAGACCTTCCCTGAGGAAACCCTTCAGCATATGTTTTTTGAGTGCAGCTTCAGTTAGAGTTTTTGGTGGGCACTAGGCTTGGAATGGAATTATGATTATGACATCAATGATATGATTATGGAAGCAAAAAACAGATACTCAATATCCTTCATCATGGACATCCTCATTACAGGGTGATGGAGCATATGGGACCAGAGAAATGATGCTATATTCAACCACAATTTACCAAATATTCAGAGATGTATTCAAAAAATTAGAGATTTTATTGCTTTAAACCTTCATAGGGCTAAGCCTGGCTTGAATGAAGGTTTACAATCTTTGTTAGACACTCTATGATTATGTAATAAGGACAACTGCTCCATCTGTAAATATTCCATTTATTAATAGAAAATGACACAGTAGGGAGTCTTTCCCTACTGTATTTGTGTCAAAAAAAACAAGATAGGGAAACAATATAACAAAATGAAATAAAGTACTTATACTTATATAATGATTGTACAATACAGATCCAAAAAATAACACATGAATTACTACTCAATTATAGAAAACATGTTCAAACTAATCCTCCTCAATAGACTCAACGGAGGTAACAGAGTCTGCGTCATCATCTGGAAGGTCCTCCAATTATCCGTTTGAACTATTTGTCTCATTCTAGTAATGACATCGAGCATCTTGTAGGAGATTTCATAGCATTCCTCCTTCTGCTCACGGAGAAACTTGGTCGCCTCTTGTTGAGCTCTGGCGTTCATTTCCTCAATCTGCAACACCTTCTATTTCTCACGCAACGCTTTCTTATGTTTAACTCGATTCCAGAGACAATGCAACGTCCGCAGAAGGTGCATAGACGTGTGCTTCAGATCAGCCCATACAATGGCACTACAGTTAGGAACCTCCTGACCGCATCCAAGGAACATGCGGCCGGTGTCATGGGTCCATCGACGGTCATACATAACTCTGTGATGCGGTGGAAGGCGTCACACATGCAAAAGTTGTGTATCCGTCTCAACCCCATTCCATCGTGGGTCGTCATTAATATCATCAGGAGGTAATCCAGGCAGAATCTACGTGATGGGTGATGAAATATGAAGAAGCGAGATTTCCCTCCAAATGTGAAATCATAGATCAATCTCGATCAAGAAACCAAAAATATATGCATAAATCAAAATTAAAATCCAAAAAAGGCTTACGTCCATGTTGTAGTCGATCTCTATAGCACACCGCTTAGATCTCATCGGATTCGCCCTACCACCGGCTGAAGCTTTTGTGCATAGAGAGGCTGAAGATAACTAGGGATCAGAGTAGGGATATGATGGAGAGTACGGAAGAGATACTTTAAAACCGTCTGGTCAACTCTTGCCTTCTGTGGTGGGGCTCAGCGGTCAGTGGGATGGGGTTAACCTACCAGCCCAGACAGGCCCACTATGCAGGTCGCATACAACCCATGGTGCCAGCGAATGTGCCTGCTCCCATTCAACCACGGTAATAAATAGCACCGCACTTTCCTACCACCTACTTTGGCACAGTTTAGTGCCTGTATCGGTAATACCACGATGTAAATATTTGTGTCGCCCTCGACAGCCTCCGTGAACCCTCATCCACCATGCATCCAACTATTGTAGGTACTTTTCTCTTGTGGCACCCCAAAAATCCGCTGGGTATGGGGGTATTTTTATAGTGATTCCTTAGATAGGACCGATGTATCTAACATGGCGTTAAACAAATCCATTAGAGTGCATATGTAGAGGCCTGAACCCAATAAGGTACAAGTCCCTGTGTTTATAGTGCTAGTCCCTGGATCGAATAACTAGCACCCACAGTTTAAGATGTAATATCAAGAAACAAAGGTCATATTACAACTCATAACCAGGAATAAAATAGTTCATTACAAGTTACATAGCTCATATGGCTATCTTATTACAAAGCAGCAGATATAACTATAAAGCATGGAGTCCATAATCTTCATATGCCACAGGCAAAAATGTTGGTTGTAGACTTGTAATCCCTACTCAACAAACTTCACTAACATCAAACAACCTGCAACATAATAAGTTACAGCCACAAGGGTCAATACATTTGAATTGTATTGGCAAGTGATATCATATTGATATGGAGAACCTAACATCTACATGAATATATGGCTAAGTGGAGTTTTGGCTGGCCTTTGCATAAAATAAGTTTTCCCTATCCTTGGTAAAAATAGTTTTTCTCTTTTCTTTTTCAAAACACTTCAACAAACAATGGCACACTGGATACACACCAGGTGCTTCCCATGTTCACCCAACAAGTTTTAACTTAGAGAAATTGGGATGAGGAGATTCTTGATCATTTCAATGTCTTTGATGCTCAAAATGTCCATTATCGGGGACACAGCTAAGTACTTAGGTTTTACCCTCTCGAGAGGTGGTGCACTTTCCCCACAAGACTCGACATGCATCGAGACGAGACTATTCAAAAACAATCCCTCAGACCACCATGGACGCATTCCATCCTATCATCACTACCACCTTCTGTCCATCTGGCTGAGTTCTTGCAACTTAGTTGGTCAAGGCAGAGCCCATATGCCATGTGGTTGCACTGGAAGCTACTCAACACTAAACATCTCAAATCTCTTTGTTTCTGGGTAGCCATCGACAAGTGAGATACACCAGGGTAAACCATAGAAATGAGCCCTGAGTAACCACTCCACACAAACCATACCTTCCATTCCACCCAGGTGTTTCATTAACAAGTTGTTTTCTTAGTCAAAACACATAGGCATAACTTTTCCATAATATCATAGCGTGAATTTTCCACCCTTGAATTCTAATTGCTAGGCTAAGCATACTAGCATAGCATGTCTCTTAACTTAGGAAAATTTCGACCAGGATATATTCTATAGGATCTACTATAGCATAGCATAGTAATATACAAAATAGTCCTATCATGCATACTACAAAAATATTACTAATGCAATATTGAAAAGATAGGACTTTTGATGACCAAAGTATCACTTGCCTTTTTAGTAGAAAATCTAGGTACTCTCTTTGATCTTGCAAATGTCACACTCCTCAAGGTTCACTACATCACAATCAAGCAAGGCACACATTCAAAACTAGCACACCAAATAACAAAACAAAAAAGAACAAGGAAATGCATGCAAGCATGCAAAAGGTTATTTTATTGAAAAAGTTGTTTCTAACAAGGTTCTAAACATTTCAAAACACCTACTAGTATTTTATAAAATTGAAATTTCATTTGAAACCAAGTTAGTGAAAATAAGTCATTTAAATCATTTTCCTTTTGTTAGAAAAGCTTTTATTCAAAGGAATAACTATAGTGTCAACAAAATATATTTTTAATTTCACATGTTAGTGTTTATGGTCAAAGGGTCCAAAACAAAACCATTTGCAAAAGGATTTACTCAAAAATAATTTTAGAAAAAAAATTATAGCCAAAATATCCCCAAACAAGTCTATGAACAAACTCTAATTTTAGAGAATAAAATGACCAAAGTAAGGCCATAGGTACAAAGGTCTCATTTTTCTGAATCCATAGACACCTAATTTGTAATTTTTGGAATCACAGATCAAAAGTTATTGATTTTACTAGTTTAAACATCTATTAGATCAAATTCTGGATTTTAAATTAAACTCACAGACACGTGGTGTGATCTGGTTGGTCAATACCGCTTCATGCGGATCGAGCGATGCGGCCGTTAGATCTAAGTAACATCGCACGGAGCAGATCTGAGCGTACCTCTTCGATTAGTGATCTAATCCTAACCATACGATCTAGATCCAGCGGACCTGAGCTCACTAGCCAGGAACTGGTGGCGCGAGTGGCAAGTGCGGCGGCGACGCGTCGGGAGACGGTGGTCTGGCGGTGTTAGGGGGTAAGGGAGGGGGTGCAGGGTGTTACCAGGGTCACAGTGGCGAGGCAGTTCTCAAGGTGGTCGTGGGCGAGGCCGGGGCGCGCGGGTTCATCGGTGATTCCTCGCCGGAGTTGTGGCCACCGTCGAGAGCGCTCAGATGATGATAGAGGCAAGCCTACAGGCCATGAGCTAGTGAACGGTAAGGTTCAGAAGAAGCGCAAGATGACGGCGAGTGTGGCAGCAAGAATTAGAGGGCAAGGCGCGCACGGAACTCACTGAATTTCGTCACCGGACTTGCGGCCGTCGTCGGTTGCTTGCAGGCAATGTCTTTGCCGAGCGTCTGGTGCACGAGAAGGCAAACGGCTAGTGTCATTAGATGCACACGATGATGGAGAGCATGCTAGCATGAACCATAGGGCAAGAGAAGGTCTGTGCTCACCGGATTTCTTGTCAGAGTTCGTCGGAGACAACGGCAGCGTGAGCTCTATTCAGTGCATCCTGGGGGCTCTCTGGTGTGGGGAAGTGAGGAGAAACGTAGAGGAGGGAGAGGTGGTTAAGAGAGTATGGTCGAATCTTTTCATTTTTCCTTTTCTATTTCCATTTTCTATTTTTATTCAAACTAATTGATTCAATTTTTCACCAAACCTTTCAGTAGATTTTACCATTTATTAGGGTATTATTTAGTCCAATTCAAAATATTTTTATCAATTAATATTCATTTAAATATAAGTGATTCTCTTTGGCATTTATTTAAATAAAATTCGAATATGGTTCATAAGCCCATATAATTTTATTTAAATAAACTTTTATTCTTTGCAATTATTTACATATACTTTTATTCCATTTACTCATGAATTTATCCATGGTTTAATTTGTCTTTGCAACAATTTATATTTATTTATTTCTTTGTCTTATAAAATTCATATATTTTTATTTATAGCTCCAAAAATAGTGATTCCAATTTGTATAATTATATTTAATAATTATTTATCTTTTCAAATCCTTTAGAATCACTTTGTCCACAATTTGGTTTGGATTTTAGCTAGGAGATTTATTAGCCTTGGAAATACTTTCTTTTATCTTATAAAAATCATAAGTTTTTATCCATGGCTCCAAATGGAGTGTAACCAATTCCCATGGTTTTGTAATATTTTTGTTTACCATTATTGGTCATTTAAAAATGTTGTTGCTAAATTTTTATATGGAACAAAGCCATAGTCTTAGAGTGATCTTGTAGGTGATTTCTCTCATTAGGTTTTAGGTTTTTGGTTTAACTTTTCCAAGTGCTCACAATCAAGATACATTGCATGCATGGATGCATTTGATCTATTTGAAAATTTGTTTGTTGCTCTCTCATTCAAATTTTGTTCAAGTAGGGTTTTGATGTTTCCACTTACAAACAAAAAGTTTCTTTTCCCTCTAAATTTCAACATTTTTTTTGTTTGATTATTTTTCACATTTCAAAATTTGGAAATTTTTTGGGATGTGACAGCATATCTTTCTTTTGGCCATCCCATTTGACTGGGGTGAGTAGGTAGGCATCCTCTCATGGATTATACCATGTTATCCACAAAAAGAATCAAACTCGTTGGAACAATACTCTCCACCATGATCATGTAGGGGTTCATAGCATGGAAAACAAAAAAAATCTACCGCACGAACACACACAAGCCAATATCTATCTACTAGATTGTAGCAACGAGTCAATTAGAGTACTCACCCTCGAAGATTCCAAAGAGGTTAACGAGAGCAGATTCTCGTGGGTGATGTAGTCGTTCACTTGCCGATCTCAAGATCGCGTAGACGATCCTTCTGACGCCGCGTTCCGGCAGTGCTCCCATAGTCGGTCACACGTACAGTACTCGATGAATATCTTCCTCTCCCTTGTTCCAGCAGGCAGCGGAGGTTGTAGTTCTCTCCTCACGATTCTGGCAGCATGACGACGTGGTGCCGGAGTTAGAGGGGAAATCCCACAGGGCTTCGCCTTAAGCCGGAGCAGGTTAGGATGGAGTAGAAGGGTTTCCCCGGAAACTAGGTTTATAGGACAAAGAGGAGGAGGCGTGGCCGGTGGCGGCTTGGGCAGCGGCGCGCAGGCGGCGACTAGGTGGGGTGGGGCTTGTGGTGGTGTAGATCTTTGGGGCTGCCCCTCCCCTCTATTTATGAGAGGTAGGGGCAGCTAGGGGAGGGGAGGCCGTATCCTCCCCAACTCCCTATCCTTGGCGCGCGCGGTGGAGGGAGAGGAGGTTTCCTCTCCTCCCTCCACCAGCAACCATTGTCCCAGTTTGACTATTCAAACTTGCCTTTTGACTTTCAATTTTGGAGTTTAATTTCTCTCTATTAAACGCATAGCCAAGTGACCTAGGACATGATGCAATCATTCCACCTAGTCATGACACATTCATATACCCTTCCCCTTCCGGTCCGGTGAACCTTCAAGACCCTTCTAGATCATTCCGGTGAAAACACCGGAATCATTCCTGAACTCCGAAATTGGACTTTCCTTATATGAATCTTATTCTCCAGACCATTCCGGATATCCTCGTGATATCCCAGATCCCATTCAAGACTCCGAACAACATTTGGTCTTCTTACTCACATTCCATATCTACTAAACACCATCGAATCCTTAAGTGTGTCTCCCTACGGTTCGTGAATTATGCAGACATGACTGAGACTCTTCTCCGATCAATAACCAATAGAGGAATTTGGAATATCATATGGCTCCCACATGTTTCTACAATTAATTTGCGATTGAATGAACTATTTACATATGATACCAATTTCCCTTTGTCTCGCGATATTTTACTTATCTGAGGTCTGATCGTCGGTATCTCTGCATACCTAGTTCAACCTCGTTACCGATAAGTACTATTTACTCGTTCCTGTTATATGTGATCCCTTGTGATCTAGTCACATGCTTTCAAGCTAATTGGATGACATTCCACCGAGAGGGCCCAGAGTATATCTATCTGTCATATGGATGGACAAATCCCACTCTTGATCCATGTGCCTCAACACATACTTTCCAAACACTCAATGCCTCCTTTATAACCACCCAGTTATGAAGTGGTGTTTGATGTGATCAAAGCATCCATCCAGTGATGGTGATTAGCTTAATCTCATGGTCGAAGGAATTAGGTTACTATGTATCAGAAAGCTAATAGCAAATGAACTATTTAAATGACTTGATCTTTATGCTACGCTTATCTATAGGAGTATGTCCATCACACCATTCTCCTAATGATATGATCTTGTTGTTAATAACATCTCAATGTTCATGATCAGGAAACCATGATCATATATTAACCAACAAGCTAGTATTATAAAGAGGCTTTACTAGGGACTCTAATAAGTTTACAAATCAAACAAGTATTAATGTTTCCGGTTAATACTATTATAGCATGAATGTAAACATTTATCATAAACACAAATACATAATAATAAATACTTTTGTTATTGCATCTAGGGCATATTTCCAACAGTCTCCCACTTGCACTAGAGTCAACTAATCTAGATTACATGGTAATATACCGAACACCCATGGCGGTTTGGTGCTGGTCATGTTTTGCCCTCAAGAAAGGTTTAGTCAACAGATCCGCCACATTCATATTTGTGTGTACTTTGCAAATCTTTATGTCACCATCTTGGACATGCTCTTGAATAGCGTGAAAATGCAGCTTGATATGCTTCAGCTTCTTTTCTGACCTTGGTTCTTTTGCATTGGCTATGGAGCCCATGTTATCACAGTAGATAGACATTGGGTCCAACGCATTGGGAACCACAACGAGCTCTGTAATTAACTCCTTCATCCATATCGCCTCTTGTGAACCCTCCGAAGCAGCTATTTATTCCGATTCAGTTGAAGATTTTGCCACAACGCTTTGCTTTGCACTCCGCCAGCTAACTGTTGCACCATTCAAAGTAAATAGTATTCGGATTGAGATTTATAATCACCCGGATCGGTGTTCCAACTAGCATCGGTTTAACCATTAACGACGAGTTGTTCATCACCTCCATAAGAAAGAACCATATCCTTAGTTCTTCTCAAGTACTTAAGGATATTTTTGACCGTTGTCCAATGATCCACCCATGGATCACTTTGACATCTGCTAGTTAAACTAACAACATATGCAATGTCGGGTCTAGTACATATCATGACATACATGATAGATCCTATGGCTGAGGCATAGGGAGTCTTACTCATCCTTTCTCTATCTTCTGTCGCAGCAGGACTTTGAGTTTCACTCAAGGTCGTACTAGGCAACATGGGCAAGAACCCTTTCTTGCTATCTTCCATTCCAAACCTCTTTACAACTTTGTACAAATATGTACTCTGTGACAATGATATCAGGTGTCTCGATCTATCTCTATAAATCTTTATGCCTAATATATAAGCAGTTTCACCAAGATTCTTCATTGAAAAACTATTATTCAAATAATACTTGACACTTTTAAGAAGTTCTATATCATTCCCAATCAACAATATGTCGTCCACATATAGTACTAGGAATGCTACAGATCCCCCACTCACTTTCTTGTAAATACAAGCTTCTCCATAAGTTTGTATAAAACCAAAACTTTTGATTACCTTATAAAAACGTTGATTCCAACTTCGGGATGCTTGCTTCAATCCATAAATGGACCGTTGAAGTTTTCATACCTTGTTAGCATCTTTAGGATCGAAAAAACCTTTGGGTTGTACCATATACAACTCTTCATCAATGTCTCCATTGAGGAACGCCGTTTTGACATCCATCTGACATATCTCATAATCATAATATGCAGCGATTGCTAACAAAATCCTCACAGACTTCAGCTTCGCTACCGGTGAGAAAGTCTCATCGTAGTCAACTCCTTGAATTTGTCGAAACCCTTTTGCAATAAGTCAAGATTTATAGATGGTTACATTTACGTCAGCATCTGTTTTCTTCTTGAAAATCCATTTGTTCTCGACAGCCTTTCGGCCATCCGGTAAGTCCACCAAAGTACATACTTGGTTTTTGTACATGGATCCAATCTCGGATTTCGTGGCTTCTTGCCATTTATTGGAATCTGGGTCAACATTGCTTCCTCATATGTTGCAGGGTCATCGGTATTGTCCACCAACATGACATTCATAACGGGATCATACCAATCAGGAGTGGTACGAGTTCTCGTCGACCTGCGAGGTTCTGTAGTTACTTCAACCGAAGTTTCATGATCAACATCGTTAGCTTCCTCTCTTATTGGTGTAGGCGCCATAGGAACTACTGTAACATCCCTATAATCATGATTTCAAAGATTGCATATCATTCATGCATCCATATAGTTTTGAGATCAATTTCAAACCAATTTCAAGAAAACAGAAATACTTAGTGTTGTCATTTTATGTGAACAAACTTAAATCAAATGGTCATCCCCATTTGAGAGCTTAAGAGTTTTAAACCAAGTTTGTTTGCTTCCTTGTTGATTGGATTGAGTGTGGAGTTTTGAACAAATTATACAAAATAAAAATGGTTTCAAAACCATTTTCAAACATTTACAAACCAAGTGCAATGTCACTGTTATTTTTGTCTTTCCAAAAATGACCAAGCCCACTCAAGGTGACCACATGGTTTTATGCCTAGATTTGTGACTGTTGCACACTGCAAAAATCTTGAAAAGATTTGAATTCAAACAGAGTTTTGAATTCATTTGAAAACCATTCCAGAAAATCAAATTAGAAAAAGAAAAGGAATAAAGAAAAGGAAAAGGTGGCGCCCTATTCGCCCAACAATAAACCAGCCCAAATTTAGCACCCGGTCCCTCTCTCCTTCTCGCACGCTACAGACGCACTCCATCGAGACACCGACGCCGGACCCCACTCCTCTCGCTCTATTCACGACAAGCGGGCCCCCCGCACGCCATCGTCTTCCCCAAAATTTCCACGCACGAACACCTCCGCTGGCCGTTGCTGCGTTGATTCCGCGGTGTAATTGGCATTGAATCACTGAGCGTTTCTTGTCGATCCTCTGCCTACTTAAGCCCCTCCCTCTCGTGGCCATTTCCCCTCAACCAATTCCCTCTCCACGCCACCAGGCTGCTCGCAACTCGCCAGACACTACCGCTGTTCCGACGACCTCGCCGACGAATTCCGGTGAGCACCGTGTTCCCCTTTGCCCCTGATTCATGCTATCAGGCTCTGCATCTCCTTGCGCATCTACTGACACACCCCGTTTGTTCTCGCATGGTCTGTAGCCTCGACAGCAACATCGACTGAACGTCGCCGCTCTCTGCTTGAACTCCGGCGACCTCTCCCCGTAAGTACCAGCCGTCCCTTGCCCTCTGTCTGATACGCCTAGGATCCTTAGCATCTTGCGCGTCTAACGGTGCCTTCCTCTTGCCTTAGCGCGACCCAGAACCTCGCCAACGTCGACCAGCAGCCGTACCTGACGCGTTCGCGAACTCCGACGAGCAATCCGCGACGACTCCGAGCGCCCCTTCGCCAACCAGAGGCACGTTGAGCTTCACCACGTCACGGCGGTTCTGGTAAGCACCCTCTCCCCTCCCTGGGCGACCTAGAACGCCGGCACCGCCTCTGACAGACACGCCGTCGCCAGTCGCCGCCGCTAGCGCCGCTAGTCTTTGGTCAAAGCAACGGCAACCGTTGGATGTAGATCTTGCGGATTAGATTAAATCTGAGCGAAACGTTTTCTTTGAATCTGGCGCGTAGGATCTGACTTGATCGGACGGCACGGAAGGGTGATCCAGAGTGAACCGGTACGGGACAATAGAAAACAGACGCGTGGCTAGGGTTGAGTTTAAAACAGAATTTGAAATCTGATTTGTATCCAATTTTGAAATAGCTATAACTTTTGATCCACACGTTAGAATTTGACAAATTTTATACCGTTGGAATCAGGAGAACAAGCCCTTTCAGATTATGCAATGTGTTTAATGATTTGCATCTGTTAAAATGGTTCCTTCTGCAAAAACATGTGTAAGGCTTATTTGAACATATGAATTGTTTAGGATTTAATTTAGGATTTAAAGTATTGTTGTGTGGCAAAGTTTTGACTTGTTTACAATTCAGTACTATGCACTTGCTTGGTTGAATTATGAAAATCATCCCTTAGCATCTTGCATGCATGCATATATATTTTTGATTGTATATGTTGTATGTGATTGTGGCTATATTCTATGTGTAGATTTTGGTGCTAGTGATTGTGATTGTGAAGAGTGCTACTCTCCCAACTACCAAGGCAAGTGGTACTTCATGAATATTTCTATCCCTATATTTTATACAAGCATTAGAAATATTTTGCTAAGTCTTGCATGTTACTATTTTTGCCAAATGCCATGTTGGGAAATCCTAAGTAGTTGTAGAATTGCTAGGAAATTTCTAAGTTAAATTACTATCTATGCCATGCTTAGCCTAGCTAGTTGCAAACAAGGGTTGGCGAAATATACATGCTATGATGAAAATATTTCTAAGTATTTGGACTTATGTTTTTCTTAATAAAACAACTAAGTAAATGAATCACCTGGGTGGAATGGGACTTGATTGGTGGTTTTGGTTGAGTGGTTACACAAGGCCCATGGCTATGGTTTACCTTGTGTATCTCACTTGTGGAAAGCCACCCAGGAACAAAGAGATTTTAGAGGCCAAGTGTTGAGAAGCTTCTAGTGCAGCCACTTGGCAATATGGGCTCTGCCTGGACCACATAGGTTGCTAGAACTTAGCCATTTGGACAGTTGGTGGTAGTGGGATTGATAGGTTGGAGCGCGTCCATTTGGTCTAAGGGAAGGCTTCTGAAAGGTCCTGTCTTGGTGAAACCAAGTCTGGTGGGGAAAGTGCACAACCTCTGTAGATGGAAAAATCTAAGTACTTAGCCAAGTCCATGGCAATGGACAACTTGAGCATCAAGACATGGAAGCTATCAAGAATCTCATCATTCCAACTTCTAAGTAAAAACTTGTGGGTGAACAAGGGTGAAGGACCTCAATGTCTATTGGTGGTTCCTTGGGAAAGTTTTGACAAAGAAAAACTTAGTGATTTCAACTAATAGGCAAAACCTATTTCGAGCAAAGCAAGCCAAACTACACTTAGCCAAATTTGCATATAGTATCTAGTCCACCTAAATTATACTAAGGTATCACTTGCCAATACTATTCCAAAGTATTGACCCACTATGGCTGTAACTTGTGATGTTGCAGGTTATTCTGATGAGGATTAGGTGTCATGAGTCTACACTCAACATGTTTGCCTGTGGCACATGAAGATGAAGACTTATATTTATTTACTTATTCCAAACTCTTGTAATAGGCCTGTGGCCTTTGAGTTATAAAGACTATGTTTATCTCTGGAATGGATGTAATAATGACCTTTGTATCTGTGTACTTCATCTTAAACTGTGGATGCTAGCAATGATCCAGGGACTAGCATTGCAATCACAGGGATCCTTCTCCTTTACAAAGGAGGGATCTTACAGATGGTATCAGAGCACTGTGTTGCCTGTAGGATTATGACCCTAGGATTGGAAACCACTAAGGAAAAAATTTAAAACAACTTCTACACTTGTCTATTCTTCTCGTAAACTTTTCTAATCCTCTTTCTCATCTCTATTTGTAGATGAACTCCATCAACGAAGCCGTAAGGAAAGGACCACTCATGACCATGCCTTTGGAGTGTGAGATAGAATTCCCCAAAGCTCTCAAGGACCTCATGGTGGCAATGGAGATACATGGTGCAGCTGTGTACAAAGGCTTTCCTATGATGGATGAAGGAGTTGAGTACTGGTGGGTGCAACTTCACTTGTACAAAAATAAGGAAGACAACCACAAGGGAACAGGATTCTGCATGTACACCAACACTGTGGTGCACACCACATTCTTTGAGTCAGCAAGAGATGCAGCTTGGAAGACTATCAAAGAACTTAGTGCTAGAGTCAAGTGCAGGATGCTTAACCTCCAAAAAGACTTGAAGAAAGAGAAGGAAAATACCCAAGAGTTGGAAGCTACCAACCAAACTTTAAGAGGAGACATTACAGACTTAGTGATGGAGTCATGTGAGCAAGATAGGCTAATTGCTTCTAGAAACATTGTGTTAGCCAACAGATCCAGTGAGTTAGGATTGTAAACGTACTTCGTTAGTTGGACCACCATTTATCACCTTATTTTCCAAATGTTGCCTTAAAATAAGATTGAACCTTGATTGATGTAATGGTTTCATGTGTGCATGACTTGTGTGTTTTACTCTCCAAGGATGTGTATGTGATGTTTTGCCTTATGTTGTAACTTAAATTGTGTTGTTCTAACTTTTCTATCTTATAAATAGATGCCCACTGTTACTATCAACACTATTGAGGAGTTCCAGGTTACTCGCTTTGGTCCTCGTATTGTTGAGCTTACCACTTTGCTCAATCTTCCTCTTCCCACCATCATGGTGCTTCCCCTCACCAAGTTCGAGAGGAAAGACCTCTGGGGCTTCAAGGTCAACCAGTCCGGACGCCAGACAGAGCCTACCACGGAGGCCATCGTCTTCAAGCACATGCATGATGACAGAGAGAGGCCTTGAGGTAGTGATGCAGGATCTGATAGGACGTCTGCTAGGGAGACACTCCCGACAGGTTAGAGGCACTCACTTCCATGTCTTTGGTAGACGTGATGAGGATGGAGAGCCCATTGACTTCGAGGATGATTCGAGGGACACAGCAGAGCCGATTCGTCTGTACATCCAGGACTTAGAGTCTCTCATTAGGCACGTGGACACCGACAGGACCAACGTCATGCTCAGCAATGACGAACTTCAGGTGCAGCTTCGTGAGAAGGACAAGCTCTTCGCGGAGCAAGACGAGATAGTCAAGGAGATGGAGGCGAAGTTCGAGACCCAGGACAGGAAGTTCAAGAGTCAGGAGAAGCGTGTCCAGGATAGGAACAAGAAGATCCGGGACATGACTGAAGAACTGCAGTCCAAGGACTTCGAGCTCGAGCAACAACAGATGGTGATCGAGAGACTTCGTTCCCAGAAGAGGGCTCTCAAAGCCAAGATAGAGACCTTGACCACTAGTGTTGAGGAATACAAGACCGCGATGGAGAACGCAGGTCTTACCTTTGTCGAGGAGGAGGTTGATGCCGAGGAGTAGATCTGACTACTCATTTATCATTTATCATCGTACTTGTTATTTAAGAAGTTGTTATTGACCATCCGACATGTGGATGGCTTGTCATTTGTGTGTGTGTTACTTTACGAACTTGTTATCTTGTTGTTGAACTTTTATCCTTTGGTTGCATGCTTTGTGATTGTTTGTGATGTATTGTGCATAAAAGCATATATGGGTATCTCATTCTTACCTCTATTTGAACAAACCACAGATGCCTCCTCGTCGTGCAAACCCCAACCCCAACAACAACAACATCACTCCAGAAATGCAAAAAATGATGACCGCTCAGACTCAGCTGATGCAGATGATGACGACGTTCATCCAGAATCAAAACAACAACAATAACAATAACAACAATAACAACAACAACAACCCACCAGGTTTTGATATGCTCACCAGGTTCTTGAGATTGAGGCCAGCAAAGTTCTCAGGGACAACTGATCCCATGGTGGCCAATGACTGACTACGCTCAGTAAACAAGGACTTGGTAACCGTGGGCTGCACTGATGCTGAGAAAGTCAGATTTGCAGCACATCTATTGGAAGGACCAGCCGCCACTTGGTGGGATAACTTCCAGATCACCACTCCCATTGAAGATGTGACATGGGCTATCTTTGAGGATGGCTTTCGCACTGCTCATATCTCATCCGGAGTGATGAGTCTAAAGAAGAAAGAGTTCCATAATCTGAAGCGGCGCCACCGCAGCGTGGCAGAATATATTGAAGAGTTCAACAATCTGGCGCGTTATGCACCGGATGAAGTTGACACTGATGCCAAGAGAAGGGAGAAATTCCTTGAAGGCCTGAATGATGAACTCAATCTGCAGCTATCAGTGGCCTATGTTCCCACTTATCAGTCTCTATGTGACAAGGCTGCTATTTTGGAGAACAAAATGAAACAAGTTGAGAGTAGGAAGAGAAAGCACTCCGACAAGCACAGCTCGAGATCGTCTCACAAACGTTCCCACTATGATGACAGCGGAAGCTCAGGATCCCACAAGCATGGGAAATTCAACAAGAACCACAACCACAACCGTCATGACAACAAGCATCACCGTAGTCATGACAATGACAAGTACAAAAACCACAAGAGTGGACATGAGAACCACCATAGTGGTAATGGAAGTGGAAGTGGAAGTCAACCAGCTAAGAGGGACATCAGTCAGGTTGAATGCTTCAAATGCAAGAAGATGGGGCATTATGCAAATGACTGCCCTGAAAAGAAAGTTGAAGGACCCAACAAGCCCAATCCTTTCCAGAAAGGACAGGTGAACCACATCAGTGTGGAGGAGGTCTATGAGGAGCCTGATGCTGTTGCTGGTAAGTTCAGACTCAATTCTATTCCATCATTTGTTCTTTTTGATACTGGAGCATCGCATTCATTCATATCAAAAGCATTTGTTGATAGAAATGGGTTTCCAATTAAAAACATCGGGTGTCCAATAAAAGTTAGTTCTCCGGGTGGAGATATGATAGTAAGTCTTGGATGTCGGGATCTTGTAATAGAGTTTGGAAAACATAAGTTTCCAGTGAGTCTGATAATCCTAGATTCCCAAGGACTGGACGTAATATTGGGAATGGATTGGATGGCTAAGTATGAAGGAGTACTAGATTGCGCCAATCGTACTGTTGCACTCACAACCCCGGAAAGAAAAAGAATTAAATTCAAGTCCAACTTTGAATCCAAAGGAAGTAAGCTAAATTCTCTTAAGGGGGTTAGCATGGATAGTGTGCCAATCGTGAGTGAATATCCGGATGTGTTTCTGGAAGAATTGCCGGGAATGCCACCAGATAGAGATGTGGAGTTTCTTATAGATTTGGTACCAGGGTCTGGACCAATAGCAAAGAGACCTTATAAAATGTCAGTTGATGAACTGAAAGAGCTCAAGAAACAACTTGGAGAACAGTTGCAGAAAGGATTTATTCAACCAAGTTCTTCATCTTGGGGAGCCCCAGTTTTTGTTCGTGGAGAAGAAAGATAGAAGTCAAAGGTTATGCATAGATTACCGTTCACTCAACGAGGTAACTATCAAGAACAAATATCCTTTGCCTAGAATCAATGACTTGTTTGATCAGCTAGAAGGAGCTTGTGTGTTCTCAAAGATCGATCTAAGGTCAGGCTATTTTCAACTCAAGATAAGAGAACAAGACATACCTAAAACAGCTTTCACTACGAGGTATGGATTGTATGAGTATACTGTAATGCCTTTTGGTTTGACAAATGCTCCAGCATACTTCATGAATATGATGAACAAGGTGTTCATGGAATTCCTTGACAAGTTTGTTGTCATTTTCATCGATGACATCTTAGTCTACTCCAAGAGCAAAGAAGAGCATGAAGGACATTTACGTTTGATACTTGAGAAGTTAAGAGAGCATAAACTTTATGCCAAATTCAGCAAGTGTGAGTTCTGGTTGGAGGAAGTTTGATTTCTTGGTCATGTTATGACAAAGGATGGTGTAGCAATTGATCCTTCTAAGGTTTCAGCTGTGACTGAATGGGAATCTCCCAAGTCCGTGAAAGAAATTCGTAGTTTCCTTGGCTTAGCAGGTTACTACAGAAGGTTCATTGAGAATTTCTCAAAGGTTGCTAAGCCCATGACTGAATTGTTAAAGAAAGACAAGAAGTTTGCTTGGTCTGAGGGTTGTGAACTCAGCTTTCAGGAGTTGAAGAAGAGACTTGTGACAGCACCAGTCTTGTGTCTGCCAGATTTGGAAAAGGATTTCCAAGTATATTGTGATGCATCTCATCAAGGTTTGGGTGCAGTACTTATGCAAGACGGTAAAGTTGTAGCTTATGCCTCAAGACAACTCAAAACTCATGAAGTAAACTACCCTACTCATGATTTAGAGTTAGCCTATGTCGTCCATGCACTCAAAACATGGAGACACTATCTTTTGGGAAAGCGTTGTGAAGTGTTCACAGATCACAAAAGTTTGAAGTATATCTTCACCCAGAAGGAAATTAATATGAGACAAAGAAGATGGCTAGAACTTATCAAGGATTATGACTTAAGTTTGCAATACCATCCTGGTAAAGCAAATGTTGTAGCAGATGCTCTAAGCCGTAAGGTTTTTGTGAATGGCCTTACCAAAGGAGAATTGCCAGATGATTTGTGTGCCCAATTCAGAAAACTCAGATTGGAGATTGTACCTGAAGGACATCTCATGTCTTTGGATGTTCAACCCACTTTGTTGGACAAGATCAAAGAAGCTCAGAAAGCTGATAAAGAAATCGAAGAGATTAAAGAAAAGATTGGCAAAGGAAAAGCCAAAGGGTTCCGTGAAGACGAACAAGGTACTTTATGGCACGGGAAACGTATCTGTGTTCCACAAGATCCGGAGTTGCGGAAACTGATTTTACAAGAAGCACACAACTCACTGTATTCCATTCATCCGGGTAACACCAAAATGTACATGGACATGAAAGAAAGATTTTGGTGGAATAATCTCAAGAAGGACATCGCCGAACATATTGCTTTGTGTGATGTATGTAGTAGAGTGAAGGCGGAACATCAGAAACCAGCAGGTTTACTTCAACCACTACCTATTCCTGATTGGAAGTGGGACAAGATTGGTATGGATTTCATTACCGGATTACCAAGGACCAGGTCAGGATATGATTCTATATGGGTAGTAGTAGATCGCCTAACTAAAGTGGCTCATTTCATACCCGTGAAGACAACTTATACTAGTTCTAAGTTAGCCAAAATCTATATGAGTAGAATTGTATGTCTACATGGAGTTCCCAAGAGTATTGTGTCTGATAGGGGAACCCAATTCACTTCCCATTTTTGGAGACAGTTACATGAATCATTGGGAACGAGGTTGGAATTCAGCACTGCTTTTCATCCTCAAACTGACGGACAAACAGAAAGGACTAATCAGATTCTCGAAGACATGTTGAGGGCATGTGCCCTAGACTATGGAGCCAGTTGGGATGAAAGTCTGCCTTACGCAGAGTTTTCTTATAACAACAGCTATCAAGCCAGCATTGAGATGGCACCGTTTGAGTTTCTCTACGGAACAAAATGTACCACCCCATTGTTATGGAATGGTGTGGGAGAAAGAAGTTTATTCGGGCCAGATCTTATCAAAGAAGCCGAAGAGAAGGTCAAATTAGTTAAGGACGGGTTGAAGATAGCACAGTCCCGACAGAAAAGCTACGCGGATCCTAAGCGTAGACAAGTCACCTACGAAGTTGGTGATAGAGCCTATCTTAGAGTATCACCACTTCGTGGAGTAAAAAGATTCAGAGTCAAAGGAAAATTGGCACCAAGATATGTTGGGCCATTCAAGATTCTGAATCGCAAAGGAGAAGTTTCCTACGAAATTGAACTGCCAGAATCTCTGTCAGCTGTCCATAATGTGTTTCATGTGAGTCAACTTAAGAAATGTCATCCAAAAATGGAAGAAACTTCTTTGAAGGATACTATACCTTTGGAGGAGGTTCAACTGGAAAGTGATCTCACTTATGAAGAGAAACCTATCAAGATTCTTGAGACTACAGAGAGAGTCACAAGGACTAAGACTATCAAGTTTTGCAAAGTGCAGTGGAATCATCATTCCGAAGAGGAAGCAACATGGGAAAGAGAAGATGATCTTCGGAAAGACCACCCTCACCTATTTGCTAGCCAATCCGAATCTCGAGGGCGAGATTCACCTTAAGGGGGTTAGATTTGTAACATCCCTAAAATCATGATTTCAAAGATTGCATATCATTCATGCATATAGTTTTGAGATCAATTTCAAACCAATTTCAAGAAAACAGAAATACTTAGTGCTGTCATTTTATGTGAACAAAATTAAATCAAATGGTCATCCCCATTTGAGAGCTTAAGAGTTTTAAACCAAGTTTGTTTGCTTCCTTGTTGATTGGATTGAGTGTGGAGTTTTGAACAAATTATACAAAATAAAAATGGTTTCAAAACCATTTTCAAACATTTACAAACCAAGTGCAATGTCACTGTTATTTTTGTCTTTCCAAAAATGACCAAGCCCACTCAAGGTGACCACATGGTTTTATGCCTAGATTTGTGACTGTTGCACACTGCAAAAATCCTGAAAAGATTTGAATTCAAATAGAGTTTTGAATTCATTTGAAAACCATTCCAGAAAATCAAATTAGAAAAAGAAAAGGAATAAAGAAAAGGAAAAAGGCTGGCGCTCCTATTCTGGCCCAACAGCGAAACCAGCCCAGCTAGCCCACCCGGGTCCCCTCTCTCCCTCTCGCACGCGCAGACGCACCCACTGAGACACTGACGCTCGGACCCCACTCCCTCTCTGCTCTATTCGCTGACAAGCGGGCCCCGTCCACGTCGTCATCGTCTTCCCCAAAATTTCCGCGCACGAACACCTCCGCTGGCCGTTGCTGCGTTGATTCCGCGGTGTAATTGGCATTGAATCACTGAGCGTTTCTTGTCGAGCCTCTGCCTACTTAAGCCCCTCCCTCTCGCGGCCATTTCCCCTCAACCAATTCCCTCTCCACGCCACCAGGCTGCTCGCAACTCGCCAGACACTACCGCTGTTCCGACGACCTCGCCGACGAATTCCGGTGAGCACCGTGTTCCCCTTTGCCCCTGATTCATGCTATCAAGCTCTGCAACTCCTTGCGCATCTACTGACACACCCCGTTTGTTCTCGCATGGTCTGTAGCCTCGGCAACAACATCGACTGAACATCGCCGCTCTCTGCTTGAACTCCGGCGACCTCTCCCCGTAAGTACCAGCCGCCCCTTGCCCTCTGTCTGATACGCCTAGGATCCTTAGCATCTTGCGCGTCTAACGGTGCCTT
This sequence comes from Avena insularis, assembly GCA_023614405.1. Classification (NCBI taxonomy): domain Eukaryota; kingdom Viridiplantae; phylum Streptophyta; class Magnoliopsida; order Poales; family Poaceae; genus Avena; species Avena insularis. The sequence goes on along the minus strand of CM042685.1, from coordinate 431,112,990 downwards.
CCTCTTGCCTGAGCGCGACCCAGAACCTCGCCAACGTCGACCAGCAGCCGTACCTGACGCGTTCGCGAACTCCGATGAGCAATCCGCGACGACTCCGAGCGCCCCTTCGCCAACCAGAGGCACGTTGAGCTTCACCACGTCACGACGGTTCTGGTAAGCACCCTATCCCCTCCCCGGGTGACCTAGAACGCCGGCACCGCCTCTGACAGACACGCCGCTGCTAGCGCCGCCGCTAGTCTTTGGTCAAAGCAACGGCAACCGTTGGATGTAGATCTTGCGGATTAGATTAGATCTGAGCGAAACGTTTTCTTTGAATCTGGCACGTAGGATCTGACTTGATCGGACGGCACGGAAGGGTGATCCAGAGTGAACCGGTACGGGCCAATAGAAAACAGACGCGTGGCTAGGGTTGAGTTTAAAACAGAATTTGAAATCTGATTTGTATCCAATTTTGAAATAGCTATAACTTTTGATCCACACGTTAGAATTTGACAAATTTTATACCGTTGGAATTAGGAGAACATGCCCTTTAAGATTATGCAATGTGTTTAATGATTTTAATCTGTTAAAATGGTTCCTTTTGCAAAAACATGTGTAAGGCTTATTTGAACATATGAATTGTTTAGGAATTAATTTAGGATTTAAAGTATTTTTGTGTGGCAAAGTTTTGACTTGTTTAGAATTCAGTACTATGCACTTGCTTGGTTGAATTATGAAAATCATCCCTTAGCATCTTGCATGCATGCATATATATTTTTGATTGTATATGTTGTATGTGATTGTGGCTATATTCTATGTGTAGATTTTGGTGCTAGTGATTGTGATTGTGAAGAGTGCTACTCTCCCAACTACCAAGGCAAGTGGTACTTCATGAATATTTCTATCCCTATATTTTATACAAGCATTAGAAATATTTTGCTAAGTCTTGCATGTTACTATTTTTGCCAAATGCCATGTTGGGAAATCCTAAGTAGTTTTAGAATTGCTAGGAAATTTCTAAGTTAAATTACTATCGATGCCATGCTTAGCCTAGCTAGTTGCAAACAAGGGTTGGCGAAATATACATGCTATGATGAAAATATTTCTAAGTCTTTGGACTTATGTTTTTCTTAATAAAACAACTAAGTAAATGAATCACCTGGGTGGAATGGGACTTGATTGGTGGTTTTGGTTGAGTGGTTACACAAGGACCATGGCTATGGTTTACCTTGTGTATATCACTTGTGGAAAGCCACCCAGGAACAAAGGGATTTTAGAGGCCAAGTGTTGAGAAGCTTCTAGTGCAGCCACTTGGCAATATGGGCTCTGCCTGGACCACATAGGTTGCTAGAACTTAGCCATTTGGACAGTTGGTGGTAGTGGGATTGATAGGTTGGAGCGCGTCCATTTGGTCTAAGGGAAGGCTTTTGAAAGGTCCTGTCTTGGTGAAACCAAGTCTGGTGGGGAAAGTGCACAACCTCTGCAGATGGAAAAATCTAAGTACTTAGCCAAGTCCATGGCAATGGACAACTTGAGCATCAAGACATGGAAGCTATCAAGAATCTCATCATTCCAACTTCTAAGTAAAAACTTGTGGGTGAACAAGGGTGAAGGACCTCAATGTCTATTGGTGGTTCCTTGGGAAAGTTTTGACAAAGAAAAACTTAGTGATTTCAACTAATAGGAAAAACCTATTTCGAGCAAAGCAAGCCAAACTACACTTAGCCAAATTTGCATATAGTATCTAGTCCACCTAAATTATACTAAGGTATCACTTGCCAATACTATTCCAAAGTATTGACCCACTGTGGATGTAACTTGTGATGTTGCAGGTTATTCTGATGAGGATTAGGTGTCATGAGTCTACACTCAACATGTTTGCATGTGGCACATGAAGATGAAGACTTATATTTATTTACTTATTCCAAACTCTTGTAATAGGCCTGTGGCCTTTGAGTTGTAAAGACTATGTTTATCTCTGGAATGGATGTTGTTGGGAATATGCCCTAGAGGCAATCATGTATGATGATATTTCCCATTGTATTCATAAAGATATTAAGTAGTACTTGTATAAACATCTGATGTGTATCATTGAATATGTGATTCGGTTGTGGAACTATGCATTCATGTTGTTTGTACTAAATATCCTTGGTCATTGAGGTTGTGCTGGACACCCAACTTAGATCAATGTGAAAGTTGGCTTGATGACACGGTTCCACTTGTCATGAGAATGGAGATGCTATTCCAACTTACACAGATTCGGCTAAAGAGTTTAGTGAGTCGGATTGACCCATATTGAGGTACAACGAACAAGATGTCATTTGTATATCTCAATCAATGTAATCCTTAGACCTGAGGTTGTTGCATAGTCCGAGTTGAGGATCACCGACTTAGGTTCTGTCAAACGCTGATCCGTGAATCGGGCGCTTATAAAGCGAGGTTCGTCGATCGAGAATCAAGCTGCGTGATGTGAATAACCAAGATGGGATTTTGCCCCTCCACTCGGAGAGATATTCTCTGGGCCCTCTCGTGAGATATGATTCGGAAAGCATGGCCATGCACGACTCGGTTAAGTGTTAACCGAGGCGATCGACTAAGAGTTAGTGGGGTGAATCACTTATCTCGGATCGAGAAGAGAGTCGGACTATTTAAGGGATGACATATATTCGCCTATAGTCTGACAAGGTATATCGTGAGGCAAAAGGGACTCGGACGTAAGTCGCATTGGAAAGGCAAGTCGTCATGACTCTTTGGTACTTGGGAGTCGGCACGTTCTGCTAGGAGCCGCTGCCGACTGATCGATTGTGAGTCGGACTCTAATCGTGTCCAAGTAGCCATGAGCCTGCGGGGTCACACACTTAAGAGCGGGAGCAAGTTCGGATTGGATTCGAATCTGTAATCTGGTTGGGTTGGACCTAAACCAGATTAGGACTGAGTTAGTGAGTTGGACTCATGGTGACTAATGTTATATGGGCTTTAGTGAATGGGTCATGAAAGCGAGCCCACGTTCACTCCTATATATAGTGGAGCACCTTAACCTAGAAAGGTTAATCGTTGTTGTTAGGTCATTCCATGTGTTGGAAACCCTAGCTCCAAAGAGTCCAGCCGTAACGAACCTAGTAGTTCGGCCGCCCTCCTCATATGCGTGTGGATACCAGTAGAGGTGCTGTGCGATCAGCACCAGGACGATCGGATCGTGAGGACTTCACTGCATCAACTGACGCGCTTCATCAGTAATCCGCAACTGCGCGTCTAGTGGTAAACCTCGTGGCCTTCTACCTCAGCTAGATCTTGGGATCACCACGTTAGAGGAAAAAGTTTTGTTTTATCTCTGTGTGGCCCAACAGATGTAATGATGACCTTTGTATCTGTGTACTTCATCTTAAACTGTGGATGCTAGCAATGATCCAGGGACTAGCATTGCAATCACAGGGATCCTTCTCCTTTACAAAGGAGGGATCTTACAGATACACATCAATAACATGTATATTGGATATACCTTTCTTCTTGATGTTGTCGTTCTTCAGATCTTCCAAGTACTTAGGGAAATTCCGCTTCCCGTGACCTTCTCCCTTGCAGTAAAAGCACTCAGTATCAGGCTTAGGACCAGCCTTGGTCTTCTTCGCCGGCGCGGTAGCTTACTTACCGCCCTTCTTGAAGTTTCCCTTTTTTCTTAGGCTTGCCTTGATTCTTGAAATTGGTGGTCTTATTGACCATCAACACTTGGTGCTCTTTCTTGATCTCCACTTCAGCAGACTTCAACATAGAGAAGAGTTCTGGCAATGACTTATCCATGCGCTGCATGTTGTAGTTTATCACAAAGTTCTTGTAACTTGGTGGTAGTGATTGGAGGACACGATGAATGCCTAACGCATTAGGAATTATTATGCCCAAGATCTGGAGCTTATTAGCATGCCCAGACATCTTAAGCACATGCTCACTGACGGAGTTGCCCTCTTCCATCTTGTAGTTAAAGAACTTTCTAGAATCTTCATAACTCTCAACTGACGTGTGAGCCTTAAATATCATTTTGAGTTCACGGACAATATCATGTGGGTCAAAGTTCTCAAACCTCTTTTGAAGCTCTGATTCCAAACCATACAAGATAGCACACTGAACCGTGGAGTATTGATTCTTCCGAGTACGGAAAACAATTTTTTCATCATCGGTAGCATCTTCTGCAGGTGGGTCACCCAGCGGTGCATCCAGCACATAGGTCAACTGACCAGCATTGAGGACATATCCTCAAATTGCAGAACCAATCCGCGAAGTTGCTTCCATTGTTTTTCAACTTTTCTTTCTCTAGGAACGCATTTAAATTGATGGTAGGGTCCGCCATTGATCTACAACATATTTGCAATAGTTTAGACTAAGTTTATGACAAATTGAGTTCTAATTAATAGTTAAACTAACCAAGGTGAACTCCCACTCAAAACAACATCCCTCACATTGTTTTAGTGATCACACGAACCAAATCCACTACATCATAACTGATCATCACGAGAGATGATGTAGTTTCAAAGGTGAACAATCAACATGTTCATCATATCTACTATATGATTCATGCTTTACCTTTCGGTGATCCGTGTTCCGAGACCATGTCTGTACATGCTAGGCTCGTAAAGATCAAACCTTAGTTTCTGCATGAGAAAATATGGCTTGCTCCCGTTGTATACACTCGCAGAATCTAACACACCCGATCATCACGTGGTGCTTCGAAACAACGAGTGTTGGCAACGGTGCCTACTAAGGACGGACACTTTATAACTTGATATTTTTGTGAGAGGGATCATCTTATAATGCTACCGTCGTGAACTAAGCAATACAAGATGCATAAAAGGATTAACATCACATGCAATTCAAAATATGTGATATGATATGGCCTTCCTTCTTGTGCTTCGGATCTCCATCTTCAAGCATGAACATGATCTCCATCATCACCGGCATGGCATCAAGGTCAATGGCACCGCTCCATGGTTGTCGTCCACCAACACCAACTATTACAACTACTTTGAATAATAGACACGCAGGCCTAAAAAAATTAAAAGAAAAACCATAAGGCTCCTGCCGGTTGCCGACTTACAATAAGGAACATTGCATACATCATATATAATCACAATCATGGCCATATCACATCATAGCACACCCCTGCAAAACAAAGTTAGATGCCTCTAATTTTCTTTGCATATTTTACGTGGTTTGGGGCTTTCAATAAGTACCATTCTAACTTATGAACAAGAACCATAATGTTGATGCTTGAACTATCAAGTGCCCGTTGTAAATTGAATCTTTACTATGATACACCCACAAAGACACTTATGCAATACAAGTTGCATGTTGAGCATGCAGCAATTCTCATGAACGATGTCATGTAAGGTTAGCCCGGGCCGCTTCATCCCACCATACCGCAAGATGCAAAGTACACAAAAATCAATTGATAATAAAAGCACCACCGCCCATAATGACCATTATGTTCTACTCGTGCAACAGATCTACATATAGACACGGCTCTGGTACCACTGTAGGGATTCATAGCATAGAAAACAAAAAAAATTCTACCGCATGAACACACACAAGCCAAGATCTATCTACTATATTGTAGCAACGAGTCGATTAGAGTACTCACCCTCGAAGATTCCAAAGAGGTTAACGAGAGCAGATTCTCGTGGGTGATGTAGTCGTTCACTTGCCGATCTCAAGATCGCATAGACGATCCTTCCGGCGCCGTGTTCCGGCAGCGCTCTCGCAGTCGGTCACATGTACGGTACTCGATGAATCCCTTCCTCTCCCTTGTTCCAACAGGAAGCAGAGGTTGTAGTTCTCTCCTCGTAATTCTGGCAGCACGATGGCGTGGTGTCGGAGTTAGAGGGGAAATCTCGCAGGGCTTCGCCTTAAGCTGGAACAGGTTAGGATTGAGTAGAAGGGTTTCCCCGGCGACTAGCTTTAGAGGCCGGAGAGGAGGAGGCGTGGTCGGCGGCGGCGGCGACGCTAGGTGGCGGCGGCTAGGTGGGGTGGGGGTTGTGGTGGTGTAGATCTTTGGGGCTGCCCCCTCACCTCTAATTATGAGAGGGAGGGGCATATAAGGAGGAGAGGCCATATCCTCCTCCAACTCCCTCTCCTTGGCGCGGGCGATGGAGGGATAGGAGGTTTCCTCTCCTCCCTCCACCAGCAACCATTGTCCCAATTTGACTATTCAAACTTGCCTTTTGACTTTCAATTTTGGAGTTTAATTTCTCTCTATTAAACGCACAGCCAAGTGACCTAGAACATGATGCAATCATTCCACTTAGTCATGAAACATTCATGTACCCTTTCCCTTCCGATCCGGTGAACCTTCTAGACCCTTCTAGATCATTCTGGTGAAAACACCGGAATCATTCACGAACTCCGAAATTGGACTTTCCTTATATGAATATTATTCTACGGACCATTCCGGATCTCTTCATGATATCCCGGATCCCATCCGAGACTCCAAACAATATTCGGTCTTCTTACTCACATTCCATATCTACTAAACAACATCGAATCCTTAAGTGTGTCTCCCTACGGTTCGTGAATTATGCAGACATGACCGAGACTCTTCTCCGATCAATTACCAATAGAGGAATCTAGAAATTCATATAGCTCCCACATATTTCTACGATTACTTTGCGATCAAATGAACCATTTACATACGATACCAATCTCCCTTTGTCTCGCGATATTTTACTTATCCGAGGTCGGATCGTCGGTATACTTGCATACCAAGTTCAACCTCGTTATCGATAAGTACTCTTTACTCGTTCCTGTGATATGTGATCCCTTGTGAGCCAGTCACATGCTTGCAAGCTAATTGGATGACATTCCACCGAGAGGGCCCAGAGTATATCTATTTGTCATATGGATGGACAAATCCCAGTCTTGATCCATGTGCCTCAACACATACTTTCCGAACACTCAATGCCACCTTTATAACCACCCAGTTATGAAGTGGTGTTTGATGTCATCAAAGCATCCATCCGGTGATGGTGATTAGCATGATTTCATGGTCGAACGAATTAGGTTACTATGTATTAGAAAGCTAATAGCAAATGAACTATTTAAATGACTTGATCTTTATGCTACGCTTATCTATAGGAGTATGTCCATCACACCATTCTCCTAATGATATGATCTTGTTGTTAATAACATCTCAATGTTCATGAGCAGGAAACCATGATCATGTATTAACCAACAAGATAGTATTATAAAGAGGATTTACTAGGGACTCTAATAAGTTTAAAAATCACACAAGTATTAATGTTTCCGGTTAATACTATTATAGCATGAATGTAAACATTTATCATAAATAGAAAGATATAATAATAACTACTTTTATTATTGCCTCTAGGGCATATCTCCAACAGATCAAACCTAAGCTTCTTGATCTTTTGATCAAGTTGGTTTTCTGCTTTGGCTTTATAGATTTTGAAGAAAGTCAAAGCCTCATCTTTGATTTCAGAACATACACATGACAATATCTAGTGGAGTCATCGATGAAAGTCATGTAATATTTCTTTGCACCTTTTGTGAGTAAACCATTCATCTCACACAGATCTGAATGTATGAGTTCTAATGGTGCCAAATTTCTCACCTTCACGGCCGTATGTGACTTGCTGGGTTGCTTTGCTTGCACACTGATTTGGTACTTAAATCTTTTGGTAGTAGTAAAATTAGGGATTAAATTCAATTTGGCTAGCCGTGTCATACAACCAAAATTAATATGACAAAGACGAGAATGCCAAACATTTCATTCAAAATTCGTGTTAATCTAAAACTTTATTACAAACATTTAACAAAGATAAGTAGAACAACCCTATGTACTCATAGACTTTACCAACAAAAGTTCCATACTTACACATTAGAAACTTAATAGACTCGAAACAATCTTGTATCCATCTTGACACAAAAGATATCTGCTAACAAAAAATTCATTTATCGAGTGCACATAATGCACGTTCTTTTGGCGCATGGTCTTTCCTGAAGTGAACTTCAAATCAACTGTACCAACACCACAAACAGAAACATGTGAGCCATTTCCCATCAACACGGAGGAAGTCCCTACAGCATGATATGAAGAAAACTGGAAATATCAGAATAAACGTGTACATTGGCACCCGTGTCAATCCACCAATTAGGAGAATGCCATACTGAAAGAACGATAGGAAATATACCATACCCAACATCCTTCATCTCAGTATCTCCAATGACAACATTAGCGGTATTGTGGCTCTTCGTCAAAGTGGTTAGAGTAACTAGGAGCCCAATGATCAAGATAACCGCACACATGACAAGTACATTTCTTCTTACCAGTATTCTTTTTAAAGTTGGTAGAATGTGATGCCATGTTATTCCCATCAATGTTTCCTTTGCCATGGAACTTGTTCTTATTCTTGAACTTGTGGCATTGAGAGTTCTTCTTCTGTACCAAGTTGGCACTAGAACCTCCCTTAACACTTCGAGCATGTGTGTATTTTTCTCTCATCTTCTCTTCCACATCAAAATTCCTAGTGAGATCTGTAACTTAAAACTCTTGTTTCTTATATTTTAGAGATGTAGAAATTTTTCTCCACGAGGGAGGAAGCTTGGAAATGATGCCTCTAGCCACAAACTTGTCTGGAAACACACATTTGAAGTGCTCAGGTTCCTTAGCAAGTGATTGTATCTCATGATCCTGCTCAACTACTGAGCGGTCGTCAACCATCTTGTAGACATAGAATTTTTCCATGACATACAGTTCATTACCAGTGTCCGAGACCCCAAACTTGGCCTCGAGCGAATCCCACATGTCCTTGCCATTATCAAATGACATATAGGGTTCAACACTTTTATCTTCAAGAACACTCAATAGAGCCACCTTAAATAAGATATTTTTTTTTTGAAAGTCTGCCTCCTGAATAGGAGTGAGCTTTCCCTCAGGTTTGCCAAGAGTGGTGCTATAGCAGCTCGTGGTTTGAAACCATAGGACTGCTCTCACACGCCACTTCTTATATTGCATACCCTCAAAGATCGGTGGCCTCATAGCTGCAACAAAACCACTTGGAGTAACTTTCCTATAATAAGATTTTTGGATTGCTGGAAATATGAGAAATTTACCATAGAATATAATGAACAAAAATAGTACTCCCTCTGACCCATATTAGTTGACTCAAATTTGTCTAGATACGGGTGTATCTAGCACTAAAATTTGATTAGATACATTCATATCTAGATGAATCTAAATCAACTAATATGGGTCAGAGGGAGTAGATAAAACATGACTAGAAATATAGAAATAAAACTAATCATCAAATCTAACAAAGAGAGTGTAAACAACGGTTCTAAACCGATTGCTACACATAGTACATGCAACATAATTTGTAATGGAAGAAAGAAGATGTGAACAAGATGGAGGAATATAGCATACAATGCAGGAGATGAACCGCTCACATTGACGTTAGGATCAGTCATGTCATCGAAGAGGTTATCGGTGTCGGGAAGAAGTCATCGTTGGGAAGATGTCGTCGCTGTTTGTGAAGGATTCCATGATGAAGCCGGTAGTTGTACGTGAGCACTCCCCAAAAACCTTATTGCCCTTCTCCCGTACAGGACTCGAAGCAGTGGGGTCTCGGGGTCCTATTGTTCCAAATCGCGATGCACACTATAAGACGGGATGGGGAAGACTGGTGACTACTCAAAGCTCTGGAACTGGAGGCGTTATGTGATGGTATCGATGTGTTGAGAGGAGGATCGACCTCTCTTTTTAATATGCACATGTCAAGGAGGCAGACAGACAACACGGGGAGACGAATAAAGAGAGCGGGAGGCAAACCGAACAGGTTGTAGATAAACTAAGTTCGTATTAAAAGTCCAGTCACGTAAACTATTCAGTTTCTAGTCATGCGTAAGAAAAAGAAACTCGGCTGGCGAGATTCCCTCAACCCGCACACGCACATCGTAACAAGGCTGGCGGCGGAGGAGGAGCGCACATGTAGGTCTCTCTCCTTATCATGTCTCTACAAGTTGTAGGGCAACACCCCTTATAACAAGGTCAATCTATCTCAACTAGTTGTGTGTCATGGTGGGGGCACGACAGATGCCATGGGTAGGCTAAAGTATGGGGCCAATGGATGCTAGAGGGATCCGGGGAGGGAAGATGTAGTGATTTCTACACTCAAATGACTAACATGTAGATCTTTATTTCTCCTCTCAAGGACTACAAATGCTCCTTGAGCTGTTTCCAGGAAGAAGAGAGCTACTACACGAGCCTTACGGCATAGAATGAATCGATCCCCTCTTAGGAGCCCGCGTCTCCCCTTATAAAGGGGTGCCTTGGTTCCTTCTAGGGCTGACGTGGCAAGCATATTCTTGGAATATGCTTGTCCCAATATGGTAACTCGGCGGCCTCCTTTCCGTGTCCCCCTTCTATCGGTGGCAATGTTCCAGAGAGCTTCACATGCGCGCCACGGGCTCCCTGACTGTCACCTCCGTGCCCTTCTGCCGCTCTGCTCCTTGTCCTTTGTGCTTGGCTCTATTCAGATTCCTCCTAGCCAGCGACTAGGGTTTGACTTTAGGCACCTCCTTCTCCTACAAGTTTCGTGTTACTCGTCCTTGTCTCGCATAAGTCGGCTTGGCCTTCACCTGCATTCAAGTTAGTCAGACTCGCTCGGCCGACTTAACTCATATGTCGACCGGATAAGGTGTTACTCATTCTGTGGATGTTATGGCCTTGCTTATCTCGGCCGACTCTTACATGACTCGGCCGATACAAATAGTAACTCGGCTCATGACAAGGGAGATTCCTTTCGTCTTTCCCCTGTCTTGACCCTATCCGGGGTCACCTCCCCAACATTAGTCCCCGAAGCTGGTGTGGTCCTGCCTGAAACCTCGGCCGGGCCACATCAGTTTCCCAACATACTTCTCTCCTTCTTTCCGAGTTACTTCTTTCTGTTCGAGGTTTCCGTGCAGCTTCCTGAGCACGCCTCGTCCTACGTGTACCACTCATCATTATTCTTCTAGTTTTTTGTTCCTCTACAGTGTCCACTGACAACCTACAGTGATTACTGCGCCTGTCGCGTCGGCGCAGTGATGCCTCGAGTACCGCATCGGTCAGGAGGCCCGATCCCTTCATGCGCCGTGTGGTCTTCGGTGTGGCTCCACTAGTAGCAAACGGTTCTGCCGCACGCATGATTAACACGGTTATCGTGCGCAGCCACGATCCCACTACCGCTGATACCGCGTGGTTATAAAGAGGGGTGCAGGGCTAGAGGATTTACTTTCCCCCTTCACTCACCCTTCTTCTTCTTCCTCGTGCCAGATCCTCCGTTCCTGCGCTAGCGGCTGCGCCATCATCGACCTCCCCGTCGGTCACGCTGTAGGGCTTCTGGTCCGACGACTTCACCTCCGTGTGCTTGCTCTGGCGCCTTCGCCGGTGAGTCCCGCCGCTAGGTTTCTTCCCTAGGCACCTCTTCTGCTTTTCTAGATTCCTCGCGGCGGTTCTTTTTCGTTCCGCCGCCGTGCTAGCTAGAATCGTGACGGGGGCCTGCGCCTCTAAGCCTCTCCCCACCGCTAGTCTTTCCTCTGTTGATTCCTCCGGCGAACCCATGTCTAGTTCTGCCAGCGGAGCGCTCGTCGAGGATGATGACTCTGCGTCCGGTCCCGAACGGGGCTCTTGGCAGGGCTCCTCTGTCACTCGTCGTGAGACAGAGTGGTTGATTAGGACACGTCGGATTCCTGCCGAGGTAAGCTGTCGCTTTCCCGGCAAAGAATCCTCTCCTATACTCAACGAAGGCGAGTACATAGTCTTCATGTCCCACTTTGCTCGTGGGTTCGGCCTCCCCCTTAGTGATTTTGCTAGGGGTTCCTTGATTATTTCGGCCTCCAGCCACATCATCTGCCGGCCAATGCTATCGCCTCCTTGTCAGCCTTTATCTCGGCTTCGGAAGGGTACTTCGGCCTTTGGCCCTCCGTGCCTGTTTGGTCCAAATTCTTCCAAATCCGATCTAATGTTGTGTCGGACCCCTCTCTCCATCCTTCCGAGAAATCCCTTACCCAATGCGGGGCCACGTCTATTACACCTCGGAGAAATTCCGAGTTCCCACGAGTCGCCGGCCTTGAGTCTAGCAAGAAATGGCATAGATCATTTTTCTATGTCAAAAACACTGGGAAAGAAGATAAGATTCGGCTCCCCGCCTTTTCTATCGTCCCCCCTTCCAAGAAGAATTGGAACGACAATCCTAGGAAAAGCCATGCTCTGGACGAAGCATTTGAGATTTGGCTTAAGGAGTTGATCCGTGCCGGGCTCCGTGGTGAGGATCTGATGACCTCATTCATCAGCAGTCGGATATGCCCTTTTAAGCTTCGCACTCACAAGCTTTGTTACATGAGTGGTCCTCTCGATCCCAACCGAGTCTCGACGGTTGAGCTCGACGACTATCTCATTTATAAGCATGTCCGAGCTATCTTCAAAACCGATATGCCGGAGGAGTGGGCATGGGGACTGAAGCCATTTACTCGCGGGAATCCCCCTCCTCGGGTAAATTTACGCATTTGTGTTTGCTTCCGGATTGCCTTTGTGACCATTATTTTGCTGATCCTACTTTGTTTCCTTTTCTCGCAGAGGTTTGCGGAGCAAAAGACGGAGGATGCCGAGGTTCTGGCTCTTTCGTGGACTGCCGACCGGAATACCCCGGACAACGGGGAACTTGACTCGGAAGAGTTTGTCCCTAAGTCGGATGTTGCTCCGGCTCGCGCCCGTGGCAAGACCTCGGCCCACGGGGATGAAGGTGACTCAGACGACGTCCAAATTCTTGAGGTAGTCGCCGCGATGTCTATCTCTTACGCATTTCCGGCTTCTACTTTCTCAGCTAATCCGGTCGGTCAGGTGCACGACACCGAGCCTCTTGCTTGTCAAGCTCCTGCTACCTCGAAGAAGCGCACCGCTCCGGTAGATCCCTCCGATGCTGCTCCCAAGAAGCGAACGAAGAAGTCTGCCCAACATATTCCGAGGCGTAAAACCATGCCTGGGGTTACTGGGTGAGTTTATTTTCATTTGTACTTCTTGTTTCTCTCTTTCTGTCTTTTGATTTGACTTTTTGTCCTTTGCAGAGCTCCTCTCTCTGCCAAGCCAAGTGGTCCGAGTATGACAAGCCGTACAACTCGACAGCCTTCTCCTCCGCCCCTGGAGGATACTCGGGCTCCCAGTCCCTCTCATGTTGACTCACCTCCTGCACCGACTCATACATCGCCTCGGCGAGATGTACCCACACCTCCCACCGTTAACACTGACATAACTCCGCCACTAGATCATCCTGTCGAACCTGTTGCCCCTGTTATGACCCCTGAGGTTTCCCCCGATATTCCTTTGACCACCACAATTCCAGCTGCTACTCCAACTCCAGCCGAGGATACCACTATCCCGGCCCCTTCAGAAACTATAGTTCCTCCTTCCTCCAATGATGTCACTCCTAGTGCTGAGGTTATTGCCCCTGCCAAAGCATCTACTAAAAGTAGGAAGGTTGTTGTTACTAAAACTTCTGCATCTCAGAAGGAGCCAACTAGCTCTTCTCAGCCCGGCATAACTGATGTACTTCGCAAGGGATCCTCCTCTACTGCGCCTGGCGTCGCCCCTGGTGGCGACACTCAGCTTACTCTTCACAAGAGTCCGGCAGCGGCGGTAGTTACACAACGGGTCCGAGGTAAAGTACTGACCCGTACTGAGAGTGGGAACAGCCTCGGCTCTTTGGTGGAATATGCCAATAACTGGAACGCCACCGACCAGCTTGAGGGCAATCCGAGTAGCCAGCCATTTCAGCTTTTCGACATCAGCACTCGTTTGCATATGGCTGCTAAGATTGTTCTTGAGAGTGATAAGATGAACGAGGTAAGCGCTTCTGTTGATACTTCGTCTGTTATTCAAATGATAGTATATATACACTAGTCCCCGAAGCTTGCAACCGAATAATTTGTTGTTCGTTTGGAAGCTTTGTTAGGCTTCAAATGCATTATTTGCTAAGTCAATTTCCTGCATGACTTGGGTTGACCGTAGTCGATTCATATTCCGAATTAAGTTTTGCTTAATTCGGATCTATTTCGGCTTTGAATATCCAGCCACCTAGATCCAAGTTAAGTTTCACTTGACTCGGATCTGTTTTAGCTTTGAATATCCAGCCACCTAGATCCGAGTTAAGTTTTACTTGATTCGGATCTATTTTAGCTTTGAATATCCAGCCACCTAGATCCGAGTTAAGTTTTACTTGAATCGGATCTGTTTTAGCTTTGAATATCCAGCCACCTAGATCCGAGTTAAGTTTTACTTGATTCGGATCTGTTCTAGCTTTGAATATCCAGCCACCTAGATCCGAGTTAAGTTTTACTTGATTCGGATCTATTTTAGCTTTGAATATCCAGTTGTGTAATTCACTTTGGTACTTAGGTTGCCCACGATCGGCGGACAGCCGAATTTCAAAGATTACTCTTTGCACACAAGAAATTGCAAGAGAAATATGAGAAGGTTGTTCCCGTGGTGAAAAGGACTGGTAATTTAACCAATCCGTGTATTGTTCCTTAAGTTCATAATATTTTTGGCTTGTTGTGCTAATTTACTCCTTGTTGGCGTGCAACTAGTATCAACAATCTGAATACCCGCCTTACCAAGAAGGTTACCGCTCTTGAAGGTTGGTTCCTCTTTGGTCTTTGACCTATTAATTTTTTTCCGAGATAAATATTGAGTCTCTTACAACCTTCCGGCTTTGGTATAGCCGAGCTACAAAAACTTGCAGCATCGCACGAAGAATGCATACCTATGCCTGATATGATGCTGCATTTTTTAGAACAAGTTGCTGCTCATTCGACGCAACTCCAAGAGAAGGATGATGAGATAACCTGGTTACGTGCCGAGGTTGAGTCTCTCAAGATTTCCCAGAAATCCGAATTGGAAAAGGTTGATCAGGAATTTTCTGAAGAAAAGAATCGACTGAGCCTGCAGTTGCAGAAAGATAAGGAACTCCTCGACGCTGCCGAGCTGAAGAACCGGACGATGAGCGAGGAAATCACTCATTTTGAGAAGAATAAGGCCGACTGGACTTAGGATCTCCAGAAAATGCTGAGTTACATTCATCGTAAGTTTCCGACTATGGCCGAGTTATTTTCTTCTCTTTCTTATTTTTATCTGATATGTTTTCCTTTCGTGTAGATCATTTTCCGGAAGTGAAGCCAGTGAGCTCTAAGGCAGTGATTTCTACTCGTCAGCGCCGAGGTGTCCCTGTAGACTCGAGTCCAGAATACTCAATGGAGGACTTCCTGATTGTCGTCGGTGCTGCCATTGGACTAATGAAGATTATGGGAAGAGATCTGGTGCAAGCAGCCATTCGGGCCTACCATGTTCTTTGGCCGAATACCTCTAGAACACCTGATATTGACGAAGTCAAAATACTTGTGGAGAGGTTAATGGCATCTCAGACCCAGTTAAATCTCTAGAGGGAATCTGCTGGGAGGGCTGGTGCTGATATGGCACTTACAGCCGTTTTGTCTTGGTACGAGGATATTTCACTCGATACTTTGATGAATTTGTGCACTGGCTCTCGTTGGGTTGAGGATCCAGAGTTCGTCGCTCGCTGCCAAGCTCGTGCCTTCCAGCTTATTCAGTATGCTGACGTGCATAATTGGATTGAAGGGCCGAGTTTTCTTCCCAATCTGGCGGATGATGTCGAAGCTGAAGACGCATCAGGTGATGACTCGGCCGATCAGGATGAATCGGAGGGTGATTCGGATAATTCCCATGATTCAAATGACAACTCAGCCGAGGATGGCGACGCACGATCGTCCTCTAAAGGGACGGAAAACTCTCGAGCTCAAACTGATGTCCCTCAGCAGTCGAAGCTTGCGCCTGAGGTTACTACGGTTTCCGTTGAAGCCAAGGTAACATCGGCTGATGCGCCAGCTACTTCGGAGCGCCCAGTTACTAAAGATACCCTGCTGAAGGAGACCGAGGTCCCTCCTCCATCGTCCGAGATACCCATGTCCAATGCTCCTGACCATGCTACTGCCCCTTAAGGGTTGTTTGGCCTCTTCTGGTGTGTATGCTTGAAAAACTTCAATTTGCTTTTAAGTCCCCGGTATGTCGGGCGTATGATGTTTGTGAAACAATTGTCCATCTTTTGTGAATGGTGTGAACCTTTTTGCCTTTCGCCGCTGAGGCATTGGTGATGGTAACTATTGTCATTTTGTCTAAGTTAAGCTATCTATTTCATATTTTTGCCTTGTCCCACTTTAATTTCGTAAGGCCGGACCGTATTCTCTCATGTGTTTGATCTTGGTCTGGTATTTATCTTGCTTGCCTTTTGCAGATTTGGTTGTACAACTATTGTTTTTGCGATTTCTACTTGAAGCACAATGCTCTTATAGATTGACTTGGATCCCTTATCATACTTTGACCCGCTGAGGTTGTTACCTCTTAGAAATCGTTAGTTGTCTTCTCCTTGTTATTCCTTTGTCACTCAGGGCAAGCTTATGCTGCCTCTTATGAGTTATGAGTAGCAATTTGGGGTATTCCCCTGAGTTTCTGCTGAAGCTATCGAGCTCTTATATGAATGGAAGAAATTAATGAGTGGTGTGAGTCATCCCCGAGTTATCCCTTGGGTCGCTGAAGGTTTATATCTGTTCAGATGATATCGAATAACACGAGACAGTCCCCGAGTTACAAATTGGGTTGCCGAAATATAATTCATAGCTCATTGCAGAGAATATCATGGGGCAGTCCCCGAGTCATTGCTTGAGGTGCCGAGATTTAGTACATATTTCGGAACAAGAAACAATCATGGGGAAGTCCCCGAGTCGATGCTCGAGGTACCGAGGTTTAATGCCTAATCCGAAATAAGGGACAACATGGTGTAGTCCCCGAGTCACTGCTCGAGGTGACGAATTTTAATATATAATTCAAAATAGGAAATAACACGATGCAGTCCCCGAGTCACTGCTCGAGGTGCCGAAGTTTACTACATAGTTAATAATAGGAAATAACATGGTGCAGTCCCCGAGTCGCTGCTCGAGGTGCCGAAGTTTACTACATAGTTAATAATAGGAAATAACATGGTGCAGTCCCCGAGTCGCTGCTCGAGGTGCCGAGGTCAATACACGTTTGATACTCCAACTTGAGGCGTCACATCATGACGTACAACATATGGCTTCTAAGTGTGGAATGGGCGAAGTAAAGCTATGTTCCATGGTCTTTTTGATTTGTCTCCGGACTTATTTGCCTTATTCTTCTCTGGTGGCTGAGCGTCAATCAGGTAATATGCATCATTGTGCAGTGCTTTACTCATAATGAATGGTCCTTCCCATGGAGGTGAGAGTTTGTGCATGCTGGCTGTACGCTGCACTAGCCGAAGAACCAAATCTCCTTATTTAAAAACTCTTGGATTGACTTTCTTCCTGTGATATCGTCGGAGATCTTGCTGATAAATAGCTGATCTTGATAATGCCAGTTCCCTGGCCTCTTCTAGTAAATCGACATCGTCTTGCCGAGCTACCTTGTTTACCTCCGCAGTTGTGTACTGGGTCACTCTGGGCGAGTCATGCGTTATGTCGGATGGAAGCACAGCTTCTGCCCCATATACCAGAAAAAATGGGGTATACCCTGTTGACCTGTTTGGGGTAGTTCTGAGGCTCCACAGTACTGCTGGAAGTTCCTCGATCCAGCATCCTGCCGACCTTTGCAGAGGTTCGACAAGCCGGGGTTTTATTCAGGACAATACTAGCCCATTTGATCTTTCTACTTGCCCGTTTGATGCTGGGTGAGCCACCGAGGCAACATCTAGTCTTATGTGTTTCTCTTGGCAGAATCTAGCAAAGGCTCCTTCAGCAAAATTTGTGCAATTGTCTGTGATAACACTGTGTGGATATCCATATCTCAAAATAATATCTTTGAGGAATTTTACTGCTGTTGGTCCATCATATTTTCTTATTGGTTTTACCTCGATCCACTTTGTGAATTTATCCACCATGACTAGAATGTGAGTCATTCCGCCCCGGGCTGGCTTGAACGGACCTACCATATCCAAGCACCATAAAGAAAATGGCCAAGTAATTGGTATCGTCTTTAATTCGGACGAGGGATATGTATCTTGCTGGCGTATCTCTGGCAACCGTTACATTTTTCTACCAATTCTTTTGCCTCCTTCAACGTCGTCGGCCAATAAAATCCATGCCTAAATGCTTTGGCCACTAAAGATCTGGACGAGGCGTGATGCCCGCATTCTCCCTGATGTATATCCAGGAGTATTTCCTGGCCTTCTGCCGAGTCAACACATCTTTGCAGCACGCTTGTGACGCTTCTCTTATACAGCTCATTGTTTATGATCGTATAAGCTTTTGCTCTTCTTATTGTCTGTCTAGCCAGTACCTCATTGCTTGGCAAGATTGCGTCCTTAAGGAAGGAGAATATGGGTTGCGCCCATATCGGCGTGATTTTCTCTGGGATAATCTCACTGTCGATTTCCATATTTTTTGCCGACATAACAGCTTTGGATTTTTCTGTGTTTACTTGTGCAATGGCCGGGTTCACTTTCAGAAAGTCCGGATTGCATTCTTTGTCGATTTCCATTGGCACACTCCCTTCTTTCAATTCTGCCGAGATACGAATTGACTCGGACTCTGGTGATGGTGTAATCGATGGTTTTCTCAGGTGTTCTAGGGCAATACCTGGGGGGGATTGACTGCCTAGTTGTTCCGAGTTTTGATAGTGTGTCCGCAGCGTCATTTTCCGCCCGAGGTACATGATGAAACTCGCATCAATCAAAGTATCCACTGATTTTTTGCACATGAAATCTATATAGGGCCATATTCACATCTAATGCGTCCCAATTGCCTGATACTTGCTGTACTACTAGATCTGAATCCCAGTAGCATAGGATCCGATGTATACCAATCTCTTTTGCCACTTTCAACCCATGGACGAGTGCTTCATATTCGGCTACGTTGTTTGATGCGGCGAAATGTATCTGCAGCACGTACTTCAGCTGATCTTTTTTCAGCGAAGTTAATACTATCCCTGCCCCCAAATCATTTCTCAGCTTGGATCCGTCAAAATGCATTATCCAATAATTCAGATCTGGTAATGGTGGTTCATATTGTACCTTGGCCCAATCTACAAAGAAGTCGGCCACTGCCTGAGACTTGATTGCATCTCTCCTATCGAACTGCGGAGCATAAGGTGATAACTCGATTGCCCATTTTGCTATTCGGCCACTTGCATAGTTGTTGCTCAATATCTCGGCTATGGGCGCTTCACAAATCACTTTTATCGGATGCTCTTCGAAGTAATGTTTAAGTTTTTTCGCCGACATGTATACTCCATAAGCCATCTTCTGGTAGTACGGGTAGTTCTGTTTTGAGGCCGATAATACCTCGCTCAGGTAATATAACGGCCTTTTTATCGACTTATCCCCTTCATTCCGCTCCACGACAACCACCGCACTTACCACTTTGTTAGTGGCAGCTACATAAAGTAACATAGGTTGTTTTGACAGTGGAGAAGCCAAGACTGGTGTTGTGACCAACATCTTTTTTAACTCATGGAATGCATTATCTGCCTGTGGTGTCCAGATGAATTTATCAGACTTTTTCATCAGTTGATATAGAGGTAATGGCTTTTCCCCCAGCGAACATACGAATCGACTCAGCGAGGCCAGGCATCCTGTGAATTTTTGTACATCATTCAGACACCTCGGTAGTTCCATTTTTTCAACTTCTCGGATTTTAGTTGGATTTGCCTCTATACCTCGGCTGGACACGAGGAAACCGAGTAATTTTCCAGCCGGCACACCAAAGGTGCATTTTTCCGGGTTAAGCTTCATTCTGAATCTTCTCAAGTTTACGAATGTCTGCCGAATATCATCAAGGAGCGTTTTTCTATCTTTGGTTTTTATGACCACATCGTCTATATATACTTGTACATTTTTCATATCTGGTCATGTAGACGCTTGTGCATGCATCTTTGGTATGTTGCTCCTGCATTACGCAGTCCGAATGGCATGGTGCGATAGCAATAAGCCCCGTACGGGGTAATAAACGCAGTCTTTATTTGATCGGCCGGATTTAATAGTATCTGGTGGAAACCAGAATACGCGTCTACAAATGACAACAGCTCACAACCAGCGGTCGAATCAATGACTTGGTCTATCCTAGGTAAAGGAAAAGGATCTTTGGGACACGCCTTGTTTAGGTTCATGTAATCGATACACATTCGCCATACGACGGCGGCTACATTTGGGTCATCCTTTTTCTTTTCCACTAACACCGGATTTGATAACCAATCCGGATGAAGCACTTCCATGATGAACCCGGCCGCAAGGATCCGAGCTATCTCATCCCCTATTATTTTTATCCTGTCTTCGGCGAAGCGGCGGAGAGGTTGCTTCACCGGCCTTGCTCCTGGCCTTACATGCAAAGAGTGCTCAGCCAACTCCCTCGGCACACCTTGCAGGTCTTGAGTTGACCATGCAAAGATATCCCGATTCTCACGGAGGAAGTTAGTGATCTCGCCTTCCTATTTGGCATCTAGGCCGGCACCAATCGTGATGGTGCGCTCTGGGAACTTCTCATCTATCTGGATCTTTTTTGTCTCTTTAGTCGGCTGGAAAGAAACACTTCCATGGGGGTTGGTTAATGTCGGCATATTCAGCTGTGCCGACTGAGCGAGAGCCGCTACCTCCTGAATCCTTCTTTTTTCTCTTGCAATCACCAATGACTCGGCCAGGTTTGATCCAGCCGAAGCACACTCCATCGACTTTCTGTAATCTCCGGCTACTGTTATCACCCCTTCTGGACCGGGTAACTTCATTTTCAAATAAGTAATGTGGCAGCTACTCATGAATTTGGCCAATGCTGGCCGTCCGAGTAAAGCATGATAGCAACTTTCTAGGTCCACCACTTCAAACTCCAAATTTTCCGCTCTGCAATTCTCCCTTGTGTCGAATAATACATCTACTCGGACTTTCCCAATGGGTTCGCACGAAAGTCCCGGCACTATTCCATGGAACGTGGTTCTTGTGGATTGCAGCATATTCTGTGCTATTCCGAGTTTATGCATCGTATCTTTGTACATGATGTTGATACTGCTCCCATTGTCAATGAGTACTTTTGAAAATTTCACATTAATGTTGGGCCCAACAAATGTCAGATCTAGTACGCGTGCATACGACCCTGGATTCGGCATTATCTTCGAGTGGTCTTTTATGCTCCAGGTTATTTCTTGATCGGACCAAGGCACGTATCTTGGTACCGCCGGCATAACAGCATTTACTTCCATATGTCGGCGTTGTACACTCAGCCTATCTTGCTGTTCTGTTGTGAATACACAATATGATTGATGATGCTCCCTGTAATCATTGCGTCTGTTGTTTCCGGGGTTTGCCCTTCCATCCTGACCTTGATTTATCACTTGATGCACTGCATCTCTCCGGTCCGAGTTATCATACCTCGGAGGAGGTGGGTAACGATCGCTCTGCGCATTTGCTCCGATTAACGTGGCTCTTATTCGATGCACTTGATGAGGAGGCGCTTGCATGCCCGCCGGGCTCCCCATTGCATTTTTCATCCAGGCACATTGCTGAGTTGTATGATTAGCCGGCTTGGTCGGGTTTGGAGTGTGGAACTTACACGGTTGATCCAACATGGACTCAAACGTGTATTTCGCCTTCCTCACATCGCTTCTTACATTACGGTGTCCACTGTCTCTTCCCTTCATTCCTCGGTGTCCACTGCCGAGGACCATTTTTCTGCCGCTGACTGTTTCCATGAATCGGCTAATATTGCACTACCGCTGCCACCTGATTGGAAGCATATCTGTAATCCGGTCTTTCCTCTCTTCTTCTACCTCGGAACTCGTTGCGCCTCGATGATCCGGCTGCATCTCTTGCATATTGATCTTGATGCTCCCGATGCTCTGCCGACATTAGTTCTGGTTGCGTCGGATCCCCTAATGCATACGAATCTGCTATCGTGATGGTCTCTGCCAAGGTGGTCGGCATATCTCTTTGCAGCCTCTGCCACAATACACTGGCGTATCGGCAGCCTTGAGCAAACCAAGCTATCGCTTGAGATTCTATGACCCCTTCACATGAGTTTATGAGGTTACACCACCGAGTCAAGAATTCCCTATCTGTTTCATTTGGCTTCTGTTTGCACATAGCGAGCTGTTGAGGCCTATTCGGTCTCTTATAAGTACTGGTGAAATTGCTGACAAACATTTCTTCAAAATCTAGCCAGCAGTTGATACTGTCTGCCAGCAGATTGTTCAGCCATACTCTGGCTGGTCCTTCCAACATCTGCGGGATGTATCTCACCGCCCATCGCAAGTTTCCACTAGCTATTTTCACTGCAGTGGCATAATCAATCAACCAATCTTGTGGATTTGTGCTCCCATTGTATGTTTTCGTACCCCTTGCCAGTTGAAAGTTTGGCACCGGTGGTTCGCCCATGATCCGTGGTCCGAAACACGCCGGACCAGGCGGACCCTGTTCCTCCAATAACTCGAACCGATACAACCTGTCTAGCTTTAACCTTGCATCATTTGACGGCAAGTTTCTGTAAATGATTCTCTCCTGCATTCCATAATGGTTATTTCCACCATGTCCTGCATACTCCATATCTGAGTAACCATAATTGTACCTCTCGTTTGCTTGATTATGGTGAGCTGGTCTCACTTCTCGCTCTTGCCGAGGCTCATACCTCGGCTAATGATCGGGCGGTGGGTCTCTCCTTCCCTCTGCCGGGTTATTATTCTCATGATTTCCTCTTCTGAGGTCTCCGTTACCTCGGCTTCCGTTGCCTTTGTTGGCACGGCCGGGGTTTCTATCGCCATTGTTACCTCGGCTTCCATTACCTCTGTCTTCATTGACCTTTCCGGCTACTGCCGGGTCATACGGAACAATTTGCTTATTTCTCTTTCCTAAAGTTACTGCTCTATCTTTTCGCGCGTTGTTTCCGGGTGAGGATGCTGCTGCCGCTGATAGTGCGGGCGCTGCTCCAGCCGAATGAACCATACGTGAGGCTCCCGGTATTGCCGGGTCAGCCCTAAGCATTTCTTCATTCTGCTGGTTCGCAATGCGTACCAGCTCATTCACTCTTTCTTGCTGTTTCTGTCGGGCTTCACCGGTTAATCCTTCTAACTCCAATGCAGCGGCATTTGCCTCCCTTAGGTTCTTTGCCGGGGTGCTATACCTCGGCAAGCCTAGATCAACTGAATCTTCCTTATGAGTCTCATGCTCTTTGTTGATATCGTTCATGAGGTTTTTTCCTCTCAATCTTAATTCATCTACCCGCTCGGGGGCAACATCTAGTTTGTTTGCCTTAGCATATTCTCGCAGGGTCCTGTTCAAGGACTCCCGCAAGGCCGACACCTTTTTTGCCTCTACCAGTACTTTCTGCCTAGTCTCTTCTAATTCCGCCTGAGCATTAGCCGGATCAAGTATCGCCGCCACAGGTGTGGTTAGATTATCTATAGTTGCCTGGAGAATATTCTCTGGTCTTTCCAGAGGTGGCCATCTTACCCTTGCTGCCTTTGGGGTTGTCTCCTGCACCTCGGCTGACTTGGATGCTGACGGATCTACCTCGGTGGGCTGTGGAGCTGCTTGCTTCGTGGTCACCTGTCCTCCTGCCGTCGGGTCCTTGCTTGATCCAGCGCCTGCTCCTGCCGCCTGTACCGTGGCTGCGATAATCACCTCGATGCTCCTGACGGGGCGTGCTCCACGCGGACCGTTAGCGACACTGAGGGGAGGCTCTCCTGCATCAACAACTCGGTGAGGGTAAACGCAGGAGGTGGTGACACCGACGTAGACCTTGTGCGTGCCCAAGTTGATGAAGACGCCGTTGCACGGAGGTGCTTTCCTCCTGAAGCTGCCTGCGTTATCGCTGACATAGTCCCAGAGATCAAATCTCTGGACTAAGCCAGAGACAACGCGCTCGCCGGTGTGGATGAAGTTTCCCGTCCGGATCTTGACTCCAGCTAGCACCGCTGCTGGCCCCCACGGTGGGCGCCAACTATCATGGTGGAGGCACGGCAGATGCCATGGGTAGGCTAAAGTATGGGGCCAATGGATGCTAGAGGGATCCGGGGAGGGAAGATGTAGTGATTTCTACACTCAAATGACTAACATGTAGATCTTTATTTCTCCTCTCAAGGACTACAAATGCTCCTTGAGCTGTTTCCAGGAAGAAGAGAGCTACTACACGAGCCTTATGGCGTAGAATGAATCGATCCCCTCTCAGGAGCCCGCGTCTCCCCTTATAAAGGGGTGCCTTGGTTCCTTCTAGGGCTGACGTGGCAAGCATATTCTTGGAATATGCTTGTCCCAATATGGTAACTCGGCGTCCTCCTTTCCGTGTCCCCCTTCTATCGGCGGCAATGTTCCAGAGAGCTTCACATGTGCGCCTCTAGATCCCTGACTGTCACCTCCGTGACCTTCTTCTTCCCTTCTGTCGCTCTACTCCTTGTCCTTTGTGCTTGGCTCTGTTCAGATTCCTCCTAGCCAGCGACTAGGGTTTGACTTTAGGCACCTCCTTCTCCTGCAAGCTTCGTGTTACTCGGACTTGTCTCGCATAACTCGGCTTGGCCTTCACCTGCATTCAAGTTAGTCAGACTCGCTCGGCCGACTTAACTCATATGTTGGACGGATAAGGTGTTACTCATTTTGTGGCTGTTATGGCCTTGCTTATCTCGGCCGACTCTTACATGACTCGGCCGATACAAATAGTAACTCGGCTCATGACAAGGGAGATTCCTTTCGTCTTTCCCCTGTCTTGACCCTATCCGGGGTCACCTCCCCAACATTGTGTGAGACTAAAAATTTGTCCCACCTCTTGCCATGCATGAATGGGCCAAATGGGCCTCTGGAATTTCAGGAATTATTGTTAAATGATAAATGGTTTGGGCCACATTTAGGAAAAATTCCAACACGACACACCCATCGTTTGGTTGGTTGTATATCTGCAGGACAACCAAGGCAGATGCATGTGTTGCCTGTTTGGTTGCAGGTTAATACCTGATGTGGTAACCACTTCCATTTTGAGTGGTGAGGTTACCTGACACTCATCACACAACATAGAAATCAGTTCATCATCATAACAGAGTAGTTCTAGCAGCTGATTTCGATTAGATAGTTACCCGTTGGAGTGATGCACCACGATCTAGTGATCCATCACAAATTCACCAGCAATATTACATTGCATGGATATGTTTTCATCATCAACCTAGCTAATGGAGGGATATCAGACTACCTCCCAACATTTACATGACCTCAAACAATAGATCATGACCACCATCGACAATACATGAATGGCAGATCAACATCACTAATCAAACCGCCGGTGAAGCCAAGTCCTAAGCCTGGCCCTCTTGTCAATCGTGGGGATGTTAGTATAGATTGTACCTTCTTTCTTGTTGTACGCAAGAAAGTCATAGACCTAATCATCAGCTTCGAATCCCAGAGGTGGCGCTTGTCAACAAACCTAGGAGTGAGGATGGCCTTCATCTAAGCATAGTTTAGTATTGGTTGGTCAATAACTCAACGTGCTTTTGTGATGCAGATCGCAGTGGGTTAGTACAATGCTAGGAACAAGTGAAACGAATAACAGTAGGTTGCGATCAGGGATGGAGACAAGGGGGCGAGGGGGGCTTAGCCACCCCCATGGTTGGAATTTTGGGAAGAGATTTAGTCACTAGAGCTCTAATGTCTTGCTGATTTACTTTGCTCTGCCCCCTCATGTCCATTTTGCCCCCCTCAAGGTGAGAAGCTGGCTCTGTCCCTGGTTGTGATTGATATGACAGTGAGTTAGTGCCTTGCTAACTACCACGACGTAGTGCATCATCTTCTCCTCATCCTCAAGCGAGAAGGGTGTGCTTTCCAAACACCATTTGATGACTTCAATCGTTCTAAGTCGAAGCATGTGGTTCCACTTCATTCTTCACTTCCTGACATGGTTGACTGTGATCTCAGTGAAGTCAAGCACATTGACCAGCCATGAGGTCCACAAGCTCTCACCATGACCACCGATTTTGAACTATGGAGTAGCTCAAACTAGGGTTAGTGGTGGATTTTGAGTTGGGGTGACGGTGACGCTCCTAAATAGTTAGGTGGATTTACACAAGCAATGACCGAAAATCTCCTGCCATTTTTTCGCCGCAGCGATGGAGCTCGCGCCATCTCCCTCCACTGTATCGACGGAGACGTGTCTTCATTTTGGCCTGTGGCGAGGGTGGCTCGCTAGAAACGGCCGAATCAGTAGTGACCCGGGGTGCTTTGAGAAGGGGGCTTGACATAACGAGGAGAAAGCCCAGGGCGACTTGCTGCAACCTAACAAACACGCCCCTAGGATACGCGCCCCTAGGATACTACTGCTAGAGCTCTAGGGGAGCTCCTCCCTTGCTAGGATTGACTTGCGCGAACGAGCAGGCGAGCAGCAGTGCATGGGACGACGCCGGAAGCGCGGAGAGACAGCAGAATCCTGCAGTAGGGTTTCCATTGAAAATGATATCGAGATATCATTGGATCCTCTCGCGCGTCCCACCTACAGCCAATTGAAAAGGTTATCGCGTCTGCAGCCAATTCGCGGGCTCCTTCCTTCCCCACGGCCAGTGTAAATTTCTTTTAGTTTAACCGAGCGTCAACTGTCACAGCTGACGTACTACTATTATGCATCTCCCTCGTTTTGTTTTGTCTGAAACACGTCGAATTTCTTGTGGAGCTAGCAGTAGCAGGCGATGTGGAACTGCCCAAATGACCTGTATTTGGGATTCTAATCCTGGAACTGTCATTGGTAGAGAGACTTCCTGATAGTAGTTGAAAAACTTTTGTCTGGCATCTGCGAGATCTGGAAAGTAGTAGTAAGGGAGAGCGAAAGGAATCTGCCATCAGAGCAGCGACCAACCAACCCCGATGCTGCCCAAAACAAGGCAAATCCTATGAATCTTCTTGTGCCAAAACAGGCAGCACAACCTTGCAATCCTCTGGCTCCACGCGGCGAGCCAGGTGCTACCACTACCAAGTGACAGTGCAAAATTACACCCGAGAGGTACCCCACATAGGCCTTCCCCGAAACCCCCCCCCCAGTCGCCAACGTAATAAACAAAGTAGAATAGGCACCAATTTCTGTACCGGTTCCAGAAACACATACGCTGAGGTACAGGATTATTATTTGCACGGATGACAATAAGTCTGATTTAAGTACACGAAAAAGATGGGACTGGCTGATTAAGATGATGACACGACGACGACGACGAAAACAACTTATAAACGCACATGCGAATTAGGTAAACCTGCAACTCCAGCACGTACTAATCAAGTGATCACGCTCTAAGCTATAAACGGTTCAGACTCAAGGTTGTGCGCTCAGCAAGAAGAACTGTGGCGGCCATCTCTCTCTATCAGGCCGGTGTTTACATCAGCAAGCTGCGGATGATCGCCGCCTGCGCGGTGCTCATGTCGGACGTCGCCAGCAGCTCAGACAGCCTCTCGCTCAGGTCGTCCACCTCCCGGTGCAAGCTCTTGATGTAGCTGCAGGTCTCCTGCAGGACCCTTGAAGATGGCACCTGCAATGGGAACGAAATGGGGGAAATGGTTTTCTGTCAGGCCGCGATCATTATAATGTTAGCACATGCGAGACAAAGGCGTCAGAAAATAATGCAATTGTCTGAGGTGGTTGATTAGCTCATAGAATATTCAACTCTTGCGGAGAAATTATAGAGCAAGCAATTGTAAGATCATCTATTAGGCCTTAGTTTTCTGAAGGAACTGAACAGTGAATGCTAGTAGATTGTAACTACAACACAGCATTAGCCATTTTCTTGCGAAGAAGTGTAGTATAATTTCTAGAGCGACCAGCTGCATAAAGTGATAATGCCAACGAATTGTTACTTACTCTGTCATTGCCTCGGAGTCGTGCCTCGGGGAGGAGGTCCTGCAACTTCGAGACAAGGTCGCTGATTTGCTCGTCAGTGATCCTCGACGAGCCTGACTGCCTCGACCGTGACCTACGGCTCGACATCTTTGCAATGTGGGTGCTACAAGTTGATGGGGTAAGGTATAGATATGTACTGGGGAACTGGATACTTGGCAGAGAGATGTGAGTCGGTTTTCGCAAGAGAGAGACCAAGGCAGTGAGGGTTTATGGTTGGAGTGAGACAAGTTTGAGACTGAAGTAGTGGAAGACGAGGACGAGGAGGAAGTAAGAAGAAGGGGTGTTCAAGGAAAGGGGAGACAAGTGCATGGAGAAAGAAATGAGTGGCTACTGGGGTGTTAAATAGTGGTAGCTGCAAATAGAGAAATCCAAAGAGGCGAGCTTCTCATCTACACAGTGCACAACCCAGTCCAAGACCCTGACCTATAGGGACAAAACTAAACTATGGCCCAGATGGCAATCACATGCAGGGCATACGAGAGGAGCTTCTGCGAGTGTTATGCTACTCGTGCATCACCGCTGCAAGTGGGAGGGAACTTTGAACAACAGGAGATGAAATGCTGGCGTGAGAGACGACTTGGAGGCCAGTACTGTCAGAAGAAAACACACAGCCCATGTTACTTGAACTACCAAAATATATATTGGTTTATTATTTTTGCCCCACATTCTATATTCAATCTGTATATGAAAAGAACAACAGTGGTTCTACAGTTACTAGTAGATGGGTTTGTGTGCGGCTCTCTTTGGACATGTCTAGGACTCAGTATACACCCATGCATGCAGCATAAATCTCTTGTCTTCCTAAACAGTAGGAAAAATCATTACTCATGGCCCATAGGAGCAGCAATACTGGGTTAATTCCAGTGACTACCTAATACTCCCTACTTTATTAACACACAAGTGCCCCCTAGACAATGTACTCTAATGGGCATATTTATACAGTTTCCTAATCCATACCTATATGTCTATTCAATCAGATGAAAAAGTTGGCAATTTCAACTTTGTTCCCTATAAAAATCTACTCTAGCATCATAAATTCAAGAGAACTAATACCAAGCACGCAAAGATCAGTCAATAGATTTAGGAGTGCTGAATACCTCACAGGCTGTATCAGATTCAGCAGTGTCATGATGCTGACTGGTCTCTTTGATCATTTGGCACCCACAGCCCATGTCTTGTGGCTCCTGATAATCAATACATGTATGGGTCACATTGACAACACATTATCAGGGAAAATTAAGACCGATACCAAGGTTGATGCATCAGATCGCTGCACTGTTTCGACTTTCGAGTACAAAACTGAGTGAAACAAAGGACTGAGCTGGTTACAGAGAAACTTGTACCTGCAATCTCATGAAATAATTAGTTCATGAAACCCTTTGGTTCCCGTACTTCAGCCATTCTCAATCTTGTTCTGTTGCTAAACTTCCTAAAAACATGAAAGTATTGAAGACCAACATTTTGGTATATGCAACAAGTTATGCACGTACAAAACAATAATACCTTGTGGAAATCTGGGATTTGCAATGTATTAGGGTTAACAATTAGTATAGTGTTATCATGTATGGCCTTTCAGCTCCCAACAAGCTCTCAAGTATGTATATATATACATCTAAGTTTAGACAGATTGCAATAACTTATAATTAATTAATGGATATAAAACCACTTCCATGTGTTAGCATCAACATTTAGCTCCGTAAGCATTAAGAGATAGATGCATTGGACTATGGAACCAAATACATTCACAAAATGGACTAGTATATGTACAGATCATAGTAGAATGAATCTGTCTTTCAAGGAAACAGTTGCTGGACAACTAAGAAGAATCATTCAGGAATTTGACCAGTCAATGCAACGAGCCAATGAGCACATCAACTATAGTGCAACAACCAGCTTTATTCCTTCAGTGACACACTGACACCAGAGCTAGTACGACATAGATCAGCCCTTTGTACCCTCTAGAAGCTTAAGAGACAGTATTATGATGTGAATATGACAGTAAAAGCTCAACTTGTAAGAATGTGGGTGCTTGCATTTTGATACAAATCTCTAGACACCTAAAAGAAAATCCTAGTTGCAAAGTATCGGCTTTCACGAGCTAGTGATTAGTTCAACTATCAACATATTTTAATACATCATAACAGAAGATATATAGTTACCAAGCAGCTCCATGTAGTTAATCATTTTAATCCTTAGATCATAAGAAGAAAATCGTTCCTACAGAATGGTGTCATAATTTGCCCACCCGGTGATGATAATGCTCATCACTTTTAGGACTTAAGAGATCAACTGGTGCGGAACTTAATCACATAGCAGACATTTTTTATTGTAGGCGACGCCTAGGCGTCCAGGCGCCCCTCCTCCGCTTTGCAAAAATGGGCGCTTTAGGCGCCTAGGCGTCAGAGCGCCCCCCTGTCGCCTTAAGACGCCTTAACGCCTTAAAAACCATGATTGTAGATAATGTGGTGATGACACACTAATGACATCGGACATGCATGAGAGTTGGTTAATAAAGATCCTATTAGCCTGATAACGATCTGACTAGCCAGCCAATCAATGCATATACATGCACTTACAGTTCTCTTTGTCTCTGAATATTCAATTCGCAAGATCCACTGCCTAGTACAATAATGGTGGATCGTTAGGTAGTGCTGCTTTCCTGTAACACTATCCCATTTAACCGTTCCATGTAGTTAACTGGCCCAAGCTATGCTCTGGGCTTAACTAACATCATTGAACTTGCATAGAATACCAATTGCAGGGTAAGCTACTCTGCAAATCACCAAGTTGCTCTTAAGTACGATGAGAAAACAATATAAATATCAAATCTCCAATCAGAACCAGCTAGTCGGTGATGATCTAAGCGTATCTTGATGGCAGCATGTCTCACGGGGCACATGTAGCTCGATCCAATCAGTAGAAAACGCCTTACAGGTAGGTTGTCACGTGGACGTGGTTTTATTTATGCAGAAACCCCTTGCCCCCAGAACCACACCCAAGGTCACACACGCCAGTCAGATCAATCTCTGGTTTAAGACTACATTTAACCAATTAAGAGAACCAAGAGTACTGCTTATGTAAACAATAGGCCAAGTAGGCCTGCCTGCTAATAGATGCTAGGAATCACATGCATTATCTTATCGTATAGCGCTATGTTAACAGGGCCCTCACATGCCTTGATTATATTAATCTGTCACCCTGTTCGTGTGTAAACTTTGAAAAGGGATATGTGAATCGTGAGGTCCAAGTAAAATTGTAAAGCAGATCAAGCAGGGAACAATGATGAAGCCTCATGGTCTGATACTGAAAAGATCCTCCAAAGGCAGGTCCTGTTCAGTTATGGCAAGGATATGCAAGGTGCAAATGTTGACAGCAAAAACTGGTCTTACCTACCTCAACATTGGCATGATCTGGGCCAGTTGAATAATCTTTTGACCACCAACCTCCACACAATACGACAGAGTCGTACTAGTTAGGGAAACTTTACATTTATCTCAGTGTGTTATCATAATGCCTTTTAGCCATAACAAGCAAATGGACTCTTCAACAGATAAAAGAACAAGTGAATTCCAGAACAGAGTGACAATCTGGTGGTATCCTGAATGAAGGTAAGTGATACACAATGTGTCTAGAGGTATAGACAGGCAAAAAGAACAATAACTTACCAAGGTTGATTTTGTAATGCAAGAAGCTTCTGACAGCGTTCTTAATCAAAGCTAGAAGTGACAGGTATTACTCTGACACAAGAGAGAGAATCATCTGATCTGGAGATACTGAAGGTCAGCTGTCTTCAATTCAACACTTGCGAGAAGAATACCTACTTCTAGGCAATCTAAGACCTACTTGCCAATGAATATTAAAACTAAGGTTCTGACAGCGTTCTTACTTCTTAGTGCCCAACAGCCGAAAGAATACAATACAGCTATTTCAGTGTTAACAAGGAAAAGAATCCAGATCTTGATGCAGAACCCCAACATGCTCATCATTGATAGTTAGATTATACTAGGATGGACGGTTAGTAAACAGGAAATTAAAACAAATACTATAAGGCTAAAACTACTATCAGTGCACATCTATTAGTTCAGGCACCATAGGCCAAATTCTTGGATTTCAGGAGAAAGCCATTCACGACTGGACATAAATGAAAATAGAGAAGCATTTGAATGACCCTCCAAAAGGCACAACAAAGGAATGCACCGAGGTGAACTGCAGATAAATTTATGTAATACAGAGTTGAAAAATTATGGCTTCGGACAAGAAAGACAGTGCATAGATTACCCAGCAAATCTGAATATGCTGAGTGGAAAACATTTTCAGGAATAATGTTTGAGAAAAGGAAGTGTGGAAGTGCACATGTTGATGCCGAAAGCTTCTAATTCGTAGTTCCATGCATATCAGACACCACAGCCCTGCGCCAACTCTGGACGGTGGATCCATGCATATCTGTTTCATCCAAACAAATTTCTGCAAGTGGGACACTATAGGTTCATCTAGGGAGCGGCAGTATAGTTAGGCTAAAAAGAGAATCTGCATTGCCTAATGCAATAAATTTTCCTTGACAGTGATAGCCTTGTAGGTACAAGTTGATTGACCACATAAACTCCTAGCGCTAGATGAATATTCCGTATGATTTTCTCATTCAAACCCATTCTGAACATTTTCTTCTGAATTTTCCAGTGTAAAACCCCGCATAGTTTCTGCAACAGCATAAGCACAAACTCAGGTATCCAAACAACGATTAAACAGAAATAATCAAGTGTGCAGAAGATGTTCCTGCAAAAATAAGTGTTCACAGATGCTCTCTTTCCAACCCCATTATTTTTAGGGGAAAACTGAATTGATCAAAATGAAGGGCAGCAAGGCCAGTTCTTTCTACTGTTCCAAGATATGGCTATACTTTGACTGCCTGCCTCTACTGATACAAAAGATGTCTAAGATTGAGAATTTTAAATCAACAGGTGAATCTATATTCAAGGCATGTTCTCACCAACTAAACCATGCATTTCAGTTTCCAAACATATTCTTAGTTATGGACCATATATGCAAAAACAATTGGTCCCAGTAAAGTGGGGACAATTAGAGCAGGTGATTTATCAAATACACCACTACTGTTTAGGGGGACATTATAGCCATGGCATTGGTCCAGTATGATCCTTTGTAACTGGGTAGTACTGACTGAATATAGAGTAAAATGGAATGGTATTTTTTGAGAGCATGTTAGCATACATTTGCATGTACACAAGATCCAGTTTGCGCAAAACCTGCCACGTGGATTCAAAATTAGAGAAAGCCTGATCCCATAATTGGGACAAACTTTTACATAAACGATTACTTTGTTTACAAGAAAGAAGTTCCCTGAACTGGATATCTATACTGCAGGGGTTCAACAGCGTTGCTGAGTGATGACCAAGAACAAGAAGCGCATTTTCTACTTCACTTACTAGTTTGGATAAGCGGAGGTACGTGGAGGTCCAGTAGCTAAATCTACCTACCTAATAGCTTCTTAACTAACATAGAGCTAAGCGAGCGCAGCATCTAGAGCAAGACGGCTTAGTTTTTTCTAAGGCTAGGACAGATAGCGCTTAAAGAACCAGCATCCACACAAATGTTGGTAACAAATAAGGTAGGCAGCTTGATTATATCATTTAGTCCTTGCTTCCTATCATTCTCCCAAACATCTCAAGGGAGGTAGGTGGTTTGAGTATTTCATCTATTCTTCGATTCCTACTCTATCATTTTGCCCCATATTATCTAAATGAAGGTGCATCAAGGGCCAGGAAGAGGGCAAGACACTTGATTCCCTGACAAATTAAAATGCAGAGTGTATATGTATATGTACTAGTAATAAGACATGACAGTCTATTTTTTTAGAGTTATTAAGGATCACATATATCATTTGTAAACAGCAATTAAAGATCAAACTGGCCCTGCAGTTGACATATCAAGGCCCTCGATTGGATCGTCTGAACGGGGAG
Organism: Avena insularis; assembly: GCA_023614405.1. Taxonomy (NCBI): domain Eukaryota; kingdom Viridiplantae; phylum Streptophyta; class Magnoliopsida; order Poales; family Poaceae; genus Avena; species Avena insularis. The sequence goes on along the minus strand of CM042685.1, from coordinate 431,079,085 downwards.
ATGAGTACTTTGATCAGAACAGGCGAGACACCACATTAACGCAAGCATCTACGCACCTAGGCACGAGATTATCCAAGCGCGGCACCCATTATTTCGATGAAATTTTAGCGAAGAGAAAGGGGAAAACTTAACTTACAGCGAAACCCTAGCGGGAGATGGTGACATTGGGTGGCGGGGGCAAACAGATTGGCCGCCAAGAGGGGCACTAGCGAGGTCCGGAACGAGCACCGGGATTGGAGCAGAAATGCAGAAGCCAGAGATATTCACAGGAAATCGCGCGAGAGAGAGAAAAAGGGGGCCGGAGGAGGGGGAGAGAGAGGCATGAAGCGGAGGGAGGCGATCTGGCGCGGAGGCAGCGAGCTCCGGCGAGAGAGACGAAGCGCGTTGGTTTCTGTCCGGATGGGCTGGAGAATAGGCCGAGTTTTGCGAGCACGCTGGGTCAGAAGGGGCTGTGGCCCGTCAACTCATGGGCCATTGATGACCACCTTAGGGGTCGGTTTGGGTATTGGACAGACAGGCTCTGAATCGAAAGGATGGGCCTCGGGTCGGCGAGATGAGCAGCAGTCCATTGCGGTAGCATAGGCTGCGTTGGTGGGCGCGTGAGAGACTCCGCTGACGGATTCAACGCAGCGCGGCGCGGCGCGGTGAGGACAGGAGGAGGTTTGTTGGCGCCGCGGCCGTGACCGCATCGGCGCTGACTGTGTGCCTGCGCGTGCGACGCGGCTGCGACCAAGCAAGAGCCAAGAGGCTGGCAGACCCACTCGTCGCACTCGCACCGCACGTAGTACGTCCCCATCCCCAAGCCAGCCAGCCAGCTGCAGCCGAGGACACGCACGCCGTGCGCGCGCGCCGACGTATGTGCGCCGTAGCCGAAAAGAAAAGGGCGCGCGCGTCGCGAGCAGGCCAGGCAGGCCACATGACCAGACGCCAACGCCAACGACCTCATCATCATTCTCTGTACTACTGCCTCCGTCCCGTCCCCGGCCGATGACCTCAACGGCAGCAGCGTGGCTTGGCGCAACCGTCTCTCCCTCTCCTCCGCCAAACACAGTGCACCCCCCCGCGGATCGATCGTTCGAGGTACCGTCCAAAACAAAACGCCGTCCGTCGGCGTGGAGTGCCAGCCAGAGCCAGGCCGAAATAAACAGACAGACAGGAGAATAGTATAGCGCCTTTATTGCCAGTCCACGCGCCCGCGTTCGCATCTCCGCTACTACTACGTCCCAGGAACCAGGACCACACCACCGCTAGCTCCTTCGGCCTGCGTCTCAAGATTCAGAACCAACCAGCAGATCACACAACCGTCCCATTGAACCCGTCAGCTGTTTTGCCTGCATTTCCTCCGATCGATCGATCTGGCAGGAGACGGCAGCCGCACACGCACGCACACGGCACACCTGAAACCCACTCGAGTTTCAGAGCCACGCCCTGCATCAGCAGCGTCCCGGCACGCACGGGCCTGCTGCTGCTGGTGCTAGCAGGAGTGGCAGAAACGTACACGTACGTACGGCCACCGTTTTCGCGTTGCGTTGCATCGCGGGGCGGAGAGGTGGATCTGGTGGCGCTGGGTCTGGGTGGGGTGGTTGGGCGCGACGTCTCCATCCACGGGACGTGACCCTGACCGGACGGACGATTGGATTGACCAGCTCCAGCAGCCAACCCAACCGCTCTGGCTGTGGGTGTGGTGCGGGAAAGAAAACCTAAAACCGAACCAAACGCGTGCGGGTACGTGCGCGACATGTGCGGCGGCGTACTAGTGCTGCTGCGGGCGACGCGACGGCGGAGCTAGCGGAGGTGGACCACATCGACGGACTGGATTGGATTGGATTGGATTGGATTGGATTGGATGGGGCCCCCGGACCCCGAGGACGGTTGGGATGGACACCTGGACCAACCGTAACCATGGGCGCGGGGCTACGTTCGCGTACGCGTATACGGCGACAGAGATTAGACAGGGTAGTGTAGGGGCGGCGAGACCATACGACCGAAATTCGCTAGGCTGCTGGGAACAGGCGGCGGCGCGGCGGCTCGGCTGGAGTAGTCTGGACCGGTCTACGACCACTTTTCCTCGGCGGCTCTGGAGTCTGGACTACCTGCAAAAAGGATATTTTTCGCTTACACCCAGCCAGCCACGGCGTCGCATTGGTGAACAAGTCGACGGCTTTGACTGACAAAACGGCCGTCTTTAAAATGTCTACGTGATAATAGTACATGTCATCATAGAGGAAGACTGTGTATACACTCCACGCATAGACATAGCAGTACTACTACTGCTTAATTAACGAACATTATAGTACAAGTATACTCCCTGCTCCGGAGGGGTGGCTTCAAGCAGAAGGCAGATACTACATATATTGCAATGCGTCAGCCAGCAAAACTAGTACCTTCAAAACAAAAAAAAGCCAGCGACCGGCTCGATCGATGGGTGGGTCGTACTCCTACTCGTACTGCACCCGGCGGACGGAGCGCGGTAGCTAGGCTTCACCGGTCTCGCACGGATCGCTCACCGAAAAAGCAAAGCGACCGGAGAGGTAGCTAGCCTAGCCTAGCCTTCCCTTCCCTTGAAGTGACATTTAATTCGCGACGACGGATCGACCAAGAGCGAGAACGCAAGCCACTGCATCATCAGCGTGCAGCTCGCACATATATACCCCGACCCCGCGCGCGCGCACACCGAAATCATTGGACCCGATCGAGCAGCGTCACGCATGCATCCTGATACGTAGATAGCTAGATAGATCGGGTACAGTGGGCCTGGAGCATGCTTGCGTAGAAAGAAAATATCACATCGCATCGGGCACACACGCGCAGCTAGCCGCGCACGCAGGGGGGGTTAGTTAGTTAGCCATGCACATGTGACCCCGATCGATCGAACAACTTTTGGACAGAGGGAGGTTAGTAGTGTGGTCACACACACCCACACACACAGGGGCACAGCTCACGCCACACCACACCACCATGGATCGGAGAGGCCGATCTATCGTACTACGCTTCACGATCGATCGATCTCACCTCACCCTGGTGGGCTGGCGGTACTACGAGTAGTACGACCCACCCACCCTGCCTGGCCCTGCCCCCTGCGTATAAATCTCTCTCTCTCTCTCTCTCTCTCTCTCTCTCTCTCTCTCTCTCTCTCTCTCTCTCTCTCTCTCTCCTAGCTTAGCTAGCCGCCTTGTCGCCACTCGCAGCGCGCACGCATACTGGCTGCCTAGCTACAGTCTTTTTCTTCTCCTTTGGTTGAAACCAACCTACTACTGGAGTATGCGAGTAGCTTGGCTAGAAAACTACGGTTTGCAGCCCATAGGCGTGGTACCAGGCAGGAACGACCGGCGGCCGGCCGGCCGGTCGTATACTACTATACTCCTACCTAAATATCGTGTCAAGGCCACACGCATGTTTGAATCGTTCGCCGCATCAGATACATTATTGGTCTACGACTACTACTAGTTAAGCCAGCCAACCAGCCAGCCAGCCAGCAGGGTCAAATAGAAAACAAGCTAGCTAGGAAGAGAGTTTGGTCGACACACGGGGGTGCTTAGATAATATCTACTCCCTCTGTTTTACAATAGTACTATAAAATGTTCTAGCTTTGTGAAAAAAGTGTATCTAGATATTGTTTTTAGTGTATAGGTTCGGAGTGAATCTAGATAGTAAAAGAGATCTAGATACATTTTTTTCACAAATCTAAAACATCTTATATTATGAAACCAAAAAATTATACTGTTTGAGTTATTCTCTCGAGCCACAGTTTTCTACGCATTGACACGGGACAAGAAACGAAATCGTATTCCTGGATCGATTCTTCCGTCATAAGCGAGCGAGCGATGGATGCTGCGTGCATTTGTGCCTCTCTTTTCCCTTTGTTTTCTTTTCTCTCACTGATGATTCCACCAGGGCATCGAGAAAGTTTAGGCTTTACGGGATTATTATTCCCCATATTGGTGGGTTAAGTTGTCATCATCCTCTCTCTCTCTCTCTTCAAAATGCTAAAGTTGTTAAGTATTGTTGGGGAGGCAGGAGGGGGAATTTTTAGGCCAAGCCTGAAAGGAGGAACGGAAAGGGAGAAAAGGAAATGGAAATAAATTTATAAAGTGCGGTTGCACTTGTGTCATAGACGGTGAGGGGGAGGGCATGCACGCCCTTGCTTCTTTTTAGGACAGATCCCCTAATCCTACGCATCAGCGGGGGGATAATCAACGCAAAACCTAGTCGGCATGCACACTACTAACAGAAATCATGGCACTACCGCCAGTGTGACCAACGGTCTCAGCAGGGGTCTCGGTCACCTTAATTAACGTTTCTTCACCTGAGCCGAGATTAGCGCTTTAGTATGGCTGCAGTTGCATACGTCGTCCTAATTCAGATTGCAACATCTGTCGCTCATCCAATGAATACATGGCAAACTATGCTAATACTCTTTTGAATCATTGCAAATCTAACTAGCTAGTCTGGTGGCACGACCGCTAATAACTGTGGATGCTGACGCGGCAGAGTGCACCGCGCGCGCCGCACGACATCGTCGAGGAAGGCACGACGTGTCGTCAAGATTATGAAGAGAGATTGCAGTCAGACCGTAGTAGCAGTAGCGAGCTTGTCAGTTGTCACTACTACTAGCAGCATTGTGTTCGCGTCTGATATGTGAAATGATGAAATCAGTCCAACTCTCCAACCCGAAGAAGCGTCAGTCATCTTCACTCCGTTCACAGGAGAAGGATAATACCGTGATCAGCCATGCCATGTCGCCAGGATTAGAGAAAATCAAGTGTTTGGTATAGCAAAAATAAGCACATAACACAGAATCAAATCTTCACAAATTAGGGGGTTGACAGCATCCCGCGTCCCTGAGCATGCCTGTTACTCTGTTAGCATTTCCTCTGACAAAGTGTATCACTGCTTCACAAATTTGTATTGGCATTCCTCTATACAAATGTTTTCTAGCAAATGAACTTGGGGGAAAGATCTGTTTGGACTGATTCAATCCATGGTGATCAGTTCCGCTGGTGTTCCACGAGAATTATAAGTTGGTTTACAAGTTCGTGTCCGAATTAATCTTGATAGTTGGCTAGAACCTTTATTTATATATTAGTATCTGCTTAACAAAACTTGGAACACGTGACCATAGTACTCATCTTCGATAAGTTGTGTTGACTAACGGTGCATCGAGGGAACCTAACCATGGGCCTCATGATCGTTTCGAAACCTAAGAAAAATCAGGCACGTAAAGATGGACGGGTCGGACACTGATGAAGGGTCGCACGGACACACCACAGGCGGCATCCAAACATTGAGGACGTGTTTGGTAGCCTACAGAAGGTCTAGATATGCTCGCTGACACAGAAAATGGCCTGTTTGGTAACCTAGGCTACCCTGCGTTATGTCCAGCACGGGTATTAAAGCAGCCCGTAGCCAGGCCCAGGAACAACGGCCGAATCGGCCGTTTTCGTAGAGCCAGCCTCGGTTCGGCCAAAATGGCTTGCCGCCGCCGCTCTACCGTTGCACGCGTGGAGAAGAGAGGGAGACACGAATAACTCCCTCCCCACTCTGGCTCGCTTCCTGTCACCGCCCGACTCCCCCAGTCAGAGCAGGCATGTCCCGTCTCATCGGAGAGACCGATTGCGGTGACCCAGCATACCACTGTATGATGTAGTACACTATAGGCGTTGACATAACACCAATGAAACACCATTCACTAGTATTACATCCATCAGAGTAGTACAACAAAAACACAGTAGGTCCAAGACATGACTATAGGTTACAACTCAACTCTTTACACAAGATCCAGAGAACACTCTAGGTTAAAGAGAGAGAAAGAAACTTCTTACAAAGAAGAATCGGAAATAAACAACTCAAAAACTATTATACTATTAAGACTAGTATTTTAACTAATGGTGTGGCATTGCTGCTATTGCAATACGCTATAGAAATAGGTTCTATGGCTAGAGATTATATTCCTATCTACTCAGTAACTTCGCCTTCACTTGAGTTGATGTATATGTTGACTTTCTTGACTTTATTGAAGAGCTTTAGCTTTTGATGATGATTCCTGGAGCATGATTTGATGTGGACATCGTCTGTACTGGCTTTAGAACCTAGCAGGGTTAAGAAGATATGTTGAGTATGAGCGTACTCAGCAAGTTCACTAGAAAAAGAGTGTTTGATGCACTATATCTACAGCCACAGACCGTAGGTCGTAGGCAATGCAAGTTTTTGTAAACATTTCTTCAAAGGTTGCTTTTATTCTGAAAAGCTATGTTCTTCATCCTTCACGGGTTTACCAGAACTTTCATGGAGTTCCTTTCCCGCCGTGTTCACAGCTCCTTCCCGGAACAGGGAGTAACAAGTTACAGTTCTTACACTCTACAGAGGTGCGTCACTTTACCCATGAGAGACCTTAGGTTGCTGCACGGCCGGGAGTATGACCCCGTTCAAACTTCCTTGGTTTGAGGCCCAACCTAAGATCCAAGCCAATCACTGCCTTCTCCGCGATCCCGCATGTCTCCTTGGTGTACACCATGCCCGCCTTTTGAATTACGGCAATGGTTTGTACAGACCGTTCAGATGCCGGAACTATCATGGGATGTTGAGGGCTCCCACCCATATGCTGCATATCCTCTATGAATTACCATATAATATGCACGCTACGAGTGATAACAGCCACGACCCGCACAACCAGCTCCATGCGAGAGGGAAAAGATACAGCTGACTTCTCCGTCCCATTTCAAATCTCATGGTCAACGCGTAATATACGGCGCAAGAATCACTGGCGACATTGATTGTTAAGTCCTAGATAATATGTTCCTTTACCATCGGAACTCTTATAGTAGGTTATTACCTCATGGTACATAACCTATAATCACATTATTATGAAAAATAGTGTTTTCTGACATTTTTCAAATGCAGGTGATGACAACACTGGATTTGTAAAATACTTTACATAAAATAATCAAAGGACATGAGCAAGTGTGAACTTGCCTTTTGTGATTGCAATATTATGCACTCACGGTCTTCGAGACAATATAAAAGATCCAATATCTGAAATCAGCATCATTGGTCCGATAAGGACTAATGTTTAAAGAAGCAAGATGATATTATGCATAAGTAATGTAATGCAATTTCGTAAACTCGAATCCCGGGGATAGTATTGATCTAGGGTTTGGAAATTGGAAATGGTTACTTTAGAATGTGTTGTCCTTTTAGATAAGTTTCATACTTGTGCTTCTTATTAAGGCTTGTGAGTATGTGTGAAACAATATGTAAATATAATGGCATACAACAATAAGATATACTAATGAGATGTGCTACTCAAGGACTGCTTATATGAGAATTATCTTATCTTCAAGTTTTACCTTGCAAGTGATGACATTTATAAGGAACTTAAGTGTTAACAATCCTAGGTATATAAGTAAAGCTTAATGTAATGTGATTATTATTAATTGTCATTTGATGTTTGAAGTGGCAAGAAGAATAACATTTGAAGAACATCTTACTCAACTAAGCAGAAACATTTAAGCTTTTAAGTTAACCTTATGAGGTGTTCTTTCTAGTTATAGTCTTTAAGTAAGAAAGAATTACTCCATTTGAATAATGACAGCATTAGTATTTGAGACTTATCTATCTTGGTTTTGAACTTGGTTAGTTTGGGATTAATATGCTTTATAACTTAATTATAATAGACCAAAGTTAACTATAAAACACATAACAAAGTCTTTTAGAATAGTATTTAAAGTATTATAGACTAAAGTTAACTTTAAAGACATAGATGGGCTTAAGGCATATTGCTTATGTTATTTGTACCAGGTGTACATTATAATGTTTCCCTAAGGATACTTTAAGAATGGTAATACTTATATTTTAATAGTGGTTTCCTAATTGTTGAGTGGAATAGAATCATTTTCCTTTTTATGGATGAGTGAACGAATGGTTATAATTGGTAATCAGGGAAATGACATTACTTAACTACTTATGGTTCACTATAGGGTTTTTATTTATTTATAAACTTGTGGTTAAACTAAAGTAATAGTTTTTATATCATTATAAATTATTCTTGGAGATTTTATATTAGATAAGGATCCTTTTATAAAATAATCTACATTTATGGTTGAAGGATAACTTAATAAAATTATATTTAAAATGTGTTAAACCATTTTGACTTCATAAAATTAGTATTTAATTCTAATACTATTTATTAGATTCAATTAGTTAATTTTAGAAATTTTTATATACTCTTGTATGAATTATTAACTAAAGAAATAGGTTTAAATTCAAGTTATTAAAGTGTTTAACTTTTTATTTAACTCAAAAGTGGAATATTATATTTTTACCATATAGGTATTATCTTTGTGATCATTTTGGTATATTACACTTATTTTTGTGATTTAAAAATAATAAGATATGATTTTTATAGTACTTATTATTTGATAAGGACATAATAAATAACAAATATTTAATTAAGTGGAATAATAATGCATTATTATAGTTTTAAATTATAATTCTTAATTTTCTAATATTTTTGGTATTTTATTTATATTTTTTAATATTTACTAGTATTAAAATATGATTTATCAAAGTTTTATTTCTTATAAAACTTTTACTACATTACATTTATTTAAATAATCATCATAATAATATTTGATAATAGTTTTAAGTTGTAGATTTTAGTTTTCTGAAAATTTTTATATATTAAACATATATTTATGAATTATAAAACAAAAGTTATTAATTAAACAAGATTTAATTATATTTTTTTATTGGAATTAATATGGTTTTATTTAATTCCTAAATAGAAAAGACATTGTGCACCTAAGCTAAATCTACCCACGGTCACTGACCAGTGGGCCAGTGACCACGTCATATTCCACGCGAGCAGTGGATTAAGTCCAACACGCTGACGTGGCTGGGGATGATGCGATGATGATGTCATAGTGACGTCATACAAGGATGAACCTCTTAGATCGATTGTCGATCGATGGATTATGTTCGCGCGCGTGGCTGCGCTTGTGTGTATCGGAAAGAGGATGATGCGAGGAGCCTAGCTATGGTGGCGCCGCTCAAAAATGGTCATCGGGGACGGCGGTGCAACGTCGGCGAGCGGCGGCGACGGCAGGCTCTCGTGGGGAGGAAGATCCAGAGGGAGAGAGAGGAAGCGGAAAGGTGCTTGAGCACCGGTGGCTCACTAGGAGCATGACGGTGGTGGTGGCGAGGCGAGGTGAGCACGGGAGACGCCGGAATCGAGGGAAGAAGCGGTGGCCAGAACTCAGGAAGGCGGTGTCCTTGTCAACGATTGGGAGCTCCTCGCGTCGATTCCTCCTTTGAGGCTACTCACCGCGGCGGGGCAAAGCTTCCAGGAGCCATGGCGAGGCTCGCGGCTGTAACATCCCTAAAATCATGTTTTCAAAGATTTCATATCATGCATGCATGCATATCATTTAGAGATCAAAACTCAAACTCATTTGAAAGAAAACAGAATTTGAAGCTATGATTTTATGTGATCAACATTAAATCAAACACTACTTTCCAAGGAGGGGTTATTTGTTCAAAAACCAAACCTGGTTACTCTCAGATTGTTTTTCTTGATTGCTAGTGCTTAAACCAAAATTTACAAAATAAATATGGATTTAAAAACCAATTTCAAAACTTGATCAAATGAAATGCTATATCACTTCTTATTTTGTTTTGAACAAAAGGACCAATGTATTACAGTGAGACCACATGTTTTTATACCCAGAATTATGAGTGTTACACTCTACAAAAATCCAGAACAAATTTGAATTCAAATGGCATTTGAATTTGTTTGAAAATGGATTCAGAAAATTAAAACAGAAATGGAAAAAGAGTAAAGAAAAAGAAAAGGGCCAGCGCCACTATTCTAGCCCAACAGCGAAACCAGCCCACAAGCCCACCCGGGTCGTTTGCCTCCCCATTTTCTACCTTGGCGTACCCACTCACTGGCCGACGTCTGGGCCCTCAACGCCATGTCACCCTTCGTCCTTAATCAACGCACGACCACCTCGCGCTGCTTCAAGACCGATGTCACGCTTAATTACATTGATTTGGCGAGTGATTTCCGCCCCCGCTCCAGCTATAAGACCCCATCTCCTCGCTGCTCATTTCCCCGCACTCAATTTCCTCTTCACGCCACCAGGCTGCCCATAGTCTTGCCCACACCGCCGCAGCTCCGACGATCTCCGACGAGCCATCACGGTGAGCTCCGACCGCCCCCCTGTATCTGGTTCAAACCAGCATGACCAGCGTGTCCTTGCGCGTTCACTGATGCCTTTTGTTTGCTTCCTCATGACCTAGGCTGCCGTCACCATTCGTGCCCGCAAACAACAGAACCGTCGCTCGACTCCGACGAGCGATTGAGGTAAAGCCCGACCGCCCCTCGACTTCTCCTTGACCCAGTAGTATTCGTCGTAGTCTTGCGCACCTCCTGATACCACTGGTTCATGCTAGGGTGATCCAGAGCGTCGCCAACGTCTTCGTCACCGAACACCCGACGCTACGCTCAACTCCGACGAGCTCCTACAACCACATCAACACGCCCCTATCCACGCTAGCAGCACCTCGAGCTTCCTCGCGACTTTGCGACGCCGGTAAGCAACACCACTATCCCCATCCCTCACTAGAATCACCAATCCATCGCTGGCAGAGCCGTCGCCGCCTCCAGCAGCCATTGCGCCGCCCATCTGTGGTCAAAGCATCAAGGATCGTTGGATCCAGATGTAGAGGCTAGGATTAGATTAGAGGGCGAAGCGGTATGTGTTAATCTGAGCCATGGATCGTCACTTAGATCTTGCGGCTCGCAAGCGTGATCATCCCGAACCGGTACCAGCCAATAGGAACACGCCGCGTGTCTGTTAGTTTGATTTAAAATCTGAATTTAGATCTATTAGATGTTTAAACTTGTTTAATTCATAACTTTTGATTCCCACGTCCAAATTTGACAAATTTTATATCAATAGAATCAGGAGAGAAAGCCCTTTCCATATATGCAATGTGTTTAATGTTTTGTTTCTGTTAAAATGGTTATTTTTACAGAAACATGTGTAGGCCTATTTTGTGTATCTTAATTATTTGAGAAATGTTTTAATGTTCAAATAAAGATTGTTTGGCAAGTTTTGAACCTGTTTGTGAATCAGTACTGTGCACTTGACTTGTTGAGTATAGAAAATCATCACATATCATATTGCATGCATCCATATATTTTTGCTTGTATTTGTTTTGTATGTGATTTGGTGCTATCATTTTATGTGTAGATTTTGGTGCAAATAGTGATTGTGATTGTGAGGATTGTAGCTACTCTCCAAACTACCAAGGCAAGTGGTGCTTCATGAGTTTATTCCTATGACTTTCAAATATGCATTAGAAATATCTTTTGCTAGTCTTGCATGGATATTTTTGATCTATATGCTATGCTTGGGAAATCCTAGTAGTTGTAGAATTGCTAGAAATTTCAAAGTTAAGATGCTTATATATGCCATGCTTAGCCTAGCTAGTAGCAACCAAGGGTGGTTATACATATATGCTATGATAAAATATTTCTAAGTCTTCGGACTATGTTTTTGCTTAATAAAACAACTAAGTAAATGAAACACCTGGGTGGAATGGAAGGAATGGTTTATGTTGAGTGGTTACACAAGGCCCATTTCTATGGTTTACCTTGTGTATCTCACTTGTGGAAAGCCACCCAGGAACAAAGGGATTTGAGAGGCCAAATGTTAAGAAGCTTCTAGTGCAGCCACTTGGCAATATGGGCTCTGCCTGGATCATATAGGTTGCAATAACTTAGCCATTTGGACAGATGGTGGTAGTGGGAATGATAGGTTGGAGCGCGTCCATTTGGTCTAAGGGAAGGCTTCTGAAAGGTCCTGTCTTGGTGAAAATCAAGTCTTGTGGGGAAAGTGCACAGCCTCTGCAGATGGAAAAATCTAAGTACTTAACCATGTCCCTGGTATTGGACAACTTGAGCATCAAGACATGGAAGCCATAAAGAATCTCCTCATCCCAATTTCTAAGTAAAAACTTGTGGTTGAACAAGGGTGAAGGACCCCAATGTCTATTGGTGGTTCCTTGGGAAAGATTTTGACAAAGAAAACTTAGTGTTTTCACTAACAGGCAAACCTATTTTGTGCAAAGCAAGCCTAAGCTACACTTAGCCAAAATGCATATAGTATCTAGTCCACCAATATTCTACTAAGGTATCACTTTCCAATACTATTCCAATGTATTGACCCACTGTGGCTGTAACTTGTGATGTTGCAGGATATTCTGATGATGATTAGGAGTCATGAGTCTACACTCAACATGCTTGCCTATGGCACATGAAGATGAAGACTTATTTATCTTATTATATATTTGAACTCTTGTATTAGGCCTGTGGCCATGGAGTTGTAAAAGACTATGTTTGTCTCTGGAATGATATGTAATAATGACCTTTGTTTCTGTGTACTTCATCTTAAACTATGGATGCTAGCATTGATCCAGGGACTAGCATTGCAATCACAGGGATCCTTTCCTTTACAAAGGAGGGATCTTACAGATGGTATCAGAGCATTGTTTTGCCTGTAGGATTATGACCCTAGGATTGGAAACCACTAAGGAAAAAAAATTCAACTACTTCCACACTTGTCTTTTCTTCTCGTAAACTTTTCTAATCTTCTTTCTCATCTCTATTTGTAGATGAACTCCATCAACGAAGCCGTGAAGAAGGGACCACTCATGACTATGACTTTGGAGTGTGAGACAGAATTCCCCAAGGCTCTTAAGGACCTCATGGTTGCCATGGGAATACATGGTGCAGCTGTGTACAAAGGTTTTCCTGTGATGGATGAAGGAGTTGAGTACTGGTGGGTGCAACTTCACTTGTATAAAAACAAGGAAGACAACCACAAGGACTCAGGATTCTGCATGGTCACCAACACAATGATGCACACCACATTCGTTGATTCAGCAAGGGATGCAGCTTGGAGGGCCATCAAAGAACTTGGTGATAGAATCAAGTGCAGAATGCTTAACACCCAGAATGACCTTACGGAAGAAAAGAAGCATACCCAAGAGTTAGAGGCTACCAACCAAAGCTTAAGGAAGGACATCATAGACTTAGCAATGGAGTCTTGTGATCTAGACAAACAGATTGCCTCTAGGAATGCCCTGTTAGCCAACTTGGCAAGTGAGATGGGATTGTAATGTACCACATTAGTTGGACCACCACACTTATCATTTTATTTTCCAAATGTTGTTTAAAATAAGTTGAACCTTGGTTGTTTGTAATGGATCCATGTATGGCATGACTTGTGTGTTTTGATTTCCAAAGATATGCATGTGATGCCTTGTCTTGTGATTTGTCTTAAATTGTGTTGATTCTAACTTTTTCTATCTTATTAAATAGATGCCTAATGTTACTATCAGCACGGTTGAAGAGTTCACGGGAACTCGTTTTGGCCCTCGTATTATTGAGCTCACTAGTTTGCTCAATCTCCCTCTTCCTACCATCATGGTGCTTCCCCTCACCAAGTTTGAGAGGAAAGACCTTTGGGGCTTCAAGGTTAATCAGCCGGACGCTGGTGAGGCCTACCACGAGGCAATCATCTTCAAGCTCACGCATGATGACAAGGAGAGAGGCCTAGAGGTAGTCATGCAGGACTCGATTGGGCGTCTGTTAGGGAGACACTCTCACAAAGTTAGAGGTACTCACTTCCACGCCTTAGACGTGATGAGGATGGTGAGGCCATTGACTTGAGGATACTTGAGAGAGCAATGAGCCAATTCGTCTATACCTCCGGGACTTAGAGGTTCTTCTTAGGCACGTGGACACGATGGGACCAACGTCATGCTCAAGATGGACGAACTTTAGGTGCAACCGTGAGAAGGACAACCTCTTCAGCGAGCAAGATGAGATAGTCAAGGATATGGAGGCCAAGTTTGAGAGTCAAGATGAAAAGTTCAAGAGTCAAGAAAAGCGAGTCCAAGATAGGAATAAGAGGATTCGACACATGAGCAGAATCGAGGCCAAGGACTTGAGCTCGAGCATCAGCAGACTGTGATTGAGAGGCTTCATTCATAGAAGAGGGCTCTCAAAGCCAAAGTAGAGACCTTGACCACCAATGTCGAGGAATACAAGACCGCTATGGAGAATGCAGGTCTTACATTTGTTGAGGAGGAGGTTGATGCCGAGGAGTAGTGATGACTGCTCATTTACCTTTATTTATCATGTCTTTGATTATTGAGTCATAATGACCATCCAACATGTGGATGGCTTGGATCCATGTATGGCATGACTTGTGTGTTTTGATTTCCAAAGATATGCATGTGATGCCTTGTCTTGTGATTTGTCTTAAATTGTGTTGATTCTAACTTTTTCTATCTTATTAAATAGATGCCTAATGTTACTATCAGCACGGTTGAAGAGTTCACGGGAACTCGTTTTGGCCCTCGTATTATTGAGCTCACTAGTTTGCTCAATCTCCCTCTTCCTACCATCATGGTGCTTCCCCTCACCAAGTTTGAGAGGAAAGACCTTTGGGGCTTCAAGGTTAATCAGCCCGGACGCCTTTAGGCCACACGGAGGCAATCATCTTCAAGCTCACGCATGATGACAAGGAGAGAGGCCTAGAGGTAGTCATGCAGGACTCGATTGGACGTCTGTTAGGGAGACACTCTCAACAGGTTAGAGGTACTCACTTCCACGCCTTCGGTAGACGTGATGAGGATGGTGAGGCCATTGACTTCGAGGATACTTCGAGAGAGACAGCAGAGCCAATTCGTCTATACCTCCAGGACTTAGAGGTTCTTCTTAGGCACGTGGACACTGATAGGACCAACGTCATGCTCAGTAAGGACGAACTTTAGGTGCAGCTTCGTGAGAAGGACAACCTCTTCGCAGAGCAAGATGAGATAGTCAAGGATATGGAGGCCAAGTTTGAGAGTCAAGACAGAAAGTTCAAGAGTCAAGAAAAGCGAGTCCAAGATAGGAATAAGAGGATTCGACACATGACTGCAGAACTGGAGGCCAAGGACTTCGAGCTCGAGCATCAGCAGACTGTGATTGAGAGGCTTCATTCATAGAAGAGGGCTCTCAAAGCCAAAGTAGAGACCTTGACCACCAATGTCGAGGAATACAAGACCGCTATGGAGAATGCAGGTCTTACATTTGTTGAGGAGGAGGTTGATGCCGAGGAGTAGTGATGACTGCTCATTTACCTTTATTTATCATGTCTTTGATTATTGAGTCGCAATGACCATCCAACATGTGGATGGCTTGCTATTGGTGTGTTTACTTTGCAAACTTGTTGTCTATGTCGTTGAACTTTTATTATTGTGATGCATGTTTGGTGATTGTTTATGTGATGTATTGTGCATGTTAGCATCTATGGGTATCTCATTCTTATCTCTCTTGAACAAACCACAGATGCCTCCCCGACATGCCAATCCCAACCCCAACAACAACAACATCACTCCTGAGATGCAGCAAATGATGACAGCTCAGACTCAGCTGATGCAAATGATGACTAAGTTCATCCAGAATCAGAATAACAACAACAATAATAATAATAACAACAACAACTAGAACAACCCACCGGGTTTTGACATGCTCACCAGGTTCTTAAGATTGAGGCCAGCAAAGTTCTCAGGAACTACTGATCCTATGGTGGCCAATGATTGGCTATGCTCTGTGAACAAGGACTTGGTAACAGGTTACATCTTGATGAAGAGAAAGTCAGATTTGCAGCTCACTTGTTGGAAGGACCAGCAGCTACTTGGTGGGATAACTTCCAGATCACCACTCCCATTGCAGATGTGACATGGACTATCTTTGAAGATGGTTTCCGTACTGCTCACATCTCATCCGGAGTGATGAGTTTGAAGAAGAAAGAGTTCCATAACCTGAAGCAGCGCCACCACAGGGTGGTTGAATATATTGAAGAGTTCAACAATCTGGCGCGTTATGCACCGGATGAAGTTGACACTGATGCTAAGAGGAAGGAAAAGTTCCTTGAAGGGTTGAATGATGAACTGAACCTGCAGTTAGCTGTGGCCTATGTTCCCACATACCAGTCTCTTTGTGACAAGGCTGCTATTTTCTAGAACAAGATGAAGCAGGTTGAAAGTAGGAAGAGAAAGCACTCTGACAAGCATAGCTCGGGATCGTCTCACAAGCGTTCCCATTATGATGATAGTGGGAGTTCAGGATCCCACAAGCATGGGAAATTCAACAAGCACCACAACCAAAGCCGTCATCATGACAACAAGAGTCACCGTAGTCATGACAATGACAAGTACAAAAATCACAAGGGTGGATATAAGAGCCACCACAGTGGAAGCGATAGTGGAAGCCAGCCTGTCAAGAAAGATATTAGTCAGGTTGAGTGTTTCAAGTGCAAGAAGATGGGGCATTATGCAAATGAATGCCCAGAAAGGAAAGTTGAAGGACCCAACAAGCCCAACCCCTTTCAAAAGGGACAAGTGAACCACATCAATGTGGAGGAAAACTATGAGGAACACGATCTTTGTTCTTGGTAAGTTGAAACTCAATTCTATTCCAGCACTTGTTCTTTTTGATACTGGAGCATCACATTCATTCATATCAAAAGCATTTGTTGATAGAAATGGGTTTCCAACTGAAAACATTGGGTGTCCAATAAAAGTAAGTTCTCCAGGTGGAGATATGATAATAAGTCTTGGATGTCGGGATCTAGTGATAGAATTTGGAAAGCATAAGTTTCCAGTGAGTCTGATAATCCTAGATTCCCAAGAACTGGATGTAATTTTGGGAATGGATTGGATGACCAAGTATGAAGGAGTATTAGATTGTGCTAATCGTACTGTTGCACTCACAACCCCGGAAAAGAAGCGGATTAGGTTCAAGTCTAACTTTGAATCAAAAGGGAGTAAGCTAAATTCTCTTAAGGGGGTTAGCATAGACAGTGTGCCTATTGTGAGTGAATATCCAGATGTGTTTCCGGAAGAATTGCCGGGAATGCCACCAGATAGAGATGTGGAATTTCTTATTGACTTGCTACCAGGATCTGGACCAATAGCAAAGAGACCGTACAAGATGTCAGTTGATGAGTTGAAAGAACTCAAGAAGCAACTTGGAGAACAGTTGCAAAAAGGATTTATCCAACCAAGTTCTTCATCTTGGGGAGCACCAGTTTTGTTTGTGGAAAAGAAAGATATGAGTCAAAGGTTATGCATAGATTACCGTTCACTCAATGAGGTGACTATCAAGAACAAATACCCTTTGCCTAGAATCAATGACTTGTTTGATCGGTTAGAAGGAGCTTGTGTGTTCTCAAAGATTGATCCCTGGTCAGGTTATTTCCAGCTCAAGATAAGGGAACAAGACATACCTAAGACAGCTTTTACCACAAGGTATGGATTGTATGAGTATACCGTGATGCCATTTGGTTTGACCAATGCACCAGCATACTTCATGAATATGATGAACAAGGTGTTCATGGAATTTCTTGATAAGTTTGTTGTCATTTTCATCGATGACATTTTGATTTACTCCAAGAGCAAAGAAGAGCATGAAGGACATTTACGTTTGATACTTGAGAAGCTTAGAGAGCATAAGCTGTATGCCAAATTCAGCAAGTGTGAATTTTGGTTAAATGAAGTTGGTTTTCTTGGACATGTTGTGTCAGGAGATGGTGTAGCAGTTGATCCTGCTAAAGTTTCAGCTGTAACTGAATGGGAATCTCCTAAGTCAGTGAAAGAGGTTCGTAGTTTCCTTGACTTGGCAGGATACTACAGAAGATTCATTGAGAATTTCTCCAAGGTGGCAAAACCTTTAACATAATTGCTAAACAAATACAAGAAATTTGCTTGGTCAGAAGGTTGTGAACTCAGCTTTCAAGAATTGAAGAAGAGGTTAGTGACAACACCGGTCTTGTGTTTGCCAGATTTGGAGAAAGATTTCCAAGTGTATTGTGATGCATCTCATCATGGTTTAGGTGCAGTACTTATGCAAGAAGGAAAAGTTGTGGCTTATGCCTCGAGACAACTCAAAACTCACGAAGTAAACTACCCTACTCATGATTTAGAGTTAGCCTCTATTGTCCATGCACTCAAAACATGGAGACATTATCTTTTGGGAAAGCGATGTGAAGTGTTCACAGATCACAAGAGTTTGAAGTATATCTTCACCCAGAAGGGAATTAACATGAGACAAAGAAGATGGCTAGAACTCATCAAGGACTATGACTTGAGTTTGCAATACCACCCCGGTAAAGCAAATGTTGTAGCGGATGCTCTAAGCCGTAAGGTTTTTGTGAATGGCCTTACTAAGGGAGAATTGCCAGATGATCTGTGTGCCCAATTTAGAGATCTCGGATTAGAGATTGTGCCTAAGGGACATCTCATGTCTTTGGACGTTCAACCCACTTTGTTGGACAAGATCAAAGAAGCCCAAAAGGCAGATAAGGAAATTGAAGAGATTAAGGAAAACATTAGCAAGGGAGAAGCCAAAGGATTCCATGAAGACGAACGAGGTACTTTATGGCATGGAAAACGTATCTGTGTTCCACAAGATCCGGAACTTCGGAAACTGATTTTACAAGAAGCACACAACTCACCGTATTCCATTCATCCGGGTAACACCAAAATGTACATGGATATGTAGGAAAGATTTTGGTGGAATAATCTCAAGAAGGACATCGCCGAACATATTGCTTTGTGTGATGTATGTAGTAGAGTGAAAGCGGAACATCAGAAACCAGCAGGATTGTTACAACCACTACCTATTTGTTGGAATTATGCCCTAGAGGCAATAATAAAGATGTTATTATTATAATTCTTGTTCATGATAATGTTTATATTCCATGCTAGAATTGTATTAAGCGGAAACTTTAATACTTGTGTGGTTTGTGAACAACACCGTGTCCCTAGTACGCCTCTATGGACTAGCTCATTGATTAATGATGGTTAAGGTTTCCTAACCATGGACATGAGTTGTCGATTAATAATGAGATCATATCATTGGGAGAATGATGTGATGGATGAGACCAAACTAAGCGAAGCAATTAGATCGTGTCATCGTGTTCATCTTTGCGAAGCTTTTCTTATGTCAAATATTGTATTCCTTAGACCATGAGATAATACAACTCCCTGGTATCGGAAGAGAGCTTTGAGGTCATCAAACGTCATCCTATGAGAGGGTGATCATAAAGGTGTCTCTCAGGTGATCGGAAAGTATCTGTTGGGTTGTATGTATCGAGATGGGATTTGTCCCTCCCAAGTCGGAGAGATATACTTCGGGCCCACTTTCGTGTCGATATCAACACCGCTTGCAAGCATGTGGTTAAGGAGTTAATCACAAAGTGATATCAGATTACGGAACGAGTAAAGTACTTCGTGAACGAGATTGAACTAGGTATGTGATGCAACGATCGAATCTCGGGCAAGTAAAATATCGCGTGTGAAGGGAATATATATATGGGATTGATTGAATCCTGGCATCGTGGTTCATCCGATATGATCGTCGATGAATGTGTGGGAGTCAATATGGGTTTCAGGACCATTGTTGATTATTGATAGAAGATCATACGCATATTCTCGAACCCAGGTCACACACTTAACGTGTCTCGGCTAGGATAGATTGGATAATTGGTTTATGAGTTTTTGTTCGAGTCTCGGATGGGATCCGAAATCACGAGAGGTTCGGAGTGGTCCTGAGAATAAGATTCATATAAGGCGGTGCAGTTTTGGAGTTCGAGAATTGTTAAGTTAATCGGTATTGTGCTGAAGCTTCTAGAACCTTCCGGAAGGGGACCAACGTGGCCCCACCTTCCGGGAGGGGGCATGGGCCTATGAGGGAGTGCCCTGGCCGCATTGGGCCAGGGGCACAAGGCCCCATAGGGCCCAGCCGGCCAAAGAGGGTTTAAACCCTAGATAGACCTTCTAGAAGGGGGGGTTTCCTTGCCCCCCACTCTTCCTCCTTTGGGGCCGCCGGTTTGGCTTGGGGGAGGGGGCTCGGGTTGCAGCCGCCCACCCCTCTATATAAAGAGGGCTGGGGGCGCACCACCCCCCCACACCTTCCCCTCCAAGAGCTAGCCGCCCTGCTGCCCCTCCTCTCTCCCTCCCGACTGCTTGTAGGCGAAGCCCTGCTGCTGAAATTCTCCACCATATACACCACGCCGTCGTGTTGTAGATCCAATCCGTCTCTCCACCATACTTGCTGGTCCAAGGAAGGAGGAGACGTCGAGGTGCCGCACATGTGCATCTCACGGAGGCATCGCCACTTGTGGTGCTAGATCGGATCGGATCGCGAGGAGGAGAAGCGAGTACAACTACATCACCCACGTTAATTTAACGTTCATGTCTTGAATCTTCAAGGGTATGAAGATCTAATCCAATCTCTCTCGTTGATTGCATCTCCTAGATTAGATCTTGGCTTCCCTCTGTTCGCATCCGTAGAAAATTTTGATTTACTATGCCGCGAAACCCTTCACTATTCCTGATTGGAAGTGGGACAAGATTGGCATGGATTTCATCACCGGATTGCCAAGGACCAGGTCAGGATATGATTCTATTTGGGTAGTAGTGGATCGCTTAACTAAAGTGGCTCATTTTATACCCGTGAAGACAACTTACACAAGTGCTAAGTTAGCCAAGATCTATATGAGCAGAATTGTATGTCTACATGGAGTACCCAAGAGTATTGTGTCTGATAGGGGAACCCAATTCACTTCTCATTTTTGGAGGCGGCTACATGAGTCATTGGGAACGAGGTTGGAATTCAGCACTGCATATCATCCTCAAACTGATGGACAGACAGAAAGGACCAATCAGATTCTTGAAGATATGTTGAGAGCATGTGCTCTAGACTATGGAGCTAGTTGGGATGAAAGCCTGCCTTACGCAGAATTTTCTTACAACAATAACTATCAAGCCAATATTGAGATGGCACCATTTGAGTTTCTCTACGGGAGAAAGTGTACCACCCCATTGCTATGGAATGGTGTGGGAGAAATAAGTTTGTTCGGACCAGAACTCATCAAGGAGGCTGAAAAGAAAGTCAAGCTGGTTAAGGACAGGTTGAAGATAGCACAGTCCCGACAAAAGAGCTACGCAGATCCTAAGCGTAGAGAAGTCATCTATGAAGTAGGTGATAGAGCTTATCTTAGAGTGTCACCACTTCGTGGAGTGAAAAGGTTTGGAGTCAAAGGAAAGTTGGCCCCAAGATATGTTGGACCATTCAAGATTCTGAGTCGTAAAGGAGAAGTAGCTTATGAGATTGAATTGCCAGAATCTTTGTCAGCTGTTCATAATGTGTTTCATGTGAGTCAGCTTAAGAAATGCCATCCAGAAATGGAGGAGACTTCTTTGAAAGATACTATACCTTTGGAAGAGGTCCAGTTGGAAAGTGATCTCACCTATGAAGAGAAACCTATCAAGATTCTTGAGACTGTAGAAAGAGTTACACGGACTAAGACTATCAAATTCTGCAAAGTCCAATGGAACCATCATTACAAAGAAGAAGCAACATGGGAAAGAGAAGATGATCTTCGAAAAGACCACCCTCACCTATTTGCTAGCCAACCTGAATCTCGAGGGTGAGATTCACCTTAAGGGGGTTAGATTTGTAACATCCCTAAAATCATGTTTTCAAAGATTTCATATCATGCATGCATGCATATCATTTAGGGATCAAAACTCAAACTCATTTGAAAGAAAACAAAATTTGAAGCTATGATTTTATGTGATCAACATTAAATCAAATACTACTTTCCAAGGAGGGGTTATTTGTTCAAAACCAAACCTGGTTGCTCTCAGATTGTTTTTCTTGATTGCTAGTGCTTAAACCAAAATTTACAAAATAAATATGGATTTAAAAACCAATTTCAAAACTTGATCAAATGAAATGCTATATCACTGCTTATTTTGTTTTGAACAAAAGGACCAATGTATTACAGTGAGACCACATGTTTTTATACCCAGAATTATGAGTGTTACACTCTACAAAAATCCAGAACAAATTTGAATTCAAATGGCATTTGAATTTGTTTGAAAATGGATTCAGAAAATTAAAACAGAAATGGAAAAAGAGTAAAGAAAAAGAAATGGGTCGGCGCCACTATTCTAGCCCAACAGCGAAACCAGCCCACAAGCCCACCCGGGTCGTTTCCCCCTCTCCCCCATTTTCTACCCCGCACCCGCGTACCCACTCGCTGACGTCTGGTCCCTCACTGCCATGTCACCCCTTCGTCCTCAATCAACGCCGACGACCACCTCGCCGCTACCGTTTCCCCGCACTGATGTCGCACTTAATAACATTGATTCGGCGAGTGATTTCCGCCCCCGCTCCAGCTATAAGACCCCATCTCCTCGCTGCTCATTTCCCCTCACTCAACTTCCGCTTCACGCCACCAGGCTGCCCGTAGTCTTGCCCACACCATCGCAGCTCCGACGATCTCCGACGAGCCATCACGGTGAGCTCCGACCGCCCCCCTGTCTCTGGTTCAAACCAGCGTGACCAGCGTGTCCTTGCGCGTTCACTGATGCCTTTTGTTTGCTTCCTCATGACCCAGGCTGCCGTCACCATTCGTGTCCGCAAACAATGTAACTCGCTGCCGACTCGAAGCGATTGAGGTAAAGCCCGACCGCCCCTCGACTTCTCCTTGACCCAGTAGTATTCTCCGTAGTCTTGCGCACCTCCTGATACCACTGGTTCATGCTAGGGTGATCCAGAGCGTCGCCAACGTCTTCGTCACCGAACACCCGACGCTACGCTCAACTCCGACGAGCTCCTACAACCACATCAACACGCTCCTGTCCACGCTAGCAGCACCTCGAGCTTCCTCGCGACTTTGCGATGCCGGTAAGCAACACCACTATCCCCATCCCTCACTAGAATCGCCAATCCATCGCCGGCAGAGCCGTCGCCGCCTCCAGCAGCCATTGCGCCGCCCATCTGTGGTCAAAGCATCAAGGATCGTTGGATCCAGATGTAGAGGCTAGGATTAGATTAGAGGGCGAAGCGGTATGTGTTAATCTGAGCCATGCATCGTCACTTAGATCTTGCGGCTCGCAAGCGTGATCCTCCCGAACCGGTACCAG
Organism: Avena insularis; assembly: GCA_023614405.1. NCBI lineage: Eukaryota > Viridiplantae > Streptophyta > Magnoliopsida > Poales > Poaceae > Avena > Avena insularis. Next base: position 431,056,027 of record CM042685.1, on the reverse strand, counting down.
CCAATAGGAACACGCCGCGTGTCTGTTAGTTTGATTTAAAATCTGAATTTAGATCTATTAGATGTTTAAACTTGTTTAATTCATAACTTTTGATTCCCACGTCCAAATTTGACAAATTTTATATCAGTGGAATCAGGAGAGAAAGCCCTTTCCATATATTCAATGTGTTTAATGTTTTGTTTCTGTTAAAACGGTTATTTTTACAGAAACATGTGTAGGCCTATTTTGTGTATCTTAATTATTTGAGAAATGTTTTAATGTTCAAATAAAGGTTGTTTGGCAACTTTTGAACCTGTTTGTGAATCAGTACTGTGCACTTGACTTGTTGAGTATAGAAAATCATCACATATCATATTGCATGCATCCATATATTTTTGCTTGTATTTGTTTTGTATGTGATTTGGTGCTATCATTTTATGTGTAGATTTTGGTGCAAATAGTGATTGTGATTGTGAGGATTGTAGCTACTCTCCAAACTACCAAGGCAAGTGGTGCTTCATGAGTTTATTCCTATGACTTTCAAATATGCATTAGAAATATTTTTTGCTAGTCTTGCATGGATATTTTTGATCTATATGCTATGCTTGGGAAATCCTAGTAGTTGTAGAATTGCTAGAAATTTCAAAGTTAAGATGCTTATCTATGCCATGCTTAGCCTAGCTAGTAGCAACCAAGGGTGGTTATACATATATGCTATGATAAAATATTTCTAAGTCTTTGGACTATGTTTTTGCTTAATAAAACAACTAAGTAAATGAAACACCTGGGTGGAATGGAAGGAATGGTTTATGTTGAGTGGTTACACAAGGCCCATTTCTATGGTTTACCTTGTGTATCTCACTTGTGGAAAGCCACCCAGGAACAAAGGGATTTGAGAGGCCAAATGTTAAGAAGCTTCTAGTGTAGCCACTTGGCAATATGGGCTCTGCCTGGATCATATAGGTTGCAATAACTTAGCCATTTGGACAGATGGTGGTAGTGGGAATGATAGGTTGGAGCGCGTCCATTTGGTCTAAGGGAAGGCTTCTGAAAGGTCCTGTCTTGGTGAAAATCAAGTCTTGTGGGGAAAGTGCACAGCCTCTGCAGATGGAAAAATCTAAGTACTTAGCCATGTCCCTGGTATTGGACAACTTGAGCATCAAGACATGGAAGCCATCAAGAATCTCCTCATCCCAATTTCTAAGTAAAAACTTGTGGTTGAACAAGGGTGAAGGACCCCAATGTCTATTGGTGGTTCCTTGGGAAAGATTTTGACAAAGAAAACTTAGTGTTTCACTAATAGGCAAACCTATTTTGTGCAAAGCAAGCCTAAGCTACACTTAGCCAAAATGCATATAGTATCTAGTCCACCAATATTCTACTAAGGTATCACTTGCCAATACTATTCCAATGTATTGACCCACTATGGCTGTAACTTGTGATGTTGCAGGATATTCTGATGATGATTAGGAGTCATGAGTCTACACTCAACATGCTTGCCTGTGGCACATGAAGATGAAGACTTATTTATCTTATTATATATTTGAACTCTTGTATTAGGCATGTGGCCATGGAGTTGTAAAAGACTATGTTTGTCTCTGGAATGATATGTAATAATGACCTTTGTTTCTGTGTACTTCATCTTAAACTGTGGATGCTAGCATTGATCTAGGGACTAGCATTGCAATCACAGGGATCCTTTCCTTTACAAAGGAGGGATCTTACAGGGGCGGCTGGAGATGGTGAGGCTCGATGGCGTTTGTGAGCTCTAGGTTTAGGGTTTGCGTGCTAGAGAAGATGGGATAGGAAATGACGTGCTAGGGTTCGTCCTTGGCGAGGCAGAGGGTCTTGTAGATGATGGCGGGCGGTGACACGAATCCTGGCGCACGCCGGCGCGCCGGAGCTCGACAGCGAGCTGCTTGCTCAATCCGTCGGCAAGGAAGACGATGAGGAAAGAGACAACGAAGGGGTACGGGCCAGTGCCGGGCCGCACTTGGGCCAGATGGGCTATATTCGAGCTACTCGTGAGTAGCTGATAGGGAGAAGGGAAAATGGGCTGCGGCCAGAAGCTCTATTCCTCTATTTTTTTCTTTCGGTTTGTTTTCCTTTTCTGTTTTATTTTTCATCTTTTGAATTTTTCATTTGTTTTAGGAATCTTTCTTTATAAAAGTTCTTTGCTGAATACAAGCATCAATAATAAGTTATTTTGAACTATTTGTGAACTTTTATTATATAAAGTTATCACTTCTTTATTTTCTTATACATATGTATATATTTTATTATTACTAACATAAGAATTAAAGTTTGAATTAAAAATACTTACCATAAGTTCTTTGAAGATTTGATATTCTCACATTTCTTTTATTGATGTGAATAAGGGTTAATGGCTAAACATATTATATTTATGTTTATGATCTTTATTAATATCACCCTTTAAAATAAATAGTTATTATTTGGAATGAATTATGAGAGAGAATTGATAACTATAGTTTCTAGGCATATATGATTGAAATAAAAGTTAGGGTTTAAAATTGTAATTGTTTACCATGGGTTTTAGGAGTTTTAATATTTTTGTTCATCCTTTTATTTATATGAATAAAGATTATTGGTTAAGACAGATTGTCCTTATGTTGGTGTTCAAGAATGACTTCATCTTTTATACAAGAAAGTTATTTCCTGGAAGGTCTTATGGAAAATAATTGATAAGGATAACTCCTAAGTACATATAATTATGATAGTTAGGAATGACAAAGATGTGCTTATGTGATTTGCTATAGGAAACTATTCCTATAAAGTTGTATGGAGATAAGATGATATATCAATAATATGAAATGAATGTTTGGTTTGAGATTTAAAGTTGAGTGTTTACCAAGAATTCCTATATTCTACAATTCACAATCCTGGATTTCTAATTAAGGAATTCCTTTCCTAGATACACTACTCATGTGTATCCATCATCATGTGTTAACATGATGAGATTTACTTCACAAGAATGTTCTTATCCATAATTTCTCCTCCTAAATTGCGGTGACCCAGCATACCAATGGAACACCATTCCATACACATTATATCCCTCAGAGTGGTACAATAGAAACATCGCGAGTCCAAGACAACACTTCATATTACATATAGCATATTATAAAAGATCCAGAGAGCTTTCTCGGACAGTGAGGAATATTATACAGAAAGAACCAGAAAGATCCACTCGGAGTTACTTTAGAAGTACTACTATTAATAAATGTATAAGGCTTGAAAGTACTACTATAGTATTATTCTACATAAGTAGGTTCTAGATTCTAGGAGTTTTATTTCTATTCTACGCTTTAGCTTGTCTTTGATAGATTCTGGTAAGGTCTTTGACTCCGTTGATCTCCCTTAGATATCTTCAACTCTTCAAGTGACTTATTTCCTAGAAACGCCATTGGTTTCTTCGAGATCTAGCAAGGGTTAAGAAGATACATTGAGTACGAGCGTACTCAGCAAATTCACTAAAGAGGAGTGTTTGATGCACTATCTACAGCCACAGACCATAGGTCATAGGCAATACAAGTTTTTGTAAACATTTCTTCAAAGGTTGATTTTATTCTGAAAAGCTATGTCCATCAGCCTTCACGGGTTTACCAGAACTTTCATGGAGTTCCTTTCCCGCACCGTTCGCAGCTCCTTCCCGGAACAGGGAGTAACAAGTTACAGTTCTTACACTCTACAGAGGTGCGTTACTTTACCCATGAGAGATCTTAAGCTTTGTTGCACATCCGAGTTATAGGCTCGTTCACACTTCCTTGGTATGAGGCCCAGACTAAGATCCAAGCCAATCACTATCCTTCTCCGCGACCCCGCATACACCACAATTGTTGGATGACCAAACTCAAGGTAGACTTTCCCCGTATAAAACGGCTATACCTTAATTGGATACACACAACAACCATTAACACTAGATATCTGTCTTTTGTAAGCCTAGATCCACGGTAGACTTCCCCCGTATAAAACGGCTATACCCACGATTTGCAACTTACAAATGCCCAGAACAGTGTCCAATGCATGCGAAAGGGAGCCGATCCAGCTGACTTCTCCGTCCCATTCCAAATCTCATGGTTAACGCGTAATATACGGCGCAAGAATCACCGGCGACATTGGTTGTTAAGTCCTAGATAATATGTTCCTTTACCACCGGAACTTTCATAGTAGATTATTACCTCATGGTAAATAACCTATAATCATATTATTATGAAAATAGTGTTTTCTGATCTTTTTCAAATGCAGGTGATGACAACACTAGATTTGCAAAATACTTTACAGAAAATAATCAAAGGGCATGAGCAAGTGTGAACTTGCCTTTTGTGATTGCAAGATTATGCACTCACGATCTTCGAGATAATAGAAGATCCAATATCTGAAATCAACATCATTGGTCCGGTAAGGACTAACGTTTAAAGAAGCAGGATGCCATTATGCATAAGTAATGCTATGCAATTTTATAATTCTCAAAGTGAAACCCTTAGTATTTTGAATAAGTTGATCTTAGGTATTGTAGAGGGAGTGACCCAACCTTTAAAATAAGGTAAGGTGGAGTCCCCTGTGTTTACAATGCTAGTCCCTGGATCAAAAGCTAGCATCCACAGTTAAGATGTAATATCAAGAAACAAAGGTCATAATACAACTTTATAACCAGGAAATAACATAATTTTATTACATATTACATAGCTCATTTGGCTATTACATTACATTGCAGCGGAAAATCTATAGGCATGGGGTCCTTCATCTTCAAAGTGCCACAGGCAGACATGTTGGTTGCAGACTTTGTAATCCTAATCAATCAATCTTCACTAAAAGCAATCAAATCCTGCAACAAAACAAGTTACAGCCACAAGGGTCAATACATTTGAATTGTATTGGCAAGTTTCACTACTATGTAAAATATTAGTGGATCCTATCATTACATGCAAATTTGGCTAAGTAGAGTTTTAGGCTCATTTGCAGAAAGCAACAATTTATCCTATCTTTCAAAATGGTTTTGGTCTTTTGTCAAATCTTTCTGAACTCCTTGGTAAATCCCCAAGTGTTCAAGTTTTCATCAAAATCTCTTGAGCTCCTTGGTAAATCCCCAAGTGCTTCAAGTTTTTATCAAAATCTCTTGAGCTCCTTGGTAACCCCAAGTGCTACAAGTTTTTAACCAAAACTCTTGAGCTCCTTGGTACCCCCAAGTGCTGCAAGTCTTATGTTATCACTTAAAACTTTTTCTTTTTAGAAATTATAATGTCGAGATTTCCCATAGCTTCAAGCTTTAGTTGCTCAGTATTGTCCATAACTAGGGACACAGCTAAGTACTTAGATTTTTATTATCTTCTACAGAAGTTGTACACTTTACCCACATGACACAATCTCATCTTGTTGCCACCAGTGGCCGCTGGATAGGTACTCACCAAGATGGAGTACTGGCAGATTGAGAATGTGTCGAAGTCTTTCCAGAGAGTCCTCCCATACACCATTGCTAGCTTGTCTTCAGTACCCATGTAGGATTCCAGGTCCTCATTTTCAGTAACCTGAAGACAATGCATGGGTCTTCCCAATGTAGTTGACCAAGCCAGAGCCATAAGTAGCATGTGGTTGTACACGAAAGCCACAATTGGAGAAACATGTTCAATCTCTAAGTTTCCTGGGTGGTTCTCTTTTGGAGCACAACACAAAGAGATTGCCATAGACATGGTTCCTTTGGTTGCCACCTTCTCCAAAACTCAAAGTATCCTTGTCCACCCAGGTGGTTCATTGAGTCCTTGTTTTATTATGTAAAAACACAAGTCCTTTTCTCAACTTCATAAATCTCAACATGTATCTCTTTTCAAAATATAGCATGGCTAAGCATGTAACAACTACATTGTTTTCACTAAGGAATATATATAAGGGTATCCTATTAGGATTCAGCATAGCATAAGTATAGAAATTCTTTTCATGCATGTTTCAAAATCCACTAAGTATAATGAAAATAGTAGGACTTTAGATGATAGTGTAACTTGCCTTTTTGGTAGGGAATGTTGGTTCACTTCTTGATCTTGCTAGTTTCACACTCTTCTAACTTCACTACAAATCAATTAAGCAAACACAATATCAACTAGCATTCCAACCAATAACAATCAAACAAATTATCACACATATAAAATAATGGGATCTAAGTCATGCATGCAAGCATGCAAAAGATAGTTTTATTTGCAAAGATGGTTTCTACTAGGCCCTAAACTTTGTAAAGTCCAAAGTGGTCATTTTCCAAAGTGGCAAAGTCATTTGCAAAAGGGTTTTGTCTATAACCATTTTTAAATCCAATCATTATTTTATGTGATGGAAAATGTTTTTAGCAAGGTAACAATTCATATAGTTTCCCCCAAATAAGTTGTTAGTTCACAAAACTTGGTGTTTAGGGTCAGTAGGTTTGAATCAAAACATTTTCCAAAGGTTTTTGTTCAAAATCATTTCCATAACAAAAACCAATATTTTTATTTGACTAGAAATGGGTTAATTCAATTATTCCACCCTAATATTTTCCAAATACATTTTTGGATCCACAAGATGGTTCCTAGGGTCAGTAGGTTTACTACAAATCAATTTTCAAATATTTCAACCTCAAAAACATTTTTGAATAATCTTTATAATCAAAACAAGCATACAAATGTTTCTGCAAAAACAATCATTTTACCAGAGGCTTTTTACTAAACAAAAGGCATGGTTGGCTAAGGCTTGCTCCACTGATTCCATTGATATCAAGTTTTTAATTTTTGGACGTGTGGATCAAAAGTTACAAGGGTTTTAAATTTGCAAGTCAATCAGATTTCAAACTTTGTTTTAAAACGAAGATTGGCCACGCGTCATGTTCTTATTGGGCGGTACCGATTCGAGTGGATCGTGCTCTGCGGTTCGTTGGATCTAAGCAGATCGCACGGCTCAGGCTAGCTCATACCGCTTCGCTCAGTTCTAATCTTAGCCATGCGATATCGATCTAACGGCTACTATCTAATTGCCACTAATGCGGCGGCGCTCGGCAATTTGGCGGCGGCGGCAGTCGACGACGGGGAAACTGGCGATGCAGGAAGCTAGAAGGGAGGGGAGTATGCTCACCGTGATCGCAGAAGCCTGGGGAAGCTCAACGTGGAGTCGTCTTGTCAAGGGGCGCACGGGAACAGGAGGAATCGCTCACCGGAGTTGGGTCTAGCGACGGTTGCACGCGGTCGTGGTCGGAGGTGACGCTGTGGTTCGCCCCGAAGTAAAACGATGATGCGGTTAGAAGCGCAAGATCAAGGCGAAGTTGTGTGCGTGAAGGAAAGGGCGCGGGGTGGTCTGTGCTTACCAGGGGACTTCGCCGGAGAGGCGCGATGCGGCGCGTCGATGATTGTCGGCGGCCTTTCGGGCGCTGTGGTTGAACGGAAGGCCGATGAGATGCGCAAGTGCAGGGAAAGTGTCCGTGTGCTTGCGGAGGCAAATGGTGGCGATGGGGTTGCGGAATCTCGCGGGCGTCGTCCGGACGATGGCGGTGTTTGAGCGAAATTGACACTGGGGCGTGTTAGAGTGAGGCGACTGGGGGAAATCGAAGAGGAGATGCTGGCGCTTAAGAAGGCGAGATTGCTGAGCGGAATCACTGCAGCAATTAAGTGAATTTACTCGGGGTTTGATTGACAGAGAACGGCAGCGAGGTTTAGGGAGAAGAGGTCGCGGCGGGTGAGGAAGAAGGCTTCAAGTGGCAATGTTCGCTGGAGTGAGAGAGGGACTTGGGGTCCACCAGTCAGTCGCTCTGTGGGTCAGTTGACAGGTGCGAAACGTTTTCTTCCGGAAGAGAGGGAGTGGGCTGGTCTTGGGCTTAGTGGGCTTGGTCGGCTGATTCTTATTTTTTTTTCTTCTGAATGCTTTTTCCTTTTCTATTTCTATTTTCTGTTTTGAATTTCAAACAACAATTCAAGCATTCAAAACAATTCAAACATTCACCACACTTTGCAAATGAATTTGGATCTGTTCAGTAACATAAACCAACTCTTAAAATAAAATAATAATTTTTATTTTTAGGGTCCATTATTAATTAAATAAATAGACCTTGTTTATTAAATCAAAATAGGATTTGATTTATTTAAAATCTCCATTTGAAGTCTAAATGTTTTCAAAACCAAATCAGTAGGTTTTATTTGGAAATAATGAATACTTTGAAAACTTATTTAAAATAAATAAATAAGTTTTGATGGTTAAAATAGTAAAACCTTTAATAATAAAACTTGGAAATTAAAACCTTATTACCTTATTTAAATAAACTTTTACTATTTTTCTTAAATAGAAATATTTTGTTTCAAAGGCTTGGCCAAGTTTTAATTTGGTTTATAAAATAATCTTTACTTGAATTCCTTCCTTTTCATTTGAAATCCAAAATCTTTTATTTATAGTTTCAAAATAATAATTCTAAATATTTTTATTTTCCTTTATTAGATGTTTATCTTTGTAAAACCCTTTAGGATTTATCTTAATCAAAATAGGTTTTGAAAGTTTCCAAATGGATTCAAAAAGTTTCTTCTCACCCTGAAAATCAACAAAGTTTTATTTTATTCATTTATTTCTCACATTACAAGATTTGGAAAATCTTGGGATGTGACAGGCTACCACCCTTAAAATAAATCTCGTCCCGAGATTTGGGAAGGCTAGGGTTACAAGTAGGCTCAAAACATCTAGGGTACTACCACCCTTAAAATTTCCAACTAAACTACATGTTGGCTTGCTTGGGATCCTGGGGAAACTTCTCTAGGCAAACATTTGCATAGTGTCCTTTGTTTCCATACTTGACTCATGGGCCAAGGCTAAGATCCTTCATAGGCTTGTTTAACTTGTTCTTCATCTTTTCTGGACAATTGCTTGCATAATGTCCTTGTTCTTTGCAATTGAAACAGTTGATATCTTTGAGTTCTTTACGTGTCTCCTGTGGACAAGTTGCTGCATAATGGCCTAACTCTTTGCAATTGTTGCACCATACTTGGCCAATCTCCTTATTCTTCTGGTTCTCTGGGCATTCACTGGAATAGTGTCCCATTTCTTTACATTTATGACATTGCACATGGCTTTTGTCCTTCTTTTGCTTTTTGGGTTTCTCCAAAGCTAGGAGTGCATCTAGTTCATGTTGTTCATATGTTATATGGTAGGTAGGAATGTCTACATGTTTCTTGGACCTTCTATTGCTCTTTGGAAAATTCACATGCTTCTTATTTGGTCCTTTGAATTGGGTTGTTTTGCTTGGAGGTATAAGTGGACCTTTTCCTTTGTCATCAACCTTCTTGGTAGACTTGGATCCTTCTGGGTAGTTTGCAATCATTTGTTGCACTCCATCTTGTTTCCTTTGTTCAACAATGGAATAGATGGGGCATTGGATAGGGACATGGTTGTTTCCTTCACATAGGTAGAAGGTAGCTTGAGAGGTGGGACATTGGCCAACAGGATGTTTCTCTTCACAACTGGGGCATTGATCTCCATGCTCCTTGGAAGTATGATCCTTGTCTCCACAAATAATGCAAGCTGGGGCTCCATCTAGAATAACATTTCTGTCATCCTTTTTGTTACAAACTCTTTTGGAATAGTTTTCTTCCATGTTGATAATTTGATCAGTCACCTTAAGCATCAATTGGGCTTGATCTTCCAAAAACTTTTGCAGGGTTGGATCTTCCCCACTGGTGTTAGCTATGAACTGAGCTGTCATTTGGTTCAACTGGTTTTGGGTTGCTATGAGCTCTTTCATGTTGTCCTCTTGGTTGGTGTTGGTGTCATCAACCTTGATGTTGGAGTCTCTTGGAGTAGTCATCTGTTTGTGTTAGATGGAGATTAGAATAGACAAAATATTTCTAAGGAAATAATCCTAATCACACACATCACTATTCACACAAGCAATGTGCAAGCATTCACAAACAACTTTTCACTCAAACAACAAAGTTCAAGCACATACTTGGGCAAAAAAATATTTTGTTACACCACATAAGTTGGTGTGTTTGACTTAACTAAATAGGGTGGTCCATCTATATGGTTCACTTGTGATCTTTCCTTCCTTCTTTGGTTGATTCTTCTTGCATGAGATCATGGCTTCCTTGGGAAAAATTCTTGGTCTCAAACTTCAAGTGAAGTGAACTCCTTCTAATTTTGCATTTCCTCAGTCTCCATATCTTGAGCAAGATTTCCTTGTCTCACTTGTAGTCCTTAGTGGTATCCAAGGTTGAAGTCCTTGGTGAATATGCTGAAGATGTTGAAGTCATTAGAGTTGAAGATGTTGAAGTCATTAGAGTTGATGAAGTCCTTTGCACATGGTGAAGTCTTTGGCCATGGGGTAGGTTTTTCCATCAAGTTGAAGTAGAAGAGATGTAGAATCAAAACCAAAATGGTTTGAGGAAAGGGTTTACAAGATTGTTTGTAAATAAGTTTTGGAACAAAAGCAACTCCTATTTTTCTAAGGGGTTTTGTCCAATCCTAGGTTTACAAATCCTACAGGCAACACAATGCTCTGATACCATCTATATAGGGAGTGACCCAACCTTTAAAATAAGGTAAGGTGGAGTCCCCTGTGTTTACAATGCTAGTCCCTGGATCAAAAGCTAGCATCCACAGTTAAGATGTAATATCAAGAAACAAAGGTCATAATACAACTTTATAACTAGGAAATAACATAATTTTATTACATCTTACATAGCTCATTTGGCTATTACATTACATTGCAGCGGAAAATCTATAGGCATGGGGTCCTTCATCTTCAAAGTGCCACAGGCAGACATGTTGGTTGCAGACTTTGTAATCCTAATCAATCAATCTTCACTAAAAGCAATCAAAACTTGCAACATAACAAGTTACAGCCACAAGGGTCAATACATTTGAATTGTATTGGCAAGTTTCACTACTATGTAAAATATCAGTGGATCCTATCATTACATGCAAATTTGGCTAAGTAGAGTTTTAGGCTCATTTGCAGAAAGCAACAATTTATCCTATCTTTCAAAATGGTTTTGGTCTTTTGTCAAATCTTTCTGAACTCCTTGGTAAATCCCCAAGTGTTCAAGTTTTCATCAAAATCTATTGAGCTCCTTGGTAAATCCCCAAGTGCTTCAAGTTTTTATCAAAATCTCTTGAGCTCCTTGGTAACCCCAAGTGCTACAAGTTTTTAACCAAAACTCTTGAGCTCCTTGGTACCCCCAAGTGCTGCAAGTCTTATGTTATCACTTAAAACTTTTTCTTTTTAGAAATTAGAATGTCGAGATTTCCCATAGCTTCAAGCTTTAGTTGCTCAGTATTGTCCATAACCGGGGACACGGCTAAGTACTTAGATTTTTAGTATCTTCTGCAGAAGTTGTACACTTTACCCACATGACACAATCTCATCTTGTTGCCACCAGTGGCCGCTGGATAGGTACTCACCAAGATGGAGTACTGGCAGATTGAGAATGTGTCGAAGTCTTTCCAGAGAGTCCTCCCATACACCATTGCTAGCTTGTCTTCAGTACCCATGTAGGATTCCAGGTCCTCATTTTCAGTAACCTGAAGACAATGCATGGGTCTTCCCAATGTAGTTGACCAAGCCAGAGCCATAAGTAGCATGTGGTTGTACACGAAAGCCACAATTGGAGAAACATGTTCAATCTCTAAGTTTCCTGGGTGGTTCTCTTTTGGAGCACAACACAAAGAGATTGCCATAGACATGGTTCCTTTGGTTGCCACCTTCTCCAAAACTCAAAGTATCCTTGTCCACCCAGGTGGTTCATTGAGTCCTTGTTTTATTATGTAAAAACACAAGTCCTTTTCTCAACTTCATAAATCTCAACATGTATCTCTTTTCAAAATATAGCATGGCTAAGCATGTAACAACTACATTGTTTTCACTAAGGAATATATATAAGGGTATCCTATTAGGATTTAGCATAGCATAAGTATAGAAATTCTTTTCATGCATGTTTCAAAATCCACTAAGTATAATGAAAATAGTAGGACTTTAGATGATAGTGTAACTTGCCTTTTTGGTAGGGAATGTTGGTTCACTTCTTGATCTTGCTAGTTTCACACTTTTCTAACTTCACTACAAATCAATTAAGAAAACACAATATAAACTAGCATTCCAACCAATAACAATCAAACAAATTATCACACATATAAAATAATGGGATCTAAGTCATGCATGCAAGCATGCAAAAGATAGTTTTATTTGCAAAGATGGTTTCTACTAGGCTCTAAACTTTGTAAAGTCCAAAGTGGTCATTTTCCAAAGTGGCAAAGTCATTTGCAAAAGGGTTTTGTCTATAACCATTTTTAAATCCAATCATTATTTTATGTGATGGAAAATGTTTTTAGCAAGGTAACAATTCATATAGTTTCCCCCAAATAAGTTGTTAGTTCACAAAACTTGGTGTTTAGGGTCAGTAGGTTTGAATCAAAACATTTTCCAAAGGTTTTTGTTCAAAATCATTTCCATAACAAAAACCAATATTTTTATTTGACTAGAAATGGGTTAATTCAATTATTCCACCCTAATCTTTTCCAAATACATTTTTGGATCCACAAGATGGTTCCTAGGGTCAGTAGGTTTACTACAAACCAATTTGCAAAGATTTCAACCTCAAAAATATTTTTGAATAATTTTTATAATCAAAACAAGCATACAAATGTTTCTACAAAAACAATCATTTTACCAGAGGCTTTTTACTAAACAAAAGGCATGGTTGGCTAAGGCTTGCTCCACTGATTCCATTGATATCAAGTTTTTAATTTTTGGACGTGTGGATCAAAAGTTACAAGGGTTTTAAATTTGCAAGTCAATCAGATTTCAAACTTTGTTTTAAAACGAAGATTGGCCACGCGTCATGTTCTTATTGGGCGGTACCGATTCGAGTGGATCGTGCTCTGCGGTTCGTTGGATCTAAGCAGATCGCACGGCTCAGGCTAGCTCATACCGCTTCGCTCAGTTCTAATCTTAGCCATGCGATATCGATCTAACGGCTACTATCTAATTGCCACTAACTGGCGGCGCTCGACGGCTGCCTTGTGGCAGCGACGACGGGAAATCATGGCGAGAAGCTAGAAGGGAGGGGAGTATGCTCACCGTGATCGCAGAAGCCTGGGGAAGCTCAACGTGGAGTCGTCTTGTCAAGGGGCGCACGGGAACAGGAGGAATCGCTCACCGGAGTTGGGTCTAGCGACGGTTGCACGCGGTCGTGGTCGGAGGTGACGCTGTGGTTCGCCCAGTAAAAGCGATGATCGGTTAAGCGCAAGATCAAGCGGTTGTGCGTGAAGGAAAGGGCGCGGGTGGTCAGCCTTACCAGGACTTCGGAGAGAGGGCGAGCGCTGGCGGTCGATGATTGTCGGCGGCCTCGGCGCCCGCGGTTGAACGGAAGGCACAGTGAGATGCGCAAGGGTCTGGGGAAAGTGTCTGTGTGCTTGCGGAGGCAAATGGTGACGTGGGGTTGCCGGAATCCTCGCCGGAGCGTCGTCGGACAGTGGCGGTGTTTGAGCGAAATTCGACAGCCTGGGGGCGTGTTAGAGTGAGGCGACTGGGGGAAATCGAAGAGGATATGCTGGCGCTTAAGAAGGCGAGATTGTTGAGCAGAATCACTGCAGCAATTAAGTGAATTTACTCGGGGTTTGATTGACAGAGAACGGCAGCGAGGTTTGGGGAGAAGAGGTCGCGGCGGGTGAGGAAGAAGGCTCGGGCGTGGGGCCGTTTCGTCAGTGGAGTGAGAGAGGGACTTGGGGTCCACCAGTCAGTCGCTCTGTGGGTCAGTTGACAGGTGCGAAACGTTTTCTTCCGGAAGAAAGGGAGTGGGCTGGTACTGGGCTTAGTGGGCTTGGTCGGCTGGGCTGTGGCTGATTCTTATTTTTTTCTTCTGAATGCTTTTTCCTTTTCTATTTCTATTTTGTGTTTTGAATTTCAAACAACAATTCAAGCATTCAAAACAATTCAAACATTCACCACACTTTGCAAATGAATTTGGTTCTGTTCAGTAACATAAACCAACTCTTAAAATAAAATAATAATTTTTATTTTTAGGGTCCATTATTAATTAAATAAATAGACCTTGTTTATTAAATCAAAATAGGATTTGATTTATTTAAAATCTCCATTTGAAGTCTAAATGTTTTCAAAACCAAATCAGTAGGTTTTATTTGGAAATAATGAATACTTTGAAAACTTATTTAAAATAAATAAATAAGTTTTGATGGTTAAAATAGTAAAACCTTTAATAATAAAACTTGGATATTAAATCCTTATTACCTTATTTAAATAAACTTTTACTATTTTTCTTAAATAGAAATATTTTGTTTCAAAGGCTTGGCCAAGTTTTAATTTGGTTTATAAAATAATCTTTATTTGAATTCCTTCCTTTTCATTTGAAATCCAAAACCTTTTATTTATAGTTTCAAAATAATAATTCTAAATATTTTTATTTTCCTTTATTAGATGTTTATCTTTGTAAAACCCTTTAGGATTTATCTTAATCAAAATAGGTTTTGAAAATTTCCAAATGGATTCAAAAAGTTTCTTCTCACCCTGAAAATCAACAAAGTTTTATTTTATTCATTTATTTCTCACATTACAAGATTTGGAAAATCTTGGGATGTGACAGGTATCTTTTGGATTGTGCTTGAGGTGCAATTCCAATTCTTTTGGATTTGTGCCCAGCAATCCCTCATGCTTGCTGGTTTGTGCAAAGATGATTGGTATGCTTTTATGGCCTTGGTATGATTAGTAGAAGTGTGCTATAGCCCCTACCTAGGATGCAAAGGCTGAGGCCAAACTCTAAATAAGAACAAGGATTATGATGCATATTTTTATTTCTCTATGAGGAATATACATAGCATCTCTATGTAGATCTGAGAGAACACCCTCCTCCAATCCTCCTAGATGATCATCTAGTTGAAGGGTATAGGGGTGGATTTGATGGGTATTAGTCTCTTTATTTTCCCAAGATGTTGATGCAAAAGAGAATACAGATGCTGAAAATATTGTAAAGTTCTACCTACTACAAGATATGATTGTTGATCTTGTTCTGCTACTAATGTAAGCTTCCATGCATCCTGTCCTGGAAATCCTTCTCCTCCTTATTCCTTGCTGGATCTACTTTGAATTCCTATCCTGATACTTGATATGCTGGCTAGTTCTTCTTTGGACTACTAGTGCTTCTTGCCTCCTCCTAACTTGCAACCATGTTGCCTTTGCTGTGAATCCCTCTACTCCTAGCTCCTGGATGGCTCCAAGGAGCAACCAGAGTTGGTTGAGGGTGAGGTATAACACTCTGATGGTAACTTTGTGTGGATGTGATGTGGAGTGTGGCCAGGTACTTGCTGGCTACGGTTGTTTCCTTCTTATCTGGTTTCCTGGTTTGCTGTGGTGTTGACAACAGCTACTTGCATGTTGATGTGCAAGCTGCTTGCAAGTGGGACCTGCTGGTGTGGATGATATCAAGTGAAAACTTGATATTTGTGGAATCTTTATCTTATTACTTTAATTGTCATGGTGAAACTTGTGCCTCTCCAGCCTATGATGTTGTACCGAGGCAAAATATACTGATATGAACAGATGCTACTTTTTTGGTGAAACCTACCCCTTTCTAAAGTTTAGCTCAATGATGAACTTTTAACAGTGCAACTCACTGTTCACTCCTGAGAGCAAACTAACCAACTAACCATTCTTTTATTTGTTTTTGTTTTGTTTTCTTTTTTGTTTTGTTTTTAGGAAATGAAGAGAAGGAAGAAAAATGTCAACTGTTGAAGGACATCAGAGAACAGTAGCTTAGGAATTCCTTTTATATATAAATATATGTAATTTCTTTTCTGATTGAATAATGTTGAGATATTGTAATTTATATTCTGTTTTATATATTGTAAAAAACATTGTATTATTGTAGTCAATTCAATAAAGTTTACTTATTTCAGTTTTTTTACAATTCTTTTGTAATGACAATGTCATATATATTGTTGTAATAAAGAATATTGTGATTTATTTCAATTATGAAATTCTTTTTCCTACTTATTTATTTCCTAATTGTAAAGACAGTGTCTTATATAAAGAATTCTTTTATTTATCTATTGTAAAGTAGTACTATATGCATATATATTTATATTAATAAAGAATCCTTGTTATATTATTTATGTAATCATTTTATTTCAAGTTATTAAATATTTCCAATTCTTATTTGTGAATTTTATAAATTCATTTGAATTTCATATTTGAAATTCAAATACATGTTTGAACAAATTTTCCCTAAAACAAACAATTCTACAAAGGTCATGTCGAAATCTATCGCACTTGCTCCGAAGTTTCCTTCAGTACAAGAGAGATCCCGATCCCTCCATAGCTCTTTTAGTTTTGCGCGAAAATTCCCCGGATTTTCTTATGCATGAATGCAATGCACAAACCTGTGTCCTCTCTATTTTTAGGTGCTAATCCTGGGATGTTACAGACTCTCCCCCTTAAAATAAACTTTGTCCTCGAAGTTCACACCCTCTTACGTTTCCGGAGATAAAATTGACTTCTTCAGATCCTGGTGACTCTTTTAAATCCGGGAGGAAGATAATTGTTGTATCTTCATTCAAGCTTTTTCGTGGATCTTCTTCTAATTTGAGATGAGGCAACTTCTACTTCCATTTGATGTATAAACTTCTTTTGAATCTAGCATTTCTGCCCTGATCAGATCCTCTTGAGTGTTTTCAGATTAGGACATTTATTCAAAAAGTGTCGAAGTTTTTAGAAAGTATCCTAAACGTAAGATTCTGGTTTATACTTTGGCTAAATATAGCTTGACTCTATTATTCATCTATTTATGGTATACTTAGTCCTTATAGCTTACTTTTTAAGAATGTTTTGGCTTTCTCCTAAACCTTTCTCCGTATATCCACTCTCGATGCTTCATTATTCACTCTCCCCTTGAGATTTTCTAATGGTCTTTTGAGGAACAGATGGTATACCCACATACTTGGGAAATAGTGGTGCAAAATCTCTAACTCCTTAATTTCATGTAGAAGGTAACTTATATCATTAATACTGTTTTGACTTACCACTTGCTTTGTTGTGGTGGTTGTTGTTATTGACTTCATTTATGGTTTCATACTTCCGCTTCTTTGAGGATGTATCTTCTTCACCTACACCCTCCTTTGATGGTGCTTTTGTGGATGTTATGTCTCTTCCCATTGATGTTCCATATGTAGGGGTTCGTAGCATGGAAAACAAAAAATTTCTATCGCATACAAACAAACAAGCCAAGATCTATCTACTAGATTGCGGCAACGAGTCGATGGAATAACTCACCCTCGAAGATTCCAAAGTGTTTAACGAGAGCAGATTCTCGTGGGTGATGTAGTCGTACTCTTTCCGATCTCAAGATCGCGTAGACGATCCTTCCGGCGCCACGTTAAAGCAGCGCTCCGTAGTCGGTCACACGTTCGACTCGACGAAGACCTTCCTCTCCCTTGTTCCAGCGAAAATGGAGGTTGTAGCACTCTCCTCGCGATTCCGCAAAGACAACGGCGTGGTACCAAGTAGAGGGAAATCCCGCAGGAGGGCCTTAAGCCAAAGTAGTATGGTGGAGCTTATGAGAGAGGCTATTAGTGGTCTATTAATTAGACACACAAATTCTAAGGCTCTAAACCAATTAGAAGGCTCTAAACAAAAACGGCTCTAAACCGGAGATTAGAGGTGGAAACTTGTGTGTAAGGAGGGGAGCCCTGCCCTCCTTATATAGGTGGGAGGCTGGCGGCCAAGGGGAGGAGTTCCTCCCAAGTCGGCCTTGGGAGGTGCTTGCCAAGGGAGGAACCCTCCTCCAACTCGGCCTCCACCAATCCTCCTCTTTTCCCACTTCCCAAAATTGCCGTTTGACTTTCAAACTAGCCGTTTGACTTTTCAATTTAGGATTTAAATAAATCCTTTATTTGGGACAGCAAGAACACTTAGTACATGATGCAATCATTCCAACTTACAATGACACATTCATGTACCCTTCCCTCCGAGTGCGGACATTCGGAACCTTCTAGAACATTCCCGATGAAAACACGGAATCATTCCGCTACTCAAACGGACTTTCCTTATATGAATCTTATTCTCCGACCATTCCGGATCACCTCGTGATATCCGGATCCCATCCGAGACTCGAACAACATTCGGTCTCTTTCTCATAATACCATAACTACTCAAACAACGTCGAATCCTTAAGTGTGTCTCCTACGGTTCGTGAATTATGCGGACATGATCGAGACACTTCTCCGAACAATAACCAATAGAGGAATCTGGAAATTCATATGGCTCTACATATTTCTCGATTACTTTGCGTCGAATGAACCACTTACATACGATACCAATTTCCCTTTGTCTCACGATATGTTACTTATCCGAGGTTATGATCGTCGGTATCTCTGCATACCTAGTTCAACCTCGTTACTGATAAGTACTCTTTTCTCGTTCCCGTGATATGTGATCCCTTGTGACCCAGTCACATGCTTGCAAGCTAATTGGATGACATTTCACCGAGAGGGCCCAGAGTATATCTATCCATCATATGGATGGACAAATCCCACTCTTGATCCATGTGTTTCAACCAATACTTTCCGAACACTCAATACCACCTTTATAGCCACCCTGTTACGGTGTGGTGTTTGATGACATCAAAGCATCCATCCAGTAAAGGTGATATGCATGATCTCATGATCGAAGGAATTAGGTTACTATGTATCAGAAAGCATATAGCAATTGAACTATTGAAATGACTTGATCTTTATGCTACGCTTGTCTATAGGAGTATGTCCACCATATCATTCTCCTAACGATATGATCTTGTTGTTGATAACATCTCAATGTTCATGATATGGAAACCACAATCATCAATCAACCAACAAGCTAGTGAAGTATAGAGGCTATACTAGGGACTTCAAATTAAGTTTACAAATCACACAAGTATTAATGTTTCCTTGTTAATACTATTATAGCATGAATGTAAACATTTATCATAAACACAAAGATATATAATAATAACTACATTTATTATTGCCTCTAGGGCATATCTCCAACAGTCTCCCACTTGCACTAGAGTCATCTAATCTAGATTACATGGTAATATACGAACACCCATGGCAGTTTGGTGTTGGTCATGTTTTGCCCTCGGGAGAGGTTTAGTCAACGGATCCGCCACATTCAGATCTGTGTGTACTTTGCAAATCTTTATATCCCCATCCCGGATATGTTCTCGAATAGCGTGGAAACGCAGCTTGATATGCTTGACTTCTTGTGTGACCTTGGTTCTTGCGCATTGGCTATGGCGCCCATGTTATCACAGTAGATAGACATTGGGTCCAGCGCACTAGGAACCACACCCAGCTCTGTAATGAACTCTTTCATCCATATCGCTTCTTGTGAAGCCTCCGGCGACCATGTATTCCGATTCAGTTGAAGATCTCGCCACAACGCTTTGCTTTGCACTCCTCCAGCTAAGCTGCACCATTCAAAATAAATACGTATCCAGTTGTGATTTAGAATCATCCGGATCGGTGTTCCAACTAGCATCGGTGTAACCATTAACAACGATGTTCATCACCTCCATAAGAAAGAACCATACCCTTAGTTCTTCTCAACTACTTAAGGATGTTTTTGACCACTGTCCAATGATCCACTCCTGGATCACTTTGATATCTGCTAGTTAAACTAACAGCATATGCAATGTCGGGTCTAGTACATAGCATGGCATACATTAGAGATCCTATGGCTGATGCATAGGAGTCTTACTCATCCTTTCTCTATCTTCCGATGTCGGACTTTGAGTTTTACTCAAGGTCGATTAGCAACATGGGCAAGAACCCTTTCTTGCTATCTTCCATTCCAAACCTCTTTAGAACTTTGTCCAAATATGTACTTTGTGACAATGATATTTGGCGTTCGATCTATCTCTATAAATCTTTATGCCTAATATGTAAGGCTTCGCCAAGATCCTTCATTGAAAAACTATTATTCAAATATTCCTTGACACTATTAAGAAGGTCTACATCATTCCCAATCAACAATATGTCATCCACATACAGTATTAAGGATGCTCTGAGCTCCCACTCACTTTCTTGTAAATACAAGCTTCTCCATAAGTTTGTATAAAACCAAAACTTTGATTACCTTATCAAACGTTGATTCCAACTTCGGATGCTTGCTTCAATCCATAGATGGACCGTTGAAGCTTGCATACCTTGTTAGCATCTTTAGGATCGACAAAACCTTTGGGTTGCATCATATACAACTCTTCATCAATGTCTCCATTGAGGAATGCTTTTGACATCCATCCGCCATATCTCATAATCATAATATGCAGCGATTGCTAACATAATCCTCACAGATTTTAGCTTCGCATCGGTGAGAAAGTCTCATCGTAGTCAACTCCTTGAATTTGTCGAAACCCTTTTGCGACAAGTCGAGCTTTATAAACATTAACATTACCATTAGCATCTGTTTTCTTCTTGAAAATCCATTTGTTCTCGACAGCTTTTCGCCATCCGTAAGTCCACCAAAGTCCATACTTGGTTTTTGTACATGGATCCAATCTCGGATTTCATGGCTTCTTGCCATTTATTGGAATCTGGGCTCATCATCGCTTCCTCATATGTCTCGGGGTCATCGGTGTTGTCCACCACCATGACATTCATAACGGAATCATACCAACTGGAGTGGTACGAGTTCTCGTTGACCTCCAAGGCTCTGTAGTAACCTCAACCAAGTTTCATGATCACCATCATTAGCTTCCTCTCTTATTTGTGCAGCACCACAGGAACTTCTTCCGGTCTGCGCTACTCGCAATTCGAGAGAAGGTTCGACAACCTCGTCGAGTTCTACTTTCCTTCCAGTCACTTCTTTCGAGAGAAATTCTTCTCTAGAAAAGATCCATTCTTGCAACGAAGATTTTGCCTTGGATCTATGATAGAAGGTATACCCAATAGTTTCCTTGGGTATCCTATGAAGACGCATTTTTCCGCTTTGGGTTCAAGCTTGTCCTGTAACTTCTTTACATAGGCTTCGCATCCCCAAACTTTAAGGAACGACAATTTAGGTTTCTTCCCAAACCATAATTCATATGGTGTCGTTTCAACGGATTTAGACGGTGCCCTATTTAAAGTGAATGCGGCTGTTTCTAATGCATAACCCCAAAATGATAGCGGTAAATCTGTAAGTGACATCATAGAACGAACCATATCTAAGAGAGTTCGATTCGACGCTCAGACACACCATTACGTTGTGGTGTTCGGCGGTGTCAATCTGAAAGTATTCCACATTTCTTCAAATGCTCGCCAAACTCGTAACTTAGATATTCACCTCCACGATCAGAACGCAGAAATTTAATCTTCTTGTTACGTTGATTCTCTACCTCACTTTGAAACTCCTTAAACTTCTCGAAAGTTTCGGACTTATGTTTCATGAAATAGATATACCCATATCTACTCAAGTCATCCGTGAAGGTAAGAACATAACGATAACCATCTGCGATGCTACACTCATTGGACCACACACATCGGTATGTATGATTTCCAATAAGTCGTAGCTCGCTCCATTATACCAGAAAATGGAGTCTTAGTCATTTTACCCATCAGACATGCCTCGCATCTTTCAAGTGATTCAAAATCAAGTGATTCAAGAAGTCCATCGGAATGGAGTTTCTTCATACGCTTCACTCCAATGTGACCAAGACGATTGCCACATATAGGTCGAGTTATCGCTGATTTCAATCGTTTAGCTTCAATGTTATTAATATGTGTATTTCTACTATCGAGATTCAACAAGAATAGACCATCTATCAAAGGTGCATGTGCATAAAACATATTACTCATATAAATCGAACAACCATTATTCTCGGATTTAAACAAGTAACCGTCTACTTAATAAACAAGATCCCGATATAATGTTCATGCTCAACGCAGCACCAAATAACAATTATTTAAGTATAAAACTAATCCCGATGGTAGATGAAGAGGTAGCGTCGACCGCGATCACATCAACCTTTGATCCGCTTCCTACGCGCGCATCGTCACCTCGTTCTTCACTAGCTTCCGCTTATTCGCAGCTCTGCTTCGAGTTACAAATATGAGCAACCGAACCAGTATCAAATACCTGTGCACTACTACGAATACTAGTGAGATACACATCAATAACATGTATATCAGATATACCTTTCTTCTTGATGTTGCCGTTCTTCAAATCCGCCAAGTACTTTGGGCAATTCCGCTTCGATGACCTTCTCCCTTGCGGTAAAAACACTCGGTTTCAGGCTTAGGTCCAGCCTTGGTCTTCTTCGTCGGCGTGGTAACTTTCTTACCACCCTTCTTGAAGTGTCCTTCCTTAGACTTGCCTTTCTTGAATTTGGTGGTCTTATTGACCATCAACACTTGGTGCTCTTTCTTGATCTCCACTTCGCAGAGTTTAACATAGCAAACAGTTCTGGCAACTCTTTGTTCATGTTCTGCATGTTGTAGTTCATCACAAAGTTCTTGTAACTTGGTGGTAGTGATTGGAGGATGCGGTAAACCCCCAAAGTATTAGGAATGACTATACCCAAGCTTTGAAGTTTATTTGCGTGCCTGGACATCTTAAGCACATGCTCACCGACGAGCTGCCCTCTTCCATCTTGCGTTAAAGAACTTTTCGAAGCTTCATAACTTTCAATTGCGCATGAGTCTCAAAAATTAATTTGAGATCCTCGACAATTTCATATGGGTCGACTCTTCAAACCTTTTCCAAGCTCGATTCTAAACCATACAAGATAGCACCTGAACTATGGAGATCGATTCTTCCGAGCAAGGTAAACATTCTTTACTTCATCGGTAGCATCACCGCAGTGGGTCATCCGGTGCATCCAGCACATAGGTCAAATTACCACTGTGAGGACAATCCTCAAATTGGAACCAATCCGCGAATTTGCTTCCATTGTTTTTTTCAATTTTTCTTTCTCTAGGAACTCATTAAAATTGATGGTAGTGGCTGCCATTGATCTACAACATATTTGCAATAGTTTAGACTAAGTTTATGACAAATTGAGTTCAAATTAATTAATGAAATTAAACTAGGTGAACTCCCACTCAAAACAACATCCTCACATTGTTTTAGTGATCACGAACCAAATCCACTACATCAACACCGATCATCACGAGTTGATATAGTTTCAATGGCGAACAATCATCATGTTCATCATATCTACTATATGATTCATGCTTTACCTTCGGCGATCCGTGTTCCCGAGGCCATGTCCGTACATGCTAGGCTCGTCAAGATCAAACCTTAGCTACCGCATAAGCAAATCTGGCTTGCTTACGTTGTATTCACCGCGGAATCAAAGACACCCGATCATCACGTGGTGCTTGAGCGACAAGCTTTGGCAAGTGCATACTAAGGGTGAACACTTTAGAACTTGAAATTTATGTGCATGAGGGATCATCTTATAATGCTACCGTCTACCAAGCAATACAAGATGCATAAAGGATTAACATCACATGCAATTCATAATATGTGATATGATATGGCCTTTCTTCTTTATGCTTCCGATCTCCATCTTCAAGCACGAACATGATCTCCATCATCACCGGCATAGCATCAAGGTCAATGATGCTTCTTCATGGTTGTCGTCCACCAGCTTCAACTATTACAACTATTTTGAATAGACGCAGGTCTTAAATGTAAATTAAAGACAACCATATGGCTCGCCGGTTGCCAACTTACAATAAGGAACATTGCATACATCAAATATAATCACAATCATGGCCATATCACATCATCGCACCCCGCAAAACAAAGTTAGACGCTTCTACTTTCTTTGCATATTTTACGTGGTTTGGGGCTTTCCATAAGTGTCGTACTAACCTACGAACAAGAACCACAACATTGATACTAGCATTGTTGATTACCCGTTGTAAATTGGATCTTTACTATGCTAGGAGAAACAGGCACCCGCAAAGCCACTTATGCAATACGAGTTGCATGTCAAGCGTGGAGCAAGTCTCATGAACGATGTCATGTAAGGTTAGCCCGGGCCGCTTCATCCCAACATACCAAGATGCAAAGTACACAAAAGCAATCTACAATAAAAGCATCAACGCCCACAATGACCATTGTGTTCTACTCGCGCACAGATCTACATATAGACACGGCTCGATACCCTTTGTGGGGTTCGTAGCATGGAAAACAAAAATTTCTATCGCATACAAACAAACAAGCCAAGATCTATCTACTAGATTGCGGCACGAGTCGATGGAATAACTCACCCTCGAAGATTCCAAAGTGTTTAACGAGCAGATTCTCGTGGGTGATGTAGTCGCATTCTTCCGATCTCAAGATCGCGTGAGCGATCCTTCCGCGCCACGTTCGA
Organism: Avena insularis; assembly: GCA_023614405.1. NCBI lineage: Eukaryota > Viridiplantae > Streptophyta > Magnoliopsida > Poales > Poaceae > Avena > Avena insularis. The sequence continues at coordinate 431,031,692 of CM042685.1, read as the reverse complement.
GCAGCGCTCCCGTAGTCGGTCACACGTTCTGTACTGACGAAGACCTTCCTCTCCCTTGTTCCAAAGTGACGGAGGTTGTAGCACTCTCCTCGATTCCGAAAGACAACTGTGGCGTGGTACGAAGTAGAGGGAAATCCCGAGGCTTCGCCTTAAGCCGGTGCGAGTATGGTGGAGCTTATGAGAGAGGCTATTAGTGGTCTAGTAATTAGACACACCAATTAGAAGGCTCTAAACCAATTAGAAGGCTCTAAACCAAAACGGCTCTAAACCGGAGATTAGAGGTGGAAACTTGTGTGTGTAAGGAGGGGAGCCCTGCCCCTCCTTATATAGGTGGGAGGGCTGGCCGGCCAAGGGGAGGAGTTCCTCACCAAGTCGGCCTTGGGAAGTGCGCCGGCCAAGGGGAGGAACCCTCCTCCAACTCGGCCTCCACCAATCCTCCTCTTTTCCCACTTCCCAAAATTGCCGTTTGACTTTCAAACTAGCCGTTTGACTTTTCAATTTAGGATTTAAATAAATCCTTTATTTGGGACAGCAAGAACACTTAGTACATGATGCAATTATTCCAACTTACAATGACACATTCATGTACCCTTCCCCTCCGGAGTGCCGGACATTCCGGAACCTTCTAGAACATTCCCGATGAAAACACCGGAATCATTCCGCTACTCCGAAACGGGACTTTCCTTATATGAATCTTATTCTCCGGACCATTCCAGATCACCTCGTGATATCCCGGATCCCATCCGAGACTCCGAACAACATTCGGTCTCTTTCTCATAATACCATAACTACTCAAACAACGTCGAATCCTTAAGTGTGTCTCCCTACGGTTCGTGAATTATGCGGACATGATCGAGACACTTCTCCGAACAATAACCAATAGAGGAATCTGGAAATTCATATGGCTCCCACATATTTCTACGATTACTTTGCGATCGAATGAACCACTTACATACGATACCAATTTCCCTTTGTCTCACGATATGTTACTTATCCGAGGTTATGATCGTCGGTATCTCTGCATACCTAGTTCAACCTCGTTACTGATAAGTACTCTTTTCTCGTTCCCGTGATATGTGATCCCTTGTGACCCAGTCACATGCTTGCAAGCTAATTGGATGACATTTCACCGAGAGGCCCAGTATATCTATCCGTCATATGGATGGACAAATCCCACTCTTGATCCATGTGTTTCAACCAATACTTTCCGAACACTCAATACCACCTTTATAGCCACCCTGTTACGGTGTGGTGTTTGATGACATCAAAGCATCCATCCAGTAAAGGTGATATGCATGATCTCATGGTCGAAGGAATTAGGTTACTATGTATCAGAAAGCATATAGCAATTGAACTATTGAAATGACTTGATCTTTATGCTACGCTTGTCTATAGGAGTATGTCCACCATATCATTCTCCTAACGATATGATCTTGTTGTTGATAACATCTCAATGTTCATGATAGGGAAACCACAATCATCAATCAACCAACAAGCTAGTGAAGTATAGAGGCTATACTAGGGACTTCAAATTAAGTTTACAAATCACACAAGTATTAATGTTTCCTTGTTAATACTATTATAGCATGAATGTAAACATTTATCATAAACACAAAGATATATAATAATAACTACATTTATTATTGCCTCTAGGGCATATCTCCAACACCATAATCCTCCTGATGATCCGAACAACATGATTTCTTGTGTCCTAGGATTCCACACTTGCTACATTTCCCCTGAAATGCTCCTACATTACTTTCTCCATTTGGATTAGGCTGATTATGTTGAGTAGATGGTAACCCCATTATTGGTTCTATTACTCCTGATGTCGTTCCACGAGTTAATTGTGGTTTTAAGCAGTTCTTCTTCATGTGTCCTGATTCTCCACATTGGTAACATACTATCTTAGGTTTTGGACACTCCTTCAACATGTGGCCCCGAATTCCATAGTTGTGACATATCTTCTCTGTTTTGTATGTCATATGTGGTTCCGGATAATTCTTCATCATATGTCCTTGGGCCTGACCTATTGTGGTCTGTTTTTGAATTCTCTTTTTCTTTCCTTCAGGTGCATCAATCTCATTATCTATTGATATTAGTGCACTACCCACCAATCCCTGGAACTCTTTTGCACGCACAATCTTGAGTTGCATCTTCATAATAGCTTGTAGTCCTTTCATGAACTTCTTTTGTCGTTTCGCCTCCCTGTTTACTTTCTCACTAATATACTTGGATAAACGGTTAAATTCTCGTACATGTTTCAGGACTGGGAGATTCTTGTTCTCTAAGTCTTCATTCTCCTTCCTTTTACCATTGTCCCGATGAACAAATTCTTCTCGAAACTTCTTTTTGAACTCAGCCCAGGTATTGACACCTCCTTCCGGAATCACAAACTTGGATTTCTCCCAATACGTGGTTGCGGTTCCGGTCAATAGATAAGTTGCATAGCTCACCTTTTCTTCATCTTTACATCCCACACTTTTAAGCTTACGGTATGTATCCATTAACCAATTCTCCGCCTCCATAGGTTCTTCAATCTTGGAAAAACTCAAGGGTTTGGTTTCTAAGAATTCCACCAGTTTAACCCTTGTATGTAATTCCTTAATTTGCTTCTCTTGCCTAACCTTTAATGTCTCCTGATAAAACTGATTCTGCCTCTCGGTTTCAACCTTTCTTCCTTCTTCAATACTCCTCATATACTGAAGAACCTCCACTTTGGTGGTTAAATACGGCTTTTGACTTGATCCTTCCTTCAAATTTGCCTGGTTAGCCTCCTTTTGTTGTATCACCAACTCTCATGAGCCTTCATCTTTCCAACATTAAAGTTATAATTCGCCTCTCCCTCACGCGAACCCATTTTCCCTTCTAGACCTGTACATCAAGTAAGGACTCCATGAAACATCATGCATATGCCCATAAAGTTCAAAATTCATGCACAGTCCTAGTCACACAATAAAATCCAATAAAATCCAACAAATCCAAATGTTACCTCTAGCAAACATACATCAAAAGCCTGTAGAAACAGTACTTCGAGTAAAACATCTCTTGTACTAAGGCTTTGATGTTATACACTACAATTTTTGATACATATAGTGTATGGAATTCTACCGTTATATACCTATTTGTATGGCTCATAATGTTCTTTGCCTCTGAAATTACACCATTTGCCCATTTGCAAAGGAATAACTTTTGGTAAAATTTGATATGACTCTAGAGATAGTTGGTTAAATCACTCTATAATTGGTTATAACTTAATTATCCTTGGAGTTACATACTAAACATCATCCTCACACTTCTACCCTTTGTTTCTAATCTTAACTTCTCTAAGCACATTTATTATAACAACGAATAATTCTCAAATTTTAACTAGTTTCATAACCTATATAGATCTATTTATACTACAAGAATACTGCCTTGTCATTCATGCCATTATAAATTTGGCATATTACATGGGGTTAGATAAGCATAACCCTATTTATTACTCTTAATAAGATTCTATTCTTTATATAATAGCTCATAGTTAAACAAAACATTAGTTACTTCCCCTACAATAACATGTTGTTTAAGGTTTTGGGGCATACTCCCATGGTATTTACCACTAGTATAAAGATAATAACAAAGTTTTACTTCATTTCACGGCTTCTCTTAGTAAGATAACACCATGATTAACTACTCCCTTATGAGGTACTCTGACTTGGTGATATAATACTCTGGTTTAGTTATAGTATAGAATAGTCTAGTAGAAAATATATTGTCTACTTACGAAATACTGGATAGGTACTTCCTAAATTAAATAGTAGATAAGTATTTATTAATAAGAAAAGAAGTAATCTAAGAACTTTAATAAGGTGTGACAAGGTTATTCTCAAGTGAATATCCATCACATGTATAAGGAAATATAGCGTAGATAAGATGGCTTCCTAAAGTCACTATCTAACCTACAGGTTCTACCCATTTACTAGGTTTCCAACCTAAGGTCAAAGCATATGCTCTGATACCAACTGCGGTGACCCAGCATACCACCGCATGGTGTAGTACACTATAGTCGTTGATATAATACCAATGGAACACCGTTCCATCCGCATTATATCCCTCAGAGTGGTACAACAGAAACATCACGGGTCCAAGACAACACTTCATATTACATATAGCATATTACAAAAGATCCAGAGAGCTTTCTCGGACAGTGAGGAATATTATACATAAAGAACTAGAAAGATCCACTCGGAGTTACTTTAGAAGTACTACTACTAATAAATGTATAAGGCTTGAAAGTACTACTATAGTATTATTCTACAGAAGTAGGTTCTAGATTCTTGGATTTTTATTTCTATTCTACGCTTTAGCTTGTCTTCGATAGATTCTGGTAAGGTCTTTGACTCCGTTGATCTCCCTTAGATATCTTCAACTCTTCAAGTGACTTATTTCCTGGAAACGCCATTGGTTTCTCCGAGATCTAGCAAGGGTTAAGAAGATACGTTGAGTATGAGCGTACTCAGCAAATTCACTAAAGAGGAGTGTTTGATGCACTATGTACAGCCACAGACCATAGGTCGTAGGCAATGCAAGTTTCCGTAAACATTTCTTCAAAGGTTGATTTTATTCTGAAAAGCTATGTCCATCAGCCTTCACGGGTTTACCAGAACTTTCATGGAGTTCCTTTCCCGCAGCGTTCGCAGCTCCTTCCCGGAACAGGGAGTAACAAGTTACAGTTCTTACACTCTGTAGAGGTGCGTTACTTTACCCATGAGAGATCTTAAGCTTTGTTGCACATCCGAGTTATAGGCTCGTTCACACTTCCTTGGTATGAGGCCCAGACTAAGATCCAAGCCAATCACTGTCCTTCTCCGCGACCCCGCATACACCACAATTGTTGGATGACCAAACTCAAGGTAGACTTTTCCCCGTATAAAACGGCTATACCTTAATTGGATACACACAACAACCATTAACACTAGATATCTGTCTTTTGTAAGCCCAGATCCACGATAGACTTCCCCCGTATAAAACGGCTATACCCACGATTTGCAACTTACAAATGCCCAGAACAGTGTGCAATGCATGCGAAAGGGAGCCGATCCAGCTGACTTCTCCGTCCCATTCCAAATCTCATGGTTAACGCATAATATACGGTGCAAGAATCACTGGCGACATTGGTTGTTAAGTCCTAGATAATATGTTCCTTTACCATCGGAACTTTCATAGTAGATTATTACCTCATGGTAAATAACCTATAATCATATTATTATGAAAATAGTGTATTCTGATCTTTTTCAAATGCAGGTGATGACAACATTGGATTTGCAAAATACCATATAGAAAATAATCAAAGGACATGAGCAAGTGTGAACTTGCCTTTTGTGATTGCAAGATTCTGCACTCACGGTCTTCGAGATAATAGAAGATCCAATATCTGAAATCAGCATCAGTGGTCCGGTAAGGACTAATGTTTAAAGAAGTAGGATGCCATTATGCATAAGTAATGTTATGCAATTTTATAATTCTCAAAGTGAAACCCTTAGTATTTTGAATAAGTTGATCTTAGGTATCTTCTTTAAGATTGGGTTTATCTTTAAGTTTATTTCATAAGCAATGACATTGATAAGGAACTTAAGTGTTAAAAAACCAAAATATACAAATACTAATATAATTATGATTAATTGTTATCTGGTGATTGGGATAAAAGTCCTTGAGTTGAGTTCTTAAGAGCTAAAGGAACTAATATAGACTTGTTTGTGTGAAGTGGCAAAAAGAATAACATTTGAAGGAACTAGTATTTAGTTAAGGTTAATTAGTCTTAAGGGTTGTTAGGTCTTACATTAGGGTTGGTGATGGTTATGAATGGTGTTAAGTTATCATATTTTAATTGATGATACAAGTGACTAAAGTTAACTTTAAAACATGAATAAACTTCAAATGAGATGTTTATGATTGTTTAGACCAAAGTTAACTATAAAAATAGAAGTAAATTGTAAGATATGATGAGTTTTTAGAATAGCATCTAGTTTTAGGGTTTTGGCAAATATGATTAAGGATGATCCCTTTTAATTTAAATGAAAGATAAATTTAATAATATGCAATTTATTAATGGGAGCATAATTAGATGATCTTGCAAATTTTGTTAGGGTTTGGAATCATTTTAAGAGTGGTTGAGGGATGGATATTATTCACCCTCTTACACATGAGTGTTATGTAATATTTATTTAAAAGGAGTTTAATTTGAATTTAAGATTTAAAAACATTTAAAGGTTAATAATTATATTTAAGTTTTATTTTGATTTTAGATTTAGACTTACTAATTAAACTTTAAAGGTTTTGGTGTTCTATAAGAAAATGTGATTATTTCCTACTTAAGAAATAATTTTAAGAATTAACAAAGTGGTTATTTCATTTGATTAAAATAATAATGGTTTTTATTTATCTTAAAATATTTTTGAATAATATACATGGTATTTTTATAGTGGAATATACTTATTAAAGATCTTAAAAATGAATTTTATTTATTTTTAAGTCTTACCTTTATTTTTTATAAAATTCTTCAAAGAATTTAGTGTCTTTAAATATTTGCTTTATATTTTATTTGTAAAACTCTAAGTTAATATTTTTATAAAATAGTAGAGTTATTTTTATACAAAAAAATGATTTTTATTTATGTTTAGAAGTTTTTCTTAATTTATGAAATTTTACTCAGGATTTAATGATGTTAATATTTATGTGCTCTACATTTATTTTAAATAAATAAATTTATATTTTTATTAGATAGATCTTATTTTTATGATAATTTTAACATATTAATTACATTTTTATGATTTTTCTATAATTTTTTTATAGCTGAAAATGTTTAAAGGTTATTTTTGTAATTTATTTATTTTACTTTTATTTTATTTCTTATTTCATTTGACTTGGGCTTTTTTGGGTTGGTACATGGGCTGGCCTGGCCCATCTAAGTTGGCCTGGGTCATCTAGACCACATCCCACCCCTTTCTTTCTCTCCTCTCACCCGCACACATGCTCTCACGCCATGCCGCCTTGGCTGGTCACCCCGACCGCCACCAGCCGTCTCCACCACTGCCGTCTGGTGGCGCTGTTTCGCCACCTCTTCCCCTTCCTCTTCCTCCGTTAATTTGGCTTGCGCGCCCCCTGATGCGCACTCGTTGGAAACCCTAGCCCTGCCATGGTATAGCGGCTATTGATTCCGACGTCGCCGCTCACTATAGTTCGTATTCTAGGCCGGTGTAGGATGTTGTGGCCCTCAGGGCTGCTCCTTGTGTCGCCTTGGTTGTGATATTGATGCTGGGATAGGTGGTGGTGTATGGTGAAGCCTTCCCCATGGTGTTCTGTGTTGTCATTGCCGTCGATACTACTTCTGCTTCCTCTCCGGCGAGATATGACTCACCAAAGGTAGGTGTTTTTCTCTTCTATACTCCCCTCCATGCTTTATCTACCTTGCTATGTCAAGTGTGCTTTCTGTGATTCCCCACTGTCTAGATTTCATCTCTGAATCTAGGGTTCACATCTGGAGAATAACTGTGTCTTGTGGAGATATCTTAGCTCTGGTTTGATGCTCAATTGACATGCTTGGTTTACTTGTGATGGTCTCAAGGCCCTGTTTTGATTCTTTACCGTATGATTAAATGATGAGGTACTATGGTAAGAGTAGGTTTATGCTACTCTTAATCTGGGTAGATGATCTAAGAAACCCTTCTGGATGATTACAGTAGACATGAAAATTCAAACCATTGGTTTGGATTTTTATCTGTTTGGAATACTTGCTGGTCTGAACATTTGCTAGTTCATGTTGACAGTCAATAACTATTGATATTGACTGCTAGTTGAGTTGGTTAGGAAAATGATCTGGAAATCATATTGGCTTGAGATTATTGCTGGATGGTGAATGACATATGGCAATTAGCTCTGAACGTGTTAGGATATACACTCCTTTGTCAGGGATAATAGCAGCACACTAAATGATTCCTGGCTTATTAGCTAGGAAAATGATTTGAATTCTTCTAAATTTATATGAGAGGGTAGCTGTTGTATTCTAGATGATCTTATAAAATGAAGATTGTGATAGTTGTGGTAGTATGAGCTGCCTTGAATGAAAATGTGAAGATGAGCAGTGTGTAACTGAATCTTTGATTCGGTTACCTTTGTTTTAAAATATAAAATGATTCTTAGATATTTTTGAATATCTAAGAAAATGATTTATTATCAAACTTGATGAAGGGATGATGTTCTAGTTTTTAAAGACTAGATTGAGAGTTTGGTGGGAGTGAGTTTGGGATTGTGCCTGAGGTGCAATTCCAATTCTTTTGGATTTGTGCCCAGCAATCCCTCATGCTTGCTGGTTTGTGCAAAGATGATTTGTATGCTTTTATGGCCTTGGTATGATTAGTAGAAGTGTGCTATAGCCCCTACCTAGGATGCAAAGGCTGAGGCCAAACTCTAAATAAGAACAAGGATTATGATGTATCTTTTCATTTCTCTATGAGGAATATACATAGCATCTCTATGTAGATCTGAGAGAACACCCTCCTCCAATCCTCCTAGATGATCATCTAGTTGAAGGGTATAGGGGTGGATTTTATGGGTATTAGTCTCTTTATTTTCCCAAGATGCTGATGCAAAAGAGAATACAGATGCTGAAAATATTGTAAAGTTCTACCTGCTACAAGATATGATTGTTGATCTTGTTCTGCTACTAATGTAAGCTTCCATGCATCCTGTCCTGGAAATCCTTCTCCTCCTTATTCCTTGCTGGATCTACTTTGAATTCCTATCATGATACTTGATATGCTGGCTAGTTCTTCTTTGGACTACTAGTGCTTCTTGCCTCCTCCTAACTTGCAACCATGTTGCCTTTGCTATGAATCCCTCTACTCCTAGCTCCTGGATGGCTCCAAGGAGCAACCAGAGTTGGTTGAGGGTGAGGTATAACACTCTGATGGTAACTTTGTGTGGATGTGCTGTGGAGTGTGTCCAGGTACTTGTTGGCTATGGCTGTTTCCTTCTTATCTGGTTTCCTGGTTTGCTGTGGTGTTGACAGCTGCTACTTGCATGTTGATGTGCAAGCTGCTTGCAAGTGGGACCTGCTGGTGTGGATGAGATCAAGTGAAAACTTGATATTTGTGGAATCTTTATCTTATTACTTTAATTGTCATGGTGAAACTTGCCCCTCTCTAGCTATGATGTTGTACTGAGGCAAAATATACTGATATGAACAGATGCTACTTTTTTGGTGAAACCTGCCCCTTTCTAAAGTTTAGCTCAATGATGAAATTTTAACAGTGCAACTCACTGTTCACTTCTGAGAGCAAACTAACCAACTAACCATTCTTTTATTTGTTTTTGTTTTGTTTTGTTTTTAGGAAATGAAGAGAAGGAAGAAAAATGTCAACTGTTGAAGGACATCAGAGAACAGTAGCTTAGGAATTCCTCTTTTATATAAATATATGTAATTAATTTTCTGATTGAATAATGTTGAGATATTGTAATTTATATTTTGTTTATATATTGTAAAAAAAATTGTATTATTGTATTCAATTCAATAAAGTTTACTTATTTAATTTTTTATTTATTTTACAATTATTTTGTAATGACAATGTCATGTATATTGTTGTAATAAAGAATATTGTGATTTATTTCAATTATGAAATTCTTTTTCCTACTTATTTATTTCCTAATTGTAAAGACAATGTCTTATATAAAGAATTATTTTATTAATCTATTGTAAAGTAGGACTATATGCATATATATTTATATTAATAAAGAATCCTTGTTATATTATTTATGTATTTTATTTCAAGTTATTAAATATTTCCAATTCTTATTTGTGAATTTTATAAATTCATTTGAATTTCATATTTGAAATTCAAATACATGTTTGAACAAATTTTCCCTGAAACAAAGAATTCTACAAAGGTCATGTCGAAATCTATCGCACTTGCTCCGAAGTTTCCTTCAGTACAAGAGAGATCCCAATCCCTCCATAGCTCTTTTAGTTTTGCACGAAAATTCCTCGGATTTTCTTATGCATGAATGCAATGCACAAACCTGTGTCCTCTCTATTTTTAGGTGCTAATCCTGGGATGTTACATCAATTCATTTGTAATTCTAATGAGCTTGACACTAAAGCTCTATATGATCTTCTCATAATAATAACTCTCATCACTAGAGTACTTCTTCTGATTCTAATTCCACTTGAATAATCCCCTTCTTACTTCTTAGATTACTTTGTAATCTCTCTTAAAAATCTCAGAAGCTTGTCACTGAAGCCTTTCCTAATCTTCTCATAGCTATACTTGGTTATATCAACTACTGTACTACTGATATCCTCCCATCCAACAAGTAGTTACTTTTAACTACATTCATACTCTTCCTTAATCATCTATCACTAACATTACTTCATTATATGTATACATAAAATCTTACTTCACCTCTATTGCTTAGTATTTCCAAAGAGGAAAATACTATTTCTTTAATCCAATGTTGCTCTAACATCATATTACTCATACTATCTTGTCTCTACTTATCTCACATGTCTTATATTCAAACTTCACATCATATCATGGTGACTTGTCATGGCTTACCTGGAATAACAAATCTATACTAGGGTTCAATCATGTTCTATCCACCAATGTCACTTATACATGATATAAACATTCAATCTTGGTGACAAAAGCATGATCATTAGAATACTTTGATCATTTATGGTTTAGGTTTCAAGTTGGCTAATCAAGGTTTCCCTCCATACAAAATTACAGTTGTATTATAATTATCTTCTGTTTAGCTCTATCGGATTAAGAGATATAATTCATTGATTATACCTACTTGATCCAATAGGATTACCACTTGGTAACTATCTTTAGAATTCATCCTTGTAATCCTATTTGTTACCATATTGATTTAATTTCCTCCAATCACTCCCATCCTATAGATGATATCTAAATCTATCATTACCACCTATCTCTTATTACTTCTTTCTCTAAAAGTTTTAGAGTTGACAGATTAAGAATTGGGGATCAATAGTTGATTACTCAACATTGATGAACAACAGATATTGAGATAGGATTCCATAAGTATTGACATGGAGAGAAAGATATATGGTGAATGATCTTGACTTGGTTTCTTTCCTACTCAATCTCACTAAGGAGTTAAGATTGTATTACCATGATGTTCATGGTATAAATAGATGAGATTAAGATTTAGTTGTTACATTCCTATTACTTAAGTTATGTTTATAACTTGGCATTCATGAGTTGTGTAATGAATACTAGGAGATGATTACTTAATGATCAAATATAAATCATTAAGTATTGTATTAGGGTTTAACTTTTATTACATTTGATCTACCCTTAGATCAAATCATATTTACCCAAAAATCATGTTTTTAGCAAAAGTCAAATTGAAACTTATCGCAGTCAACTTGATGATCTACTTCAATTCCATCAAGTTAAGAGAAGCTTCAATCTCTTTGACAAGTTTTTATTTAAAAGTGCAAAAATTATTCGGATTTTCTATGCATGAATGCAATGCACACAACCATGTTCAGCTTATTTATAAGCTCTAATGCTGGGATGTTACAGACTCTCCCCCTTAAAATAAACTTCGTCCTCGAAGTTCATATACTCTCACGTTTCGGAGTAAGGAATTGTCTTGCATTGATTACGATAGGTCTCAACGCCATGGTAACCTTAATGGAAATAATTGTAGTATTCCATATCCAATTCCCATCCTTCATGACAATATTCATCTTGTTGTCTTTAATACTCCAAAGTTCCTTTTACTTTACTCCCTTAGGGATATGTCCTTATTAAGATATTCTTAAATTGGGGTCTCTTTCTTAGTTTATTTCCCTAATTAGGTATCCTAATCTAATTCCCTTACTTGATCATTGCACTTCCTTACCATGTTATGTAAAGTCTAGGAAGTATCACTAAAACAGGTTTTAAATTTCTGTTAGCTAATAGTTATAGTCAAAAGACTAGTCTTTGAATTATCATTGTATAAGTTGTATTGATAGTTCTTCCAAGATTGGATTTGAACTAATTTAGTCCAATTGGATGTGCTTTATTACATCTTAAGGATCACTTAATAATTGTTTCATTTAGAGTTGGGCTGTGAGGATTAATCTTTTATCACCTTCAAGCTTTTACCTTATTAAGCTTTGGATAATCATTTGTTATTACCTTAAATACTTTTATAATAATGACTTTCTTTTAACCTTATGAAAATAAGGCTTAATGCTGGCATAGGTTAGTATTTCCTCTCTACCCTTTACTTGGAAAGTCAGATTCAATACGTCCACAAATCGTTTACTCTCCCCCTTAGGGTTTACTAATGGTCTCTAAACTGCCTTATAAAGTATTTCTTGATTTTATAAATAGAATACTGGTCCCTGTCTAGCTTATACTCTGCCTAGTTAGGATTTTATGAAAGATTGTATGGTGTATCCACACAATTATGGATCTCCGAAGTGAATCTTTCAGCATTATTTGTCTTACTTACTATTGGGACACTTTCGCTTTGATAGGTCAATTTTCGCGAAGAATCTCAAAAGATGATCGCTTAAAATTTTATACTCCTTTAGGTCTTACTTAGCTTAAGCCAAGTTTTATGATCTTTATGCAACCATTATGATGATCTGGTTAACTATGTCAACCATCACCGGATGCAGACAAGATACCAACTGTGGATCAAATACCAGTTATGGATCAAATACCAGCTGCGGATAATTACCAGCTGCGAACCATCCTAGGGTGTATGTATTACCCTATGGTTTCCGACATATCTCTCGCATTCTCTCTGAATTGTTAGAGCTTGAATACCATTTTGGTTCCAAAACTTCTTCTTTGCACTTATTCATGATACTTCCATGAACTTGGTATAATTACTTTATTAACTTCTTAGCAACATTACCTATTTTGGGTGAATTCAAATTCATCACTTATTGTTACTCCATATATTCCCTACATTAATCTTTCTTCTTATTACTATTTAGTAATGATCTGAACTTGATTCAATCCTTCAAATTGAGTTGATAATCCTTACACTAGGCTTTACCCTTCATGTAGGTCTTCATCTTGGTCTTTGGAACTCGTCACTCCCTTACGCGAATTACCATATTCTATTTAGGTCTTTAACATCAAGTATTAACTGGATGTTGCAGCATGAATTTGCACACCAAGTCAAACTTCATGTACAGATCTAGTCAACCAAGAAGATCCAAGAAAAACAAATGAATCCAAATGTGGTACATATAACACACAATATTCTAAGCCCGAAGTATAGTAGTTGAGTATAATATCTCTAGAATTCCGGCTTAGTTGTGTAGTATATGACACCTCCTCATATAGGTTTACATCATGATACTTAGCACATAAGGTCAAACTATACTTTGTCTCGACATTTACCTAGATTGCTCCATTGCAACATGATAATTTCAAACAAAGTGGTCTCAATTTGGTTTTGACTAACCTTGAGTCTCACTTTTGGAATTGTTAATATAACCAACCTATCATTTATTAGTAGCTAACCTCACATGATCACTCTAAATGAATAATCAGATTCTATTTGGTAACTTAAACCAAAGATTATTAGAATTTTTTAGCACCTATGACTTCTATCATAGCTCTAACATATTATTTTCATACTTTACTTGAAGATAATTTACTGAGTATTTGTCATACTTACACTTGCATCATGGTTTCAGAGCTAATCTCACCATGATCTTGTTATGTTTTACCTATACATCATGATTTAAGAGCTAATCTAACCATGATCTTGTTATGTTTTACCTATACATCATGATTTAAGAACTAATCTACCCATGATGACTTTGTTTCTCACTACACTATCATTAAGTCTTAACCTAATTTCACTCCATCACGTAGAATTCTCAAGTGAATCCCACATGATTACTACTCATTACATCAACATTTATCCTAAGGATATTCATCATGTTGTCTTTGGTTATCAACTGACACTAGGATTTTACTGCTCTTACATAAATTCTAGGGTTAAGCTATACTATTAGAACTACTTCAATGTATGTCTTACACTTGATCCTAATCCACTGTGACCAATTGGCTTTCCTATAGTATCTTGGTGGGTTATGTCTCCTTCGGAAGACACTAAATAACACTATACTGAGAAAAGATAAAATAATTACTCCTAAGAAAGAATTACTTAAGAATCTCTAGTGACAACGTTATCCTCAAGTGGATACTCATCACAAGTCATAAGAATATTTGGTTTAGGTAAGCTGGCTCCTATAGTCACTATCCAACCTACAGATCTTCCTAAAAGGGTTTTAATTCTAAGGTCAAAGCATATGCTCTGATACCAACTGCGGTGACCCAACATACCACTGCATGATGTAGTACACTATAGTCGTTGACATAACACCAATGAAACACCGTTCACTAGTATTACATCCCTCAGAGTAGTACAACAGAAACACAGCAAGTCCAAGACATGACTATAGGTTACAACTCAACTCTTTACACAAGATCCAGAGAACACTCTAGGTTAAAGAGAGAGAAAGAAACTTCTTACAAAGAAGAATCAGAAATAAACAACTCAAAATCTATTATACTATTAAGACTAGTATTTTAACTAATGGTCTGGCATTGCTGCTATTGCAATACACAATAGAAATAGGTTCTATGGCTAGAGATTATATTCCTATCTACTCGATAACTTCGTCTTCACTTGAGTTGATATATATGTTAACTTTCTTGACTTCATTGAAGAGCTTTAGCTTTTGATGATGATTCCTGGAGCATGATTTGATGTGGACATCGTCTGTACTGGCTTTAGAACCTAGCAAGTGTTAAGAAGATACGTTGAGTACGAGCATACTCAGCAAGTTCACTAGAAAAGGAGTGTTTGATGCACTATATCTATAGCCACAGACCGTAGGTCATAGGCAATGCAAGTTTTTGTAAACAATTCTTCAAAGGTTGCTTTTATTCTGAAAAGCTATGTCCGTCAGCATTCACGGGTTTACCAGAACTTTCATGGAGTTCCTTTCCCACCGCGTTCGTGGCTCCTTCCCGGAACAGGGAGTAACAAGTTATAGTTCTTATATTCTGCAAAGGTGCGTCACTTTACACACGAGAGACCTTAGGCTTTGCTGCACGGCCGGGAGTATGTCCCCGATCAAACTTCCTTGGTTTGAGGCCCAACATAAGATCCAAGCCAATCACTGCCTTCTTCGCGCCCCCGCATGTCTCCTTGGTGTACACCATACCCACCTTTTGAATTACGGCAATGGTTTGTACAGACCGTTCAGATGCCGGAACTATCATGGGACGTTGACGGCTCCCACCCATATGTTGCATATCCTCTACGAATTACCATAATATGCATGCAACGAGTGATAACAGCCACGACCCGCACATCCAGCTCCATGCGAGAGGGAAAAGATATAGCTGACTTCTTCGTCCCATTCCAAATCTCATGGTCAACGCATAATATACGGCGCAAGAATCACTGGCGACATTGGTTGTTAAGTCCTAGATAATATGTTCCTTTACCACCGGAACTCTTATAGTAGGTTATTACCTCATGGTACATAACCTATAATCACATTATTATGAAAAATAGTGTTTTCTGACCTTTTTCAAATGCAGGTGATGACAACACTGGATTTTTAAAATACTTTACAGAAAATAATCAAAGGACATGAGCAAGTGTGAACTTGCCTTTTGTGATTGCAAGATTATGCACTCATGGTCTTCAAGACAATATAAAAGATCCAATATCTGAAATCAGCATCATTTGTCTGATAAGGACTAATGTTTAAAGAAGCAAGATGCTATTATGCATAAGTAATGTAATGCAATTTCGTAAACTCGAATCCCGGGGATAGTGTTCATCTAGGGTTTGTTAATTGGAAATGGTTACTTTAAAATGTGTTGTCCTTTTAGATAAGTTTCATACTTGTGCTTCTTATTAAGGCTTGTGAGTATGTGTGAAACAATATGTAAATATAATGGCATACAACAATAAGATATACTAATGAGATGTGCTATTCAAGGACTGCTTATATGAGAATTATCTTATCTTCAAGTTTTACCTTGCAAGTGATGACATTTATAAGGAACTTAAGTGTTAACAATCCTAGGTATATAAGTAAAGCTTAATGTAATGTGATTATTATTAATTGTCATTTGATGTTTGAAGTGGCAAGAAGAATAACATTTGAAGAACATCTTACTCAACTAAGCAGAAGCATTTAAGATTTTAAGTTAAACTTATGAGGTGTTCTTTCTAGTTATAGTCTTTAAGTAAGAAAGAATTACTCCATTTGAATAATGACAACATTAGTATTTGAGACTTATCTATCTTGGTTTTGAACTTGGTTAGTTTGGGATTAAGATGCTTTATAACTTAATTATAATAGACCAAAGTTAACTATAAAACACATAACAAAGTCTTTTAGAATAGTATTTAAAGTATTATAGACTAAAGTTAACTTTAAAGACATAGATGGGCTTAAGGCATATTGCTTATGTTATTTGTACCAGGTGTACTTTATAATGTTTCCCTAAGGATACTTTAAGAATGGTAATACTTCTATTTTAATAGTGGTTTCCTAATTGTTGAGTGGAATAGAATCATTTTCCTTTTTATGGATGAGTGAATGAATGGTTATAATTGGTAATCAATGAAATGACATTACTTAACTACTTATGGTTCACTATAGGGTTTTTATTTGTTTATAAACTTGTGGTTAAAGTAAAGTAATAGGTTTTATCTCATTATAAATTATTCTTGGAGATTTTATATTAGATAAGGATCCTTTTATAAAATAATCTACATTTATGATTGAAGGATAACTTAATAAAATTATATTTAAAATGTGTTAAACCATTTTGACTTCATAAAATTAGTATTTAAGGCTAATATTATTTATTAGATTCAATTGGTTAATTTTAGAAATTTTTATTTACTCTTATATGAATTATTAACAAAATAAATAGGTTTAAATTCAAGTTATTAAAGTGTTTAACTTTTTATTTAACTCAAAAGTGGAATATTATATTTTTAACATATAGGTATTATCTTTGTGATCATTTTGGTATATTACACTTATTTTTGTGATTTAAAAATAATAAGATATGATGTTTATAATACTTATTATTTGATAAGGACTTAATAAATAACAAATATCTAATTAAGTGGAATAATAATGCATGATTATAGTTTTAAATTATAATTCTTAATTTTCTAATATTTTTGGTATTTTATTTATATTTTTTAATATTTACTAATATTAAAATATGATTTATCAAAGTTTTATTACTTATAAAACTTTTATTAAATTACATTTATTTAAATAATCATCATAATAATATTTGATAATAGTTTTAAGTTGTAGATTTTATTTTTCTGAAAATTTTCATATATTAAACATATATTTCTGAACTATAAAACAAAAGTTATTAATTAAACAAGATTTAATTATATTTTTTTATTGGAATTAATATGGTTTTATTTAATTCCTAAATAGAAAATACATTGTGCACCTAAGCTAAATCTACCCACGGTCACTGACCAGTGGGCTAGTGACCACGTCATATTCCACGCGAGCAGTGGACTAAGTCCAACACGCTGACGTGGCTGGGATGATGCGATGATGATGTCATAGTGACGTCATCCAAGGATGAACCTCTTAGATCGATTGTCGATCGATGGATTCCATTCGCGCAAGTGGCTGCGCTTGTGTGTATCGGAAAGAGGATGATGCGAGGAGCCTAGCTATGGTGGCGCCGCTCAAAATGGTCATCGGGGATGGCGGTGCAACGTCGGTGAGCGGCAGCGGCAATGGGCTCTCGCAGGGAGGAAGATCCAGAGGGAGAGAGAGGAAGCGGAAAGGTGCTTGAGCACCGGTGGCTCACCAGGAGCATGACGGTGGTGGTGGCGAGGCGAGGCGAGCACGGGAGACGCCAGAATCGAGGGAAGAAGCGGTGGCCGGAGCTCGGGAAGGCGGTGTCCTTGTCGACGATTGGGAGCTCCTCGCGTCGATTCCTCCTTTGAGGCTTCTCACTGCGGCGAGGCGAAGCTTCCAGGAGCCACGGCGAGGCTCGAGGCGGCCGGAGATGGCGAGGCTCGACGGCGTTTGTGAGCTCTAGGTTTAGGGTTTGCGTGCTGGAGAAGATGGGATAGGAAATGACGTGCTAGGGTTCGTCCTTGGCAAGGCAGAGAGTCTTGTAGACGACGGCGGGCGGTGACACGAATCCTGGCGCACGCCAGCGCGGCGGAGCTCGACAGCGAGCTGCTTGCTCGATCCGTCGGCGAGGAAGACGATGGGGAAAGAGACAACAAAGGGGTACGGGCCAGTGCCGGGCCACACTTGGGCCAGATGGGCTGCATTCGAGCTGCTCGCGAGTAGCAGATAGGGAGAAGGGAAAATGGGCTGCGGCCAGAAGCTGTATTCCTCTATTTTTTTCTTTCGGTTTGTTTTCCTTTTCTATTTTATTTTTCATCTTTTGAATTTTTCATTTGTTTTAGGAATCTTTCTTTATAAAAGTTCTTTGCTGAATACAAGCATCAATAATAAGTTATTTTGAACTATTTGTGAACTTTTATTATATAAAGTTATCACTTCTTTATTTTCTTATACATATGTATATATTTTATTATTACTAACATAAGAGTTAAAGTTTGAATTAAAAATACTTACCATAAGTTCTTTGAAGATTTGATATTCTCATATTTCTTTTATTGATGTGAATAAGGGTTAACGGCTAAACATATTATCTTTATGTTTATGATCTTTATTAATATCACCCTTTAAAATAAATAGTTATTATTTGGAATGAATTATGAGAGAGAATTGATAACTATAGTTTCTACACATATATGATTGAAATAAAAGTTAGGGTTTAAAATTGTAATTGTTTACCATGGGTTTTAGGAGTTTTAATATTTTTGTTCATCCTTTTATTTATATGAATAAAGATTTATTGGTTAAGACAGATTGTCCTTATGTTGGTGTTCAAGAATGACTTCATCTTTTATACAAGAAAGTTATTTCCTGGAAGGTCTTATAGAAAATAATTGATAAGGATAACTCCTAAGTACATATAATTATGATAGTTAGGAATGACAAAGATGTGCTTATGTGATTTGCTATAGGAAACTATTCCTATAAAGTTGTATGGAGATAAGATGATAGATCAATAATATGAAATGAATATTATGTTTGGTTTGAGATTTAAAGTTGAGTGTTTACCAAGAATTCCTATATTCTACAATTCACAATCCTGGACTTCTAATTAAGGAATTCCTTTCCTAGATATACTACTCCTGCATATCCATCATCATGTGTTAACATGATGAGCTTTAGTTCACAAGAATGTTCTTATCCATAATTTCTCCTAAATTCATTTGTAATTCTAATGAGCTTGACACTAAAGCTCTATATGATCTTCTCATAACAATAACTCTCATCACTAGAGTACTTCTTCTGATTCTAATTCCACTTGAATAATCCCCTTCTTACTTCTCAGATTACTTTGTAATCTCTCTTAAAAATCTCAGAAGATTGTCACTGAAGCCTTTCCTAATCTTCTCATAGCTATACTTGGTTATATCAACTACTCTACTGCTGATATCCTCCCATCCAACAAGTAGTTACTTTTAACTACATTCATACTCTTCCTTAATCATCTATCACTAACATTACTTCATTATATGTATACATCAAATCTTACTTCACCTCTCTTGCTTAGTATTTCCAAAGAGGAAAATACTACTTCTTTAATCCAATGTTGCTCTAACATCATCTTACTCATACTATCTTGTCTCTACTTATCTCCCATGTCTAATATTCAAACTTCACATCATATCATGGTGACTTGTCATGGCTTACCTGGAATAACATATCTATACTAGGGTTCAATCATGTTCTATCCACCAATGTCACTTATACATGATATAAACATTCAATCTTGGTGACAAAAGCATGATCATTAGAATCCTTTGATCATTTATGGTTTAGGTTTCCAGTTGGCTAATCAAGGCTTCCCTCCATACAACATTACAGTTGTATTATAATTATCTTCTGTTTAGCTCTATTGGATTAAGAGATATAATTCATTGATTATACCTACTTGATCCAATAGGATTACCACTTGGTAACTATCTTCGGAATTCATCCTTGTAATCCTCTTTGTTACCATATTGATTTAATTTCCTCCAATCACTCCCATCCTATAGATGATATCTAAATCTATCATTACCACCTATCTCTTATTACTTCTTTCTCTAAAAGTTTTAGAGTTGACAGATTAAGAAGTAGGGATTAATAGTTGATTACTCAACATTGATGAACAACAGATATTGAGATAGGATTCCATAAGGATTGACATGGAGAGAAAGATATATGGTGAATGATCTTGACTTGGTTTCTTTCCTACTCAATCTCACTAAGGAGTTAAGATGTATTACCATGATGTTCATGGTATAAATAGATGAGATTAAAATTTAGTTGTTACATTCCTATTACTTAAGTTATGTTTATAACTAGGCATTCATGAGTTGTGTAATGAATACTAGGAGATGATTACTTAAGGATCAAATATAAATCATTAAGTAATGTATTAGGGTTTAACTTTTATTACATTTGATCTACCCTTAGATCAAATCATATTTACCCAAAAATCAGGTTTTTAGCAAAAGTCAAATTGAAACTTATCGCAGTCAACTTGATGATCTACTTCAATTCTATCAAGTTAAGAGAAGCCTCAATCTCTTTGACAAGTTTTTATTTAAAAGCGCGAAAATTATTCGGATTTTCTATGCATGAATGCAATGCACACAACTGTGTTCAACTTATTTCTAAGCTCTAATGCTGGGATATTACACCGATGGCCTCCTCCTCTGCCTCCTCCGGCCAGCCTTCCCGCCAGAAATGTCGTGCCCCGCGTCAAGCGCCCACCCCACAAGCAGGTGGGGCACCCCGTCCAACACGCCGCCACACGTGTCATCGTGAAGTACGAGGCAACGCGATTTAGGAGCGCGGCGGTGCCAACCGACCCCGTCGTTCCCCCTCTCTACGCCGGTCCTCGCCGCTATGTAGGGTGCCACGCGAGGCGCCGGTTAGGGGTTTTCCCCGTCCCAAAAGGATTGAGCATGATGAGTGCGTGAACGCTTCGTTGGGAGACCCTAAGAGAAAGGTATGATCAGCACAGCAGCAAGTTTTCCCTCAGTAAGAAACCAAGGTTATCGAACCAGTAGGAGGAAGGAAGTGACTCAAAGGTGTTACTAGCAACTTGGAAACCTGCACAACACAAACTCAAGACTTTGCCCCAACAAACAGTGAGGTTGTCAATCTCACCGGTTTGCTGAAAACAAAGGATTAACTGTATGGTGTGGAAGGTAATAGTGATTTGCGGAAATGTAAATAGTAACAGTGGAAGATGTATCAATGGTAAAGATTGGACTGGCGTCCATAGTTCACTAGAGGTGTTCTCCTTAAGATAAACAAACATGGCATGCTGGGTAAACAAATTATAGCAGGGCAATTGACAGGACTGAGCAAGGCATAAAAATGCAATACTAGACAAAAAGATCCTATGAGATTTGATTGGGCAATACAACAATATACGTAGACCGCCATCCAACTGCATCTATGACTAGAAGTTCACCTTCAGGTTATCATCCGAACCCCCTCCAGTATTAAGTTGCAAGCAACAGACAACTGCTTTAAGCAAAGTGTGTAAGGTGAACAATCCACTTGTTCCATGAACAAGAGACCGTTGTTTTCTCCCTAGTGGCAACAGCACATCTACAACCTTAGAGATTTCTGTCACTTACCTTAGATTAAATAGAGGCATGAACCCACTATCAAGCATAAATACCCCCTCTTGGAGTCACTAGCAACTACTTGGCCAAGATAGCTACTAACAACGGAGAGCATGCAAGATCATAAACAACACAGACATGATAGAATCAATAAGACAAAACCATTAATCAATCTGACATAGTAATCTCAATATCCATCGGATCCTCGCAAACACAACATGCATGATTACAAACAGATGAGATCTTGATCATGAGCGGAGCTCACAAGATCTAAACATGGTAGCACAAAGGAGGAGATATAACCATCTAGCTACTACATGGACCCGTAGTCCAAGGTGGAACTACTCACGCTTCATACCGGAGGCTGGCATGATGAAGAAGATGGCCTCTAAGATGATCTCCCCTCCGGCAGGGTGCCGGGAAGAGCTTCAGATCCACCCGATCTAGGGACAATGGTGGCGGCGGATACAGACGGTTTCGTGGAATATTGATCCGGGTCCTTAGGGTTTAGGCATCGGGGGCTTCTTATAAGCGAAGAGGCGAGGCTAGGAGGCGGACAGGGGGCCCACACCCTGCCTAGGCGCGGCCTAGGGTGGGCCCGCACCTAGGGGGTGCAGTCGCCCTGTGGCTCCCCTCCGTCTCTCCTCTGGACTTCGTGTTCTCCTCGGTGAAATATTTACTTTGGCTTTTGTCCCGTCCAATTTTGAGAATATTTCCTTACTAGCTTTTCTGGAACCAAAAACAGCAGAAACAGGCAACTGGCACTATGGCAACTTGTTAATAGGTTAGTGCCAGAAAAAATATAAAAAGCACCTCAAAGTGTGGACAAAGCAAAGCAAATTAGATACTAAACAAGCATGGAACATCAAAAATTATAGATACGTTTCCGACGTATCAAGCATCCCCAAGCTTAACTCCTGCTCGTCCTCGAGTAGGTAAGTGATAAAAGAATAATTTTTGAGGTGACATGCACCATCAAAACCAATATCAAACCATTTGCAAGCATTGAAAGCTGGGATCAAAGAACTCTAAACATGTGCATGAAAGATGGAGTTCTAACAATAAGACAAAGTAACTATGCATGCAACATGAAAGGCTACAAACAAAGATCATGAATAACATGCATTGAAAAACGTTTGTTTGTTTCACATACAGAAAACATGGCATAATGGCATTCAGCTTGTCCCTCATGGAGTAGCAAATAGATGCATAGGACACCTTCAAAGTTCATAAGAGTGACTAGATACAAATAGCACAAGAACAAACAATAGAACAATATGCATCAATCAATAAGTTTTGGGACAATGCACATAGAACTAAGAATGGCAATTATGCTCTCTTAACTGGTGCCTAAAGGTAGAAGGTGGAGACTCGATATAATGGTGGAAGAAAGGCCCTCCATAAGGAAAGCAGGGATTTCAAGTTTCGAAAAGAGCTTCCAAAAATTATGGTACTTGTTAGCTTTCAGCCCTCATTGCCCCTATCATAAGTATCTTGAAGTGATTAAGGTTAAAGTGAACAAACTATGGAGTATATGCTTGAAAAAGTATAAGTTGTCAATCTCATGGCCCTTGAATACGAGGGCCGCTTAGTTACTTGCAATTTCTTGTCATAGTAAGTACATGTGTATCATAGAGAACCGCCAACGGCGTACCCCTTGCACATGGTACAGGAGCTTTCCCATAACCAAAATGACAAGGCAAGCAGACAATGAGCATCTCAGCATTCTTCTTATTTACCATGGGATATGGTGCTTTTTTCTCTCTTTCCTCTTTTCTCAATATGTCTCTTTTTCTCAATCTCTTTTTTTAAAGAAGAATGCTTCATAGATGTCACTATGGTGATGCTCCAAGTTTCCACCATGATTAGGCATGGCTTAGGCTAGCGGCCTAGGCGTTTCTCTAACACAAAATACATAACTCCATGGACTTACAAGCTCCCCTTTCATTTAACACTGACGACATCCATAGACAAGTGCAATGTTGAAAGAGTACCCCATGAAAACATGGTTCTGCTAATTCCAACATATAAGTGCAAGCATATACAACATATATGACACAATGGCTCAAGTTTATTAGGGGCAAGAAATATAAAGTGTGCCATCAAGTTCGTGAGAGCTTTCATCACTAAGTTTTCACATAACAAAATACTTTTTAATTGGAAAATAGATGAAAACAAGAATATACTTGGAATGGTGTAACACACCATGCATAGGAATTTATAGTGGACACTTTGGAATAACTTGGTTTCTTGGGAGTTGGAAGCATGAGTAGAACTTACTCATACAAGTGGAGGCTAGCAAAAGACTGGGAGCGACCAACTAAGAGAGCAATAATGGCCATAATCATGCATAGCAACAAAACATTACTAATCAAAGCCTAGAGTGGTACTACAAGTCAAGGACTAAATGATCATAGAGGATATGGTGACTTGTTCATAGTTATAACATGGTGTGAGCATGTGCCAAGTCAACCCAAACAAAGCATCAAAGGAGAATACCACAATACTATGCTTTTGTATGCTAAAACAACGCATGATTCTTTTAAGGCGCACTAAGCAATCCCAATTGTTTGGAACAACTCATGCTACAACAATAATCACTAAGCATAAGGTCAAAACAACACTAGCATGACATGATAAAGTCTAAGTCACAGTCAAAGCAATCTCCTCTTGCACTATTCAAGCAAGAACTTTACTCCTTCCCAACACCAATCAACTTATTTGAAACAACACAGCGAGAACGGGGGTCCAAACTACTTTATTCAAGCAAACTAAACAAACTAAGCAAATCAAATGAAATCTAAGATGCTCCAAGAACAACACAACAGTGTATGAAACAAAAAACGAAGTATCTAGAAAGACCTGAGATTTTTATTGATGAAGAAGGGGATGCCTTGGGCATCCCCAAGCTTTGACGCTTGTAACTCTTGGATATTTTTGGGGGTGACACCGGGGTGGCATCCCCAAGCTTGAGATTTTGTCCATTCTTCATCTTATTACATCATTCTCTCTCTACACTGATACGTCGGAAATGTATCTATAATTTTTGATGTTCCATGCTTGTTAGTATCTACTTTGCTTTGCTTTGTCTACACTTTGAGGTCCTTTTTACATGTTTTATGGTACTAACCTATTAACAAGTTGCCACAGTGCCAGTTGCCTGTTTTCTGCTGTTTTTGGTTTCAGAAAAGTTAGTAAAGAAATATTCTCGGAATTGGACGGGACAAACATCAAAGTCAATAACTTTCCATGGGGAACAAGAAGTCCAGAGGGGAGACGGAGAAGCGTGCCAGGGCGGACAAACCCCCCTAGGTGCAGACAGGGGTGGGCCCGCGCTTGGGTAGGGTTTGACCCCCCCAGGTCGCCTCCTCGGCCTCCCCCTTCGCCTATAAGAATCCCCCGATGCAGAAACCATAAGCACCCAATCAAATATCCACGAAACTGTCTGTAGCCGATGCCACCATCGTCACTAGATCGGGGGGATCTGAAGTTCTTCCCGGCACCCTGCCGGAGGGGAGATCATCTCGGAGGCCTTCTCTCCGGTATGATGCGTAAGTAGTTCCACCTTGGACTATGGGTCCATGTAGTAGCTAGATGGTTGTATCTCCTCCTTTGTGATTTCATGTATAGATCTTGTGAGCTCCCTTCATGATCAAGATCTAATCTATTTGTAATCATGCATGTTATGTTTGCAGGGATCGGATGGATATTGAGATTATTATGTTGATTTGATTAATGGTTTTGTCTTTATGATTCTATCATGCTGTGTTGTTTGTGATCTTGCATGCTCTCCATTGTTAGTAGCTATCTTGGCCAAGTAGTTGCTAGTGACTCCAAGAGGGGGTATTTATGCTCGGTAGTGGGTTCATGCCTCTAGTTTCCAAGGGAAGTGAAAAAAATCTCTTCGTTTCTAGATGTGTTGTTGAAACTAGGGAGAAAACAACGGTCTCTTGTTCATGGAACATGTGGACTGTTTACCTTACACACTTTGCTTAAAGCAGTTGTTTGTTGCTTGCAACTTAATACTGGAGGGGGTTCGGATTATAACCTGAAGTTGGACTTCTAGTCATAGATGCAGTTGGATGGTGGTCTATGTATATTGTTGTATTGCCTAATAGAATCTCATAGGATCTTTCTGACTAGTAATTGCATTGTTATGCCTTGCTCAGTTCCTGTCAATTGCCCTGCTGTAATTTGTTTATCCTTCATGCCATGTTGTTTATCTAAGGAGAGCACCTCTAGTGAACTATGGACCCCGATCCAATCTTTACCATTACCTTCCACACCATACGTTTAATCCTTTGTTACAGCAAACCGGTGAGTTTGACAACATCACTGATTCGTTGGGACAAAGTCTTGAGTTTGTGTTGTGCAGGTTTCCACATTGCTTGCAACACCTTTGAGAAGTTTCCTTCCTCCTTCTGGTTCTATAACCTCGGTCTCTACTGAGGGAAACTTGTTGTTGTGCTCATCACACCTTGCTCTTGGGGTTCCAACGAAGTGTCCCACGTCAACACTGGGTGCACGCATCATACACCTGAAAATTTCCTTCATACAAAACTTCACACAATCTTCATTAGTAACATTAGTGTATTCAAAAGATAATAGACCCTTGGGTTTAGCTTTGGAACAACAAAACTTTCACTAAAAACAGAAGCTACTGAAGCAACTCCATCAAAAATCTCAATTTCCCAAAAAGAACCCAAAAAGGAACGAATAAGAAGCAAATGCAAATAATGGCAGAAATCTGTCAAAACAGACCAACAGGTAGAAACCGATTTTTTCAAAGACCTTCTGTTTCTCAAATAAAAACATGTTGAACTAACGAAAGTTATCTAACATACTGGGAGATGTATTCGCAACTTTTCAGCTCAATCCGACTTACAGAGACTCCTCAAGAATTTTTATGGTGGAGCATAGAAATCTATTTCGGGACAGCAACTCCCGAAATCTTACTTCCCTCTCATTAGAGGTCATTATTGGCACAAAAATCAAACAAAAGGGATAAGGAGAGGTCATCATTGAAGTAATAAATTCCAAGACTCAAGAAAACTCTTGGTTATCTCCCAACAAGTACTTTTCTTTAACGCCTTTAAGTTAGGCATGATAATTTGAGAAGATGCTCACATAAGAAATATGAATTGAAGTAAAAGAGAGCATCGAGAAGCAAATTCAAAACACATTTAAGTATAACCCACTTCCTATGCATATGAATCTTGTAAGAAATAAATCAAAGAAGCACAAAGCAACAAGCATAGGAAAGCAAAACAAGTGCAACTTCAAGATTTTCAACATAAAGAGGGGAAACTTAATATTGTTGAGATACATAAGACCATGTTTCCCTCTCTCATAATAACTTTTAGTAGAATCATGAATAAACTCAACAATATAACTATCACATAAAGCATGCTTTTCATGATCTACAAACACATATTTTTTATCAAGCTCAAAAATAGTGGGATTAAAACCTTCAAACCCACTTTTAGCAATTTTATAATAAGGTAACTTATAATACACATTGGACCATAATCTAGAGCTTTGTCATAAACATTTTCTAAGAAAAACTCCTTAGTACCATGCATTTAGAAGTTAGGCACAAATATAGGATTATCATAGATAACAAGAGCATAACTATTATCACAAGTTTTACCCATAGCAGATATTTCAAAAGAATCCACAGGAACATAACATTCATCCTCCTTTGGTAAACATGGGGGACAATCAAATAATGTAAGAGGTAAAGAGTTACTCTCATTAGAAGGTAGACATGGGTAGATCCATTCTTCCTCCTCTTTTTCATCTAATGAGCTTTCAGTTTCAGCAATTTCTTCTTCCATAGGCTCCTGCAAGGCATTAGTCTCTTCTATTTGTGGAAAGCACCTATTAAAATATTCAAGAATATAGCCATTTTCTTCATTGTAATTATCAAAGCAAAATTTAAGTATCTCATAAGCATCATATTCATAAGGTGCATCATTAGTATTTTCAAGCAAACTGGCAAGTTCAAATGCACCCTTGAAAGCAATAAATTCTTCAATTTGTTCCACATCATAAAAGTCATAATTTCCTTTAACATAAGAAGATATGGTAACAGTATCATTATACTCACATTGAAAAGGCAGGTGTTTATACCTCCCACAACAACAAGATTTATAAAAGCAATAAGTAACATTATAAGTAGAGCACACCTCTCTAGCAATAGTATTCAATTTATCAATTTGTTTCCATAAGTGTTTCCCTTTTTGTGACAAACGGTGCTCCTTATAATAATACTTTTCTTCTTCCATGAACCCACCTTGCCAATAAGAACTAGTTTCAAAGAAACCATCCATTGATAGAAAGCATGATAAAGCAAGGCAGTAACGGACCAGCAACTAGAGTAGGAACTAATTTTTTTGTGTTTTTTATAAGAGAAAGCAAACCAAACTAAACTATTTTTTTTTGGAGTTTTTGATAAAAAGAGGCAAACAAAACCAAGCAAACCAAAAACAAAGTAAAGATAAAGGTTGAGAAGGACTCCCCTTGTGAAGACGTCCTTAGCCTCCCCGGCAACGATGCCAGAAAATCTTGATGTTATTGTGTCAACGTGGGAGCGCTTCATCGGGAAACCCCAAGAGCATGATGTGTTGCAGCACAGCAACAAGTCTTCCCCCAGTAAGAAAAAGAGGTTATCGAACTAGTAGAAGGAAGGAAACGTCTCAAAGGTGTTGCAAGCAACGTGGAAACCTGCACAACACAAACTCAAGACTTTGCCCCAACTAATAGTGAGGTTGTCAATCTCACAGGTTGCTGTAACAAAGGATTAACTGTATGGTGTGGAAGGTGATGATGGTTTGTAGAAAGTAAACAGTAACAATGAAGATGTATCAATGGTAAAGATTGGACCGGGGTCCATAGTTCACTAGAGGTGTTCTCCTTAGATAAACAAACATGGCATGCAAGGTAAACAAATTACAGCAGGGCAATTGACAGGACTGAGCAAGGCATAACAAAGCAATACTAGACATAAAGATCCTATGAGATTCGATTGGGCAATACAACAAGATACATAGACCGCCATCCAACTACATCTATGACTAGAATTCCACCTTTGGGTTATCATCCAAACCCCCTCCAGTATTAAGTTGCAATCAACAGACAACTGCTTTAAGCAAAGTGTGTAAGGTAAACAATCCACTTGTTCCATGAACAAGAGACCGTTGTTTTCTCCCTAGTGGCAACATCACATCTACAACCTTAGACATTGTTGTCACTTCCCTTAGATTAAATAGAGGCATGAACCCACTA
This sequence comes from Avena insularis, assembly GCA_023614405.1. Lineage (NCBI taxonomy): Eukaryota > Viridiplantae > Streptophyta > Magnoliopsida > Poales > Poaceae > Avena > Avena insularis. The sequence continues at coordinate 431,002,586 of CM042685.1, read as the reverse complement.
TCGAGCATAAATACCCCCTCTTGGAGTCACTAGCAACTACTTGGCCAAGATAGCTACTAACAACGGAGAGCATGCAAGATCACAAACAACACATACATGATAGAATCAATAAGAGAAAACCATTAATCAATCTGACATAGTAATCTCAATATCCATCGGATCCCCACAAACACAACATGCATGATTACAAATATATGAGATCTTGATCATGAACGGAGCTCATAAGATCTAGACATGAAATCACAAAGGAGGAGATACAACCATCTAGCTACTACATGGACCCGTAGTTCAAGGTGGAACTACTCATGCTTCATACCGGAGGCTGACATGATGAAGAAGAAGGCCTCCGTGATGATCTCCCCTCCGGCAGGGTGCTGGGAAGAGCTTCATATCCCCCCGATCTAGGGACAATGGTGGCGGCGGCTACAGACGGTTTTGTGGAATATTAATCGGGTCCTTAGGGTTTAGGCATCAGGGGATTCTTATAGGCGAAGAGGCGGGGCTGGGAGGCGGATAAGGGGCCCACACCCTACCCAGGCGCGGCCTAGGGTGGGCCCATGCCTGGGGGTGCAGCCGTCCTGTGGCGCCCCTCTGTCTTTCCTCTGGACTCCGTGTTCTTCTCGGTGAAATATTGACTTTGGCTTTTGTCCCGTCCAATTTCGAGAATATTTCCTTACTAGCTTTTCTGGAACCAAAAATAGCAGAAACCAGGCAACTGGCACTGTGGCAACTTGTTAATAGGTTAGTACCAGAAAACATATAAAAAGCACCTCGAAGTATGGACAAAGCAAAGCAAAGTAGATACTAAACAAGCATGGAACATCAAAAATTATAGATACATTTCCAACATATCAACCATCTACCACGAATCCGTCTAGCTGATCCATATAAATTTCCTCATCTAAGTCTCTATTTAGGAAAGCCGTCTTAACGTCCATTTGATGAACGAGAAGACCATGCGAGGCGACCAAGGATAGTAGTACTCGAATGGTGGTCAATCTAGCCAGAAGTGAATTAGTATCAAAGAAGTCTTCGTGCCTGTATCTCCGCGCGCGTGCTTTGTCATCTGCGAAAAACAACAAACAATCGAATTGTTCCTTATGACTCTAGCTTCGACACTGATCCTTATGTTGGTGCTAGCCACAATTAACCACACATGTTATGTCGACGCTAGCTTCGACACCGATCCTTATGACTCTAAATCTCAATCTGGATATGTATTTCTCATGAACGGAGCAGCAGTTAGTTGGAGGAGATCCAAACAACCCGTGGTGGAAGGATCAACAATGGAGGCCAAATATGTTGTTGCTTCGGAAGCAGCACAGGAAGCAGTTTGGATGAAGGAGTTCATAACCGAACTAGGTGTGGTTCCTAGTGCGTTGGACCCAATGGTGATCTATTGTGACAACAATGGAGCCATAGCCAATGCCAAGGAACCAAGGTCTGACAAGAATTCCAAGCATATTAAGCACCGGTTTCATTCAATACGCAAACATGTCAAGGATGGAAATATAAAGATTTGTAAAGTATACACGGATCTCAATGTAGCAGATCCGTTGACTAAAATTCTCCCTAGGGCAAAACATGATCAACACCAGAACTACATGGGTGTTAGATTTATCACTATGTAACTAGATTATTGTCTCTAGTGCAAGTGGGTGACTAAAGGGAATATGTCCTAAGAGGCAATAATAAATTTGTTATTATATGTATTCCAATTATATGATAGATGTTTATTTTGCATGCTATAATTGTATTAATATAGAAAAGTTAATACATTTGTGTTTAATAAACAAATAGAAAGTTCCTAGTTATGCCTCTCATGTAAACTAGCTTGTTTATTAACAAGATGAGCAATGTGTCCTAATCATGGACATTGGATGTTGTTAATAACGAGGTCACAACATTGTTAGAATGATGTGATGAACATTCATCCGAAGTATAGCATTACGATCAAAGTCATTGTGTTTTATATTGCTATAACATCATACATAATCCTACTCCTTAGACCATGAGATCATGTCAATCACTAACACTGGAAGAGTGTCTTGATAAAATCAAACGTCACACCGTGACAGGGTGACTATAAAGGTGGGTTCAGTGCTACGAAGGTGTGTGTAGAGGCTCATGGATCAAAAGTGAATTTGTCCATCCCGATGACGGATAGATATACTCTGGGCCCTCTCGGTGATATCACATTAGTTAGCTTGCAAGCAAGTGATGTGATCACTAGAATATTATATCACAGGAACGAGAAAATAGTGCATGTCGTTAATGATATCAAACTAGGTATGGAGATACCGATGATCGAATCTTGGACATATAATATATCGCGAGACAAAGGGATTAAGTTACTAGCATAAAAGGTTCTCATGATCACAGAAGTCATCGTTGAATGTGTGGGAGTCAGTATGGATCTCCCGGTCCCACTTCTGATTATTGATCCGAGAGGGGCCTCGATCATGTCTGCATTATTCGCGAACCATAGGGTGACACGCTTAAGGGATACCAACACCATGGAGCAAATATGTTCTAGACGAAAGAATTGCAAAGCGCTGGAATTATTTCAATGTACACCGGAATTGTTTCGGGTGAAATTGCTAAAATTAGTTATGCATGTGAAATTAAAAAGTAGCAGGGGGTTTTATGTGAATATTAGTTAATTAATGTAATTGAAAAATTCTGAGTAAATAAATAAAAGGAGTTTTATTTAATGAGAGATTACATTAAATTTGGTGGAAATTTAATGGGATTTGAGTGAGATTTTGAGTGGAGGAAATGGAGAGTCAAATTTGATTGGGATCTCCACTCACATGAATGGACGAAGGGGTGGGGGCAGCCACCATGGCCGCCGGACATGCCCCTTGGGGTGCCCCCTCCTCCTATAAAAGGCCCCCCTCTCCCTCTCCCTCACTCACACCTCCTCGTGAAGGATCTCTCTCTCCCCCTCTAGAATTATTTCCCCATGGTCTCGGACTAGCGAGATACATGTTCCCGGTAGCTTTTCGTCTGGAAGGAGTTGCTGCTTCTGCTGCATCGCTGGAGCGAGGAGGCGGAGGTTGTTCGGTGGCATGAACGTGTGTGCGATCACGAATGTGCTGCTGATTTGCAGCACTAGACTTCTTCTCGTTCTTGAGATCGGCGAGCGTTCGACTACATCATCCACAAGTACAACCTCGTTAAACTTTGTCAGTCTACAAGGCTATGTTCTCTATGGATGTTATCCATCCGTAGCTTGTATCTACTAGATAGATCTTGGTGCTTAGTAGTTCCCATCGTAGGAATTTTTTGTTTTCTATGCTGTGAACCCAACACACGTTCCCCAACAGAGGTTCCCTTAGTCGAGTCGGGCCGCAATGCTTCAGAGCATTGGTCCGGGGCGAGAAGTACCCCTCAAACATCAAGGCACCTAAGGAGATCAAGAAATACGAGCACACACTCGACCCATGGTATAGATCGACACATACCTCATGGCGATGGGGATCGCCGGTCACACCGAGCTACTCTCCGCATGCTACCTACCGCTAATGATGGAAGGATCCACTCATCAGTGGATCAACACCCTCCCTGCATACATCATCAACTCGTCGGAGGACATGTGGGATGATACGTTGGAAACGTATCTATAATTTTTGATGCTCCATGCTTGTTTAGTATCTACTTTGCTTTACTTGTCCACACTTTGAGGTGCTTTTTACATGTTTTCTAGTACTAACCTATTAACAAGTTGCAACAGTGTCAGATGCCTGTTTTCTACTGTTTTTGGTTTCAGAAAAGTTAGTAAAGAAATATTCTCGGAATTGGACGAGACGAAGGACAAAGTCAATAACTTTCCGTGGGGAACAAGAAGTCCAGAGGAGAGCCCAAGCCCTAGGCGCAGCCTGCTAGGTTTGACCGCCTTGGCGGCCGCCTCGGTCTCCCCCTTCGCCTATAAGAATCCCCCGATGCAGAAACTCTCGGTACCCGATCAGAAATCCACAAAACCGTCTGTAGCCGCCGCCACCATCGTCCCTAGATCGGGGGGGATTTGAAGCTCTTCTCGACACCCTGCCGGAGGGGAGATCATCCCGGAGGCCTTCTCTCCGGTATGATTTGTGAGTAGTTCCACCTTGTACTATGGGTCCATATAGTAGCTAGATGGTTGTATCTCCTCCTTGTGCTTTCATGTATAGATCTTGTGAGCTCCGTTCATGATCAAGATCTAATCTATTTGTAATCATGCATGTTGTGATTGTGGGGATCCGATGGATATTGAGATTATTATGTTGGTTTGATTAATGGTTCTATATTTATGATTCTATCATGTCTGTGTTGTTTGTGATCTTGCATGCTCTCCGTTGCTAGTGGTTATCTTGGCCAAGTAGTTGCTAGTGACTCTAAGAGGGAGTATTTATGCTCGATGGTGGGTTCATGCCTCTAGTTTCCAAGGGAAGTGACAAAAATCTCTTCGGTTGTAGATGTTATGTTGCTACTAGGGAGAAAACAACGGTCTCTTGTTCATGGAACATGTGGACTATTTACCTTACACACTTTTCTTAAAGCAGTTGTCTATTGCTTGCAACTTAATACTGGAGGGGGTTCGGATGATAACCTGAAGGTGGACTTATAGTCATAGATGTAGTTGGATTACGGTCTATGTATATTGTTGTATTGGCCAATCAACTGCATAGGATCTTTCTGGCTAGTAATTGCATTGTTATGCCTTGCTCAGTTCTTGTCAATTGCCCCGTTGTAATTTGTTTACCCTTCATGCCATGTTGTTTATCTAAGGAGAGCACCTCTAGTGAACTATGGACCCTGGTCCAACCTTTACCATTAATACATCTTCCACTGTTACTTGTTTACTTGCTGCAAACCATTACCCTCCACACCATACGTTTAATCCTTTGTTACAGCAAACCGGTGAGCTTGACAACCTCACTGTTTCGTTGGGGCAAAGTCTTAAGTTTGTGTTGTGCAGGTCTCCACGTTGTTTGCAACACCTGTGTGGTGTTTCCTTCCTCCTTCTGGTTCGATAACCTCGGTCTCAACTGAGGGAAGACTTGCTGCTTGCTGCTTCACACCTTGCTCTTGGGGTTTCCAACGAAGCACTTCCACATCAAACACCAAGCGCCATCAAGCTTTCTGGTGCCGTTACTAGGGAATCTTATTCAACCTCTTCCACCTCGTCAAGCGCTATCAACAAGTTTTCTGGCGCCGTTGCCGGGGAGGCTAAGGACGTCTTCACTAGGGGGGTCCTTCACTTCCTTTCTCTTTACTTTGTTTTTAGTTTGCTTTGTTTCTTTTGCTTGGTTTTGTTTGCCTCTTTTCAAAAAAACCAAAAAAAATTAGTCTAGCTTGGTTTGCTTTCTTTATTCAAAAACCCAAAAATTAGTTCTTACTCTAGTTGGTGGTTTGTCATTGCCTTTGGTCATGCTTTCCATCAATGGATGGATTCTTTGAAACTAGTGCTTATTGGCAAGGTGGGTTCACGGAAGAACAAAAGTATTATTATAAGGAACACCGTTTGTCACAAAAAGGGAAGCACTTATGGGAACAAATTGATAAGTTGAATACTATTGCTAGAGACTTGTGCTCTATTTATAATGTTACTTATTGCTTTGATAAAGCTTGCTGCTGCAGGAGGTATAAACACCTACTCTTTCAATGTGAATATAATGATAATGTTACCAGATCTTCTCATGTCAAAGGAAATCATGGCTTTTATGATGTGGAACAAATTGAAGAATTTATTGCTTTCAAGGGTGCATTTGAACTTGCTAGTTTGCTTGAAATTACTGATGATGCACCTTATGAACATGAGGTTTATGAGATACTTAAATTTTGCTTTGACAATTACAAGGAAGCAAATGGCTATATTCTTGAATATTTTAATAGGTGCTTTACAAATTTGGAAGAGACTAATGCCTTGCAGGATCCTATGTAAGAAGAAATTGTTGAAACTGGAAGCTCATTAGATGAAAAAGAGGGGGAGAGTGATGAACAAAAGGAGGAAGAATGGATTATCTACCCATGCCTACCTTATAATGAGAGTACTCTTTATCCCTTACATTATTTGATTGTCCCCCATGCTTACCAAAGGAGGAGGATTGTTATGTTCCTGTGGTTCCATTTGAAATATCTACTTTGGGTAAAACCTGTGAAGGTTTTAATTCCACTATTCTTGAGCTTGATAGAAATTATGTGTTTATAGATCATGAAAAGCATGCTTTATGTGATAGATATGTTGTTGAGTTTATTCATGATGCTACTGAAAGTTATTATGAGAGAGGGAAACATGGTCTTATGTATCTCAAAAATATTAAGTTTCCCCTCTTTATGTTGAAAATCTTGAAGTTGCACTTGCTTTACTTTTCTATGCTTTTTGCTTTGTGCTTCCATGACTTTTTCCTTTACAAGATTCCTATGCATAGGAAATGGGTTAGACTTAGATGTGTTTCGAATTTGCTTCTTGATGCTCTCTTTGACTTTAATTCATATTTTCTTATGTGAGCATCTTCTCAAGCTATCAAGCCCAACTTAAAGGCGTTAAATAAAAGTACTTGTTGGGAGATAACCCAAGAGTTTCCTTGAGTCTTGGAAGTTATTACTTCATTAATGACCTCTCCTTATCCTTTTTTTTGCTTTTTGTGCAAATAATGACCTCTAATGAGAGGGAAGTAAGATTTGGGAAGTTGCTGTCCCGAAACAGATTTCTGTCCTCCACCAAAAAAATTCGTGAGGAGGCTATGTAACTCGGATTGAGCTCAAACTTTATTAATAAATCCCCCATTATGTTGGATAACTTTCGTTAGTTCAACACTTTTTTATTTGAGCAATATAAGATATTCGAAAAAAATCGTTTCTACCTACTGGTCTGTTTTCACAGATTCCTGTCATTATTTGCATTTGCTTCTTATTGATTCCTTTTTGAGCTCTCTTCAGGTAAATTGAGTTTCTTTGAAGGAGTTACTTCAGTAGCTTGTGTTTTTAGTGAAAAGTCTCGCTGTTCCAAAGCTTTGCCAGTGGTCTAATATCTTTTGAATAAGCTAATGTTGCTAATGAAGATTGTGTGAAGTTTTGTATGAAGGAAAAATTTCAGGTGTAGAGAGAGAATGATGCAATGAGATGAAGGATGGAAAAAAGCTAAATCTTGGGGATGCCACCATGGTGTCACCCCAATAAATATCCAAGAGGTACAAGCGTCAAAGCTTGGGGATGCCCAAGGCATCCCCTTCTTCATCAATAAAAAGCTCTGGTATGTCCAGACACTTCACTTTTATTGTTTCATGCACAGTTGTGTTGTTCTTGGAGCATCTTAGTTTCCATTTGCTTTGCTTAGTTTTTTAGTTTGCTTTAGTAGTTTGGACCCCCGTTCTCGCTGTGTTGTTTTGCAAATAAGTTTGCTTGGTGTTTGGAAAGGAGTAGTAAGTTCTTGCTTGAAGTGCAAGAGGAGCTTGCATTGACTGTGACTTAGACTTTAGCATGACATGCTAGGTGTTGTTTTTGCATTATGCTTAGTGACTATTGTTGTAGAATGTCTTGTTCCAAACATTTGAGATTGCTTAGTGTGCCTTGAAGAAATTATGCGTTGTTTTAGCATGCAAAAGCATAGTATTGTGGTATTCTCCTTTGATGTTTTGCTTGGGTTGACTTGGCACATGCTAACACCATGTTATGACTATGACAAGTCACCATTAGCCTCTATGATCATTTAGTCCTTGACTTGTAGTACCACTCTTTGCTTTGATTAGTTTGCTTTGTTGCATTGCATAATTATGGCCATTATTGCTCTCTTAGTTGGTTGCTCCTAGTCTTTTGCTAGCCTCCACTTGTATGAGTAAGTTCTACTCATGCTTCCAACTCCCAAGAAACCAAGTTATTCCAAAGTGTCCGCTATAAACTCCTATGCATGGTGTGTTACACCATTCCAAGTATATTCTTGTTTTCTTCTATCTTCCGATTAAAAACTATTTTGTTATGTGAAAACTTAGTGATTAAAGCCCTCACGAACTTGATGGCACATTTTATTATTTGCCCCTAATAAACTTGAACCATTGAGGCAACTTTGTTGTATATGCTTGCACTTATAAGTTAGGATTAGCAGAACCGTGTTGTCACGGAGAACGTTTTCAACATTGCACTTGTACTTTTTGTACTCTGTTGATATCATGATCTTTTGTCTATGGATGTTACCAGTGTGAAATGAAGTGGGAACTTGTAAGTCCATGGAGTTTGTATTCTGTGTTAGAGAAACGCCTGGGCCGCTAGCCTAAGCCATGCCTAATCATGGTGGAAACTTGCAGCATCACCATAGTGACATCTATGAAGCATTCTTCTTATAAAAAAAGAGAGAGACATTGAGAAAAGAGGAAAGAGAGAAAGAAGCACCATATTCCCATGGTACATAAGAAGAATTGCTGAGATGCTCATTGTCTGCTTGCCATGTCATTTTGGTTATGGGAAAGCTCCTGTACCATGTGCAAGGGGTACCCCGTTGGCGGTTCTCAATGATATGCAAATACTTACAGTGACAAGAACTTGCCTGGGCCCTAAGTTGAGTATCCATGAGGTGTAGCCCTCATAGTCAAGGGACTTGAGATTGCTAAATTATACTTTATCAAGTATATACTCTAGCTTTGCCACTTTAACCTTAACCACTTCAAGCTGCTTATGATAGGGGCAATGAGGACTGAAAGCTAATAAGTACCATAATTTTTGGAAGCTCTTTTTGAAACTTATAATCCCTACTTCCTTTACAAAAAGGCCTTTTTTCACCATTATTTGAGTATCCACCTTCTACCTTTAGGCACCATTAAGAGAGCATAGTTGTCATTTTGTGTGCAGTGTTCCAAAGCTTATTAATTGATGCATATTGCAATATTACTTGTTCATGTGCTATTTGTTTCTAGTCACCCTTGTGGACTTTGAAGGTGTCCTATGCATCTATTTGCTACTCTATGAGGGACAAGCTGATTGCCACTATGCTATGTTTTCTGCATGTGAAACAAACAAAAGTTTTTCAATGCATGTTATTCATGATATTTGTTTGTAGCTTGCCATGTTGCATGCATAGTTACTATGTACTATTGTTAGAACTCCATCTTTCATGCACATGTTTAGAGTTCTTTGATCCCAGCTTTCAATGCTTGCAAATGGTTGGATCTTTATTGAGAGGGTGCATGTTCACCTCAAAAATTATTCTTTTTATCACTTACCTACTCGAGGACGAGCAGGAGTTAATCTTGGGGATGCTGATACGTTGGAAACGTATCTATAATTTTTTATGCCCCATGCTTGTTTAGTATCTACTTTGCTTTACTTGTCCACACTTTGAGGTGCTTTTTACATGTTTTCTGGTACTAACCTATTAACAAGTTGCAACAATGCCAGATGCATGTTTTCTACTGTTTTTGGTTTCAGAAAAGTTAGTAAAGAAATATTCTCGAAATTGTACGGGACAAAGAACAAACTCAATAACTTTCCATGGGGAACAAGAAGTCCAGAGGAGAGCCCGAGGGGCCGGCCAGAGGGGCCAGACCCCCAGGCGTGGGTGGGCCCTAGGCCACGCCTGGCTAGGGTTTGACCGCCCTGGCGGTCGCCTCGGTCTCCCCCTTCGCCTATAAGAAGCCCCCGATGCAGAAACTCTCGGTACCCGATTAGAAATCCACGAAACCGTCTGTAGCTGCCACCACCATCGTCTCTAGATCGGGGGATCTAAAGCTCTTCCCGGCACCCTACCGGAGGGGAGATCATCCCGGAGGCCTTATCTCCGGTATGATTTGTGAGTAGTTCCACCTTGGACTATGGGTCCATGTAGTAGCTAGATGGTTGTATCTCCTCCTTGTGCTTTCATGTATAGATCTTGTGAGCTCCGTTCATGATCAAAATCTAATCTATTTGTAATCATGCATGTTGTGTTTGCGGGGATCCGATGGAAATTGAGATTATTATGTTATTTTGATTAATGGTTCTATCTTTATGATTCTATCATGTCTGTGTTGTTTGTGGTCTTGCATGCTCTCCACTGCTAGTGGTTATCTTGGCCAAGTAGTTGCTAGTGACTCCAAGAGGGAGTATTTATGCTCGATGGTGGGTTCATGCCTCTAGTTTCCAAGGGAAGTGACAGAAATCTCTTCGGTTGTAGATGTGTTGTTGATACTAGGGAGAAAACAATGGTCTCTTGTTCATGGAACATGTGGAATGTTTACCTTACATACTTTGCTTAAAGCAGTTATCTGTTGCTTGCAACTTAATACTGGAGGGGGTTCGGATGATAACCCGAAGGTGGACTTCTAGTCATAGATTGTAAGATCCCTCCTTTGTAAAGGAAAAGGATCCCTGTGATTGCAATGCTAGTCCCTGGATCAATAGCTATCATCCACAGTTAAGATGTAATATCAAGAAACAAAGGTCATAATACAACTTTTATAACCAGAAGTAAAATATTTCATTACATCTTACATAGCTCATTTGGCTATTATATTACATTGCAGCAGAATATCTTTAAGCATGGGGTCCTTCATCTTCAAGGTGCCACAGGCAAACATGTTGGTTGTAGGCTCGTAATCCTATTCAATAAACTTCACTAACATCAAACAAACCTGCAACATTACAAGTTACAGCCACAAGGGTCAATACATATGAATTGTATTGGCAAGTTTCACTACTACGTAGAAATAAGTGGATCCTATCATTACATGCATATTTGGCTAAGTAGGTTTTAGGCTCATTTGCATAAAGCAATTGATTTATCCTATCTTTTCAAAATAGTTTTGATCTCTTTGTCAAATCTCTCTTGTCAAATCTTTCTGAACACCTTGGTAAAACCCCAAGTGTTTCAAGTATCTCGTTGTCATTTTCAAATATTACTTTTAGAAATTGGAATGTCGAGATCTTCCATAGCTTAAGGCCTTAGTTGCTCAGTATTGTCCATAACCGGGGACACGGCTAAGTACTTAGATTCTTATCTTCTGCAGAAGTTGTACACTTTACCCACATGACACAATCTCATCTTGTTGCCACCAGTGGCCGCTGGATAAGTACTCACCAAGATGGAGTACTGGCAGATTTAGAATGTGATGAAGTCTTTCCATAGGGTCCTTCCAATACACAATGCTAGCTTGTCTTCAGGCACCAATGTAGGGTTCCTAGTTCCCTCATTCCGGTTAACCTGAAGAGGCCAATGCATGGGGCTTCCATTATGTAGTTGACTAAGCCAGTGCCCATTTAGCATGTGGCTGTACACGGAAGCCACTGTACGAGAAACATGTTCAATCTCTAAGTCCCTGGGTGGTTTTCTTCTGGTGCACAACACAAAGAGATTGCCATAAACATGGTTCCTTTTGTTGCCACCTTGTCCAAAACTCAAATATCCTTGTCCACCCAGGTGGTTCATTGAGTACTTGTTTTATTATATAAAACACAAGTCTTTTCAATACTTCAAATAATGTCAACATGTATCTCTTCTCAAAACATTTAGCAGGGCTAAGCATATTACAACTACATGGTTTCCACTAAGGGAGATATAAGGGTATCCTATTAGGATTTAGCATAGCATAAAGTATAGAAATCCTTTTCATGCATGTTTCAAAATCCACTAAGTATAATGAAAATAGTAGGACTTAGATGATAGTGTCACTTGCCTTTTTGGTAGGGGATGTTGGTTCACTTCTTGATATTTCTAATTTCACAATCTTCTAACTTCACTACAAATCAATCAAGCAAACACAATATCAACTAGCATTCCAACTAACAATCAAACAAATCAACACACACAAAATAATAGAAACAAAGTCATGCATGCAAGCATGCAAAAGATAGTTTTATTTGCAAAGGTGGTTTCTACTAGGCTCTAAACTTTGTAAGGTTCAATGTAATTATTTTCTAAAGTGGTAAAACCTATTTGCAAAAGGGTTTTATCTATAAACCTTTTCTTAAATCAAATCATTATTTCATGTGGTGGAAAATGCTTTTAGCCAAGTAATAATTTTATATTGATCACTAAATGAGTTGTTAATTTACAAAACTAGGTGTTTAGGGTCAGTAGGTTTGAATCAAAACATTTTCCCAAAGGTTTTAATCAAAAATCATTTCCATAATAAAATCAATGTTTTTATTTGACTAGAAATGAGCTAATTCAAATATTCAATCCTACTATTCACCAAATACATTTTTAAATCCATGAGTTGGTTCCTAGGGTCAGTAGGTTTACAACAAACCAATTTGCAAAGATTTCAACCTCAAAAACATTTTGGAATAATTTTTATATCCTAAACAAGCATGCATAAGTTTCTGCAAAAACAAACAATTTTCCAGAAGCAAAACACTAAACAAATTGCATGGTTGGCTAGGGCTTGTCTTGCTGATTCCATTGACATAAATTTGCAAATTTTGGACGTGTGGATCAAAAGTTATGAGGTTTACAAATTTGCATCTAAATCAGATTCTAAAATCTGTTTTAAATCAACTAGTGCCACGCGGCGATTTCCTATTCGTCGGTACCTTTTCGGGTGGATCGACTGATGCGGTGCGTTAGATCTAAATGAAATCCTGCGGCTCTGAATCAAACTTACCCCTTCGTCTAGCTTCTATCGCATTCGTTGGATCAAGATTCTACGGTCCCTAGCGTTTGACCAAAAGCTAGCGGCGCTGGCGGCGGAGCTGTCAGACAACGACGGTGGCGACGATACAGGGGCTAGGGAAGGAAGGGGAGATGATCACCGGGTTCAGGAGGTCACGGCGATGCTCAACGTGTGGATAGCTTGGCAAGGGGCGCTCAGAAGCGACGGGGATTGCTCGCCGGAGTGGGGAACGGCGTCAGGCGGCTCTGTTCGTTGTCGGGGGCGACGTTGTAGATCACCCTAAGACAAGATAGGGGCATGGTCAGATGCGGGCGAGTGTGGGATTCATGTGAGCATGATCGAGAGGGCTTGGGGCGGACGGAGGTTACCTAGGGAGTTCGCCGGAGTGTCAGTGAACGGTGGCGGCCAGACGGTTGCCGAGGCCTGGGCGAAGCGCGATGAACGGAAGGCACTGACAGATGCGCCTGGGACTGGGGATCACGGCTGTGTGCTCAGGGAGGCAAGGGGCGGTGAGGTGTGGCCGGAATTCACTGGAGAAGCTCGTCGGAGCAAGGCAAGGGAATTCAGGGTGGCCTGTGGCCGAGTGGGGATCGAGGGGAAACAGAGAGAGACACAGCGTTAAATGGGCGCCATATCGCGAGGAATCAAGGCTTCATCAACGCGCAATCAACGCCGGCGTTTCTTGTCTGCAACGGCAGGGCCCGGTCTGGGGGTTGAAGACGACGCTGAGGTGGCAGTGGGGTCTGGGCGTCAGCGAGGGAGTGAGATAGGGAGAGGGTCCACCGGTCAGTGAGGGTGTGGGTTCTTTCTCTGGTGCGAACCGCTTTTCATGGGAGAGAGGAGGGGCTAACTGTGCTTATGTTGGGCCAGGCTTAGTTGGGTCGAGTCTGACTCTATTTTTTTTCTTTCTAATTACTTTTTCTTTTTCTAATTTGATTTTCTGTTTTGAAATTCAAACAACATATCGAACACTCAAATGATTTCAAATCCTTGCCGAACTTTTTATTGATTTTAGTCATGTTTATCAACACAAATCAAGGTCCAAAAATAAAATAATAATTTTATTCTTTTTGGAATCTATTTAATAACTAAATAATATAGTCCTTAGTTATTATTCAAATAGGTTTTGATTTATTAAGATCTCCATTTGAAATCAAAATATTATCCAAACCAAATCAGTAGGTTTTATTTGAAAATATAAAACACTTGGAAAACTTATTTAAAATAATTTAACAAGTTTTGATGTTTTAATTAAAATGGTAAAACCTTTACTTTAATAAATTTGGATATTAATAAATCCTCATTATTTTATTTAAATTGACCTTTATTCTTTTAATTCAAAACAAAACATTTTATTTCAAAAACTTGGCCAAGGTTTAATTTGGCTCTTTAAAAATAGTCCTTATTTATATTTCTACCTTTTCATTTGAGAACCAAATCTCTTTAATAAAAGATCCAAAAATAGTAATTCCAATTATTTAAATTTTCCTTTATTAATTTTTTTTATCTTTTTAAATCCCTTTAGGATTTATTTGATCAAAATAGGTTTGAAGGTTTTCAATTGGAATCAAAAAGTTTCTTCTCACCCTGAAAATCAACAAAGTTTTATTTTATTCATTTATTTCTCACATAACAAGATTTGGAAAATCTTGGGATGTGACAGGCTACCACCCTTAAAATAAATCTCGTCCCGAGATTTGGGAAGGCTAGGGTTACAAATTGGCTCAAAGCAACTAGGGTACTACCACCCTTAAATTTTTTCCAACTAAATTACATTTTGGCCTGCTTGGGGTCTTGGGGAAACTTCTCTGGGCAAACATCTGCATAGTGTCCTTTGTTTCCACACTTGAAACATGTGACAAGACTGAGATCCTTCATAGGCTTGTTTATCTTGTGCTTCATCTTTTCTGGACAGTTGCTTGCATAATGTCCTTGGTTACCACAACTAAAACATGTGATAATATTGAGTTCATCACGTATCTTCTGTGGACAAGTTGCTACATAATGGCCTAGCTCTTTGCAGTTGTTGCACCATACTTGGCCAATCTCCTTATACTTATTCTTCTCTGGACATTCACTGGCATAGTGTCCCATTTCTTTACAATGATTACATTGTATATGGCTTTTGTCCTTCTTTTTCTTGGGTTTCTCCAAAGCTAGGAGTGCTTCTAGTTCATGTTCTTCATATGTTATCTTATAGGTAGGAATGTCTACTTGTTTCTTTGACCTTCTATTGCTCCTTGGAAAATTCATATGTTTCCTCTTTGGTCCTTTAAATTGGGTTGTATTGCATGGAGGTATAAGTGGAGATTTTCCTTTGTCTTCATCCTTCTTGGTAGACTTGGCTCCTTCATGATGGTCTGTAATCAGTTGTTGTACTCTACCTTGTTTCCTTTGTTCAACTATGGAATAGATGGGGCATTGGATAGGGACATGATTATTTCCTTCACATAGGTAACAAGTAGCTTGAGAGGTGGGACATTGGCCTACTGGATGTTTCTCTTTACAATTGGGGCATTGATCTCCATGCTCCTTAGAAGTGTGATCCTTGTCTCCACAAATATTGCAAGCGTGGGTTCCTTCTAGAATAACATCTTTGTCATCCTTGTGGTCATAAACTCCTTTGGAAAAGTTGCTTTCCATGTTGAGCATTTGATCTGTCACCTTATGCAACAATTGAGCTTGGTTTTCCAAAAATCCTTGCATGGTTAGATCTTCCCCACTGGTGTTGGCTATGAATGTAGCTGTCATTTGATTCAACTGGTTTTGGGTTGTTATGAGTTCTCTCATATTGTCCTCTTGGTTGTTGTTGTCATCCATCTTGATGTTGGAGTCTTTTGGAGTAGTCATCTGTTTGGATTGGATTGAGATTAGAATAGGCAAGATATTTCTAAGGAAATAATTCTAATCACACACATCACAATTCACACAAGCAATGTGCAAGCAATCACAAACAAACACTCCTTTCAAACACAAGTTTTTCAAGCATCTTTTTAGGCAACAAAACATTTTTGTTATACCACACTAAGTGGATGGGTTTGACTTAGCCAAATATGGTGGTCCATCTATAAGGTTCACTTGTGATTCTTTCCATCCTTCTTGGTTGATTCTTCTTGAATGAGATCATGGTTTCCTTGGGAAAACTCTTGGTCACAAAAACTTCAAAGGTGATGACGGCTCCTTCTAAGTTGTGTTTCCTTGGTCTTCAAATCTTGAGCAAGATTTCTTGTCTCACTTGTCCTTGGTGATATCCAAGGTTGGAGTCCTTGGGGAAAATGCTGAAGATGTTGAAGTCATTAGAGTTGAAGATGTTGAAGTCATTAGAGTTTAAGGAGTCCTTAGCACATGGTGGAGTCTTTGACCATGGGGTAGGCTTTGTTCATCAAGTTTGAGATAGAAGAGATGTAGAGTCAAAACCAAAATGGTTGAAGAAAGAGTTTACAAGATTGTAAATAAGTTTTTGGAACAAATACAACTCCTATTTTTCTAAGGGGTTTTGTCCAATCCTAGGGTTACAATCCTACAGGCAACACAGTGCTCTGATACCATCTGTAAGATCCCTCCTTTGTAAAGGAAAAGGATCCCTGTGATTGCAATGCTAGTCCCTGGATCAATAGCTAGCATCCACAGTTAAGATGTAATATCAAGAAACAAAGGTCATAATATAACTTTTATAACCAGGAGTAAAATATTTCATTACATCTTACATAGCTCATTTGGCTATTATATTACATTGCAGCAGAATATCTTTAAGCATGGGATCCTTCATCTTCAAGGTGCCACAGGCAAACATGTTGGTTGTAGGCTCGTAATCCTATTCAATAAACTTCACTAACATCAAACAAACCTGCAACATTACAAGTTACAGCCACAAGGGTCAATACATATGAATTGTATTGGCAAGTTTCACTACTATGTAGAAATAAGTGGATCCTATCATTACATGCATATTTGGCTAAGTAGGTTTTAGGCTCATTTGCAGAAAGCAATTGATTTATCCTATCTTTTAAAAATAGTTTTGATCTCTTTGTCAAATCTCTCTTGTCAAATCTTTCTGAACACCTTGGTAAAACCCCAAGTGTTTCAAGTATCTCGTTGTCATTTTCAAATATTACTTTTAGAAATTGGAATGTCGAGATCTTCCATAGCTTCAGGCCTTAGTTGCTCAGTATTGTCCATAACCGGGGACACGGCTAAGTACTTAGATTCTTATCTTCTGCAGAAGTTGTACACTTTACCCACATGACACAATCTCATCTTGTTGCCACCAGTGGCCGCTGGATAAGTACTCACCAAGATGGAGTACTGGCAGATTGAGAATGTGACGAAGTCTTTCCATAGGGTCCTCCCAATACACAATGCTAGCTTGTCTTCAGGCACCAATGTAGGGTTCCTAGTTCCCTCATTCTGGTTAACCTGAAGAGGCCAATGCATGGAGCTACCATTATGTAGTTGACTAAGCCAGTGCCCATTTAGCATGTGGCTGTACACGGAAGCCACTGTACGAGAAACATGTTCAATCTCTAAGTCCCTGGGTGGTTTTCTTCTGGTGCACAACACAAAGAGATTGCCATAAACATGGTTCCTTTTGTTGCCACCTTGTCCAAAACTCAAATATACTTGTCCACCTAGGTGGTTCATTGAGTACTTGTTTTATTATATAAAACACAAGTCTTTTCAATACTTCAAATAATCTCAACATGTATCTCTTCTCAAAACATTTAGCAGGGCTAAGCATATTACAACTACATGGTTTCCACTAAGGGAGATATAAGGGTATCCTATTAGGATTTAGCATAGCATAAAGTATAGAAATCCTTTTCATGCATGTTTCAAAATCCACTAAGTATAATGAAAATAGTAGGACTTAGATGATAGTGTCACTTGCCTTTTTGGTAGGGGATGTTGGTTCACTTCTTGATCTTGCTAATTTCACAATCTTCTAACTTCACTACAAATCAATCAAGCAAACACAATATCAACTAGCATTCCAACTAACAATCAAACAAATCAACACACACAAAATAATAGAAACAAAGTCATGCATGCAAGCATGCAAAAGATAGTTTTATTTGCAAAGGTGGTTTCTACTAGGCTCTAAACTTTGTAAGGTTCAATGTGATTATTTTCTAAAGTCGTAAAACCTATTTGCAAAAGGGTTTTATCTATAAACCTTTTCTTAAATCAAATCATTATTTCATGTGGTGGAAAATGCTTTTAGCCAAGTAATAATTTTATATTGCTCACTAAATGAGTTGTTAATTTACAAAACTTGGTGTTTAGGGTCAGTAGGTTTGAATCAAAACATTTCCCAAAGGTTTTAATCAAAAATCATTTCCATAACAAAATCAATGTTTTTATTTGACTAGAAATGAGCTAATTCAAATATTCAATCCTACTCTTCACCAAATACATTTTTAAATCCATGAGTTGGTTCCTAGGGTCAGTAGGTTTACAACAAACCAATTTGCAAAGATTTCAACCTCAAAAACATTTTGGAATAATTTTTATATCCTAAACAAGCATGCATAAGTTTCTGCAAAAACAAACAATTTTCCAGAAGCAAAACACTAAACAAATTGCATGGTTGGCTAGGGATTGTCTTGCTGATTCCATTTACATAAAATTTGCAAATTTTGGACATGTGGATCAAAAGTTATGAGGTTTACAAATTTGCATCTAAATCAGATTCTAAAATCTGTTTTAAATCAACTAGTGTCACACGGCGATTTCCTATTCGTCGGTACCATTTTGGTTGGATCGACTGATGCGGTGCGTTAGATCTAAATGAAATCCTGCGGCTCTAAATCAAACTTACCCTTTCGTCTAGCTTCTATCGCATTCGTTGGATCAAGATCCTACGGTCCCTAGCGTTTGACCAAAAGCTAGCGGCAAGGCGAGTTGTCGGACAACGACGGTGCATAACAATCTGAGGGAAGGAAGGGGATATGCTCACCGGGTTCAGGAGGTCACGGCGATGCTCAACGTGTGGATAGCTTGGCAAGGGGCGCTCAGACGCGACGGGGATTGCTCGCCGGAGTGGGGAACGGCGTCAGGCGGCTCTGTTCGTTGTCGGGGGTGACGTTGTAGATCACCCTAAGACAAGATAGGGGCATGGTCAGATGCGGGCGAGTGTGGGATTCATGTGAGCATGATCGAGAGGGCTCGGGGCGGACAGAGGTTACCTGGGGAGTTCGCCGGAGTGTCAGTGAACGGTGGCGGCGCTCAGACGCTGTCGAAGCCGAGGCTCTGGGGCGAGCGCGGATGAACGGAAGGCACTGACAGATGCGCCTGGGACTGGGGATCACGGCTGTGTGCTCAGGGAGGCAAGGGGCGGTGAGGTGTGGCCGGAATTCACTGGAGAAGCTCGTCGGAGCAGTGGCAAGGCAAAGGGAATTCAGGGCAGCCTGGTGGCTCCGGTCGAGTGGGATCTGAGGGGAAACAGAGAGAAGACACAGGCGGTTAAATGGGCGCTGTTACTGCGAGGAATCAAGGCTTCATCAACGCGCAATCAACGCCGATGTTTCTTGTCTGCAACGGCAGGGCGAGGTCTGGGGGTTGAAGACGACGCTGAGGTGGCAGTGGGGTCTGGGCGTCAGCGAGGGAGTGAGATAGGGAGAGGGTCCACCGGCCAGTGAGGGTGTGGGTTCTTTCTCTGGTGCGAACCGTTTTCTTGCGGGGAGAGAGGGAGTGGGCTAACTGGGCTTAAGTTGGGCCAGGCTTAGTTGGGTCGAGTCTGACTCTATTTTTTTTCTTTCTAATTACTTTTTCTTTTTCTAATTTGATTTTCTGTTTTGAAATTCAAACAACATATCGAACACTCAAATGATTTCAAATCCTTGCCAAACTTTTTATTGATTTTAGTCCTGTTTATCAACACAAATCAAGGTCCAAAAATAAAATAATAATTTTATTCTTTTTGGAATCTATTTAATAACTAAATAATATAGTCCTTAGTTATTATTCAAATAGGTTTTGATTTATTAAGATCTCCATTTGAAATCAAAATATTATCCAAACCAAATCAGTAGGTTTTATTTGAAAATATAAAACACTTAGAAAACTTATTTAAAATAATTTAACAAGTTTTGATGTTTTAATTAAAATGGTAAAACCTTTACTTTAATAAATTTGGATATTAATAAATCCTCATTATTTTATTTAAATTGACCTTTATTCTTTTAATTCAAAACAAAACATTTTATTTCAAAAACTTGGCCAAGGTTTAATTTGGCTCTTTAAAAATAGTCCTTATTTATATTTCGACCTTTTCATTTGAGAACCAAATCTCTTTAATAAAAGATCCAAAAATAGTAATTCCAATTATTTAAATTTTCCTTTATTTTTTTTTTATCTTTTTAAATCCCTTTAGGATTTATTTGATCAAAATAGATTTGAAGGTTTTCAATTGGAATCAAAAAGTTTCTTCTCACCCTGAAAATCAACAAAGTTTTATTTTATTCATTTATTTTTCACATAACAAGATTTGGAAAATCTTGGGATGTGATATAGATGCAGTTGGATTACGGTCTATGTATATTGTTGTATTGCCCAATCAACTTCATAGGATCTTTCTGGCTAGTAATTGCATTGTTATGCCTTGCTCGGCCTCACCAATTGCCCCGCTGTAATTTGTTTACCCTTCATTCCATATTGTTTATCTAAGGAGAGGACCTCTAGTGAACTATGAACCCCGGTCCAATCTTTACCATTGATACATCTTCCGCTGTTACTTGTTTACTTGCTGCAAACCATTACCTTCCACACCATACGTTTAATCCTTTGTTACAGCAAACCTGTGAGCTTGACAACCTCACTGATTCATTGGTTCAAAGTCTTGAGTTTGTGTTGTGCAGGTCTCCACGTTGTTTGCAACACCTGTGTGATGTTTCCTTCCTCCTTCTGGCTCGATAACCTCGGTCTCAACTATGGATGGCAATGGGTACCCGATACCCGCGTACCCAACGGGCCCCCGCTTTAAATGGGGCGGGTATGGTAAAAAATAATACCCGTGGGGCTAGTTAGTGGTTAGAAATCATACCCACCGGGTCTAGTGGAGGCGAGTATGGAGGTGCCAAACCCGAACCCGCATACCGTGCATTCAAGATATGATAAGTGGACCCTACATGTAAGTGTCAGCTGTCAAGCAAATCCCAAATATATTGTTGCTAAATGTATTGTTTGTTGTTGTATAGTCTATTTTGCTATGAAACTATTGTCAAAAATGCCTAATTATTGTCATTTTTTGGCGGGTTAAAATACCCGTTGGGGCCCCGTTTACCCGGCGGGTGGCGGGTATGGTGGGGATCTGTACCCGCCGATGTAATCGGGGGCGGGTCGTGGGGCGGGGAAATGAGGCGGGTGCGGGTATGGGGGGCAGGACCCGGACCCGAACCCGGTGGGTGCCACCCGGAGTCTCAACTGATTGGATACTTGTTTCTTGCTGCTTCACATCTTGCTCTTGGGGTTTCCAACGAAGCGCTTCCACATCAAACACCAGGCGCCATCAAGCTTTCTGGTGCCGTTACTGGGGAATCTACTTCAACCTCTTCCACCTCGTCAAGCGCTATCATGTGACGCCTTCATCCAACATTTCGAGGGATCCTACATGTGCACCACCCTTCTAGAGTTGAAAGTGAGAGAAAGCTCATCAGTGCTCGGTAGACATCAACCATGATGGGGATTCACACATAGTTTCCCTCAAAAACGGTTTTGGGGTCATCTACATGTCCTTCACCTTCCCAACTTTCCGTGGTAGGACGTCAATAACTTTGACCTTCCGGTACAACTCTGGCACTCCATGGATCTGATCCCAAACATGCATCCCTCCAAATAACATCTTCTTCGCGACACGAGCGCCATAATAATCCTCAATGAGCAGTTACCATCCATGGAGTGTACAATGCCCCTGATGAACCACCTTCTTCCAGTCCCCAAGACAATTCATCTGGAAAATAAAGAAATTATCCCCAACATCACGACAATCTGGCTCACGAGATAGGTTCCAGAAGCTCTTCATCTTCTTGAACAAGGCTTCAGAACTAAAATATCTGTTCGGGAGCACTCTTCTAATCTCCATCCACATAGCATCCGTATGGTAGATCTTTGCTTCCCTACTCCAATCACCACATCATTAAGCCCATCATTATTTAGCTCAAGGTGACTAATAAGATCATCAATTTCTGCCATATCCTAGATACGTCGTCATACCGGTATCGACTGGGGGAGTCCAAGGTGTGAAAAGTAGGCGCGTAGATCGAATCAGCGGAAGAAGTTGACTACGAGGAGTAGTTCTGAGATAGATCTGTCGTGAAACTAGGTCGGAACCGCTACAATATCACGGTGGCGCGACGATTCACCTCCGGAGCACTAAACCCTAGCTGAGAGGGTAACTGTCAGACAACAGGTCGTCAAGGAATGAGTTTAGGGAATTTACTTCTCTTTAAATTTTGCATTGTTTTCCTTTTCTCCTTGTGTACGGTTAGTCGCAAGAAATTACTGAACCCGTTACAAAAAACTTTTTCTCTGGATGTATGGTACCTGGAGGTATATATACTATTGCTACCCTCTCTTCAGCTAACATCTCTTCAATTGAATATGACACCTGAGGTTGTCCTTCCTTTCTTTGCATAATTTGCAATTCAAATTCTTGCAAAAGCAAAATCTGTTGAAGTGTATAAGTGGATTGCACTAGGCCTTTCCATCAGTTCGGACTTTTGGTTGCGTTGGCTAGTGCATGAAGCTTGACATGGTATCGGAGCCTAAGGTCTCGAGTTCGAGTCCTGGCTTTCGCAATTTATCCTAAAGTTGTTGTTGACCCCTCTATGTCCACATATAGGCCTCTTGAGTCATACGTGAGTTTCAAGGCCGTCGCTTCTCTTAGGTTGCACGTACGATTTCTCCCCGTCACACGTGAGATGGGATGTTGAAGTGTATAAGTGGATTGCACTAGCCCTTTCCATCAGTTCGGACTTCTGGTTGCGTTGGCTAGTGCATGAAGCTTGACAAAATCCAACGAATCATCATAGGCTTAACGTCAATTTTTTTAAGAATTTCTTTATAAGCTATCTCGATCAGTATGGACTCTAACTTTTGAATTAATAATGTAAGAACTAAACTTATCGCACAAGAATACAACTGCAGATAGTTTCCTCTCGGCGATGGGTAGTTTATTTGGGCCTCATTAAGAGTGCGACTATCATGCTGAATGATATTGAGTTCATCACCATCACGCTGGCAAAGAACATCCCTAACAGCTTCATATGCTAGCTTCACAAAATAAATCAAAAGGCTTTCTGCAATTATGTGGTTTAATAGTAGCCCAACAACACTCATACAATTAGTCTTCGTGTCTTGCACTCCAAAGCTCCGGCTTGACATGGTCAGTATCTGTAGCCTTCATATATCCGAGTTGGGCCTCCCTTTTAGAATCCTCTAACTAGGTCGGCTCGCAAGCCATAGGCCTCGCCACCATTTATGGGTTATCTGGTTAGCCGGATCGTTAAGATGCCATACATTATGCATATCCTTGACCGCTAACAGATAAGTACAGACAAGCGGGACCTAACCGTCTACTTAACGGGTCATTTCACGACAATTTTGAATTCGTGTGAGCTTGCTTTGAAATGACCCCTTGGGACAAGTGGCTCCCAAACTTTGTGAAACATTCTAATTACAAACAACTCTTGACCTTTAGAGCGTGGGCTTGTCAATATGTGGGAGGGCTGTGAAGTAAATCGTCCTAGGAAAACGAGTTAGTGAATCTTCATTTTGATAAAGTATATGCACATGTCGTGAGCCTCTCGTTGAGTTTTTTATACTCTCTTTGTTTAGAAACAACCTTAATATTTAAATTTAAATAAATCCAAGTCAATTAATTTTGGACATGATGAGTATTCAGTATCGCTTAAGGCCTTGTTTGGTACTAGTGTCTTAGTAGGGATTAGAGGGGATAATCCCCAAGGGAATTGGGTGAAACTCCCACCTACACCAAACATCTCTAATCCCCACAAAATCCCAATCCCCACCAATCCACTAGGTAGGAGTAGTGTATTGGATTTGGAGAAAAATACACTAGAACTTGGGGATTAGTGGGGATTAGGGGGATTGAATCAGTCAAATACTCTAGAACCAAACATACTATTTGAAGCAAGTGGGGATTTGGGGTTTAGTGTGGATTATCCCCTCTAATCCCCACAAATACTCTAGTACCAAACAAGGTCTAAAAGTAAAAGTAACCGAGAGATCAGGACCGTTACGAGACAATGAGCGTGCACGCTTGCTTACTCTGTTGTGCTTCCGGTGAGCGTTAGTATTAGCAAAAATTAAAGTGCTTTTCTTATCCAGTCCCACGGATACACCGGATAGGGGACGGAGACGCTGCATTCCCAAGGGGTTTGAAACGTCAACCCGGGTGGGCTCGTCAGATCCGCACGAGGTACGCACGCATTGGCGGCACGCTAGCTAGGCTGGCGCAGGCAGATCCGGGCGGGTACGTCGCGCCAGCAGCGCAGCGCAGCTTCTCTCTTTCCGGGCCGTGGGAGCAGCAGCGGAGGCAGCAGTAGGCAGTACCGGACGCTGACGCGGCCTCGGCTCCCCGCTGCCGGGGCATTTGTAGAAACTCCTCCCCCTCCGCCCCCGCGTGCCCCATCTCATCTCAGGCGGCCAGTGCGTCTGCGCCTGCATCTGCATGCGCGCGTACTACTACGCCAGGTAGTACAGGGTGAAAAGTAAAAGGAAAATCCCCCAACCACCACAGGCAGAGGGGCAGGACGGTACTACTACATGGCGCAGCGGCGCACGCATCGGGGGCAGCGACGGACCTTCGACCCGCCTGCCTGATTGATCATCAGACTGTACCGTCGATCGATTGGGAGAGCCTGCCTGGGACCTGGGTGCTGGGCTAGATAGATAGCTTGACTCCCAAGTTCCTTTCTTTCTCTCGGCCTCGGCGGGTCGTGGTCGAAGCGGCGGAGGTTCTGTTAGATGTGCCTGCCGGTAGCGCGTATTTATTTATGATGATGATGGTCCATTGATCTTGACAGACAGCCGCAACAACAACAGCACGTCGCGTCGGCGGGTGAGCGATAGGGGCCGGCGGGGTTGTACGTACGTACGTGCGTGCACTGGAATGTGCCTGTCAGCTTTTGCTTGGCCGAGGGACAGCGACGGCGTGTAGCATGCCGTGTCACTCCAGCCAGCCAGATAGCCAGCCAGGTGTATCGGGTTAAGCGTGATTAATACTGCCTGTTAATTAACAGTACTGGTACAATGTTCACGACGGTTTCTGTTGCGTAATTAACAGTATTTTTTTTAGTAGTTGCGGCGAAAATGAACCGACGACGATCGATGTTCACGACGGTTTCTGTTCGTTGGCCAGATGGAACAAAACAGTTGCGTGGCGAAAGATTGGCCAGCATTGAAAAGTGTGACACGTACGGCACACTATATACTGCATGGTCGTAGAAGCAAATAAATTTTAAAGTTTGGCTGGACGTACGTGAAGGATTTTTCTTTCAAAAAGTTCAGACCAAAACGTACCCATCCATATGTTTCGCATGCACAGAACCCCACATGTTCGATCGAGCTCCCTGCCCACACGCGTCACTTAGCTGAACTTTGGACCAATTCCATAACGAGAACCTATATCATCTATCGATGGTGGTGAAGCACTTCGTCTAGACTCGAGTTGTCATCATGAGTTCGGTGCGTCGCAAAATCTGTCCCTTTTTTTTTCCTAATACAATGCCATTGATGCACTTATCACTACACTTCTTTTTCCTACCAAAAATATTAAGTTTTTTTTTACAAATCCTACAAATCAGAAGTTCCCGATAGCAAAAATTCGTAAGGATTCGATGCTCCCAAATTCATCTAGAAATTATAGAGGTCCTAAAATTCGTACTATCTCATTATATGACAACAAGGCAAATCACTCGAGGCAAACACTACATATGAATACTCTAGTTTCTTCCGGATGTAATATTTTTTGCCTAGTTTGTTATTCAAAAAATGATTTGGCCGGCCGATAGGCTCGGATGCATGCGCTGGCCTAATTGCGGCCTTTGTTGACTATGCAAAAAAAAGCCGAGTTTGCCACCCACATCCTTTTTAAGTGACGATACAATTCGGTCCATGATGAAGGATTGGCTTGGACTTACTGACCTTCATATTAATGTTTGGCGTCAATTGGCTTTGGTCAAAGAGCGGTCGACCTCGATGTGCAATATTCATGGAAACCGTTGAAAGTTGCTTACTTCCCTTGCTTCTCATGCTCATGGCTTGGGAGTTATGAAACGAGTCAAAATGCCCGGTGTTTTTAGAACAGTTTCTGCTTGCTTTCCGTAGCTGTACACCAAATTAAGCACAAGCAAAACGTTGAGTGTTTAATGCCGCGAGGGTAGACTTTTACGCGTTTTGGGATCTTTAATTTTAATCATGTCAAAACTTTTCTTCATTATAATGTATGGGTCGAAACTTTTCCCTTCATTTCAAAACAATGTAGAAAACTATAGTTTCCTAAAGTAGCTAAGATCTTTTGCTTTCATATTGATGCTTCAAACCAATCTTCTTCGGTCAACAAGTGGTCGGTGTTGGTGTGCAATCTTCATGGAAACCATCGAAAGTCATTCGCTTCTCTTTGATGTGCGTGACTTAGGAGTTGTGGAACGAGCATAAGCGTTTCTTCCTTGCCTTCGGCAGTTCTTCACAAAATTACACATGAGGCGACCCTCTAAGGATATGCGGGCAAAATTACTTCATTAATGCTGCCAAAGTAGACATTACTTGTTTTGTGTTTGTAATTTCATTCATGTCAAAACTCTTCCTTATTGATGAGTGATCCAAAACTTTTGCCTCAGTTAACAAACGTAAAAATAATGTAGTTTCCAAAAGTAGATAATATCCTTTCTCTGAGGGGAAAATAAGCGAGGATGATATTTTGTTAACGGCCGCATGAAATCCCAAAGGCCTATGACAAACGAATGAACAATAATATGTACACTTGTGATAACATATAAAAATTAATATAGGATCTATTTGGGAAAGCCTACTGAATGTAATGTCTTTTCTAGCTTTCTTATTCAAAATAGGATTTGAAATGCTGATCGGCTCCAACGCCGTGAATGACCTAATTGTGGTATTTGCCAACTATGCATAACAGAATCCTAGGCGGCAACCCACTTCCTTTTCAAATGATGATATGTGAAGAGGATTTGGTCCATAGCCAAGGATTGGCTTGGATTTCCGGATCCTCTTATCGATGCTTGAGACCAATTCTCTTTGGTCAATGAGTGGTCGGCGTTGTTGTGCAATCTTCATGGAAACCATCATAAGTCATTCACTTCTCTTCTTTGTGCGTGACTGGGGAGTTATGGAACGAGCAGAATACCCGAGCTTTGAAAAGAGCTTCTTCCTTGCCTTAATCAGTTGTTCATAAAATTACGCGGTAGGTGACCCTCCAAGGATATGGGGGCAAGTAGACATTACTAATTTTGTGTTTGTAATTTCAATCCTATCAAAGCTCTTCCCTATTAACAAATGATCCATTTGTTTCCAAAAAACATTGTAGAAATAATGTAGGATCTATATTTGGTGCCTCCTGAATGTGATAGTTTTGCTAGTTTCCCTTATTAAAAGTAGGATTTGGACCGCCGACCGGCTCCAACGCCGCGAGTGATCTATTTATGGTATTTGTCAACTATGCAAAAACAGAAACCTAGGTTCGCCGCCCACATCCTTTTCAAGCGATGACATGTGAAGAGGATTTGGTCCATGACCAAGGATTGTCTTGGATTTCTGGATCTTCGTACCAATGCTTGCACCAATTTGCGTCGGTCAACGAGTGGTCGGCGTTGGTTTTGCAATCTTCATGGAAACCGTCAAAAGTCATTAACAACTTCTCTTTTATGCGCGCGACTTGGGAGTTACGGAATGAGCGGAATACACGTGCTTTTAGAAGCACTTCTTCCTTGCATCCGCAATTGTTCACAAAATTATGTCGAGGCGTCCCTTTGTGGATATGACGGGGCAAAAAGCTTAAGCTCCTTAATTCAGCGAGAGTAGACATTACTTGCTTTGGGTATGTATAACTTTTTTTTTTGCCTCTATTTGAAAAAACAATGTAGAATTAATGCAATTTCCAAAAGTAGTTAAGATACTTTTAACGAGGAAAAAAACAAGATAAGATGACAATAATAGTACAAAGTGAATTTCCGCGCATAATCCGAGCAGCAGGAAGAGACAAAGGAATGAAGGGTATAATAAGTACACTTGTGATAACATACATATACCCCAAGGGTTGTTATAAGCCGACTTGGAGCTGGCGCATACGGCCCGTGCAAGAGACGAACAAAATGGCCTGGGGCGACGACAGGGACAGAAACAGAGTAAGAAAGAAAAAATGCTTCCCACGAGATACTATGATAATTTATCTACACTATAGCCCTCGCCAATCAGCCGCCGAGAGCCAGGAGGAAAAAGGGAGGGGAGGGGCGAGCCAGGATAGATAGATACGCGAAAGACGTGCGGGCGTACTGGCAGCGAGGGAGGAAGAGAGAGAGAGTGGAGAGAGGAGGGGGCAGGGTTCAGAGCATCCAGCTCAGCTTCAGGTGAGCTGGCCGGTGGCCGCTCCAGCAATTTTCTATTTGTGAGGCCTGCCCGGTTTCCAGTTCCGACGAGCCAAAACAGACGGAGGGGAAAGGAAAGGGGTCGGAGAGAGAAAGAAAAAAGAATTGGGAGGGAATAAAAGGGGGAAGAAATAAAGCAAGAGGAGAATCCCAATTCCCCAAGTACTACTACTACTACTCCCTCTCCTACTCCTACGCACGAGAGAGAGAGGAGGAGCACACCACTACAAGAGAGGAGAGAGAGGGGAGGGGCAGCGGCAGAGGGCTGCAGCAGGGGCAGAAGCATTAGAAGGGGCAGTTGTAACCAAGTGGCAGCAGTAGATAGAGCCATCTATCTCTCTCTCTACAGGTATAAATCCTTTCTTCCTTCCCTCCCTTCCTTCCTTCCTTCCTTGCACATCTGGTGGTCGTAGTGGTACTGGTAGGGAAGGGGAGCAAGAAGAAGGAAGGAGTTGGTGGGGAGGGGGAGGGGGCATTTCTCGGGCGCCGGGCGATGCGGAGGACCTGATTGGTTTGGGTTGGGTTGCCTCCCGCGATCTCTCAGTGATCTCGTCTCTCCATGGGATCGATTTAGGTGCGTTTCTTTCTTTCTTTCCCTATTTGCTCTATAATCGCCGGCCCTGTTTGGTCAGCTGTGGATGGACGGACGGACGGATGGATTCGTGTTATCTTTCTTAGCTGCTGTTACTATAGGATAGAGAGATTTAGTTAGTTTACGGGCGGAAGGAGATCGATCGATCGGTGGGAGAAGATTCGATTTTTACGCCTTTGTTTTACTCACGCGGTCGTCTCAGATCTCAAATGCTCCCCTGTTCCTGATCCATTTCTTATTTCTCGATTTCGTCCTCGCTTACTTTCCTCATCCCCTCCCTGTAAATTTCTTTATTGCAGATCGCGGCTAGGAGATTTAGCGAGCACGCCAAGATTTCCTTCCCCCCATTTTTGGATCGATCTCAGCTAGGAGGAGAGAGATAATAATAACCCGGGAGCAGCGGCAGCAGCAGGCATGATGCTGGAAGGCCAATCCTGCCTCGTCTCGCGCTCCCTGCCGGGCTGCTGCGAGCCGGAGCCCGACTGGGCGTACCTCACCCACGAGGTCTCCGTCCTCGGCGGCAAGCGCCCGGCGCCGGACGAAGACTTCGACCTAGAAGACATGGACGGCGGCGGCAGCAGCAGCAGCAGCAGCGGGAAGCGCAGCAAGTCGCCCTCCCCGCAGCCGCACACGCCCGACATCACCGAGGGCCACGGGTCCAGCCGCCACGTCTCCTCGGGTGCTGCTGCTGGAGACCAGCAGGGCTCCGGGAGCAATCTCATTGGCGAGATTGGCCGTGACCTGTCCATCAACTGCCTCCTCCACCTCTCCAGGTCCGACTATGGCTCCGTCGCCTCCCTCAACCGGGACTTCAACTCCCTCGTGCGCAACGGGGAGATCTACCGCCTCAGGCGGCAGAATGGGATTGCGGAGCATTGGGTCTACTTCTCCTGCAATGTCCTGGAGTGGGACGCCTACGACCCTTACCGCCAGCGCTGGATCCAGGTGCCCAAGATGCCACCGGATGAATGCTTCATGTGCTCTGACAAGGAGTCGCTCGCTGTGGGCACACAGCTGCTCGTGTTTGGGATGGCACACATTGTGTTCAGATATAGCATCCTCACCAATTCATGGACCAGGGCTGATCCGATGAACTCGCCGCGGTGCTTGTTTGGATCAACAAGTGTAGGTGAGAAGGCGTATGTTGCAGGAGGCACTGATGCCTCTGGGAAGATATTGAGCTCAGCAGAGATGTATGACTCTGAAACACATATTTGGACACCTCTTCCCCCTATGCATAAGGAGAGGAAGATGTGTTCTGGGGTGTTCATGGATGGCAAGTTCTTGGTGATTGGTGGAGTTACCCATAACAACAAGGTATTGACTTGCGGTGAGGAGTATGACTTGAAGCGGCAGTCCTGGAGGGTCATCGAGAACATGTCTGAGGGCCTCAATGGTGTCACCGGTGCTCCTCCGCTCGTTGCAGTTGTCAACAATGAGCTGTACGCAGCTGATTACAGTGAGAAGGATGTGAAGAAGTATGATAAGCTCAACAATAAGTGGATCACTCTTGGCAAATTGCCCGAGCGGTCTGTGTCGATGAACGGCTGGGGCCTTGCTTTCCGAGCATGTGGCGACCGGCTGATTGTCATCGGAGGTCCAAGGACCTCTATCGGTGGCATGATTGAGCTCAATTCATGGGTCCCGGATCAGCAACCGCCTGTGTGGAATTTGGTTGCCAGGCGGCCGTCCGGGAACTTCGTGTATAACTGCGCCGTGATGGGTTGCTGAGTCCACTGAAATAAGAGATTCAACGCAGTGGATATTTATGAAGGATGATAGTATGCACAAAGCGCAGCCTGTTCAATTGCTCCAGCCCCTGATTCTTCGTAGCGATTCTGCCCAGTTTCAGACCTTAACTGGACATCTGCTGAGCGGCAGCAGTCTCATGTAACCCCCCCTTGAGTTCTAATACTTCTGTTTCCCTCGCTAATCCATTTCTACATTTGCATTTGGATCAACAGCTCGTGATTTCAAAGATACGAGACTATGCAAAAACAGTGTTATATTAATAATCTAGAAACAACTTCCACAAGGCTTTTCGCTGTTGTTGAAACAACCTGTTAAGAAACACTTGGTTCATCTCTGGCTTCAACACGGGCATGTTTTTCTGTTTATGAATAACCATGTACCTCATATTCATTGGTACAAATTATTCTTCTTTGTCCAAATTGCCTCCTGGTATGCATTTCGTCAATTGTGTTATTAGCTTCTGTCTGAGTTGGTAATGATGTACTATTATGCTGTTTTGGTGGCTGTGAATTCTTGTTGCCCATGTGCTATAAGATGTTCATCTTAACCTTCTTTGTTATTGTTTAGTTTTATAGTTGTTATGGTCAATTTGTGGGTTAGTTTGCCTGGTTTTAAGTTGTGATTGTCATATTTCCATGAACTGATGCTTGAGTGTCTTTCTTAGGCATGAGATAGCAAATACTACCTTTGTACTGGCTATGTAGTAGTAACAGTTTCCTGTGAAATATGCTTCTATTGTGACCCATCTCCTTGGTGTGCTTGTTGGCGTTGCCAGTCTAGTGATACGTTTACTCACAGGTTTGTTGTATCATCGAGTGATCCCCGAGAAGGCGAAAACTCTGCGTCTAGTTGAACTTGCATCTTTTGTTCTACTTGTACTACTAGCTATTTCACCAGTTAGATATTGTCATGTGCTAGTACGATGCAAGAATCAAACACATCATTGGAAACTTTGTCAGGTGAAAAAAGCGAGGCATCAGCAAGAAGCAAACACAGAAGAAGTAGAAAAATTGGCAGGGTGAAAAAAGCGAGGCATCCGAGCAAGTGCTTGCTGTTTATTATTCTTTCTGAGTGTGTTTCGGCAGTACCCTAGATATATGCTTCTTTTTGGCCTGGTAACGCCAGGTAAAATTCTGCAACGTCCGTCCGTCTGTCTTTCATTGCGCGCCTGGGTATAAACTGGATGGTGCGTTATAAAAGCGAGCGATGAGACGGCCGTGTCTGCTTGCTTTCTGAAAGAAAGAAGCCTGGGTCGGTATCAGGCTTGCATGAGCATGCGGTAAAAACGACTGGCTGTCCTTGTATTTGGAGCAAGAACAGAGTGAAAGGAACAGGGTCGCGCTCTTTTTACAGGACGATCAGCCATCATAGCGACAGTTCGATCAGCCAAAGCGACAGTTGGCTGCTTCATCGCGGATAACGTGGTCTTGCCAGCCATTTCGGCGTAACGTTTGTATGCATTTTAGCGTCCGCTGGAAATGAAATGCAAACTTTTGTTTTTTAGCTAGCCTCGTTCCGTTCCTCGGTGTGTGTTACAGGAGTAGATTTCGTGTCAAAATGGGCGATCATGAGCAGCATTTTGCTCTAAACTAGCCGGAAAGAAAGAAAGAAAGCAGGTTGCGTTTTTTTCCATCGGAGCCCCACTTTGAGTACCAGTGGATTCGCAGCTACTCTCTCTTGAAACGGAACCCTTTGCTTTTGCGCAGAGAAAAATCAAACGCCGGGCGGTTACTTGCAAGGCAGAGATTGCTGAAAACTGTGCGTGCTTCCTCTCTGCGTCTTGACTAGTCCGCCTTGCTATCATGTCAGGAAATGCCTCTCTGTTCCGTCTGGGTCTGGCGGACACGGAACAATCCGGATACATATGGCTGGCCAACTTGACAGGTGACCCGACCAGACACAACTCTGCCGCCGCACGATGGGGTGGATCTTCCCGGCTGCACGATCGAGCAGAGTCGCTGACCCGTTCTCTGGAAGGAATGGGAATACCGAAGGAGCAATGGCTCCAAACCGCGGAGGAGAGGCAGCGCGGCAAGCCGTGCCTGGAATCGCCGTGCTGCGTTGCGTGAAGCTTCCCTCTTCGGTATCCGATCGTGCAGCTGCAGACCTCTCGGACGTTTTCATCGGTGGATGGCTCCCGCGGGAGGGGCTCTTTTCTCGCCGTGGCCGTCGCTGTTGCGCTGTTCCGGCATCCAGTTCTGTCGTGCGGGCTGCATCCACCGCGCGAGCGACCGAGCGAGAGCACCGCACGTGCACGCTCGACCCAACTTGACAGCCCGTCTCTTTTTATCTGCGATCGAGTTTCTGCATACCAACGTTGCTGCTGCTGCCAGCCAGCCCGCGCGCCCCCTGGCGACGACCAACAAGAAAGTTAGGCTACTTAACAACAATAACAATAATAACAATCCCGCCGGCGGCGTCCGTCCTTCCTTCCAGAACAACCTCTGCTCGCGCCGAATAATAACCCCAATAATGTCGTTTGTCCGGTTCCCTGACAGACACGCCCGCGCCCGTAATTTGCCGCTAGCTGCGGCGATGACGGGAGAACATTTCTCGGTGGGGGAATCAGTATAAACACCTATCGGCCGGTCTTTTCTTTTCTATCCCGGCTCGAGCATATGAAACCATGCCTTCGGCGTCGCCTCCTTTAATTATTCGCGCGCGGGTAATGCGTTAGGCCCCCGAATTTTCACCTCCTGTCGCCACAAGTGCCCGCGACTGTTAATGTCTGTTAGTGTGCCCAACACAACACACCGCACCGGAATGAATTGAAACGTCGTTTTCCGCGCTCTCCACGGCCAATTACGTACGCCGCCGGGGAAGGAAGAAAGAAAGAAAGAAGGGAGGAAGAATCGTCGTCGCGTTGCGTATCTGCATGGCGCCTTCGCTTCCCGGTGACGCGCCACCGCTAGTTGCCACGAGCTTCTTCTTCTTTTTTTCGGCTCACGTCTCTTTCTCATCCCGACGGAACCAGCAACGCGCATCGGATGTTCTTCCTACTCCGTCGAACGGTCGCTGCCGTCCCGTCGCCGTCGATCATGGCTGTTCACACGGCCACGACAGCGACGGCCGCGCCAGGCTCGTGCTACTGCCATTTGGACCTCGTGGCTTCAAACCATTGACGCTGCCTGGAGTCTAGCTTTGCGGCTCGTAAACAAAAAGTTTGACTTGTCTTTTTTTTTCACGTTCCGTTAGGCCATCGAACATTACGCGTCCTGTTTTCTGGGCTGGCTGTGTCGTCCAGTTTAGCCCGGTAATCAATGGGCTTTGCAATGCCGCTAATCAGGCCGTATCATTTCCATTCGATGCGAATACGAAGCTGAACAAGTGATATGCCTCGAAGCTAGGAGGGTGAATGCGGTGATGTTAGTGTTTTATTACGGTTGCCACGATCGGATTTTCGTTTAGTTGGAGGAGAGAGAATGGAGAGAGAGAAGGTTGTCTTTCCTTAGCTAAGGGATGATCCCTTAAAAATAAGAAAAGACTATTTTTGTCCATTGTATCTTATGTCTTCTCTTATCAACACAATTTCTTACTCCCTCCGTCTCAGTTTATAAGACTTACGCGTATTTCTAGGTTGACAAATTAACCAACTTAGCATGAGGTACATAAGATAAATACTATATTATTAGAAACTTCAAATGTTATATTTTCTAATGATATAATTTTTATATTATATAATTTATATTATATAGCTCATGCAGACGACCTAGGTATACGCGTAAGTCTTATAAACTGGGATAGAGGTAGTACTATAATTAGTCAATTCACATTAATTCTTAGAGATGACAATAAAAGATAACCCATTGTACATCTTATTTTTGTTACCTTCTCTAGATTACGTGGCGGGCTAAGAGAAGACCCGCCTTCTCTAGCATTGTACAATGCCCTTATGAAGGTGTTGCATGGTATACCACGATTCAAAGGTATGGGGGAGAAGATGCGGGACAGGCGGCGGCGGCTGCAAACCCTAGAAGGCGAGCTCGGGTCAGAGAAGAAGGAAGGAGAGAGAAGAAAAAAGGGCACGGGATTGCGGGGCTGGGTTCGGGGTGCGACTGCGACCGAGCAAGGGAGGTGAAAAGGCCACCCTGGCCCACAGTCAGCGGCACCAACGGATTGCATGCGCGGCAAATGGCCTCAGAGCGCCCGGTTGCGACCACGATTAAACTATAGAGTAATATGAATGTAGTCGAATTTCTCCAAAGGGTGCAGCAGTTGCAGATCATTATTCTTTATATCGTTCCGGTGTTGTTGGCATAAATTTCTTTTTGTTTTCTCTTGTTTGTTTATTTTTGGAGCTATTTTCCCTATCGGTAGCCTTGAAATTGTACCTTGTGGTTGCTATATGAATATAGCGGGGCGAAAGCCTATTTTAATAAAAAGAGCTAGGAGGGTACATAGAGTAACTCTACCCGCTACTACAAATTCCGAACCGTAACGCACGAGTACACATCACCGAAAACGCTATTTTGTTGGTCGCGAGAGCCGGCACCGAGCAGTCCACACAAACTAAAACCGTAAAACTGAATATTTGGAATAATATTCTGTTTTGCTGTTTCGGTTTGCGATGACTGCTCGGCGCTATGAACTGCAATACTGATCCGTAAATAATGTTTGACAATACATCATGCGACATAGGTGTTCGATAGAATTCCATGATAGTCTCTACATCAAGCCAACCCAAAATAATATGACCAGTAGCATATGCAAGGCGCGCTCAAGCCATAGCACCGTCCTCCGTTGCCCCTCCGACTTCGCCACCGCTCGTTGGAGCCGGAACCGAAGCAGCTGCACTCGCCCGAGTCGAAGACGTAGCCTCCTCCATGAGTTGACGTCTCCTTGTGATGATCTCGAGCCTTCTCATTTTCCATCACCCTCTTGTGAAATCATCCAGCATGATAGGATCCATCATCATTGTGCGATTCTCCTCGGCAATGAGATCGGCGTTTTCCTTCTTCTCCTCAAGCACAATCTTCCTCTCCTCCAAGTTCTGAATTGATTTCCACCTTGATTGCTTCATCTTATTCTTCTTCTCTTTCATGAGCAACTTTGCCTCTAAGGTCTTGATTATCATTGCTTCCTTGGATTTCACCATCTCATCAATATTGGATGCCAAGTTGGCATGTTCTTTCTCCATCTTTATCCACTCTTTTGTCTTCTTTGTTCCAGTCGGCCTCCCATTGTTCCTTCCTCCCTCCTCATCACTATCATCCAATACAAGCAAATCCTCCTTCTTGGGTTTGCCTTCTTGCTCCCTCAACTTCCACTTCTCCATGTGCTCAAGCAACTTCCAACAATGTTGGAGATTGAATGCCTTTCCTTTAGAGACCGCCATGTCCCAGTACCTTTCCGTTGCAATTCCTCTTCCTACAAAGGGATCGTATTGAATCTTATGTATGTTGGAACAAGAATGCGCGAAAGAATGCAAGTTATATTTACTCACATATTCATCTACGATTCTACCACTTGGAGGTTCCGCCCGGACTTGCTCAATTGGCGCACTCCAACGATTTCAACACGACTTAATGACATACCACCGGACTTGTAGTGATTGATAGGAGCAGGTTCGTTCTTGAGCAACTTGTGGCAAGAGCTTGAAAACCTTGTCCTCAATCCTAATCCAATAGGGCTTGATGGTTTGGTCTGTGCCATTCACCGCGTCGAGCGACACTTCGTTCCAAGCTCGCGCCAAGCATGTGTCCTCGATCATGGATTCATGGTGTAGTTGCCGGTTCTTCTCTTCTTCTTTTTTTGCCTCATCATAGGCCGCTTGATCCACCTCTTCCAAGGCATCCTACTCCTCGCCATCACCCTCCTCTCCATCATCATCCCCATCCAAGTCGTACGCACCGAGTGGTGGCTCGATGAGTCACACCTCCGACTCGTTGAGAAGCTCGACAAAGGATTTGGGGACAGTTTCCGTGTCGTACCTTGCGGCATTTCGCCGAATGCGTTGTGCGCGTTGTCCCCGTTGATTTCCACGGCGGCTTCGGAGGTGGTAGGCTGAAGAGGAACAGGGGCGTCGCGGGTTGTTTCTTCTTCGTGGCCGTCGACACCGTTTTTGCCGCTGCTTTTGGCATGACCCCCGCCTTCTTCCGTTGTGCCTTGGGGCGGAGGCCTTCGAGGGAACGGGTGCTAGGGCGGAGACCGCCTTGGCCTAAGAAGCTCTGTATGGATCATCGGTGGTCAAGGTAGCAGCGTCCGTGAGCTTTCTCTTCTTTAGGGCAGAAGCAGCTGTGGCCGACAAGCCCGCATGGATTGACGGAGCAACAAGGTAGGGCAAATGCGACCAGAGGGACCTGTACAGTGTCCAATGCGAGCTTGACGGGATCGATGGCGCCGATTCCTCTATGTGGCGGCGAGGGAGGGTGAGATGGGAGGGAGATCGACGCCAGGACGCACGCGGGAGCGGGAAGGGAAGAGGGGGAACTTCCTTTCCGCCAAAACAACAATGGAAATGAGGGGGGAACTTCCTTTCCGCCAAAACAACAATGGAAATGAGGGGAGTGTTTGGTTTCCCTTCTCGACCCACGAATGTATAGGCCGATGGTCGGAATCTACTGCCCCCCTAAAAAGATTTATGGGCCATGTCGATTTATGGTAGCTGATCGGTGCGCGATTTCCCCGGAAAACCATAAACTGGTGGTAATTTTACGGTTCCGGGCGATAAACGGTAGCTGCTAGAGTTGATCTTACCTGGGAGCTTTGGCAGTGGCGGTAACAGACATGAAGGATCCCGCTACCTTAGAGGCAATGTCTTGCCGGGAGCCTTTGGCCTTAGCCACCTATCTTCATATTCAAAGACTTGTCATGGCCTCGCATGGTCTATCGATGGTAAATAACCTCTAGGGTGAGTATGGAGGAAGCTACAGCATGATCACTGAAGATATCAATGAAGGGTTTCGCAGCATAGTAAATCAAAATTTTCTACGGATGCGAACAGAGGGAAAGCCAAGATCTAATCTAGGAGATGCAAACAACGAGAGAGATTGGATTAGATCTTCATACCCTTGAAGATTCGCACAGCAGAACGTTCGTCGGAATGAGGGTGATGTAGTCGTACACGCTTCTCCTCCTCGCGATCCGATCCGATCTAGCACCACAAGTGGCGGTGCCTCCGTGAGATGCACACGTGCAGCACCTCGACGTCTCATACTTCCTCGGTCCAGCAAGTATGTTGGAGAGACGGATTGGATCTACAACACGACGGCGTGGTGTATATGGTGGAGAGTTTACTGAGCAGGCTTCGCCACACGATCGGGAGGGAGAGAGAGGAGGCCAGGCGGCTAGCTTTGGAAGGAAGGTGTGTGGGGGTGGTGCGCCTCAGCCCTCTTTATATAGAGGGTGGCGGCAGCCCCAGCCCCTCCCCAAGCCAAGGCCAAGGCCACAAGGAGGAGTGGGGGCAAGGAAACCCCTTCTAGAAGGTCTAGTTAGGGTTTTACCCTAGCTGGCGGTTGGGCCCTATGGGGCCTTGTGCCCTGGCCCAATGCGCCAGGGCACTCCCTCATAGGCCCATGCCCCTCCCGGAAGGTGGGGCCACGTTGGTCCCTTCCGAAGGTTCTAGAAGCTCGGTACAATACCGATTAACCCGGAACAATTCGAACTTCAAAACTGCACCGCCTTTATATGAATCTTATTCTCGACCAGTCCGAACCTCTCGTGATGTCCCGGATCCCATCCGAGACCAAAAAAAAACTCATAAACCAATTATCCAATCTATCCTAGCCGAGACACGTTATGTGTGACCTCGGGGTTCGAGAATATGCGCATATGATCTTCTATCAATAATCAACAGCGGGTGCGGAAACCCATATTGACTCTATACATTCATCGATGATCATATCGGATGAACCACGATGCCAGGATTCAATCAATCCCATATATATATTCCCTTCGTCTCGCGATATTTTACTTGCCCGAGATTCGATCGTCGGCCATACCTAGTTCAATCTCGCTCACAGAAGTACTTTACTCGTTCAGTAATCCGATATCACTTTGTGATTAACTCCTTAACCACATGCTTGCAAGCGGTGTTGATATCGACACGAAAGTGGGCCCGAAGTATATCTCTCCGACTTGGGAGGGACAAATCCCATCTCAATACATACAACCCAACAGATACTTTCCGATCACCTGAGAGACACCTTTATGATCACCCTCTCAAAGGATGACGTTTGATGACCTCAAAGCTTTCTTCCGATACCAGGGAGTTGTATTATCTCATGGTCTAAGGAATACAATATTTGACATAAGAAAAGCTTCGCAAAGATAAACACGATGACACGATCTAATTGCTTCGCTTAGTTTGGGTCTGTCCACCATATCATTCTCCCAATGATATGATCTCATTATTAATCGACAACCCATGTCTATGGTTAGGAAACCTTAACCATCATTAATCAATGAACTAGTCCATAGAGGCGTACTAGGGACACGGTGTTGTTCACAAACCACACAAGTATTAAAGTTTCCGCTTAATACAATTCTAGCATGGAATATAAACATTATCATGAACAAGAATTATAATAATAACATCTTTATTATTGCCTCTAGGGCATAATTCCAACAGTATCCCACTTGCACTAGAGTCAATAATCTAGTTTACATTTGGCAACAATCTCACACCCATGGCACTAAGGTGTTGATCATGTTTTACACGTGGAAGAGGTTTAGTCAATGGATCTGCGACATTCAGATCTGTATGTACTTTGCTGATCTTCAGATCTCCATCTGCTATATAATATCGGATTATATGAAACTTGCGGTTGATATGCTTGGTCTTTGGATGATATCTTGGTTCCTTAGCGAGTGCTATGGCGCCAGTGTTGTCACACAATATCTCCAAAGGGGTCCAATGCACTTGGAACCACGCCAAGCTCGATGGATGAAGTTCTGATCCAAACTCCTTCACTTGACGCTCGGGCAGCCATGTATTCCGCTTCTCATCAGATCCCGCGATCACGCTTTGCTTGCAGCTTCTCCAGCTCACACTCCTCCATTCAAAATATACACGTATCCTCCCGAGATTTAGAATCATCCTTGTCGGTGTCAAAACTAGCATCGACGTAACCTTTACGACAAGTCGTTCATCACCCCATAGACTAAGAACATTTCTTTAGTCCTATTTAGGTACTTTAGGATGTTCTTCACGGCTGTCCAAAGGTTCCACTCGGATCACTTTGATATCTCGTCACAAACTAAGAGCATTGGACACATCCGTCTAGTACACAAGATGGCATAAATGATATAACCTATGGCGGGGCATAAGGCACTTTGCTCATAGCTTCCCTATCATTTACCATAGTCAGACACCGAGCCTTGCTCAATATCTTACGACAATATAGGCCTGAACCTTTCTTTGCCTTATCCATTCGAACCTTTCAGAACTTTGTCTAGGTATGTACCGGCTTAAAGCTATCAGCGTCTCTCGTCTATCTCTATAGATCTTGATGCCCAATATATAAGCAGCTTCACCTAGGTCTTTCATTGAAAAACACTTGTTCAAATAACTCTTCACATCGTTAAGCATGTTGATGTCATTTCCAATAATCAATATGTCATCCACATATAGTACCAGAAACGTCATCGAGCTCCCACTCACTTTCTTGTAGATACAAGCTTCGTAGCAATTTGGAACAAATCCAAAGCTCTTGATCACTTGATCAAAACGAAGGTTCCAACTCCGAGATGCTTGCTTCAGTCCATAAATAGAACGCTGAAGTTTGCATACTTTATCAGCATCCTTAGGATCGACAAAACCTTCGGGTTGAATCATATACAACTCTTCATCAATGTTGCCATTGAGGAATGCAGTCTTGACATCCATCTGCCATATTTCATAATCATGAAAACGCAACAATTGCTAATAAAATCCGAATGGACTTAAACATCGCTACGGGAGAGAAAGTCTCATCGTAGTCAACACCTTGAACTTGTCGAAAACCTTTCGCGACAAGCCGTGCTTTATAGATGGTAACATTACCATCCGCGTCCGTTTTCTTCTTGAAGATCCATTTGCACTCAACGGCCTTTCGGTCGCTAGGAGGGTCCACCAAAGTCCATACTTGGTTTTCGCTCATGGATCCCAATTCGGATTTCATGGCTTCTAGCCATTTCTCAGAGTCTGGGCTCATCATCGCTTCCTCATAGTTCGTAGGTTCACTGTCTTCTACTAACAACACACAATACAGGTTGCTGCATTCACTCAGAGGGGCACGCGACCTTGTCGACCACGGCGTTCAAGAGCAAAGATCGTCCAAGCTTCATGATCCTTGTCATTAGCTTCCTCTATCGTTGGTGCGGTAACCGAACAATTTCAGGTGCCGCGCTACTCTCCAATTCAAGAGAAGGTTCAATAACCTCGTCTAGCTCTACTTTCCTCCCACTCACTTCTTTCGAGAGAAACTCCTTCTCAAGAAAGGAACCGTTCTTCATGACAAACACTTTGCCTTCGGTTACGGATAGAAGGTATACCCAATAGTTTCCTTAGGGTATCCTATGAAGACGCATTTCTCCGCTTTGGGTTCGAGCTTGTCCGGCATCAATTTCTTGACGTAAGCTTCGCATCCCCAAACTTTAATAAACGACAACTTAGGTTTAGCACCAAACCATAGTTCATACGGTGTCGTCTCAACGGATTTAGATGGTGCCCTATTTAAAGTGAATGCAGCAATTTCTAATGCATAACCCCAAAATGATAACGGCAAATCAGTAAGAGACATCATTGATCGGACCATATCTAATAGGGTTCGATTTCGGCGTTCAGACACACCATTGCGCTGTGGTGTTCCGGGTGGCGTGAGTTGTGAAACGATTCCACTTCCTTTAAGATGCGTGAGAAAATCATAACTCAAATATTCACCTCCACGATCGGATCTTAGAAACTTAATCTTTCTGTTACGATGGTTCTCCACTTCATTCTGAAATTCTTTGAACTTTTCAAACGTTTCAGATTTATGTTTCATCAAATAGATATACCCATATCTACTTAAGTCATCGGGAAAAGTGAGAAAATAGCGATATCCACCGCGCGTCGAAACACTCATCGGTCCGCATACATCGGTATGTATGATTTCCAACAAGTCCGTTGCTGGCTCCATCATACCGGAGAACGGGGTTCTGATCATCTTGCCCATGAGGCATGGTTCGCATGTGTCAAATGATTCGAAATCAAGAGACTCCAAAAGTCCA
Source organism: Avena insularis (assembly GCA_023614405.1). NCBI lineage: Eukaryota > Viridiplantae > Streptophyta > Magnoliopsida > Poales > Poaceae > Avena > Avena insularis. The sequence goes on along the minus strand of CM042685.1, from coordinate 430,960,863 downwards.
TCAGAATGGAGTTTCTTCATGCGCTTTACACCAATATGACCTAGACGACAGTGCCACAAATAAGTAGTATTATCACTATCTACTTTGCATCTCTTAGCCTCAATGTTATGGATGTGTGTTTCATCCCTTTCGAGATTTAGAAGAAATAAACCATTCACAATAGGTGCATGACCATAACAGATGTTACTCATATAAATAGAACAACCATTATTCTCCGATTTAAATGAATAACCGTCTTGCAATAAACAAGATCCAGAAATAATGTTCATGCTCAACTCAGGCACATAATAACACTTATTAAGGTTTAAAACTAATCCCGAAGGTAAAACTAAGGAGAGCGTGCCGACGGCCATCACATCAACTCTTGATCCGTTAACGCCAAGATCGTCACCTCATCCCTCGCAAGTCATGCTCATTCCGTAGCTCTGCTTCGAGTTACAAATATTAGCAACTAAAGCGTATCAAATACCTGTGCACTACAACGAGGGCTAGTAAGGAAAACATCAATAACATGTATATCAAATATACCTTTGATGGTGCCAGCCTTCTTGTTCGCTACTTGCCGGACGATTGCGCTTCCAGTGACCCTTGTCCTTGCAATCGAAGCACTCAGTGTCCGGCTTAGGACCAGACCTGAGCTTCTTCTCAGCAGGGGCAACGCGCTTGCCGCCGCCTTTCTTGAAGGGCCTCTTTGCACCCTTACCTTTCTTAAAGGTGGGGGGCTTGTTGACCATCAACGCATGATTATTTTTCTTAGTATCCACCTCCGCAACTTTCATCTTAGCGAAGAGCTCAGTGATCATATCAGTGGAACCAATCTGATTGTGAGAAACTACAAAACTTTTGTAGCTAGGAGGGAGTGATTGCATAACTCTGTCAATCTTGAGCTCTTCTGGAATCTTGCAGTCCAGTTGCTCAAGGCGTTGAGTGTAGCCCGACATCTTAATGGCGTGCTCACTAACGGAACTCCCTTCCTCCATCTTGCAGTTAAAGAATTTCTTAGAGATCTCATATCTCTTAGAACGGGCTTGAGTCTGAAACATGTTTTTCAGCTCCTCGAGAATCTCAAAGGGCCCGGCGAACTCCTCAAAACGATTTTGAAGATCCGATTCCATAGCAAACAACATGGCGATCTTAATCAAATCATAATCATCCTTGCGCGACTGATAAACAGCTTTCTCATCGTAACCGCGATCTATAGCAGGGTGTCACCTAGCGCTTTCAAGGACATAGTCCTTTGTCCGCCAAATGAGAATGATTCTAATGGAACCATTTGGTAAAGTTAGACCCATTGTTTCTAAGCTTTTCTATCTCAGCAAAAACGTTGAAGTTGAAGTTGGACTTAGCCATGTGATCTACAGTATTTGCAAGTACAATTTAGACTATGTTCATGATAAATAGTTCAACTTATTCAAATTACTAGGTGAACTCCCACTAAATTCAACATCCCTCAAGTTGTTTAGTGAACATGATCCAAATTCACCACACCTAATCCGATCATCACGAGAAGAGATGTGGTTTCAATGGTGGACAATGAAGTGTCGATCATATCATTCATATGACTCATGCTTAACCTTTCGGTTCATGTGTTCCGAGGCCATGTCTGTACATGCTAGGCTCGCAAGTTAGACCAAGTATTTCGCAGTAAAAACTGGCTTGCACCCGTTGTATGTGAGCGTAGAGTCTATAGCACCCGATCATCACGTGATGCTTGGACATGACGAACTTTCGCAACGGTGCATACTTGGGGAGAACACAGTTTTTATCTTGATCTTTAAGTGAGGAATCATCTTATAATGCTATCGTCGCGATCTAAGCATGATAAGATACATAAAAGGATAAACATCACATGCATATAACTTTAATGTGACATGGTATAGCCAATCTTCGCAAGAATGATCTCCATCTTGTGCGTGCTAAGATGATCTCCATCACTCCACCATGATTGCCTCCACCACGAATAGCAACTACAACTATTGCTAACTACTTAGCGATAAAGTGAAACTATTACATGGCGTATAAGAAGTTGACACACTGGTCATACACAATTATAAAGACAACCATATGGCTCCTGCCGGTTGTGTACTCATCGACATGCAAGTCATGAAACATTACAAAACATGATCATCGCATACATTATACACATCACATCTTGGGCCATACCATATCACGTAAACACTCAAAAACAAGTTAGACGCCTCTACTTTGTTGTTGCATGTTTTACGTGGCTTATGGGAGTAGATGCTAAGAACGATTCTTACCTACTAAAGCCACAACGGTGATATTATGGTTGCCAAACTCCGTGTTATTCCCATGACAACTATAGTGAGAGAAACTGCATCCACCACCGCATGTGTGGAACAAGCCACACGCCAAGTGCGGAGTCGGTCTCGCGAACGACGTCGTAAGGTTAGCCCGGACCGCTTCAATCTCACTATCCCGTCATAAGAAGAACACAAACAAGAGGTTTGCAACATAAAACATCAACGCCCGCAATAACCATGTTATGCTCTATTCGTGAAACACATCTACGCATAGATCTAGCTCGATACCATCAAGGGTTTCAGCATAGTAAATCAAAATTTTCTACGGATGCAACAGAGGGAAAGCCAAGATCTAATCTAGGAGATGCAAACAACGAGAGAGATTGGATTAGATCTTCATACCCTTGAAGATTCGCGACATGAACGCTCGCCTAACGTGGGTGATGTAGTCGACCGCTTCTCCTCCTCGCGATCCGATCCGATCTAGCACCACAAGTGGCGGTGCCTCCGTGAGATGCACACGCAGCACCTCGACATCTCCTCCTTCCTCGGTCCAGCAAGTATGGTGGAGAGATTGGATCTACAACACGATGGCGTGGTGTATATGGTGGAGAGTTTGCAAAGAGCTTCGCCACACGCAATGGGAGGGAGAGAGGAGGCACAGGGCGGCTAGCTTTGGAGGGAAGGTGTGTGGGTGGTGCGCCCCAGCCCTCTTTATATAGAGGGGTGGGCGCAGCCCCTAGCCCCTCCCCAAGCCAAGGCGGCCACAAGGAGGAGGAGTGGGGTAAGGAAACCCCTTCTAGAAGGTCTAGTTAGGGTTTTACCCTAGCTGGGTTGGGCCCTATGGGGCCTTGTGCCCTGGCCCAATGCGGCCAGGGAACTCCCTCATAGGCCCATTCCCTCCCGGAAGGTGGGGCCACGTTGGTCCCTTCCGAAGGTTCTAGAAGCTTCCGACAATACCGATTAACCTTAACAATTCAACTCCAAAACTGCACCGCCTTTATATGAATCTTATTCTCCTGACCAGTCCGAACCTCTCGTGATGTCCCGGATCCCATCCGAGACTCAACAAAAACTCATAAACCAATTATCCAATCTATCCTAGCGCCGAGACACGTTAAGTGTGTGACCTGGGTTCGAGAATATGCGACATGATCTTCTATCAATAATCAACAATGGGTCCGAAACCCATATTGACTCCCACACATTCATCGATGATCATATCGGATGAACCACGATGCCAGGATTCAATCAATCCCATATATATATTCCCTTCGCTCGCGATATTTTACTTGCCCGAGATTCGATCGCTACTGCCATACCTAGTTCAATCTCGTCCACAGCAAGTACTTTACTCGTTCCGTAATCCGATATCACTTTGTGATTAACTCCTTAACCACATGCTTGCAAGCGGTGTTGATTTCGATTACCGAGTGGACCCGAAGTATATCTCTCCAACTTGGGAGGGACAAATTCCATCTCGATACATACAACCCAACAGATACTTTCCGATCACCCGAGAGACACCTTTATGATCACCCTCTCATAGGATGACGTTTGATGACCTCAAAGCTTTCTTCCGATACCAGGGAGTTGTATTATCTCATGGTCTAAGGAATACAATATTTGACATAAGAAAAGCTTCGCAAAGATGAACACGATGACACGATCTAATTGCTTCGCTTAGTTTGGGTCTGTCCACCATATCATTCTCCCAATGATATGATCTCATTATTAATCGACAACCCATGTCTATGGTTAGGAAACCTTAACCATCATTAATCAATGAGCTAGTCCATAGAGGCGTACTAGGGACACGGTGTTGTTCACAAACCACACAAGTATTAAAGTTTCCGCTTAATACAATTCTAGCATGGAATATAAACATTATCATGAACAAGAATTATAATAATAACATCTTTATTATTGCCTCTAGGGCATAATTCCAACAATCAAGAACTAGGAGAAGAATTTATCGAGTGTAGTCTTTAAGCATGAGAATAGAGCGTCGAACTATGTAGCCCAGCCTGTAGTTTTATTTCTGTTGGATCAGGTCAGCAGGTTTGGCTACTCCAGCCTCCGCCGTCTTTGTATCCCTATGTTTATTGATCAATAAAGCTCACCGTTTGCTAAAAAAACTAAACCGGTGGCGATATTGCAATCTCATGTCCTAAACCCTACTTTGCTCTCCGTAAGAGGGAGGTAAGAACATCTCCACCAACGTCTCCTAACACGTCCTCCAATGAGTATTGGAGGTGTCGGGCAGGAAATGGCTCGCCCCTGTAGTCCCAGACAATGTAAGCCTAAAACTTTGTCCAGCACTCTTGTGCCTGCCCTTATTCATATGGGTTATTTTGGGGTAGCCGGCAATAAGTGCCATGTTAGATCAGCCGGGCGGGGCCCATGGTAGTCACACTTCGGATGGTCAGCATAATACAAGATCCTTGCCCCCTCCCTAGTTCACTGGTTTCACGCACATCTTTGGAGATTCACGACGCGTGACAAGGTGGCTCCCAAGGCCGGTGTTAATGGACGAACTAGCCGTCCATCTACCTCCTTTGCCCCTCGTCCTTGCCGCCCTCGCTCAGACTTCACTCCCCTCTCCTCCCTCTCCCACTCCCACACATCAGCCAATAGAGGACCCCCACCCTACCCCCACGAAGACTACAGTTCTATATGAGAATCAATTGCTTAATCCACCAAAATGTCACCTCCCTGAAAGTTCGACGATCAGCGCCGACGACTAAGATGGCCCGCTAATCCCAGAGGGGGCCAAGCTACAGGCATACATCCGGCGCCAGTTTAAGGATCTCACTCTGACCTGGATTGGGACTAGGAGAGCACCCAATGGTTGTTGTTCGATGTTGAGCGAAATGTCACGCTTATGGAGGTTTTCGTCCCCTATGGCAGGTCATACAATTGCGACTACTACAACTGGTTCTAGGTCTATCGGGACATCTGCGTTGTGCTTGTGCAGCATGTCTGTGTCCCGTCGGAGGTGACACCATGCGTCCAGCCACAACTTCCTAGCACGCCTCCTCTAGCCATGGTGTGCTCCCCGCTAATGCGCACCCCGAACCACACCATGGTGCGTAGCATATCCTCGATGTCACATAACTCCTCTCGCATGCATCGGATGTTGATGGACATAAAAATCGAAACTTGACAGAGTTTAATAAGCACTCGTTTGCCCGGATTGTTCGAAATCGACTCGTTTCCTTAACGAACCAAGCTGAACTGTCCTTTTTTTTGCTCATTATCCTTAACGTGCTAAACAATCGAGTTAACAATGTTCACAAACTACTCGTTAAGCTCGGTAACAACCAATGTATGACCTACTTATGATGTTGCATGCCCAATCTAACATCCCATCTAAGGTGAATGAGGCAAACAGCTGGCCTAATAAGGAAGACCGGTCGATCTAGGAGCGACTGACCATAGGACCTTACCCTGGACTCTCCCTATATCGATCGATCCATAATCTTTCAGTCATTCTCGTATGTATTGTCATCTCCCGGTCTCCCCACCGCATACCCCATCTCCATCTTCACGATTCTTGATCTCTAGGGATTTACTAACCACAACCCTCCTATTGATAATTATGTGGCGTTCTTAAGTATGGGTATATATGTGGTCATAACTATCGTATTTAATTATCTATCTTTTTAAATTTTATATGCCTCTATCTAAATCTTACTGTATTATCTTAACAAGCAACTTGCTTTTTGCTCGTTCTTTTTAACGAGTTTAATGATCTGAGTCTTAACGAGCGTGAGCCTTAAGGAGCCGAGCCTTAACGAGTCGAGTTGCTCGATAGTCCAACCCTAATCGGCTCATCATGCATGAAGTAGCTACGCATGTCGAAGCTAGATTCGTCATCTCCTCCACGATGCTAGTGGAGCGAAATCGTCTTTTGTACCCTAAAGCAAGAGTCAGAGGACAAGAAACTAGTAATGCAACCACGAGGCTTGTTTTTCTATGACGCCATGGGTCTACGCTATCAAGGAAGGTCAAGGAGAAACCACCACCATTGGGGATAGAGTACTTCCGGCAGTAGTTGGCCGTGCGCGCACCCCAAGAACCGAAAGATTTCCTAGGACCGAGTCGGGCGCTTTGGGAGTCCCCCAGCGACGTGTCCCTGGCGACCAAAGAGTTCACCAAGTGGTGGTCGGCAGTGGAGAGTGGCGCCATTATCAAGTTGGACAACAACGATGATGGCGGCTAGGGTGGCTGGGGCGGCGAGGATGACAGATTGATGGATCGGGCAGCGGTGACGACATGGACTACAACCGCTTCGACCACTAGTGCCGCTAGTAGTTTTAGGTTTTAGTTTAGTTTTAAAACTTTGTATAAATTTGTAAATGTTTGACTGAAAATCATCGATTAGTTTAAAAACCTGTCGTTATTATTTTTATAAGCAGTGGACCTTTTTTTTTATGTGCCGCTAGTATAGGCAGTTAGTTTGGACCAATGCCCCTAAAGCGTATGTCTGACGCTAGTGCCGTCTCGGCTCGTGCCATTTGGTCGTCCTGGCTTCAAACCATTGACACTACACTCGCCCGCCATGGAACATTATCACGTGCCCGTTTTCCGGGCTGGCTGTGTCGTCCAATTTAGGCCCGATAATTAATGGGCTTTGCAAGGCCGGTAATCAGGCCCGGATTTTGCAATCTCCAATTACACATCGACGTGGCCGAGAGCAGAAAAAAATGGAAGTTGGTGCTTGTTTTCTTATCAGAATTCAGGCACATTGACAAATTGGACAGGCCGCAGCTACCACGTACGTACAGGAGGCGCCTGTTTTGTCCTGGAGCTCCTTGTTGAATTCCCGAGGAGGCCGACAGCGTCAACCGCGAGGCAGGAGCCACGGGAACTGCCAGTAATTAGCTGCACATGTGAGCGCAGAGAGCTCAGCAGAAGCCCCTAGCTTGACAGTGTACTACCTACATTACCTAGCCTGATAGTACCACGCCTCGTACTGGTACTGTCTGCGGCAGCACTTCCACCGGCCTCACGTTTCCCATTCACTCGCCGGTGCCTATTGCCTACCTATCCATCCATGAACGTCCAATGGAGATCGTAGTTCAGGTAATACGATTGCAGATTCAGGATCGGGACCTGTCCCGTCACTCCACTTCACGTGTCTGCATGAGGGCCTCTCCTCCGCTCCCTTTGTCTCGACGTGTGACGGACGAGATCGCCTCGGAGATTCGGATCCACGCGCGGGCGGGCGTCGCGGTGCCCTGCCCCGGCCGGCCGGCGCGGAATCCGCTGCACAATCAGCGGGTCATCATGGCGCCATCATTGATGGCCGCCACTGCTCACGACCTCGCTCGGTCTCCGGGCGCCCGGGCGAATCACTGGGTCTCGTACTGCATGTCGCGTCCTCGTCGTCTTTCGGCTACCCGCTCGCTGCTGCTGCTGCTGCTGCTCTGCGGCCGCACGGCGCGTCGTAGGCCGGTGCATGTGGCCATGTCAGGACAAGTACTGACAGCGCTGTAAAGGTTTACCAGTGCCCTCCGTTAAAAGAGGAGGCGAGCTGCTAGCTGCACCACCCTACTCACCGCTGAAATGATTACGAGGTACGTACATTTCCGGTTCTCGTACAGAAAGTGTCAAGTCTTGAAATTTTGCCGCAGGTTTAATTGGTTTCACTGTCACAGGGTACGTGACGTTTTCCCTGCGCCTTGGCCATATATATGGACTCTGTATACTTCAGTCCAAGTTGAGAAGTTCATTTTCTTTTCCGCCGCGCTGTCCATGACATGCCTCAACATGCATCTAACGAGCTGTTTGGTTTTTAGCCTCATTTTGCCAAGCCACCTTTTTGAAGCTAAACTTTGGCAAAAGTTAGCAATATCAATGAGACTATAATAAAGTGTGGCAAGCCAAAATGTGGCTAAAATCAAACACATGTCAACTAAACGGTGGTGACCTTCATTCTATACACATGTCAATGATGTGACCTTCATGCTGCCATTTGGAAGCCGTTGGTGCCGCACAAGTGTCGCTTCTTTGTCTGGCTCTTTCGGGTTTGTCAAGTTTATACACTAGTTCCACGAAAATCCAATAATCGTATAAACCTTTTTCGCTGTAATCGGAAAGGGAGGAGACAGTCGTGTTAGGTTTCAGCCCACCTCTCCCCCCCTCCCATGCGTCGTTGCCGCCACACGCGTTTTCCTCCCATCCCTTGGCCTAACCCCCTCCTGGCAATGGCGGTGATGAATCCCGATGGAGGTGGCTTTTCCAGCATAGACGCCAGCTTGGACTCATCAAACTGCGATGCAGACGACACTTGGAGTTACGCCAGGACATTCCTACTGGCAGCAACACCTCTCGCTCCATCACCGAAAAAGAGAGGCATCGGTGAGCGTCCTCTTTCAGGTGGCATCAAATTAGCTTATTCTCTCTACACTCTTCTCTAAATTTATCTGTCAATAGATCTAAAACTTTGTTTTGGATCAAAATTGAACAATCAGCTATGAATTTCAATGATTTAAAGCAATCTATATGTTACCAATTATATGTTACCAACTATATGTGTCAGATTTAGATCAATATACAAGATATAGTTGTTTGTAATTAGACAAAATTGTCATATTTATAGCTTCGACATACAGTCAGATTTATAGACTTAGAGGAAAATGCTCTGATAATTGCATTGCCTTTATGTAGCTTGGATAATGACATTTGGGAGGTTAGGTTTAATATCCCCGGTGAAGATAACTTAGAGAGCATTGAGTAGGTCATATAAAAGTGTGTTGAATTGGTTAGCATTGATAGAAGTACCTGGCTATGGAATTACATATTACATGTATTATGTTAAAGAAGAGGGAAGAAATGAATGGAGGTTGTTGACAACATGGAAAAAGTTCAGAATTTACTTAAATTGTTTGACAATGAGAAGATACTAAATGTTAATGTGATAAAGCACAAATATGCATGGCCAGTTGGAACGAACAGGGATGACTTTGAACCCCAAGCACAAATAACCGATCCAGTTGTTCTTTTAGTTGATAAATAGGGTGTCACCTTCATTTTAAAGGAGGAAGATGATCTTTTATCTATGGCTTTTGATTTCTCTGATGTGCTCTATCTTGGCACACAGAAAACATGCAACATGGAGAAGGCAAGAAAAATTATACCGGTTGAGATGAAAACTTTGAAGACGAGGATTTTATGCAATTTAGAAGACATTTACTAGCATAATAAATAGTTCAACTGACATGCATGACACTAATTTGTTATAGTTCACTAAGTGGTTTAATATTATTAGAAAACACTCATCACATATTTTCTTAATCCTTTTCAAGTTATCCTTGTTAGCATCACTAGTTTTGAGCAGATCCAAGAGTATGTACTCAAGCTTCTTCTTTTCGTCCTTCGTAGCCTCCCTTTTTTTGGATCCCATTTCTTCTAGTTTATTTTCATTATGTTCTGGTCTGCTTTCTGCACCTGCTTTAGCACATCCACTTTATTCTTCAACAAATTTCTCTCCTTATCCATCACCCAACTCTTCCTAAGCTTTTGTTCTCACTGTTTTTCTTAATCCTTGTCGTGTTTTCCTCCACCTCCTTTTTCTCAGCACAGTACATGAACTTCTTCAAATCAGATAATAGGTTGTAGTATATGTTGTACAACTTGTCCTTTTCTGGACACAAAGCTACATGGCTAGTTGGAATGAAAACACCATCATTCCAGCTGGGCATGGCAACAATGGTGGCAGGCACGGACATACGATCAGCGGCGATGGCTTTATGGCGACTAAGACAACAAGGTAGCTCCAATGGCTTGAGGGAGTGAGCGCGAGTGTGAGGCGAGGGTGGAGCAACGGTTAGCTCCAGTGTCTATTAATAGCCGTGTCCAAAATCCATCTACGCCGTGCCACGTCATTGTTTTGGTGGGATTTCCTTATCAGATTTGGTGTCAATTCGCTAGCAAATGATTTTTAGCGTGTTTTTTCTTTTGCAAAACACTTACCGAAATGTGGTGTATTTTTGTCCCGCAAACAAAAAGTGGCACCATTCTGTCAATATGAACACAAAAGTGGAGGTGTTATGCTATAAACTCGAGGTTCGCCCAACTGTCGCAACTGCACTTTTGTGTCAATGGGAGCATCAGGTACGAAGCACCTTTTCAAATGTCGCTACTTTGTACCCATTTGGGAAATGGTCAAGACCCGGCCCGGCCTTCGCCATCTTGACATTGCTTCTTGGGCCGCCGAACCGTCCATTAAGAGTCGGTAGCTTCGTGTAACTTCATGCCACGACTTTCTAATAAAGGCTATTGTTTCTATCGCCATGCTTGTGTCTTGAGAGATTTGGAACGGGAAGAACACGGGGATCTTTCGCAACTAGTCGTCTTCCCCAGCGATTATATATTCTCTCACATCGAGAGAGAGGCGGCAATGTGGGGTGCTAAAGATTTGGGAAACATTCTACCGGGAGATTAGATATTTTCATATTTTCTGTGGTAGCATATTGGGTTTCGGACATGCTTTGTATCGAACTCCCTTTCTTTATCAATGAAAGGCAAGTTTTTGCCCGTTTCAATCAACAACAAAAAACTCAGGGGCATAGCACGGTGCGTGAGTTGTCATGCCACTTATTGCTCTACTCACGTGTCATTGCAGGCATCTGCTAGGAGCAATCAAGGGTTTTGTTTGCTACACCTACACGCATCGTGTCGGGAGCTTGCACTAGCACCCATACGCGGGGGAGCAGATCCAGCGAGACACACAGACCGGCCAAGTGACGGATGTTGGTGGTAAGAGCATCTTTACTCGTTGGCCGAACTCAGGCCAAAATTCAGACCAAACTTCGTCTAGACGGCGCAAGTTTTCGCTGGATACACCCAGTTTTCCACTCGCGTACCCAGGCCGAGTTTTTGTGTCACCCGTTCGCCCTAGAATTCGGCTCAAATTCGGCTAAAGTTCGTTCAAATTTCAGCATAGTTCGTTATACGATGAATACAGAACACTTTGAGACCAAAGTTCGGCGAAATTTTAAACAGAGTTCGGCGTACTGTAACATAGTTCGGCCTGCAATAAAATTACAACATATTTCGGCCAAGTTCAGCCAGTTCATGCTCAGCATCTACGTCGTGTTGCCCCTGCATGTCCATAGGTGCTCGGCAAGGTCATCCTGCAGCTGTTGATGCTTCGCCGGATCTCGGATCTCCTGACGCATTGCGATGAATGCAGCCCATGTTGGAGGCACCTGATGATCAGGCTCGGCAAGAGGACCTTGTAGATGGTATGGCTCGTCCTCCTCGAGCAAACTCATTGGATCTTTTTTCTCATCCTCAATGATCATGTTGTGCAAGGTCACACAACAGTTCATCACTTTCCACATCTGATCTTTCGACCAGGTCATAGCAGGGAACCGAACAACTGCAAACCTCTGCTGGAGCACACTAAATGCCCGCTCCACGTCCTTCCTGCAAGCTTCATGTTCCTTGGCAAAGCGAGAATGCTTGGGGAGCATTGGGCCTGAGATAGTCTTCACAAATATTGGCCATCTTGGATAGATGCCATCTGCTAGATAGTATCCCTTGTTGTAGTAATGCCCGTTGATCTCAAATTCCACAATTGAGCATGACCCTCAACAAGCTTGGAAAAGACAGTTGAGGAGTTGAGGACGTTGATGTCGTTGTTCGATCCTGCCATGCCAAAGAAGGAGTGCCAGATCCAAAGATCATGTGTAGCAACTGACTCAAGTATCACAGTGCATCCTCCTTTGTGGCCTTTGTACGTTCCTTGCCATTCAAATGGACAGTTCTTCTACTCCCAATGCATGCAATCTATGCTTCCAAGCATACCAGGAAATCCTCTACTTCCATTGACTGCGAGGATCCGAGCAGTGTCTTAAGCAGTGGGTGACCTCAAGTACTCTTCCCCGAACACTGCAATCACTGCTCTGCAGAACCTGTACAAGCAATCAAGGGCGGTGGACTCGGCGATGCGGAGATAGTCATCAGCACTGTCAGTCGGCGCTCCATATGCAGGCAACCTCATTGCCACGGTGCACTTCTGAAGCGAGAAAAACCCAACCAAGCCGGTGCAGTCCTTCTTGCAAAGGAAATATGGGTCAAACTCCCGGATGGCATGCACGATCTTGAGGAAGAGCTTCCGGCTCATCTTGAAACGGCGGCGGAATATGTCCTCTCCACGGAGTGGCTGGTCGGCGAAGTAGTCGGCGTACAACATGCAATAGCCCTCTATCCTTTGTCTCGCCTTGCACTTCATCACATCAAGCGGCATCTGCTGACGAACTGGCGAAATCTGCAAGTGCTCTTCACTTTCGGCGATCTCGGCGCTCTCCTCCTCCAGCAGTTCCGCGAGCAACTCCTCGTCGTCGGAATCCATGGCGAGTATCTCGCCCTCGTTAGAGTCAGTGGACAGCACCTCGTCGCCGTCGGAGTCCATGACCGAATCCGGCCAAATGTCGAACACCTGGAGGGCGTGGTGGTGGGCGCACCGAGCCGAAGCACAGCTACGGCAAGGTAGGTCTCAGCGGCGGCGGAGGCGTGGAGCTGGGCGGCAACGACGGCGAGCGTAGCTAGAGGCGTGGGCATGTCTCGGCGCGGGGGAGATCTGCCGGCGAAGTCATGGCGAGCTCTTCGGCGATGCCTGGGCGAGTGGAGTGGGTGGAAATGGGACTGTCTCGCCGACAGAGCTGGCCCACGCCCTTTTTTGCGGCGTCCGGCGTCCCTAGGGCGTACCCGGGAACCTGGGTTCGGCCTGAGTAGGCCGGACCAAAACACGCCGAAATTCGGACGAAAACAGGTCCCTGGGTACGCGGCTGGGCCGATTTTCGGCGTTCGGACTGAATTCCGGTGTCCGGATCGGTGTCCTCGGCAGGCGAGTAGAGATGCTCTAATGCCCATGCCGATTTGCACCAAGCTGCGGCGTCTTGCCGGTGCATGATGCAGCAGATCGCACTGCCTTTTCGTTTCTGACGACCAAGAGGGCGACATGTCCTGACTCTGAAACCTGGAACACCGGTGGGCGCCGCGACACAGCAATTAGACCACCCCCGTGTGTTTAGCCCGCTCGTGGCTATGGCTGGAGCTAGAGGGCGGTGGTCGGTGGAGTACGTTTTCGGCTGGAGCTAGAGTGTAAAAGCTCCGAGCTGAATTTTCGTGCAGTTAAGTGTAAAGCTCCGACCTGAATTTTCCAGACCTGCACGTACGTGGGTCCCTGGCTGTCGCCAACCTTCCTACTAGCTATAGTCGTAAAGATCACGTAGAAGCTAGAAAAAGATCACCCTACGCATCCTCCATGTTCGAGACTTCGGGGCTCGTCGATCGGCCCCCCACGCAGGAGGCAACGAGGCTTCTCTCCTTCTCCCATAGGGCCAAAAGTGCTTCTTCTTCTGAATCTCTGAAAAAAAGAGACACCGTACCGGGCTAGCTAGGCCGAAGGATCGACCCTGATCTAGCTTGTCACTTTTGGGTGGCACAGCAGTACTCCTACCTCCAGCCTTTGGTCCTTATGGCCGCCCAAAGTCAAACACTAGGTGGTCACTGATCTGTACCAAAAAATTCATCACCGCTCAAGAATCGGTACTGTGTTAAAATCTCGCGATCAATTTCTCTGTACTATATGTGAGTACCGGAGTTCAGAAGATTGCTCATGCGCTTTCAAACTTGCAAACTCCTGACTTTTTATTTGGGTGCATATTGTAGAAGTAGCAGGATCAACACTGGCACGAGCCAACCATTTTCTAGCCCTCACGGTTTGTATCTTCGCGTTTTGCTCTCGCGAGCGGGTGGCGGCGGCGGCGGCGAAAAAAGTCCTCCCGATCTCATCCGGCGGGAGGGAGGGGGGCCTTGTTTCTCTGTTCTGGCCTAGTAGTTAAGGATAGGTTTTGTCTTCTTTGATGCGCCGTTGGAGTGGTGGGAGCGGCGTCCATGCGAATAAATCTGTCTCAACTCGACTCCCGCACCGGCGACGACCTTTGGGGCGGTGCCTCAGAGTTGATGGCAAGGTGTGGTGATCGGTCCTTCGGATCGATAGCTTGGTCTTTTCGCCGTTCTTCAAATTTGGCGAGAACAGTTTCTCGGTGTGTCGCCGACGTTTGTTGTTATCCGCGACGACGCTGGCGGCCAGGGCGAGGTGGTTCTTTTGGAACGAGGATGTTGGTCTGGAGGCGGTGGATTTGCCGTTCTTCTCCGACTTCGTCGATAGAAGGCGGCAGATCTTGGTCCAAGACAGCACGGGGACGTCCCCCCGTCAACGCGCCACAGCGACATGTGCCTCGCTGCGTGCAGCGATTTCGTTGGGCGGCAGTGCGGTTTTGGATCTTGCAATGGTGGAGGTTCGGCGTCTCTCCCGGCGTCCGCCTTAGCGGCGCTGGAGTTGGGCGGCGGCCGCTGGCTACGGTGGTTACGGAAAATTCTAAAGATCATTTTGTATTTCTCGATTTCTTAGGATTTTATCTGTATATCAGTTTATCCCGGTCTGTCTTTTAGTTTCCAGCGTATGTTGCGTCATGTAAATTGTTTTTCTATTATTGAAATACGTGTGTTGCTCTAAAAAAAGCAATGGCACGAGCCAGGAGAGAAAGAGGCGTTTAGGAGGCTGTGCCTAAAACCCGTCTAGGGCTTTGTCCCCCTCCCCCCTCCCCCGATGCGGGTGTCGTTATTTGTTTGGGTTGTCTTTCAATGTTATTTTTAGGATGGTGAGACGACGGCTACATGTCAGAATAAGGTCCCCACGCTGTCCTCCTCCGGTGGTGCGTCTATCACCGACGGAGGACATGAGGATTCGTGTGTCCGACAGATCTCCTCGGATTTGGTCGGTTTTCGTGTTTGTTGATGCAGTTTCATGTCAGTCTCTTCTGATCTACGGTTGTTATCATTGACGATAGTTGCTACTCTAATGAGATGATCCTCTAGGCTTTACCACAACGACTTACCGTCTGTCTACTACGAAGATCTCTATTACGACATGCTTTTTCCGGCTCTGATGATGTAGAGGCGAGGATGACCCCGTGCTTTCAGCTTGCGCTAGTGTATGTAGTCGTTGCTAAGCTCGGTTTTGTGTGGATCTTTGTGTGGTCCAAGGACCTATTTGTATTTCTATTACCGATGATGTGATTCTTCGTACCTTGTTGATGATTATTAGTAGTCGATGAAATTTCTAAAAAAAAAGGAAACAACTTATTGTTTTCTCGAAATCGCACAGTAATAGACCCTCCTTCCCAGAATTGGATTTATAATGTTTTTGGTCTAAGTGAAATTTTCTAAAGTTTGATCAACTAAATAAAAAAAGTTGTGACTATTTATAATCTAAAATCATAGATATTTATATTTTTCTAATATAGATAGTCAAAAAATTTAAAGTTTATTTTACCCGAAAACTATATAGCCATCATATTTCGAGAAGAAGGGGGTAATAGCTAAGGAAAAAAGAGACAATGGTGCATCTGGGCCATTGGCGCAACTCATTGGGTCATGTGGCTGTAGCTAGAGCTCATGGGCCAGATCTCGTCATGTGGCTTAACAGAGGTATGGTATCACTCAAGAAACAAAGGTATGCTGATTTTCAGAAAGAAAAAATAGAAGGTATGGTGGACCCATCACCCATCTTCTCTTTCTATTAATATACGCTCCCAGCCCCTTTCTCCTTCCAAATAGCCACCCCGAGTCCCCAACTGCGCTAGCTACCTCCTTGTTCTCTCTGTTCTCACTTCTCACTATCCAGCTCAGTCAGGAAGGCACACGCTTCGTCGGCGATTCACGAGCTAAGGTTTAAGAGCTTACACATACAAAGGCAAGATCGGAAGCCAAGTGCTAGGTAGCCGTCTCCAATCAGAGACCAGCCGGCCGGAGAGAGATGTCGAGCCGCCGTGGTGGCAGGATCACCGACGAGGAGATCAACGAGCTCATCTCCAAGCTGCAGGCCCTCCTCCCGGAGTCCTCCCGCCGCCGCACCGCCAGCCGGGTACGTACGTACTTACGACGCAGGCGCGCATTAGTCCTCTCATTTGTCATTTAGAGTTGCTTGCTTCAGTGTCACTGGCAGCCCAGCCGGCTGTGTGACTGCACATTTCGTCAGGGCAGTGCAGCCAAGTCTGACAAGCAGTGTTTCTTCTTCTTCTTCCATTGTTCCTGACAATGAAAATGGTATATGCCGTACGTGCAGTCGTCGGCGTCGAAGCTGCTGAAGGAGACGTGCGGGTACATCAAGAGCCTGCACCAGGAGGTGGACGACCTCTCGGACCGGCTGTCGGAGCTCATGTCCACCTTGGACGACAACAGCCCCCAGGCCGAGATCATCCGGAGCCTCCTCCGCTAGCTCATCTCTATCACATCCTAGGCTACATATATATTAGCTTCAATTCATCGGGTGGTGATGGAGATGAGGAGACAAAGACATGAGAGGAGAAGATTGACGAAAGAGGCACATCGTTTTTTAGCGCTTCTTGTTTGTTTTCCTTCTGGATCCCCCATCCCGTGGTAATGTGTGTGTTTGTTTCCTGTCTTTCTGAGGTAGTCAAAGGCCCTCATTTAGTACAAGGGCTAGCTTTGGCTTCCGGTATAATATTTTCGTATTTGCACCAGGGCTCTAGTAATAGTACTTACTTAGGTCGATCCTTCATTCATCGATCAGGTGAGTGCACTACTAGCTATATGTCGTACTGTAGTTCCTATTAGTTGTAACTTGTAAGCGGTGTGTGTGTGCGCGCTGTTGTAGCTGCTGTCAGATTGAGATGCATCATCCCCTACCCTAGCTAGAGGTGTTGTTTTGTAGCTATAAATTACATGTTTTGTCTCTGTTTTTCTAACGGACAAGCTAAGCTAGCTTACCGACGACCGTGTCTCCTCCGATTTTCTTCCTTTTATTAGACTAGACCCAATAGAGGTGTCAGAGGTGGTATCATGCAATATATACATGCAAAATGCTTATGTGTCACTGTAATTAATAATAAAAAGGTTGTGTTGGTATCATAGATGATACAGTATCATAGCATGTAAAACTAGAAAAACTAATCTCAAATAAATCTTGTAGTACACTATTTTACATTGAGATTTTACAAAAATAATAAATACACTAAGACTATGATAATACTATATAATATTATACATTATGGAGATGAAATCATATAGTAATATCATATGTATGATACTACTATACTAATACTCCCATTGTGATGGCTAGTCTTAGGAAGCAATGTAACTTGCTATGTACGGTTACGGTGTCTGGAGCAACGTGCAATGTAGGAGTATAAAAAGGAAGAAGACCCTCTCGTACGTGCGTGCGGGCAGATAACGTGGAAACAGTTGGAGTTCTTCGATGCAACCAACAACTCTACGGATCCTGCAAAAGACAATTCGTAGTAGTAGTAGTAGTACCAGAGGGTCAAACATTTTGGCTCGGTTCGGGGCTTCTCGAGGCACGATGGGGCCCCACCAAGTGTTCAACTCGCCCGAGATCTCCACGATCAAGCACGGCGCCGCGGATCCCCTCCTGTTAATTTAGTCGTCTTCGTCGTCGTCGTCGACATGGCGCCTCACAAACGAGAGCCGTCGATCAGCAACAAAAGCTAGCTCTAGATTAGATCAACAGCAGGTTTTTGGTTTGTGCAATTCATTCGCATGCATGCGTTTTGAAGCGCGTGTGTACAGTACGGAGTAGCTCTCTATCTGTCCCGGCCTCGTGCATGGTCTGTGTCCTCTCTAGCGCGCGGATCGGGGTGCTCGCGCTTCCACTGTGCGGTGCGCGCCCACGGATTTGGTTTTATCAGATCTCGCGAACTGTGCGGGCGTATCATCCCAAGTTTTGTTCTCGATCCAACAGCCGAGTCAAAAATCTCCAGGACTGTATAGAGAGCTAGTAGTACGTACTGATTGTAGTACTAGTATTCAAGTACTCGCGCACTAGTGTAGTCCTGCAAAATCCTCCATCATCTAAAACGCAGTAAGTATCAGTCGCCATGGACTACTCGCACGCACGTTCCAAGAGATACAGACAGTACCCAGATGCTTAGGAAATGGCTCACTCGCTAACAGCTCAAGAAACCGTGCACGGTTATATTTCTTTAATCTGAAGCGAGCTTTGAGCCTGACGAGAGGGGAAACGGCCGGCTGGAACGACACTCTTCGTCTACAAGGCAGAAACCCCTTGTTTATGAGTTCCAAAACCCTGGAAGGGACGCCCGCCCACCGTGGTTCAGGTTATCGCGTGGAAAGCAGAGCCAGCTAGCGGCCGGAGGATCCACCCAGCCGATCGAGGCGTGTGTGCGTGCACGCGCGCGTGTCTGCAGTGCAGGAGCAGGGCGTGGAGATTGGAGATGGTCTTGGTCCGGGAGCGATTCGTGGAGGAAAACAAACTTTCTGTCTGCGACGTGAAGCCAGAGACGCAGGAAGGCCCGCCATGTAATGAGGAGCGCGTGTCTACCGGACCAGTCTCTCCCCAAGAAACCTGCCTCACCTGTCTCGTCGTCGTCAGGCCGGTCAACACGCCGGCGAGCTGCACGTACGTAGCACGACTTGATTGATTATACTACTACTTGATCCACGCGTGGCACGTTATTGAATTGCAACCGTGCCTCCAGTGGGCAGTGTAGTTGCGGAAGTTGCGTGTGTGATGTGATGTGTATCGGCGGGATCAGTCCGGGACGTGGCGGAAGAGGAGGCGCATTGCGTCGGGTGCTACTAATATTACGGCGCTGCATCTACCGGCGGCCGGCGGTTGGGTTGGCAGGTGGTGGGCGATGCCCGATGGGCGATGGGGTTGGTTTCCTCCCTCGCCGGCGATCCACTTGCCGGACAGCAGGGGTCCGGCCGGCGCGCGGTGGTACGTACTGCCCAGCCAGGGCCGCCCATCGCTGTCGGTGTGCCGTCGGATCGGGGCACCGCGATCCGGGCGGCAGCTGCCCGATCATAAAAGGCGAATCATCTGCCCCCAGGCCCCTGCATGCTTGCTTGTGTAGGGTGCTGGGCGTGCCTCGCTCGCTCGTCGGCTCTGCAGGCACGCGTTGCTCAATGCTCATCAGATATATGGTCCTCCTCCTTCGTCGTCACCCCCACACAGAAAGAACATCGTCTCCCTTTCGCTGCTCCTGTACGCTCGGTTTGGAGTAGTTTGGACCATGTACAGAGTCTCGACTCAAAACCCAGGCCCGCGCTCTGCGCTGAGGAATGACCAGCGCGTCAGGCTTTTACACGCCGTGGGCGCCGTGGACAAGTGATGGTTGGGAAACAGAGCGGGCGAGAACTTTTCTGAAATGACAGACCGACCTGTGCGCCGTGGCGTCCTGGCCTGCCATCGCAGAGCGAGACATCGCAGGACGGCCCCGCCACCCTCCTGCTCGTGGAACGGCCCGGGGCGGGGCGAGTCGGCAGCAGCGGAAAGCGACCGGAGGACGCTGCACCGAGCGACCGACTCGACGTGCGTGGTGGAAACTGCGCCGCGCGTACGTGCAAGTCGCCGGGGTTACGGCATGGTGCCTGCCCGACGCCTGCGGTGCTCGGTCGATCGATGGATGGATAGATCAGTGAGCATGGGCGTCTCGACGATGTCGGATCTAGGCTCCCCGCACCGGCGCCGGGGTGGCCCGCTGTCGTGCCCGGCGGGCGAGAGGGGACGGACCGAGAATGATTGTGCTCTGGCTGCCTGGGTCTATCTAATCAAGGCCCTGCCCCTGCCACCACACCGGCCGGACCCGGAGCACCGCCGAGCCCACGCCTGCGGCGTGCAGTGCAGGGCGCAGCAGGCCTGTGTTTTTTAGGTACGTGACGACTGCCGATGCGTGCCAGTGCTGGGGTCTATCTCCGTGTGTGCTTTGCTTGCCACGGCAGGAAGTGACCAATGTGTTGCGTCTTCAGTTTTAAGAACAAAACCATACTATCTCTGTTCCACAATATAAACTAGTTTCAAACATTTTTTTTTTTTAGGTTTGTAAAGCAAATGTCTACACACTAAAAAAAGTCTAGATTCATTTACATATTAAAAAAAGTCTAGATACGTTTGCTTTACAAACCTAAAACATCTTATATTATAAACGGAGCGAGTATTCGACAAAGGTTTAGCACACTTCTAGAAAATTCAGACCAGCAAAACTCGTATGTGGGAAACTGCAAAACAGTTCTTTATATTATAAACGGAGGGAGTATTCGACAAAGGTTTAGCACACTTCTAAAAAATTCATACCAGCAAAACCCGTATGTGGGAAACTGCAAAACAGTTCTTTATATTATAAACCGAGGGAGTATTCGACAAAGGTTTAGCACACTTCTAGAAAATTCAGACCAGCAAAACCCGTATGTGGGAAACTGCAAAACGGTTCTTTATATTATAAACGGAGGGAGTATTCGACAAAGGTTTAGCACACTTCTAGAAAATTCAGACCAAAGAAACTCAGATGTGGGAAACTGCAAAACAGTTCTTTATATTATAAACGGAGGGAGTATTCGACAAAGGTTTAGCATACTTCTAGAAAATTCAGACCAGCAAAACCCTTATGTGGGAAACTGTTTAGCACACTTCTAGAAAATTCAGACCAAAAAACCATTATGTGGGAAGCGCAAAACAGTTCTTTATATTATAAACGGAGGAGTATTGACAAAGGTTTAGCATACTTCTAGAAAATTCAGACCAGCAAAACCCTTATGTGGAAAGCTGTTTAGCACACTTCTAGAAAATTCAGACCAGCAAAAACCAGTATGTGAAACGCAAACAGTTCTTTATATTATAAACGGAGGGAGTATTCGACAAAGGTTTAGCATACTTCTAGAAAATTCAGACCAGCAAAACCCTTATGTGGGAAACTGTTTAGCACACTTCTAGAAAATTCAGACCAGCAAAACCCGTATGTGGGAAACTGCAAAACAGTTCTTTATATTATAAACGGAGGGAGTATTCGACAAAGGTTTAGCATACTTCTAGAAAATTCAGACCAGCAAAACCCTTATGTGGGAAACTGCAAAACAGTTCTTTATATTATAAACGGAGGGAGTATTCGACAAAGGTTTAGCACACTTCTAGAAAATTCAGACCAGCAAAACCCGTATGTGGGAAACTGCAAAACGGTTCTTTATATTATAAACGGAGGGAGTATTCGACAAAGGTTTAGCACACTTCTAGAAAATTCAGACCAGCAAAACCCGTATGTGGGAAACTGCAAAAAAGTTCTTTATATTATAAACGGAGGGAGTATTCGACAAAGGTTTAGCACACTTCTAGAAAATTCAGACCAGCAAAACCCGTATGTGGGAAATTGCAAAACAGTTATTTATATTATAAACGGAGGAGTATTCGACAAAGGTTTAGCACACTTCTAGAAAATTTAGACCAGCAAAACCCTTATATGGGAAACTGCAAAACAGTTCTTTATATTATAAACCGAGGGAGTATTCGACAAAGGTTTAGCACACTTCTAGAAAATTCAGACCAGCAAAACCCGTATGTGGGAAACTGCAAAACGGTTCTTTATATTATAAACGGAGGGAGTATTCGACAAAGGTTTAGCACACTTCTAGAAAATTCAGACCAGCAAAACCCGTATGTGGGAAACTGCAAAACAGTTCTTTATATTATAAACGGAGGGAGTATTCGACAAAGGTTTAGCATACTTCTAGAAAATTCAGACCAGCAAAACCCTTATGTGGGAAACTGCAAAACAGTTCTTTATATTATAAACGGAGGGAGTATTCGACAAAGGTTTAGCACACTTCTAGAAAATTCAGACCAGCAAAACCCGTATGTGGGAAACTGCAAAACGGTTCTTTATATTATAAACGGAGGGAGTATTCGACAAAGGTTTAGCACACTTCTAGAAAATTCAGACCAGCAAAACCCGTATGTGGGAAACTGCAAAAAAGTTCTTTATATTATAAACGGAGGGAGTATTCGACAAAGGTTTAGCACACTTCTAGAAAATTCAGACCAGCAAAACCCATATGTGGGAAATTGCAAAACAGTTATTTATATTATAAACGGAGGAGTATTCGACAAAGGTTTAGCACACTTCTAGAAAATTTAGACCAGCAAAACCCTTATATGGGAAACTGCAAAACAGTTCTTTATATTATAAACCGAGGGAGTATTCGACAAAGGTTTAGCACACTTCTAGAAAATTCAGACCAGCAAAAACCATTATGTGGGAAACTGCAAAACGGTTCTTTATATTATAAACGGAGGGAGTATTCGACAAAGGTTTAGCACACTTCTAGAAAATTCAGACCAGCAAAACCCGTATGTGGGAAACTGCAAAACAGTTCTTTATATTATAAACGGAGGGAGTATTCGACAAAGGTTTAGCATACTTCTAGAAAATTCAGACCAGCAAAACCCTTATGTGGGAAACTGCAAAACAGTTCTTTATATTATAAACGGAGGGAGTATTCGACAGAGGTTTATCACACTTCTAGAAAATTCAGACCAGCAAAACCCGTATCTAGGAAACTGCAAAACAGTTCTTTATATTATAAACGGAGGGAGTATTCGACAAAGGTTTAGCACACTTCTAGAAAATTCAGACCAGCAAAACCCTTATGTGGGAAACTGCAAAACAGTTCTATACGCGGAAAAGTGGTCACACGAAAGAGACTCGCAAAGCGGGATATCCCTTGCAGTATCAGTTTGTGGGATCTGTTCTGCGTGGTTGAGCGAAATTGCATAACTAAAATTTTAGGGTATGTTTGATTCAAAAGATTTGCATAGGAAATTTATAGAATTAAATCCTATGAGAAAATTTCCGGTCATTTGATTTGTAGGATTAATTTCCGTAGGAATTTTTTCTAAGAATTCCTTTGCCTTTGCACTAGATTTTATAGGAAATTAAACATGCACTTCTACCTCTTTTTTAGAATCCTTTGTTTTTTCTATGATGGAGTCAAATAAATTTTGGTTCATAGAAATTCATGTAGGATTGAAGTGAGCATGAAATTGCAATTCTATATTTTTTCTATTCCTACGTTTTTCTATCCTACGAATCAAACAGGCCCTTAGGATTTTTTGAATTTATAGATGATGCGTAAACAAAATACAGCTCTAAACATGACAAGTTCAAATTAGCAGCACAATTTACACCCATACATAACAAAGTTCACATCCAACGAAAGTAAAGTTCAAATCCATCATCAAAGATCGACAATATAGGGAACTGGCTGTCAGTGCTGGGGTCTGTGTGTGTGCGCGCTTTGCTTGCGATGGCAGGAAGTGAACAATGTGTTGCATGTTTAATTTTGAAGAACAAAATCATATTTTTCATAAAAAAGGAAGAACAAGATCATATATGGCAGCCTTGATCAAATTTCACTGTAAAATTTTACTGCATGCAGTTTACATTTCCCAGTTTAGGCGCACATGTTATCATTCCATTGACAGATACATTAGGTACATCTATTTATTGTACTCTCTCTGTTTTAAAATATAGAGTAAATTTCATTTTTTACCCTCTAGTTTGACAAATTTGATGCTAATTACCCCATTTTGCAAGTTTTCATTTACCCTATTTAGTAAAACTTGTGCAACTTTTTACCCCATCTAAATTTTTATCGAGTTACAGTCTACAAATAATACACACCTAAGGCCATCGGTTCCAGAATTGTTGTTGGAATATGTTCAAAAATTATCAGCGAAATAGAATTGAATATGAAGTAGAAAGGATCGATTGAGTAGAGCACGACAGCCCATATCAGGTGAGCATGCTCGCCTGTATAGAGAAGAGGAAGAGAGCGGGTTGGATGAGCACAAATAACAAGCCAGTAAGCCATGATGAACTAAGCTCACATATGTGTGAACTGTTATTGAACCTGTCATAGTATAACTGGTCTAATCGTTCAGAGCAGTTAGAAAGAAAATTACATGGTACAAGAAGACAAGCGGGACATAGAAAATTAGCTGAGGCTGGTGTCCCAACTCCCAAAGCCTGTTTTCGCCTTGGTGTACATCATCTGGTCGAACGCTGAATCCTTGGTGGCCGTATCTAGGGTTGCCACGGTACATGATGAGTTAGAGTGACGCCTTGTTAAGCCGCAACGGGTACGTCTGACAGTCTATGTAACACACAACCTGTATCTAATGGCTGGAACCTACTTATTGAATGGCTTGAAAAAATTAGAGGGGATAAAAATTGACACAAATTTGGCTAAATAGGGTAATTAGGATGAAAACTTGCTAAATAGGGTAACTACCGTCAAAATTGTCAAACTAGGGGTAAAAAACGAAATTTATTCTAAAATATAACATGTTTTAGTCTTGTGAAACAAATGTATCTAGAATTTTTTCAGTATATAGATTCACTCGTATTTGAAATGAATCTACACACTTTTTTTTAACAAACCTAAAATGTCTTAGATTTTGAAACGGAGAAAGTACTACTCTATTCGTTTTAAAATATATAATATGTTTTATGAAGGGAGCAGTATGCACGTATCGAGATGACTACTACTTCCTCTGACCCATATTAATTAACTTAAAATTGTTTAAATTTAAATAAATCTAGACACTATTTATTATTTAGTTTCGTTCAACTTTTAATAAATCAAAGTCGAGAGATAGTACTAGTTTAACCGGAGTCCCATCCTTCTTTCATTTTGTCAAGGTGATGACTGTGACGGATGGCTGTATGGACCCGTGCTACTAGCGTCTGAAACGGAGCGAGGTGAGCCAAATGTCAAGGCGTGCTGCGTTCTTCCCGGGCGAACAATGCGACCAACACACTGTATCACGCAGAATTGCAGATTCGTTGCTGCGTTTCTCAAAAAGGAAAACAAAAATCTTAGCTGCGACACGACGTCGATGTCGGCAGTTTCAGATCAATCAGTGCACAAGGAACTGAGTATCAGACAGAGGACTTCAACATGCACGCACCAACAAAAACTACAGCAAGAATAACACCCAAAGAAGTTGTAAAAGGGGGGTTAATTAGGATCCTCCGAGACAAGCGACAAACTGATTGTCTGAATATCTGAACAAACTTGGAGACACAGACGCGTGGCGTTGTCTGCACATTGCATCAGCGTCTGATGGCGTTCGTTGCACATACGAGTTGTCGGCATCAGTCGTACGTTGGAGTTCGACTGATCTTCGGAGGCTATTGCTTACCTTACATGACCAGAAGGCAGAAGCCAGTATATTACCTGGGAGCGGTTGGAATTCATCCCATCTATCCAATTCCAAGTTGGAGCCTATCTTATGCACTACAGGCAGTGTGCTCTTATATTCTTCAGTTCAGTGACATGGTGGTCGAGTACCCCTACGAGCTCTGTGATCAACCACCGGCGACTGCTTGGCATCATCTCATCCTTCCTTGCCATTCTCTCGGGGAGTTTGGTAGCTGCTGTCAAAAATGATGTAACATTGACGAATCAGCTAAGTAATACTTACTCTGGGTTGACCCGGCTGACCCAGTAGGTACTCGATGTTGGCCCAACTAACTCAACTGTTCAAGGCCAACTCAACTGCCTCGTTGGCCTCGATACTTAGGGCTGGGAGTATGGGACATAGCCGCCTGATCCACCCCATTCCCATCCTCACTGCTCATCTCGCTTCAAAATCTTCGTAGCAACTGTCCTATTTTCAGCGAAGAATATTGCAAACGCTATCTACTACTGGGGCACGTCTCGAAGGAGCGATGCCTGGGATTTCTAGAACAACAACACCTCCGAATCGTAGCTCTTTAAAAGACGAAATCTGATGCGCGGCTACTTCGTTTTAGGCATATTGGAGATCATTTGTCGTTTGATCCGGTGAGTTAGAGGCAGGTGTAGCGCCCACGGTTCTTGTGTAAATTTTTTCTTCCTCCTTTTTTTTGGCACTTAGACCTTTTTTTAGTTAGCATAGTTACATTGCCTTCTTGTAAGGTGCCATTCTCCTCTTAAATGCATTACCATTGCACCTGATCCAATTCCTAAGAAAATACTTCCTCCGTTTTAAAATATAAGATATTTTAGCTTTATGAAGCAAATGTATCTAGACTTCTTTTAGTATATAGGTTCATTCAACTTTAGGATGAACCTACATACTAAAAGAAGTCTAGATTCATTTTCTTCACAAACCTAAAACATCTTATATTTTGAAACGGAGGGAGTACAACACGCCTGCCCCGAAGACCAAAGAATTTCAAGTTTGAGAACTTTTGGGCAATGCTCCCCGGTTTCAACGAGGTGGTGCATAGTGCTTGGAATGAGCACACCAATCACCTAGAGCCTTGTCATGTTATATTCCACAAGTTGATAGTAATGGGCAAACCGGCAAACGCCTCACTCAATGTAGTCGTGACCTCTTCTCCAACACCAAGATCCTTCTCCATGTGACCCTACTTGTTATTTTCCACCTCGACATCTCTCAAGAATCAAGAAGACTCTCCATTGGGGAGCACGATCTTCGGGCTAGCCTAAAGAGGAAAGTGATTGGCTTGGCGGTTCTCGAAAGAGCTAGGAAAAAGTAATGTGCTCAAATCTCAAATATCAAAGAAGGAGGTGCAAACACAAAAGCTTTTCCACTTGCGTTTCAATAGTAGAAGGCGCGAAAACCACATTCGCCGCCTTAAGCACAACAATGGATGGGTTACCACACATATGAAAGGAAAAGGGTAATACACAACCATTTCAAAGCAACTATGAGAAGAGGGGAATATAGAACCCAAGACTTCAATTGGAATGAGCTTCAGTACTAAAACATGTACTTAAGCGAGTTGGGGAGCCTTTCTCGAAAGAAGAAATGAGAAAGACCATTGTTGATCAAATGCCAAGCGACAAGGCGCCTGGTGTGGATGGGTACACATGTTTGTTTTCTAGAATTGTTGGATACAATTAAATATACGTAATGAGAGTGGTCCACCTATTTGGAAGCCTTCTGCGGTGACCCAGCATACCACTGCATGATATAGTATACTATAGTCGTTGACATAACACCAATGAAACACCATTCACTAGTATTACATCCCTCAAAATGGCACAACAGAAACACAGCGGGTCCAATACATGGCTAAAGGTTACAACTCACTCTTTACACAAGATCTAGAGATCACTCTAGGTTAAAGAGAGAGAAAGAACTTCTTACAAAGAAGAATCAAAGATATACAACGTAAGAACTATTATACTATTAAAGCTAGTATTTTAACTAAGGAATTGGCATTACTGTTATTGCAATACACTACAAAATTAGGTTTTTTGGCTAGAGATTATGTTCCTATCTAATCAGTAACTTTGTCTTCACTTGAGTTGATGTATATGTTGACTTCCTTGACTTCATTGAAGAGCTTTAGCTTTGGATGATGAGTTCTGGAGCATAACTTGATATGGATGTTGTCTATCCCGGCTTCAGAATCTAGCAAGGGTTAAGAAGATACTTTTAGTACGAGCGTACTCATCAAATTCACTAGAAAAGGAGTGTTTGATGCACTATAACTACAGCCACAGACCGTAGGTCGTAGGCAATGCAAGTTTTCATAAACATTTCTTAAAAGGTTGCTTTTATTCTGAAAAGCTATGTCCGTCAGCCTTCACGGGTTTACCAGAACTTTCATGGAGTTCCTTTCCCGCCGCGTTCGCAGCTCCTTCCCGGAACAGGGAGTAACAAGTTGCAGTTCTTGCACTCTGCAGAGGTGTGTTACTTTACCCATGAGAGATCAACTCTTTGTTGCACAACCGGGCATCTTATTCCCGTCCACAATTCTATGATGTGGGCCCCAGAAGATGATCCAAGCCAATCACTGCCGCCTTCACGACCTCGCACGCCTCCTTGGTGTACACCATGCCCACATATTGGATTATGGCAATGGTTTATACAAACCGTTAGATGCCAGAACTATCGTGGGACGTTGAGGGTTTCCACCCATATGCTGCATATCCTCTACGAATTACCAATTAATATGCACGCTACAAGGATAACAGCCACGACCTGCACATCCGGCTTCATGCGAGAGGAAGAAGATACAGCTAACTTCTCCGTCCCATTCCAAATCTCATGGTTAATGCGTAATATACGGCGCAAGAATCACTGGTGACATTGGTTTTTAAGTCCTAGATAATATGTTTCTTTACCACTGGAACTTTTATAGTAAGTTATTACCTCATGGTAATAACCTATGATCACATTATTATGAAAATAGTGTTCGCGGACCTTTTCAAATGCAGGTGATATCCACATTGGATTTGTAAAATACTTTACAGAAAATAACCAAAGGACATGAGAAAGTGTGAACTTGTCTTTTGTGATTGCAAGATTATGTACTCACGGTCTTCAAGATAATATAAGATCCAATATCTGAAATCAGCATCATTGGTCCGGTAAGGACTAATGTTTAAAGAAGCAAGATGCTTTTATGCATAAGTAATGTGATGCTCTTTATAAACGCGAATCCCGGGGATAACGTTATTTTAGGGTTTGGGTACTAGAAATGATGTCTTTGAAGTGTGTTGTACTTTTAGATGAGTCGTACACTTGTGCTTCTTTTTAGGGCTTATGAGTGTGTTTGAGACAATATGTATTTACAAGATCATAAAATAATAAGACACACATAGTTGTGAAATGCTACTTAAGATTGCTTATATAAGAGTTGTTGTTTTGAAGTGGCAAAAAGAATAACATTTGAAGAAAAGATTCCTTTTCTAAGGTTTAAACAATCTTTATTGTTAATAGGATGTGTTCAATGTCTTTTGGGGTGTGATTGATTGGTTTGGACTTGAGATGCCTTATGTTTTAACCGGAATAGACCAAAGTTAACTAAAAAAACATATGTAGTTTATTAAACATAATGTTTATAAGCTTTGAGACTAAAGTTAACTTTTAAAAACATGGATGGTTTGGAAGTGTACTTCTGATGATATTTGTACTTGGTGTACTTGGTAATGTTGCCTTAAGGTTACTTAAGAATGGTTATATTTTTCTTTGATGTGGTGGTTTTCTTGACTTTATAATGGAATAGTATCACCTACCCCTTTTATGGATGAGTGGTTATAGTTTGAAAATCATGGAGTAATGTTACTTAATTGCTTATGAGTTCACTATAGTGTTTTAGTATGTTGATAAACTTGTGATTAAAGTAAAGGAAATGAGTTTTTATTTAACTACAAATTATTTTTGATGATTTTATATATGATAAGGATTCTCTTTAGAAAATATTACACACCTATGGTGGAGGAGAACTCAATAAAATTGTAATTAAATGTGCTAAACTATTTGGACTTCCTATTATTAATGTTGAAGACTAATACTATTTATTAGACTCAATTGGTTAATTTTAGACATATTAGCAATTTTTTATTTATCTTTATATGAATTATCAATTAAATAAATAAGTTTAAATTTGAGTTATTAAAGTATTTGAATTTTTATTTAACTCAAAAGTGGAATATTATATTTTTAACATGTAGATATTATTTTCGTGATCATTTTGGTATATCACATTTATTTTTGTGATTTATAAATAATGAGATATGATTTTGACAATTCTTATTACTTTATAATTACTTAATAAATAATAAATATTTAATTAAGTGAAATAATAATACATGATTATAGTTTTTAAAATATTGTTTCTATTTTTCCAATATTTTTGGTATTTATTTATATTCTTAACATTTACCATGATTAAAATCTGAATTATCAAAGTGTTATTACTTATAAAACCTTTATTAAATAATATTTATTTAAATAATCATCATAATAATATTTGATAATAATTTTGGGTTGTAGATTTTTTTTCTCCAATTTTTCATATATTATACACATTTTTCTGAATTATAAATCAAAAGTTATTAATTAAACAAGATTTAATCATTTATTTGATTTCTGGAATATTAATAATTGAGCTTATAACATTTTATTTATTTCTTAAATAGGAATTAACTTTTTTACACCGCACCCACACCTAGACCTAGTCATCGACGATGGGCGGTGGCCACCTCGACTCTCAGTTTAATAAATGTGTTTGTTCTGAATCGGATTCTACCCGGACAATGACATATGGGCCCTGGGCCACGTCACACGCCACGCTAGCAGGGACTGGTCAAACTAGCTGACGTGGTTCGAACCTGACGTAGGCATGACGTCACATGAGTTGATCCTCACTGATTGAGGATCGATCGATCGATCTAGTGCACGTGCGGGGCTCTGGCTAGGTGCGTTGGAACGAGCATGCGCTGGCAAGTTGAACTATGGTCGCGCCGCCCCTAAATGGTCACCGGTGAATGATCCACGGCGGTGACCGACGGCGATGCACGATGGCGCATGGCGAGACCTTGATACAGGACGCAATTGAATCAACGAAGTCTCCTGGAAGATAGAGGAGCTTACCCTGGTTGCGATGAAATGCTTGGAGAAGTGAGAGGAGACGTGTAGACGATGAATCGTCAATGATGGCCACGGTGACTGTTAAAAGGGAACGCTCTATTCTGCTTGATTCCCGACGCGCCAACCCTCGTTCTTGGTCCTAATCAAACGAGTCCACGATGGAGCTTCTAACGGTGGCCTTAGCGAGGCACAGGGTGGTCGGACATGGCCGGAGTGTTGAACACCAACGAGATAGGGTTTCGGCATGGTTGGGGAACAAGGTAGAGAGGCTTTCAGAGGGGGGAAATGGGGATGAGGATGAGTAGAGGCGTCGCGGTGGCCTCCTTATCCTCTCCTGGCGACGTCGGCGTGGATCTTGGCGCAAGGACGACGGCGGACGGCCTCGGCATCGCCACCGAGCTGCTTTTAGCTGGAGGAAGACGACAATGACGGTTTTGCAGAACACCCCCTGGCACTTCTTTCCTCTCAACCCGCGATCCTTCCCTGGTCCCACCTGTCAGTCACAGAAGAGAATGATCTGGGCTGGATGTTGGGCTTTTGTGGGCTGTTGGAGATATGCTATATGGGTATCCTTATAGCATGTCTCTTATCCGACTAACCCGTGTGGCCCATAGTCGGTAGCATGGCCTATGGCCTGCTGGGCGGCCCAGTTAGGTGGATCCAGAAGGGAGGCCCATGCCGGATAAAGGAAGGCTACGGTGGAGTCACCAGCGTACCCGGAGCCTTGGAATGCAAGATACACAAGACTAGTGATAGACGGTGTAGGACTCTGTAACCTGTCTGGCTAGGACTTTTCCCTATAACCCTAGGACCTGGCGACTATATAAGTCGGGCCTATGGGAGCCTTTAGGGCACAACCTAGTATCAATTCATACAACCTTGCACAGCGAACCTATCTCTGTAACTCGGCGTATTGCCCTTATAGTGATTTATAGCAGGAGTAGGATTCCGCCATCGTTGTGTGATCTGAACCTAGGTAAGCTGTGTTACCTCGTACCCGTCAACCGTCCGCCTTACCCCACGTCTCTAAACACGCACTATGAGGACCCCTCCATGGCGTACTCGTCGGCAATACCACGACAGTTGGCGCCCATCGTGGGGCAAGAGGCGCTTCAGGCTCTTCAGCGGGCGAGGACCAAGATCTTCGCAGGAATCGGCGAAACCGTGGCCATTGGGCGCGTTCTCTTCTCCGGCAACATTCCGATCGTCCCTCCTGACGAGTTCTCGATCCCGGCAAAGACGAACCCTACGCGGTGTTCAATCATTCCTATCGGAGACATCCACCTCTTCATCGGCGAAACCGACTCGGGCATTAGTTCCCTGTGAGTCGGAGGAGCATCAAGACCCGCACGGACCGCCTACGGGCAGGATACGTTCACGGAAGGATCGATGTCGGATCTCTCTTCGGAGTTTGCCGACAATGATCAGAAAGCATCAAGACCCGCACGGACCGTCTACAGGCAGGGTACGTTCACAGAAGGATCGATGTCGGACCTCTCTTTGGAGTTTGCCGGCAAAGATCGGAAAAATTCAAGGCCCACCAAACCGCCCCTATGCAGGATATAAAGGTGGAAGATCACTGCAAATCTGCCGGCTTCGTCCGTGCGTCTGGACAGCAGAGATCCAAGTTCGTCGGCATGGTTACCATCTTCGATCTGGCGCACCGCGTTCAGAGAGAGGGCGAAGATCCCCGCGACTACCTCGCCAGGTGGCTCCGTATACGAGCCGATCTGGACCACTACCCCAATGATGATGCTATATATCACTTCGTGGAAGGACTGGACCATGGCACGCTTCTTCGACATTCTCTAAGAAGGCAGCAGGCGTCGGGACGCCTTAATTTCGAAGGCATGGTCAACACCGTTACAACTACGCGGAGGCCGAAGCGGCAGCTCAGACAGCGCTTGCTCTCATTGACGGAGCCCCTCTGATTCAGCCACCGCCACCATCGCCTCCGACCGCCATCGTTGTAGCAGCACCACCACCTCCAATCATCGTCGAGGCCGTTGCACCTCCACCGCCCGTCATCGAGGAAGTCCTGGCACCCTCCGACTCTGTCATTGACGCGCTTTATGCTGATTTCAGTGCAGATTCAGAGGAGATAGACTTCAGTCCAGAAGAGCTAGACTCCGCTATGCAGGAGATGGAGGAGGAGTACTCGCGCGACGAGCAAGACAACAACACCATCACGTCTCGAGGGGTGTTCGTAACCATTGGGACGACGATGGATGAAGATCAGCTCGGACAAGTTCCGCCTACGGCGATGGACAAGGGGAAGGGGCCACTTATTGCTGCTGACAATGATCGCGCAAAGGTTATGCCTCCCCCGCCTAACCCAGCGCAGCAGCCGCGGGAACTTGGCACCGGCCCGAGCAACAATAACACCGCAAACTTGCCGCCTCCAGCATCCACGTCGACAGCAGCCCATGTTACTCCAGCTGATAGAGTGATGTATGGCAACCTCCTCGTCGAGCCACTAACCGTTGCTCATATCCGGAACGTGACTCAACTTGACGAGAAGCGCCAGCAGCTGCTGGAGGAGGCGCAAGCCATCGCGGAGCAAGGAGCTAAACTAGATCGAGATCTGGTCAATGCGCAGAAGTCCATAGAGAAAGCTAGAGCAATGGAGGCCGAGTACAAGACTTTGCTACAGCAGCAGAAGGCTAAGAAAGCTCCGGCTCGCGTCATCAACGATCTTGGTGTACGGCGCAACCTAGGATGGGCCCCCTCGAAGCCGGCACAGGCCATGCCATACATTGACAGTGAAGGCAAGCAGGTGATGCCCACCCCACTCCTTAACCTCGCCGTCGCCAAGACCCTTCTGGAGCAGGATAGATCGCCTGAGGCAGTAGAACAGGTCTATGACCTAGTGGCCAAGGCGGTAAAGCAGCAGGAAAAGGCCACCTCTCAGAGGCTTGAGTCTGACCCAGCGCTCTGCCGATCTAGCCAGTACAAACCGCCAAGGGACAGATCTCCTCAGGATGTCGGGTCTCGGACGGGTTCATCAGAACAAAGACGGAGGGATGCGTGCAACAGGAAGGACGCTATCCCCATATCCTCCGACCATGGAGAAAAAGCCCGACCTCGTCGCCCATCGCCACCGCCCCGATCCCCCGACGTCAGGAAGACTACAAGGCTCACCATCGTACGGATATGCCCCCACCAAAGCAGTGCGGCATCGTCATCCGCGACAACGCGGCGCAGACCCGTCATGATGAAGAGTGCCACCAAGGACATAAGAGAAGGTCACACCATGACCCTCCACGTCCGACAAGCAACCGTGATAGGGGGAGGCGTCGCAGGAGGGTAACAGCAGGAAGGCCAACCCACCGCCACCTCCACCTCCGTCGCCGCCAAGCAGTCACCATGGCGGAAGAGGCCCGCGTCGTTCACGTAGCCCATCCCCTGTTGACAACAAGAAGAAGAACCCGGAGCCATACGATGCACGTTCGTGGATCGATAAGATCCACGAGGCCCGGGAAGGACCATACCTGGGACAACGTTGTTTTGGACCTGCAATATGGTCCGCAACTTACCCCAAAGGTTTCCGGATTGACAAGACCATTAAGACCTATGACGGCACCGCCAAGCCAGCCACATGGTTGCAGGACTACGACAATGCGGTGGAGATTGCCGGAGGCAACCCCAAAGTCGCCGTCAAGTACCTCCCGTTAATGTTGGCGGGCACGGCCCGTCAATGGATCGATCACTTGCCGGAGAAATCTATCTACAACTGGCTGGACATGCAAGAAGCGTTCACCAAGAACTTTGAGGGTACATACAAGCGTCCCTGCACTGTGGGCGATCTACAGCGGTGCGTGCAAGAAAAAGACGAGACATCTCACGCCTACCTCTCCTGATGGCTGGATATGAAGAATTCCTGCGCAGGAGTGCACGCTCAGACCGCCATGGCCGCCTTCATCGATGGGTTGGAAAGGGGCACGTTGCTCTGACATAAGATGAAGCGCTTGCAGGACAATCACCAGCTTGACTTGAATCAGATGATTCAGTTAGCTAGTGAGTTCGCAGCTGCCGACGACGATGCTCGTGGATCTTTGGCGGCAACGGCCGTTCCAACCCAAGCTCAGAGGAACAGCAGTATAAAGCGGAAAACCTCTCCAGAAGAAAAGCAATCTACCGACATGGTCGCTATGACTTTTGCAGGACGAGGAGAAGGCGGACAACATGGCCGAGGAAGGGGAGCTGGCCGCAGGCAGCAACAAGGAAATGAAACCACCTCGGCGTCGCTCCGTGTTCCCCAAACGTACGAGGAGTACCGCGATATGCCGTGCCTCGTACACCTCGACGCCAACGGCAAGGCCACCCATACCAATCGACACTGCAAGTTCGTCAACGACCTCAAAGAAGACCCGGAGTCCGGCTACAAACAAAGTCAGAAGAACAGACCGTGAGGCAAGGGCAAAGGGAAGAAGAAGGAGGAGGAATCCAAGGATTCAAGTGACATGGACGAAGACGTTGACCCCAAGCACGCCGACAAGGGCGATGAGAAGGGCAAGAACCCTTTCGCAAAGAAGGCTCCAGTCTACCACACTTTCCTTGGCACCCCCACCGTCCGACAACAGAAGACCTCTCTGAGGATACTGATGGCCACTCTCCCTCCAGTCACCCAGTACCTGCGCTGGTCGGAAGTTCCAATAACTTGGGACAGGATGGACCACCCAGACCTTGTTCCCATGGAGAACCAGTACGCCATGGTCATCAACCCCTTGATTGACGGCGTGGAGTTGCATGGTGGATAGTGGAAGCAGCATCAACATCATGTACCTGGATACACTGCATAAGATGAACTTGACGGAGGCAAACCTAAGGCGGACCAACACCATCTTCCACGGCGTAGTCCCTGGTCGGGAGGCTAGGTCCCTTGGGTGCATTACACTTCAGGTTGCCTTCGGTGATGTTAATAATTACCGCCAAGAGCGCATGACCTTTGAGATATTCCCCTTCAAGAGCGTGTACCACGTCATATTCGGCCACGACATATTCCACACGTTCATGGCCAAGCCATGCTTCGTCTACAACAAACTCAAAATACCCGGACCAAACGGTGTCATCATCGTATCCGGAAGCTTTACCAAGGCAAGGGACTGCGAGATCAATGAAGCAGTCGTTGCAGAAGCTGTCCTCTATAGCGAAGAATTCAAGGAGATCCAGATCAAGGTCAATGACTCAGAGATGCCCGTGTCGAAGAAACAGATCTCCGACTCCGCTCCTGCGTTCAAGGCCGCCATCGAAACCAAGCTGGTGGAACTTGTGGTAGGCGATGCCTCCAAGACCGTCGCCATTGGGACGAACCTGGATCCCAAATAGGAAAGCGCGCTCGTCGAGTTCCTCTGTGAGAATAGGGACATCTTTGCCTGGCAACCTGCCGACATGAAAGGTGTACCTAGGGAACTTGCTGAGCACAGCTTAAACATTGATCCAAAATGCAAACCAGTGAAACAACCTCTACGACGCTTTGGAGATGAGAAGAGACGCGCCATTGGCAAAGAGATAGCTAGGTTACTTAAGGCTAGATTTATTCGAGAAGTCCTTCACACCCAATGGGTGGCCAATCCTGTACTTGTCCCCAAAAAGGGAACCAATGAATTAAGAATGTGTGTTGATTACACCGGCTTGAACAAAGCATGTCCCAAAGATCCGTTTGCTTTGCCTCGCATTGACCAAGTCATTGACTCGACGGCTGGCTCGGAACTTTTGTGTTTTCTCGATGCATACTCAGGATACCACCCGATCAAGATGAGGAAGTCGGACCAATTGGCCACTTCGTTCACTACCCCATACGACACGTTTTGCTATGTCACGATGCCCTTTGGGCTGAAAAACGCAGGTGCTACCTACCAGCGGACAATGCAACGTTGCCTTCATGACCAAATTGGTCAGAACGTTCACGCCTATGTGGACGATATCACGGTGATGTCTAAAAAATCAAACGACTTAATCTCCGACTTAAAAGAAACCTTTGATAATCTCCGGAAATACAACATGATGCTCAACCCTAAGAAGTGCGTCTTCAGGGTTCTAGCCGGCAAATTGTTGGGCTTCATCGTTTCCCAACGTGGAATCGAGGTCAACCCGGAGAAAATCAAGGCCATCTTAAACATAAACCGTCTGACATGCCTAAAGGACATTCAACGACTAACAGGTTGTGTTGCAGCATTAGTCGGTTCGTCAGCCGGCTTGGAGAGAAGGCTCTGCCGCTGTACAAGTTGCTGAAGAAGGCGGACAAATTCACGTGGACGGACGAGGCAGATGCAGCATTGAAGCAGCTCAAGGAGATTCTTTCCGCAGTGCCCATCCTTGCGGCGCCCGAGCCTGGAGATCCCCTGTTAATTTACATGGCGGCAACCAACCGGGTTATCAGCATCGTCGTCGTGGTAGAGCGGAAGGAACCAGGCTATGAGCATGGAGTTCAACGACCAGTTTACTACATGAGCGAGGTCTTAACGGAGTCCAAGCAGCGTTACCCGCACTACCAAAAGATAGCTTATGGAGTATTCCTTGCTTCCAGGAAGCTGAGGAATTACTTTTAGGAGCATCCAATCACAGTGGTGAGCAAGACTCCACTGTCCGACATTATCAATAACAACGACGCTACAGGAAGGGTCGCGAAGTGGGGCGTTGAACTTGCCGCCTTCGAGATCACCTACAAGATACACGACGCTATCAAGTGACAAGCCTTGGCGGATTTTGTTGCAGATTGGACGGAGATGCCAGACGCTACTCTGTTGCCAGAACCAGAGTACTGGGTGATGCACTTTGACGGATCAAAGCTGCTCAATGGCTCGGGGACTGGTGTATTGCTACAGTCACCAATAGGAGACAAGCTACACTACGTTCTGCAGATCCACTTCAAGTCTACAAACAACATGGCGGAGTATGAAGCACTCATTCACAGACTACGTGTAGCCAAGGATATTGGCATCAAGCGCATAGTTTGCTGTGGAGATTCTGA
This sequence comes from Avena insularis, assembly GCA_023614405.1. Lineage (NCBI taxonomy): Eukaryota > Viridiplantae > Streptophyta > Magnoliopsida > Poales > Poaceae > Avena > Avena insularis. Next base: position 430,923,374 of record CM042685.1, on the reverse strand, counting down.
CTTGGTTGCCCAGTAGGTGGCTGGCACGTGGAATGCGTGGAACCCTATGATGGCGGCATATCGAGACGAAGTGGACGAGATAGCCAAGAACTTCTTGGGCTACGAAGTCAAGTATGTGCCTAGGAAACAAAATGATGCGGCCGATCTGCTGTCTAAGCTTGGATCAGGGCGCAAGCGAATTCCACCAGGAGTTTTCCTAGAGCACCTACGCACACCATTCGTGAAGGGAGCCGACATCGAAAACCCGGATAGAGCCGACTCTTTCGTCAACATGGTGACTAAGGTCCCTCCGGCTTGGACAAAACCGTTCATGGAATATCTCGAACACGGAACTTTGCCCGACGACGAAGTCGAAAGACGGCAAATAGTACGACAAGCAAAGGGTTACACCATAATCAATGGGCAACTCTATAAAAGGAGCACTACTGGTGTATACCTAAAGTGTGTTTCCCAGCTAGAAGGTATGGAAATCCTGCGTGAAATCCATCTCGAAGATTGCGGACATCACGCCGCTCCCCGATCGTTGGTCGCGAAAGCCTTCCGGCAAGGATTCTCTGGTGACTGAAGGCGACGCCGACAAGCTGGTTGAGACATGCACGGATGCCGATGTTTGAAGGGTTTCGCATAGTAAATCAAAATTTTCTGAGCGAACAGAAGGAAAGCCAAGATCTAATCTAGGAGATGCAAACAACAAGAGATTGGATTAGATCTTCATACCCTTGAAGATTCGCGACGGTGAGCGTTAATCGGAACGTGGGTGATGTAGTCGCATTTCGCTTCTCCTCCTCGCGATCCGATCCGATCCGGCACCACAAGTGGCGGTGCCTCCGTGAGATGCACACGTGCGCACCTCGACGTCTCCTCCTTCCTCGGACCATCAAGTATGGTGGAGATAGATTGGATCTGACCTGACGGCGTGGTATATGGTGGAGAATTTCTCGCAGGCTTCCGCCTACAAACAATCGGGAGGGGAGAGGAAGGCAGGGCAAGCTGGGTTTGGAGGAAGGTGTAAGGGTGTGAGAGGCGCACCAGCCTCTATATATAGAGGGGGTGCGGCCCTAGCCTCTCCTCCAAGCCTATCTCTAGTTTAAACAATTTAAACTTATCCCTTATCTAGAAATCCTATCTTATCTTATCTCTAGTTTAAACGATTTAAACTTATCTAGGATCGGCTGGGCCCTATGGGGCCTTGTGCCCCTGGCCCAATGCGGCCAGGACACTCCCTCATAGGCCCATGCCCCTCCGGAAGGTGGGACCACGTTGGCCCTTCCAGGAAGGTTCTAGAAGCTTAGACAATAATACCGATTAACCGAACTATTCGAACTCCAAAACTGCACTGCCTTATATGAATCTTATTCTCCGGACCATTCCGGAACCTCTCGTGATGTCCGGATCCCATCCGAGACTCGAACAAAAATTCATAAACCAATTATCCAATCTATCCTAGCGTGAGACACGTTAAGTGTGACCTGCTGGTTCGAGAATATGCGACATGATCTTCTATCAATAATCAACAGTGCAGGCACCCATATTGACTCCACATTCATCGATGATCATATCGGATGAACCACGATGCCAGGATTCAATCAATCCCATATATATATTCCCTTCGTCTCGCGATATTTTACTTGCCCGAGATTCGATCGTCGGTATCGTCATACCTAGTTCAATCTCGTTCACAGCAAGTACTTTACTCGTTCCGTAATCCGATATCACTTTGTGATTAACTCCTTAACCACATGCTTGCAAGCGGTGTTGATATCGATTACCGAGTGGGCCCGAAGTATATCTCTCCGACTTGGGAGGGACAAATCCCATCTCGATACATACAACCCAACAGATACTTTCCGATTACCTAAGAGACACCTTTATGATCACCCTCTCATAGGATGACGTTTGATGACCTCAAAGCTTTCTTCCGATACCAGGGAGTTGTATTATCTCATGGTCTAAGGAATACAATATTTGACATAAGAAAAGCTTCGCAAAGATGAACACAATGACACGATCTAATTGCTTCGCTTAGTTTGGGTCTATCCACCATATCATTCTCCCAATGATATGATCTCATTATCAATTGACAACTCATGTCTATGGTTAGGAAACCTTAACCATCATTAATCAATGACCTAGTCCATAGAGGCGTATTAGGGACACAGTGTTGTTCACAAACCACACAAGTATTAATGTTTCCGCTTAATACAATTCTAGCATGGAATATAAACTTTATCATGAACAAGAATTATAATAATAACATCTTTATTATTGCCTCTAGGGCATAATTCCAACAGTATTATGCCCGAAAACCGCATGTTCCTACTGAAGAATTGCAAACAATACCAATAACTTGGCCGTTTGCAGTCTGGGGGCTAGACATGGTGGTACCGTTACAGACGACACCTTGTGGGTTTACGCATCTGCTTGTAGCAGTTGACAAATTCACCAAATGGATAGAAGCTAAACCCATTAGAAAGCTTGATGGGGCAACTGCCCTAAGGTTTTTCCGGGATCTAGTGGTGAGATTTGGTCTCCCGCATAGCATTATCACCGACAACGGAAGCAACTTGTCACTCGGAGAAGTGGAAGCTTATTGCTGGGAGAAAGGCATCCGACTTGACCTTGCATATGTGGCACACCCACAATCCAATGGTCAGGTTGAGCGAGCCAACGGATTAATTCTGTAGGGAATCAAGCCACGTCTTGAGGCGCCGCTACATAGAGCAGCTGGAGCCTGGGCGGAAGAATTGCCATCTGTGTTGTGGAGTTTACGAACTACACCCAACAGATCCACCGGCTACACCCCTTACTTCATGGTATATGGAGCAGAAGCCATCTTGCCTTCCGACATCCTCCACGATGCACCAAGAGTTGCCGCCTACGACGAGGATGACGCTGAAGAATCCCGACGCCTAGATGTGGAACTTCTCGAGGAGGAGCACGTTTTGGCATGCCAAAGATCCGCCATCTACCAGCAGAAGCTATGCAGCTACCATAGTCGCCGCGTTCAGCATCGCTCGTTTAAAGAGGGGATTTGGTGCTCCGACTTAAGCAAAAGAAGTCACATAAATTATCCCCGCCATGGGAAGGACCATTCATCATAAGCAAGGCGCTACTCAATGGGTCTTACTACCTTGTTGACAATCATGAACTAAAGGATAGACCCAACGAGGATCATAAGCGTAAGCGACGTGACCCGGATGATGACTACCCGGAGCTTGATCGGCCATGGAACATAGCACAGCTACGTCCTTTTTACACTTAGCATTTTTATCTAATTGTGTACCTCTTATATGATCAATGAAATAAAGCTCTTTGGTTCAATCGTATTTCTGAGTCTTTTACCTCCTTTAGTGTTCATTTTTGGATCATGTAAAACCTTTATGCACAAGTATTGCGTTTGCACTTGTGAAAATTCCGCCTACGGGCGTTAGCTTAAGTTTTCTAGTCTACACGTTGTTTGTCGTTTTTATGTGGATTCTGGAGTAGTGACTTTCAGCACTTATTATCGGTGATTTTGTGCTCAGGTTATAGACGGTGCCATTGGGCATCATCGCCTAAGCGCATGGTTCCGACAATGAGTCTTCCGACTCACGAAAAGTCAAGCATAAGAACCAAAGTAATGGATAAGCCAGCACTTGCTAAAAATATATACATGCTGAAAATTAGTTCTTAAGTAGCAGGACATAACAACCATTGTTTTCCGCCTTAAGTTACATCGCCAAGTTTTTGCCGTGCACACACCAAAAGTGAAACAGAAATTACAAAGTGTTTTTCATTCTTTGGGCGCAGGAGACTTGGAGGCAGCATCATCACCAGCCGGAGAATCACCCTCAACATCGACGCTGTGATGAGACTCGGAGGAATCTTGTTGACCTTGTCGATGGTGTTCATGGGCACGAAGACGTCAACGTCCACCAACTCGGCAACTCTGGTGTCATAGCCTGCGAGTGATGATAAGATGGCTTCATGATCAATCTCCTTGCCGTCATCGTCAACGTCGGGGATGCCAGAGGTCACCGTGTCAATGTCGGCATCTTTGTAGTGTGCCTTCACCATTGACAGCGCCATCCTTGCGCCAGCCCGTGCACATGTAGCTTTCCATCTTGTGACATGCTCGGGGGCTCGGCGCAGAATCTCCGAGTACTTCGTCATGGAGTCCGAGGCCTTGATGTATATCTGGAGGGGCTTAGCAATCTCTTTGGCCTGGGTGATGGCGGTGTTGATGAAGTTGCCGGCAAGAACCATGCATTCCTTGTCCGAAGGAGGCGAGCGGGTTAAACCCATAGGATCTGCAAATTATGACAAGGAGCGCATGAGTTCAATACACTCTAAGTATCCAGACTACATAAATACAAGGCGGAGGAAACTTATTGAAGATGCTGGCCTTAGCCTGCCAGAGGATGTCCGCCAAGGATTCTTTATCTTGTTGGAGGAGCTTAAACGCCTCGTTGTGGCGTTGGTTTTGCTCATCAGCAGCTTGCTTCTGATATTTTAAGATCGCAAGCTCCTCCTTCAAGCGATTGATTTTCGCGGAGGCGAAATCCTACAGGGCCTTCATGGAATGCTCGTGCATTTTCAGCATCTCCTTCCTCTCCTCCTTAAGGATCTTGTTCTCGCTGTCCAGCTGCTGGATGTGCTTGGACTGCTCGACAATGTCCTTGGCCTTGGCGACATGTTCTGCAAGTCGGAGAAAACAAAGTACACAGTGAGTACTCGGAGATTGTGGGCACAAAACAAAGCGAAATGCAAAAATAAAACAGACTCTTGTTTTTGATGATATGTTCCTTCAAGATGGCAGTTTTACCCTTTTCGGCTTCAAGATCTGCGCGCATCTTCTGGTACTTGTCGTTGGCCATGACCCTCCGAGCATTCTCGTTCTGTGGAAACAAGTACAAAGTTAAACCATTGTTTGGTCTGCTTGGAGCATCTAGTCGGAGATTTTCCACCTAAACGCTCGGGGGCTACAGCGAGAGTTTTTAACTTAGGAATCTGCTTAGCTTTTCTTTTAAGCATCTAGTCGGAACTAATTCAGTCACAACTAGAGGCTTGGGGGCTACAGTATTGAAATTTATAAACACTGCTTATGCTACTCTTAAAGCATCTAGTCGGAGTAATTCATTCCATCTAAATGCTTGGGGGCTACAGTGAGAGTTTTTTTTCTAACTTAGTCACTCTTAGAGCATATAGATGCAAAACCTATGGTTTTTCGTCTACATCCTCGGGGGCTATAGTGGGATACTCATATGAAATGCAAAAGGCAAAGTAAAACTTACTAGTGCAATGATCTTGAGGTTCGTAGTGCTCTCGGCTAGCAGCTTGCCAAAGGAGATGCTATTTCCTTGCAAGATATCCGCTTGTCGGAGTAGCTCCTCAAGACCGCACGTCGGAGATGACGGTACTCCTCCAGGAACCAGAGTTGTGTTACTCGGCGTGAGCGTCGGGTAAACTATCTTCGGAAACTCAAAGGGTTTCTGGGGAGCAGGGGCACCGCCTTCGGCAGAGGTACCAGCCTCCGGCACTGCCTTGCCGCTACCGATGGCATCCTTAGCCGGAGCTTCAGCCATTTGTAGAGCAGTGCTCTCATGCATAGCCTGCTCGCCGACAACAGCGAGTTCGGTAGAGGCGCCAGAATCCACTTCCATGGCGGAAGGGCCTGGTGCCTCCTTAGCTTGAGAGCTTGTCGGGGCAGAGGAGGGCTTGACGGCAGGGGTAGCAGGGGCGATGGCGGGGAAGGAGTCGTGATGCAGCATGTCTTTGATATTTCTAGAAGTCTCCAAAGTTTTGGAGGTCTTCTTGAGGCTCCTCGTGGCTTTCTTCCTGAAACGTGCAAAGTGCATAAGTACAGGAACAAGACAGATAAATAGACAATGTCGGAGAATGAGAGGCTTACACTAGGGGGGCGCTTTGGCAAAAATCCCGGTGGCTTTTCTCTTTTCCGCCTCCAGGGCGGCGGTAGTCTTCTTGGAGGCTCCACCCTCCGTCTTCTTCTTATTGCCTCCGTCGGCTGCGTCAGAGGTGGATCTCTTCCGCTTTCGCGCCAATGGGACATCGTCGTCGGACACGACCGTGACTTCCTTCATCTTTGGATCGTAGATTTGGGCAGCCAGGTTGCCCTCATCTAGATAGCTAAGCTGTTAAGTGAGAAATCACCGTGTTATACAAGATGGTATTGGCAAGACGGAAAAACTGGAGCATATGTCATACACGGAAAATAAATACCTACCTTTGGGAACTTGCCGTCTACGAACATGTCGTAGGTGATGGTGAAGCCACGCTTCTTATCCTTCACCTTGACGATGTCCTTCAGGCGGAGCTTGACGGAGTCGCTCGAGAAGTTATCCACGGAGATCCGGAAGGTATCCCTTTGATCACTGGTATACTCGTGCATGTACTTCGCGCGGTGCTACAGAGGTTGGATTCGCCTGATGAACCGGCACATGGCTAGGTCCAAGCCAGTCAAACCCGTCTCTACGAACCATTCGATCTGCCTTATTGCGCGAGAAGCGTCGAGGTCGGAGGGAAGGGAGGCATGGGATCTCCATGTAGAAACTTCAGCGGCGGCTCCATCCACGAAGTCCGGGTACGTCACTTCTCGGCCCGCCAAAGGAATGTCGGGGCCGTAGAAGTACGTCCGCCGCCGATCTTGCGGACTGGGGCGACGCGATGTCGGGGAATCGCCGGCCAGGTCGAATCTTGAAGATTATGGTGCCGCAGTTCCTGAGCTCCTCCTTACTATGTCCGGCTTCACGTTTGACGGTGAAGAAGTACACGAACAAATCTAACCTAGGCCTTATCCCTAGGTAACCCTCGCAAAGTGCCGCGAAGTTGCTAAGCACTAAGATGCTATTGGGGGAGAGGTTATGGGGCTGGACCTTGTAGTGGTTTAAGACGGAGAGAAAGAAGTGGGAGATAGGCAAGGAAACGCCGCATACCAGCTGAGCCTTGAGGTACACCTTTTCTCTGACTTGGGGAGAAGGTGTCACCTCTCGCACCGCCAAAGCGAGCCCTCCGTCAGCGGAGGTAGCCTTCGGCGACCATCTCTTGATGTCGCGATCGGTGATGTCCCGCCGCCCGATCACTTGTGCGAGTCTGGCTCTTCCTCCAGTGGCTCTAGCACCGCCAGATTGTGGTCGCCGCCAGTGGACTCGATCACCGCCGATGCGGGGATGACCAAACCCTCTGGGGGCACGATGTGTAGGGTTCACAGCATAGAAAACAAAAAATTTCCTACGATGAGAACAACTAAGTACCAAGATCTATCTACTAGATACAAGCAACGGGTGGATATAAATCCATAGAATACATACCCTCGAAGACCGAATAGCGTTAACGAGGTTGTACTCGTGGATGATGTAGACAAACGCTTGCCGATCTCAAGATCGTGATGAAGTCCATCTGGTCCAGTCGGTCCAGCACGATCAAGTCCAGCAGCTCAAAGCAGTGGTGCATCTGTGATCGCACACACGTACGGGTACCCCGACAACCACCGCGCCCTCGCTCCAGCGAAGTAGCGGAAGCAACAAATCCTTCCAGAAAAAGCCACCGGGAACATGTATCTCGCTGATCCGAGACCATGGGGAAATTCTAAAAGGGGGAGAGAGATCCTTCTCGAGGAGGTGTGTTTTGAGAGGAGTAGAGGGGGGCCTTTTATAGGAGAGAGGGGGGCACCCAAGGGGCATGGTGCCCAGCCATGGGGGCTGCCCCCACCTCTTCCACATTCATGTGGGTGGAGCTCCCACTCAAAATGAAAAGCCTCCACTCCCATTAAAAAGCCTCCACTCAAAAAATCCACTCACATGCATTAAATTTCCACCAAATTTAATGCAAGCTCTCATTTAAATAAAACTCTTTTATTTATTTATTCAGAATTTTGTTAATTACTTTAATTAACAAACATTCACATAAAACCCCTTACAACATTTCAATTTCACATGCAGAACCAGTTTGGCAATTTCAGCAAAAGCTTGATTTGGTGTCTAGTGAAATAAATTCCTGCGCTTTCCTTTTTCTTTCTCTAGCATATCATTTGCTCTAAATGGTGTCGGTATCCCTTAAGTGTGTCACCCTACGGTTCACGAATAATGCAGACATGATCGAGACCCCTCTCCGATCAATAATCAGCGGGACACGGAGATCCGTCTTGACTCACACATTCAACGATGACTTCGTGATCGTGTGAACCTTTACGCTAGTATCTTAATCCCTTTGTTTCACGATATATTACATGTCCGAGATTCGATCATCGGTATCTCCATACCTAGTTTGATCTCGTTCGACATGTACTCTTTCTCGTTCCCGTGATATAACATTCTAGTGATCAAATCACTTGCTTGCAAGCTAATCAATGTGATATCACCGAGAGGGCCCAGAGCATATCTATCCGTCATCGGGATGAACAAATTCCACTCTTGATCCATGGGTCTCAACATAACACTTTAGTAGTTCTGAAGCCATCTTTATAATCACCCAGTTACGGTGTGACGTTTGATGTCATCGAGAAACTCTTAGGTGTTAGTGATTGACATGATCTCATGGTCTAAGGATTAGGATCACTTCGTAAGTTGTTATAGCAATATAAACTCAATGACTTTGATCGTAATGCTATACTTCGGATGAATGTTCATCACATCATTACACTAATGTTGTGACCTCGTTATTAACAACATCCAATGTCCATGATCAGGAAACTTTGATCATCATGTTAATCAACGAGCTAGTTTATAAGAGAGGCATAACTAGGAACTTCCTTTTTGTTTATTAAACACACATGTATTAACGTTTCCATATTAATACAATTATAGCATGTAAAATAAACATTTATCATAAATAAGGAATACGATAATAACCACTTTATTATTGCCTCGGGCATATTCCTTGATCTCCCACTTGCACTAGAGACAATAATCTAGTTTGAAAACTTTGCGTATTGAACACCTATGGCTTTACGGTGTTCCAAATCATAGCGCAAGTGGTTAACATAATCTACGGATCTGACACTTTCAGGTCCATGTGTATTTGCATGTCTTTGCGTCTTCACGCATCACTCATTCTTCAATGAGATGGCATTGTATAAATTTGGTCTTTCGGTGAGACCTTTAGTTCCTTGGGGTTTAAAACACGTCGATACTATTGTCATACAATATATCTTTAGTGTTAGCCCGTTGCGAACCACACCTTAGTTTGATAACAAACTACTTGACACAAATTCCCTCCTTTGCTACTACTATAGCAGTCATATACTTAGCCTTTTGTTGTAGTATTCTTCACAATGTCTTAACTTTGGAATACATCCAAATCCATCATGAAAACTCCTTTCCATTTCATTGTGCCACTCATAGTTTAAATTGAGATAAACTTAATTTGTATCTTGCGACAAAACTAGTATCAATGTAACGCTTTACAATGAACTATTTGTAATTGTTTGTCATTTCTACACAAATATATTCTTAATTCTTCCAAAAGATCATAAGGATATCCTTACTATCGTCCAATGATCATTTTATGATTCATTCTGGTATATGCTCATAACACTTAGAGCATAGGACATATCTGGATGTGTACATATCATGGTAAGATTGATCAAAACATTCTTGTGATTTCACTCATCAAATGTCAAAGGACTTGAATCTTGTTTCACTTATCAAGTGTCGATACACTTGAATCTTGATTCAATTCCTTTCCATGCGACAAGAACCATTTCTTGTCATTTCTATATTGAACTCCTTCAATATCTCATATATGTACGTTTGGCACAACCATATTAGCGTCACAGTCTATCCACTATAGACATTCATGCTAAATATTCAGGTTTTGCCTAAGTATTTCATCGAAATGAAAATCTTAACCTTTGTCAATAAAAGATACATCATTTCTAATCAACAAGATGTCCTCCACATAATGTATTAGAAATAAGTCTCAGCGCTCCCACTTAATTTCTTGTAAATGCAAGCATCTTCATCGTCTCCTGATGAAAACTCCTTTTCATCATGGTGAAGATTCCAACTCCGCGATGCTTACTTCAACCATTGAAGTTTGCATGCCCTTTTTAGCATCCTTTGAATTAACAAAACCCTTTGGATCGTGTCATGTACACGTCCTAGGTAACCATTCTATTAGAAGAACTTTGTTTTGTTTATTCATCTACCATATACCAAATTATATGTAGTGGTTGCTACTTTAATCCGTCCAGACTAAATATCGCTATGAAAGATCAAATCTTGTCATAGTCAACTCCTTGAACATTGTCATAAAATACTTTACGACATGTCGACTATTTCATAGATGTGAAACATCCATGTCTGTTTCTTTATAGATCCAAATACGACCGATAGGTTTTTACACCTTTCCGGAGGGTCTTCCAAGTTCAAAACTTGATTTATCGTGTATGGACTTATCACGGATTTTATGGCTTCAATCCATTTGACGGAGTCAGGGCCCATCATCGCTTCTTTGCATGTAGTCGGTTCATCATTGTCAGACAATAATGATTTACTCTCAAATCTTAGCATTTGATTATTTATTTAACCGACTTGGTTCAATAAGAACTTAGGTCTCCGTGACCACAACCTTTGAGGCACATAATCTATGAGCATTATGGCAGCCTCCGGAATGATTTCCGGCACTGCGCAACTCAGCACATTTAGCTAAGGTTCGTTAACCTTATCAAAGTTCTATTGTCCTCCCACTTAACTTTTACGAAAAATTCCTTTTTCAAGAAACTTCACGTTTCAAGCGACAAACCCTTTTGTCCTTGGTGTTATGGAGGAATAACCAATTGTTATTCGAAATAACCTACAAAGACATGCTCATTCGACTTTGGTTGTAAACATCTTACATATGTTTAGCATACCAAAATTTAAGAAAGGACAACTTGGGTTTTACCCCAAACCATAACTCATATGGTGTCATTTCAACAGATCAAGATGGAGCTCTTTTCAGTGTAAAAACGTTGTCTCTAAAGCTTTAATCTTTTTTAAAACATAATGGTAGTTTTATAAATAACACCTTTGATCCAACCATGTCAAACAAGGTTTCATTACAAATCTCAAACACTCCATACTCCTATGGTGTTTCGGGAAATGTAAATCTAGGTGTTTTGCTAAACTTGCAACTCAAATAAATCCCTTTATGATAAATCATAATTCATTTATTTTTCTTGTTACACTTGTAACTCAAATAAATCCCTTATGATAAAATCATAAACCATTTATTTTCTTGTCACAATGATTTTCACTTCATCTTGAAAGTCTTTGAACATTTTGAAATATTTCACACTTCTTTCTCATTAAGTGAATATTCACTCAAATTTCCGGAGAAAGAATATGAAGTTGAAATCCATCGCTTACGACTATACTTAATGGACTACATACATCGATATGTATAAATTCCAATAATTTAGTCGTCCGTTCTTCTTTGGCCTTTGAACGAAGTTTTAATTATCCCGAGGAAAGTCTCACAAGCGTCACTTGATCAAATCAAAGACCCCAAAAATCCATAAAAATGGAGATTCTTCATGTTTTTCTTTCCAATATAATTTAAACGGCGATGTCACTTCGTAAGTGATCTTCCAATCATTTTTCTTGCGACATTTTAGCATTAGGTTTTATGGATGTGATTTCTCCAACTAGATTTGTAAATCATCCATCTTATATGGAATATGGTAATTATTTGAACAACCTTTGTTCTCGTAATACCTGATTCAAATAACAATTATTAAAACAAATCTTGAAGTCAAGCTTTGATGTCAACGAGAAATACAAACAACGGTTTGTTTGTTTTTGATGAACATCATCACATATTCTCTTGCTAGTTACTTAGGCCATTGTGTTTCATGAATTGCGTTGCTCCGTATGAAATTTCATACCAACCAATTCGGTATCCAATACCCAAGAACCACATTGTTTAACAAGCAAAGAATACAACCATAACATGTATATCATATATATACCTAAATTGGATATTTCCAATCTTTTCTTTTCTGCCAAGTATATTCTATAGATTCTCTTTCAGCATTTCCTTTTCCTTTTTAAAAGAATGTATCAACATCAACAGTGGCGCCATATACATAACACATAGTCCAAAGCGTGTATATTCAAATAATAATACCTTTGGACTTGCACTTTGAAGTAGATCACCATCATCAAAATGATCGGTATTCTTTCAAAATCCATTCTTTAGTAATCTTTTAGTATAGTAAACACTTTACATACATCTTCTATTCATCCTTATCATGACGACTTTCATGATCAAGCTATTGTAGCTTAGAAATGCGAATCGTGAGTATAACATTACTTTCCAAAACCCTTTTGGATGATTAGGATGTCTAGCATCTCCAACCTTCGTAAATTCTCATCCAATATGAGAACATATATTATACTCTATCATATTGCAACCAAACCATTGTTTCAGATATCGTTATATCTGCCACACATGATGGTTTCTGAAACAATTCTTTCAGCTCCTAGATAAACTTGATATTAAAACAATCAAGAATCATGGACGCAAACATGATACTTAAGATACTAACACTGGAATTGTTACTCTCGATTTAATACTAACTATTAAATTTCACGGAGTAAATAGAGTTTGCTGAAAGTTCGCAATAGGACTTTAAACTTTTGATTGACACTCAACACAATACGATACCAGTTCGTAAAGTATATATATCCAGAATTATATAGTTCTATTATCTCAATTACAACTATGCATAAGGTGGTGAACGAATGCCAATGACTACAACAAATTATGCAAATTCACTTTGATTTAATTTATGATAAATTGAGTTCTACTAATCCAAATTAGATATGAACTCCTACTCAAAAACGACATCCCTCGTGTCTTTTTGGTGATTACATGAACCAAATCCACTACACCAAGTCCGATCATCACGTGAGTCGGCGTAGCTTCAAAGGCGAGCATCAAATGGGTAAGCAAAGAGGAGTTGGGCCACGACCAGGATTTGTTTTTTATTTTTTTTCCTTTTTTTTGTTTTACTTTCAGAATTGAATTTTACTTATTTGATTTGAATTCTCTTTATAGAATTGATTTGTTGAGTGATTGCAGCACTAATAAAGTATATTAAGTTTCTTTTATGAGTTTGTCATATAGTGATATTATTTCTTTATTTATTTTCTATTAGAACCCTTTTTTATATTATGTAGAAGCCCTTATTATTCATTTTTCTTTCTACATTAAACCATGGCTTTAGTATATGATATATTCTTATTTGTTTATAAAACGTAACTCTAGTTGGCTCATAGTTTGAATAGAAATTTTTATATGTATAATGATCCTATATCATTATTTGATGCATGAATTAATATGGTTATTACTACTTCCATTAACTTATAAAATGTCAATGTATATAATCTATTATGATAAACATAGAAGTTTAGGATTCTTAATTTACTTGTATTTCTTTGTTGATGTGAGAAAAGATTTAGTAACTAAGCATATTGTCTTATGTTTGTGATATTTGATGACATCAACTTTTATAATAGAAAGTTATATCTAGAATGTTTTATAGAAAGGAATTGGTAAAGATACTCTTAAGCACATATAATTATGATGGTTGGAATTGATAGAGATGTGCTTATGTGCTTTGCTATAGGAAAATATTCCTATAAAGTGATATAGACATAAGATGATGGATCAATAACCTGAAATAGATATTATGTTTGGTTTAAGATTTAGAGTTGGATGTTTTCCAGGAATGTCTATTTTCCATAATTCACAATCCTGAATTTCTAATTAAGGAATTCCTTTCCTAGATATACTACCTTTTCCTATCTATCATCATGATTAACATGATGAGCTTTACTTCACAAGAATGTCCTTATTCACCTTTTATTCTTCTAAACTCATGGATGAATACTATGAGTTTGATACTAAATCATTTCATAGTTTTCTCATATCTTTGCTTGGTTATACCCACTACTCTACTGTTGATAATCTTCAATCCAACACGTAGTTCTTTCAAACTCCACTCATAATCTTCCTTAATCATCCATCTACCTTTCTTTAAAGCTTACTATCCTTTAAGATGGATAACACTACTTCCATAACTCTATGCTACACTAGCTTTAATTGAATCATACTTTCTTACATTTACTCTAATAACTCATACTCCAACCTCACATTATATTATTGTGACCTATAGTAACTACTCTAGGATAACTTACCTATACTAGGGTTTCAATCATGTTCTACCCACCAATTTCACTTATACTTGCTATAAGTATTCAACCTTGGTGAGCAAGGTATGATCATTTTAATCCTTTAATCATTTATATCTTAGATTTGTAGTTGGTTAAGAAAGGTTTTAGCGATACAACCTTACAATTGTATTGGAATTATCTTCTTAGTATCTTTAATTGGATTAAGGCTGTTATTCATGGACTATGCCCACTTGGTCTAATAGAATTACTACTGGTAACTATCTTTAGGGTTCATCCTAGTAATCTTCTTTACTACCACCTATAACTCATTTCAAATAAATCTTCTATCCAACTAGGAGTGAGTTTAACTCCTTCAGTTATCACTTTGATTTTTCATTCTTCTTCAATCACTCCCATCCTATAGATAATATCTAAGACTAGCATTACTATTTACCTCTACTTAGTTGTTTCTTTATAAGCACTTAAATGTAAGCAATGTTCTGGTCAAGAGTTGATAGATTGAGAATTGGTGAATCAATAGTTGATTTCTCAACATTGATGAACAACATATATTGGAATATAACTCAATAGAGATGATAAGGATTGATATGGAAAGAACAATATATGGTGAATGATCTAAACTTAGTTTCTTTCCTATTCAATCTTACTTAAGAAGTAGGGTTAGTGGTTACCATGATACTCAGGGTATGAGAAGCGGAGATTAAGATATAGTTGTTACATTCTTATTATTTGTGTTATATCCTTAACTTGGTACTCATGAGTGATTATAATGAATACTATGATATGATCACCTAAGGATCAAATATAAATCAAAATGTATTAGGGTTTAACTTTTATTACATTTGATCTACCCATAGATCAAATCTCCCTTACCCAAAATAAGGTTTTAGCAAAGATCATATTGAAACTTATCGCAGTCAACTTGATGATCCATTTCAATTCCATCAAGTTAAGAGAAGTTTCAATCACTTTGACAAGTTTTGTTCAAAAGCGCGAAAATTATTCGGATTTTCTATGCATGAATGCAATGCACACATCTGGGTTCAGCTTATTTCTAGGCTCTAATGCTGGGATGTTACACCTTCACACCGCAAATTTCCATTCGCTAAATTCCACGAATATCGCTCTACTTCTGAAGAAAGAGGGGGGCCAAAGACATCTTTGGTGAACAAACTCCATGCTACTTTAGATGGGGTGGGCTGCACCTAGAGATAGAGATGGCAGTTTGGAACCTTTAGGATATCCTCTTTTTAGCCTAGTACAAACAAATAAACTAGATTTCACAAAAAATGTGATTTGCAAAAACTAGTTCATTTTTTTGTACTAAAGAGGGTAGAGGGTGCCCTAGGGTTACCCACTTCCATCGTTACCCAGAGGAGTATTCATGACAACTTCCTATACAAGATGACATATTGCACCATCAGCGCAATTGGCGGAGGCGAGACACTATTTAGGCCATTAGTTTTATGCATGTTGATTTACGTGATTTCGTTTGACTGACCTTAGGGTTGGTAATTATAAACAACCTCAAGTGATGAACATTTAGTAACCCATGTTGGTACTTACAAAGTAACACATAGAAAGAAGGGGATATGTGTATTTGATTTTAAAGTGAAGAGGCGCCTCCTCGTCCATCGGTGCACATTTCACAGGTGACCAGCTCAGGTGTTGTTTGTTCTGGCATCAAATAATCTTCACGCTGTAAACTATATATAGCTAAGTATTTAAGCTCTGTAAAGATGATTACCAAGCAATCTATGTAGGGAAATTTTATTAGGACAGACAACCTTATTTTAGTATCAATGTTTGTCTGCCTCACTTTGAGGTCTGAACAGTGTGAGTTGCAGATTGCTTGTACCGTGTTTATTGAGTCTGTAAGTCATCGGTGTGACACGTGTCGTGAGAAATGCAGAATACTCACCGGTGTAGTGTTTCCTCCATTTCCAAACCACGAGGGTTTATTCCATTTTTGCCTAAGTTATTCCTTCAGGACTCCAGTGGAATAACAAAATTTCATAAGGATTGGTAGTTGAAGTAAAACTTTGAAGGAGGCCAGTAGTATGTCATGTGCACCATCTATGTTTGTGCTTTGTTTTCCATTGGCATCTTGTTGTTTTAAGGTTGTAATATAAACTTTGGCAATTACGAGAAACATTGTAATTCCATTGTCACATATTTGTCTTATTGGAGACTTAGACAGTGGTAGTAAGTAGGTATTTATGCATGGTTTTTATTGAGAATTTGGTCATTCTTTTGAATCTGAAAACATTAGAATGGATCATTGCGAGTTGATTATGTTTCCGCATGCTTCTATCTTGGTTCTTCCCATATAACCATGCACATTCATCAACTAAAGATAGCCATAAGTAAAATATATGTGCAGTAGGAGCTAAAGACGACACACATGATGTGGTATACGAAAGAACATGTAGTGCTTTTGTAAAGAGCATCACCATAGCTAAACAAGGACATTATTCGAGCTCACTAGATCAACATCATTCTTATACAACAAAGGCCCACATCTTTGTGGCAGCACATCCATAGCAAATTACATGAGACTAAATATCTAATAAATAGAAACAACTACATAGTCTAGATTGTCCAATGTCCAAAATAACACCAATCATAGAAACAATAGTACATATAAGTGGTAGCTAATCAGAACTACATGGTGTTATATTTTGTACACTAGAAATGTAGCTAAGCTAGTTCCACAGGAGGCCTTTTCCTATGCATTATGTGTGAATCCTTCAAGCTCTAGCATGATACTCCTGCACTTCAAGTTCAGCGTCTGCATTATAGGCCGTCATGATTGTCAGTGGAACAATTTCTCCTTCATCTAGATCAATCATTGTTTCACAAAAATATTGGCGTTGCATACATAAAACTATAAATGAAGAAAAAATCCTTTTATATTAGTCCAAATAACACTCCTATAGTCATTGATATCACATCATGAAGGACTTGGATTCTAGCCATCCATGCCAAACATACATAAGAGGCAATATTCAATGACTGCTCGAGTATAAAACTCTGTTGGCAGAGTTCCTATTTGGATTAATTTCTTTGGTAGTGATTTATGACAACACTAAAAGAGGTTGAACAGATAAGCCAAGAGAAATGATGTGAACGGAGGAGGATATTCTTGCCCACACCTAATATTTTTGTAAAATCTGACGCAATGGCAGGTCAAAATGCTAACAATTTGTTGCCTATTAAGCATGAATAGTGTAGCGATCTAAAGAAACAATATGATTTATGCGGTGACCCATCATACCACTGCATGTGTAGTACACTATAGTCGTTGACATGACATCCACAGAACACTGTTTCGTAAATGTCACATCCCTCAGAGTGGTACAACAGAAACATTGCGGGTCCATATTACAAACATACACACGTTATTATTATTACAATACCGGAAGTTCAAGACTTCCAAAAGATTCAACTTACAAACCAAAATATAAGTGTTTCAGCGGAAGTTTCAAATTTAAAACTTAAACTCCAAATTGATCTCAACAACTTATTGCTATATATTGTTCATGTTGCTCGGCTCAAGTGGCTCCTAGAACTATAGTAATTATTCGGACTCTTGGAACTATCCTCCGTAGACGATATCGTAGTCCTTCCCTTCTATGGCTCCATACAGGTTGGGCTCTTCATAGAAGACCTCCTCTTGGCTCTCATATGCATACGTTGGAGTTTCCTCGGGATTCCCGGAGTCTAAGCAAGGATTCAAAGGAAAGGATGAGTAACAGTGTTACCCAGCAAATTCCTTATATGCAAGGTAGGAAGTTTGATGCTCTATCTACAACCTCGGACTATCAATCTTTGGCACTATGCAATTTTCGTAAATCTTTCTTCAAAGGTTGATTTTATTATGAAAATCTATGACCATCAGCCTTCATAGGTTGACCAGAACTTTCATGGAGTTCCTTTCCTGCCACGTTCGTAGCTCCTTCCCGGAACAGGGAGTAACAAGTTACAATTCTTACACTCTGTAGAGGTGCGTTACTTTTCCCATGAGAGATCAACTCCTTGTTGCACAACCGGGCATACTTTCCCGTCCACAATTCCATGATGTGGGGCCCAGTAGTTGGTCCAAGCCAATCACTGCCCGCTCCGCGACCTCATATGTCTGCACGATCCTTCGGGGCTGGCTCACCTCCGTTAAGCCCCCTTTTGGACAGGCTAAAACCCTGATGAGTTCCCGAAGACTCATTGACCTAGTGATGCCCGGAATAGTACCATTTACATGGACTATATCCCTAAACACCATTCATAGATAATCTAGACACCAAAAGTGTGGGGCGTAAGGGTGCCCACCCATATGTTGGATCTGCACAAGAAATCACAATGTCACGTTAAGGTCGTCTTGCCTCCATATAAGAGGAAAAGGATACAGCTGACTTCTCCGTCCCATTCCAAATCTCATGGTTAACGCGTAATATACGACGCTAGAATCATTGATGTCATGGTTATTAATCCCTAATTGTTCATCATTATTGCAATTAGAACCCTAAGTTCTATTGCTCCATCATATCATCACCTAGGATGATATCTAAGATTTAGTATCTTGAGAAAATATTGTTTTTTTTCTATAATATAGATGATAACACACAATTCGCAAATACTTTGATAAAGACTCTTCAAAGGACATGAGCAAGTGATGAACTTGACTTGTGATTGCAAGGTAGTGAAGTCGGATGCTTGCACTGGATCTTGAGCTTCTATGTCTACAAAAACATTATTATTGCCCGGCAAGGACAATATTTAAAGAAGCAAAATGATTATGCAAAGTAATGTAATGCATCATTTAGCTTTATATGTATTCTACCCCATTTATTTAAATTATAAAAATTATTTTAATAATTAAGGATTTATAAATATTAATTTCTTTAATATTTATTGAATATTGTATTCTTTTATTTTATTTCCTTTTTATTTGCATTTTATTTACTTAATAATTCCTTTAAGAATTATCATTAAATACCAAAGATTGGTATTAAATATTTGTTTAGTATTTTTCTAAAATACTACAATATTAATATATAATGAAAGTGATTTTTATTTATTTTTATCATCTTTCAATAATTTTGTAAAATTCCATAAGGAATACATATATTACAAAATTCTTAATAAAATTTATATGTTTAAAATTTTATTTCTTAATTTATCTGGATAGTTTGGATATTGTGAATCCAAAAATATTTTATTTATAATTTTTGGATTTTTATTTTATTTTCTAGAATTTATTTAAGTTGAGGGGCATTTTGGTCTTTTTTCATTTATTAAAACTGGATTTAAGTGATTTGGGCTGACTATTTGGGTTTATTGGGCCACAATGGCCCAATAGGGCAAAGTCAAAACAACACCCCGAAGGGGTCTTGGCCCAACCAGCCTGACTCGCCCTCTGTCTCTCCCTCGATCTCACCTCTCTTCTTCTCCTCCTGAGCCTCTGGGTGATGCTACCATGGCGATTCATGCTTAGTGGACCTTCCTGGACGCTGCCGTGGTGCATAGGGTGGTTGTCAACCCTACTTCACCCTTCTGTCCAATTCGATTTGGACCTAGAGCCCTCCTGTGGCCAGAGCGATTCCGTTTCGAACCCTAGGGTTTGGGGTGGCGTTGGTGCTGACGCCGCCGCTGCTATCATGTGCCGTGGTGATGCTCCTCGCCCCCAGGTGTGGCTATGGTCGCCGCATTAGCGTGGTGTGGGTCGCAGCGCCCCTTGCGGGTCCTACCCGTGCTGCCATGTTCGTAGGCCTCCTCTGCTTCCTCTTCTACTCTCCAGCGAGGACCATAGGTGAGTTGTTCTTCTTCCCCTCTTGTTCTCTGTGCTAGGTCATCCTATGCTATGTGTTGATAGCGACCATTCCTGGTTAGTGTCCTATCCTGATTAAGATGGTTTGTTCTGCTTAGGGTTCATACCCCTCTGTGGATTAGATATCTGATGATTTGGATCAAGTTTTGATGGTCCCTAAGCATGATAAGTGGTTGTTAGCTGTGGCTTGCTGCTTATGATTAGCTGTGGTGATGCTAGTGGTTTACTAGATGATTCTATGGATTAATTTTGATATGGTTCAGATGGTAAGGTTGCTCTAGAAGCAATACTTGGGAAATCCATTGGTTAATAGCTCACAACTGTCATTACTTGGTTAATGACAGTGAGTGTGGTGTGATGAACTTGCTATATTATTACTGTTGGCTTAAGAATTCATATTTAGCTTGAGATCAAATGGTCTCTTATAGTGAAAATATGTATATGGATTTTCCTGATTATGATTCCTATGATGCCAGGAAAATGATTTTATAGTTAGCTGCGAGTGTAACTGTGAAAGTTGAATGTTTAACCTGCTTAGTTTAGAACTGTTCTTGTGACACCATCCTTGTATGGCACACAAGATTAGATTCTATTACTTGGTTTGGTTTTGTTCAAGCTTAAAATTAGCTTGGCATTATAGATAAGTGGAATTCTCTTTCCTTGCATCCCTAGAACCCATGATGTTGGTATGAGGTTTAGGGATTAAGCCTTTATCTTGTTGTTTCTCAGGGATTGGTTCTGGTAGTGATACCAGCTTCTGATTCTTGAGTCAAAGTTGGAAAAAAGATTGTAAGCTTGATAATTATATGGGTCCATAAGATGAAATTCTAAGGTGCTACTCCTATTTAAGAGGTGTGCCTAGAAGTTCAAATCTTGGCTATATTTATTCCTGAAATTTAAATATAGATTGACATCTAGGATCAATGATGTTGTCCTGAGATCTTAGTTGGATCTTCATAGTTTTCTGATTGCTTTTAGTGTTTAAAACTTCAGTGATGGATTCACCCCACTTGGGTGTTTTCTGAGAAATTGAGTATGAGACAAATCATGATTGCTTGTCTAATATTAGACAGATAGATCATGTGATGGTCTATTTTACTCACCACGCTCCTTTAATGTTGGGGTTGCAAGTGGTTGATCTTGTGGCTAGCTTGATCGGGTGCTCCTCCTGGTACTTCTAGTTCTTGGACTTGTCCTTGATCTAGCTCTCCACCTCCTGGTCCTGGTGGCTTGATCTTGTCCTTGCTATCCACTTGATCTACCCCCTCCTTATGTCACCATCTTGGTGAGATGATCAAGGTTGTGATTGGTGTGATCTTGCTTGGCTTTGATTTGGTTTAGCTAGGCTGCTGTTCTTGGTGTGTATGAACAAGAGAATGGTGTGGGGTTGCTTCCCACGGTTGTGCTGAGCAGTTTAGTGCGATTGAGCTGTTGCTGTGGTGCTGACAGCACACACCATGCAGTTTGGTGTGTGTGTGCTGCTTGTGTGGCTGATGCACACCTTGTGGTATGCTCTGTATGTGAAGTTACTTTTATCTGGTTACATCTACTTGGCTGGTGAAACTTGCCCCTCCTTACTGTTTTTTTGACTTATGGCTTAAAATTATGAAAGATATATTCTTTCATATTGGTGAAACTTGCCCTTTTAAAAGATTACTCAATGATGAAATCTTGAACAGTGCACTTCACTATCAATTCTGAGAGTAATATAATTTTTAACCTTAACTTTTTTTTTGTGCAGGTACCAGACTTGGAAATCCAAGACTTTAGTCTAGGTTTTCTTTTTCTTTGTAGAATAGTCATATGTAATATTTCTTTATTGTTTTGTAATTTTATTTTTTATTCTTTTGTAATAAAGATTGTACTATTATTCAATAAAGAAATATTATTCTTCTATTTAATTACTATTGTAAAGATTGTTGCTCATTTCCATAAGTTACATCTGTGTAACTTATTTATTGAATAAAATTTTGAAATGAAGATTCTTATTCTTAATTGTTTTATTTATATAAAGTTTAAACTACTAATTATTAACTCTTGACTAAAGCAGCATACTCAAACATAACTTTAAATCCTTTTAAACTATAAATCAACCCTCAAGTTTAAATTCAAATTTCATTTCCCAAAACACATTAGTCCACAAAGATCATATCAAAGTCTATAACAATCATCCTTCAAGACTATACCTAATCTCAAAGTATGAAAGAAACTTTGATCACTTTAGGTTTTTATTTGGCGAAAAATTTACCCACATTTTTTGCAAATGAATGCATGAAATTTCACAGATTCCTAAATCTACCCCTCGTTGGTTCCTAAAGTTGGGATGTTACAATTTACTTGCTGAAGGAACTCAGTAAAATAGAAATCTCTCCAAAACCTATCTATCTAAGTACCAAGTAAACTATTATGGCAGGAACATCTAATTTACCAATTAGTTGGTTAATAGAATTTGAATGCCAAATTGTTGAGCACAGCTAATTATCAATAAGCTATATAGTACATTCAATCTCGCTAAACGACAACTTACCCAACAATGCATTAGTGTAGACCTAAAAAAGAAACATAAAAAGATCCATTAGCATGCTCGCAAATTGGAACTCTTAAAACTGAAACTACATTCAAACCTGCTAAGCGTGATACCCCTGCAATATTTGTGGTATAAATTCCCCAAAACCTTAGGCATCTCATTCAAGAAAGAGACAATTTGTGAGTTTGAACTCCCTAAACCATTTGTGCTTATATTTTTGACGTGAAATTTTTTAGTAGGAAAACACATTGAATGTGCACCACACATTACCTAATATCGGATACTCTAAAGAAAGGCTGGCGTGTTGGATACCAACAGCTTGTTGAACTGGTTGAGCAACGAGAGTAAATGCTTGAAGCCTAGAAAAATTCTACAGGTTCACATAATTATACCAAATTTCCAAATGTTTTATCCAAGTTCTCAAGCAAGAACATATCGTCAAAAGGATGAAACACAAATGTTGTTCGTGGGAAAAAATAGTTCTAAAGAACTTATAAAGAAAAAGTGATAAGTTATGACTAAAAATTATATAAGTGTTAACTTTTATCTCATAAAACAACCTTCAATGAGCTGACTTCCCACATTCTTTACACTTTCCAAAAGATTAGGGCATATCAGCAAATAAACGACATGTCTTAAAAATAACAGATAATTACAAATGCTCCTTCTGGTCCTAGTTAACTTTTCTTTGGGTTAAGAATTTTTCACTCGATTACATAGATTCCATATTTCCGTGAAGCTTGTACATAAAAATGTAGAAAATGATATGTTCAATTTTACTATTTCATAATTTTAATATGTAAAAGTTAAGCAAATACAAAAAAGAGAGAAGGAACAAAGTATATATATATGTAAATCTCAAGCATATTGACATGTTAAAAATATCAGAAATGTACAACTGCCCATAGGGGGGACTACACCCCCTACTCATTGTCGTGCGAATGATCGCCAGGCATCAAGTCATTAGTCTCCTCCATATCCGGAGAGAGGTTGTAAGGAAAATGATTGCCTGCTCTACCATGGCAGTGAAATGGTTTATTGAGGTCCAACATTGGCTACTGTCAAAACATGGTGCCTACTACAAATGTGTAGTTTTTCACGTAAAGTATTTGCACATTTGTGAAACCCCACACCTGGCCATCACGGTACTAGCTCGACTGACTTTTCTCTTCAAAGTCAGGACCCTGACTTAGGGTATATCCACACACATAACCCATCAAATTTATTACCCTCCTCCTAGCACTATTTGCTGCTACTACTCTATTGTGTAGGGAACGGGCCACACATGTGGCGCCAAAATAGGACAACTACCTTTTCTCAGTTGATGCCAAAATGGGACCACCGTCTTGCTACTCCCAACTTTCTCCTTCTCCTTGCTTCTCACAACTCCTTGTTCCTGCAAATACGAGCATCCAAATTAGAAGAGCTAGGTGTAAGGCTTTGTTTGTTAGATATTCAAAGCTGTGTAGTCAATCACTAATACAGAATCAATACAATGCAGATTCAAACAAGTAAGTGAGAATATAATATTTATTTTCAGTTAAGTAGCAACTCTTGTTTCTAGTTGTGCTTTATGCTTGTTTTTCTGCAGTTAAATGACATAGCGCTAATTACACTATGCATTCTACATAGAAAATACACTACCTACTTAGATACCTCAGCTTGACACGATATTTAGCACCCTAGACGAGGCTCGAAATTTTTTGGGTATTGTGGAGGAAGGATAGGGTTCAACATCAGAGAGAGGTAAAAAACAAATTTGATTGTAAATTCACATCCTGCAAGTATGTTTGTTCCAAAGAGGGTAAAAATTTAGTTGATAAAATATATAATATGGTTAAGAATCCTCAAGATGAGACTAGACTGAATACCCGGTTTGTATGACCCTTTCATTCAACTAAGTGACTGAAAACTGGGCATTATCCGATCTCTTTCTTAAACATAACCACATACTTCAATTGCTAGAAGCATGCCACCTACTGCCATCATGACGTTTCCCCCTAGGGGCTGGCATCGCAAGGGGAGGAGGCCGCTCCCGCTTGCCCCTCCTCCAAGATGACATCCCTCTCCTTCCACCTATATATATATATATATCTCATGAGGGTGCCCCTCATAATACAAAATATTTCCCATGTGAGGTGCAACCCTCTCTCTCTATCTATATCTCTCCCACAGAGATTTCTCCACATAGATGCCAAAAGGCTACGATATTCTCACGGTTAGTTCAGTGTTATGGACAACGAAGCTCCACAGGATTGGACAATTATAAGTGTAGATACCAACGATGGTATTACACTTGTGATCCTCCAACGAGATTTTATAGGTATTCATCAAGTTCTTCATGAACCATCATCATCAAGTTTTTTCGCTTCATCATTGGTATGATGAACCACATTCGATCTCGTTCTTACACTCTCCATAGATAATTTGGGTACAAGTAACCCAACATATAGGTCACCTGAGGCACCAGACTCAACACACATGTGGGAGTTAGGCACACCATCGTTCAACTGCATGCTCAATTCAATGTCTCTCATGCCATAGAAGCTAACCGGTACGTGATGAGATTTCTAGGGGTTTAGGTATGTCTTGTATATTGGATGGGTTTTGTTTGAGCACTCACAAAAAGTATCAGATATTACGTTCAATAACATCCACCGAGATAGTACAATTTTTCCTATGGATCAAAGCTATAAAAGTAAATAGACTACGTCTTCGTCATCTTCACTTTGAGTATTTTAGAATGCTAGTTCCACTTGATTCAACAAGTAGGGATCGACGCCTTCATTATCTTCAACTGTATTATCCTTCTTTTGCAATGATTCTTCATGTGTGTAGGAACAATACTTGTTCTTCAACTGGTTCTTCACCTTCATCTTTGTCATTGTCGCCGCCGGTTGACAGAGAAGATAGTCTTCACGAACGCTAGTTGTTTGCTTGAGGCAAACTTAGTGTATGCATCCTGAAGCCTTCTGTTAACATTGTTGCTAGTACAACTGGATAGAGCTCAAGGAACATCTGTTGAGTCTTGCTTGATGCAAGTGATATTGTTCCTTGAGTTCTTTATGTAGCTTCCTGTACCAACGTAGAATGGCTACAATAAATAGACCTCACAATCATCAGATAGTTGCTTGAATCCAGGTGATGGCGCGTAGTTGTCTTTCCTAGAAGCCAGTGATACTATTTCCCGAGTTCTTTAATCATAGTCATCAACTAGGTTTTGGCAACAACTATGGTCCTCACAAGCACTGTTTTGGCAACTTGAATGAAGCGGATGGTCTTCTTGTGAGTTCCATGTTAGAATTTGTCTTTGGCCTTCTTTATTTCACAACAAGGGTATTAAGGAATGCCGGTTTGAGTGATTGCAAGCATATGTTTGTCCTGAATGCTTCATGTTGTGTTACAACGACTTCATCGCTACATCGGATAGATGATGATGACTCAGATGCTAGGAATGCTTCAAGCCAGAATATGCAGCTTGAGTATCATGTTGAGTTCTATCTTATAGCGATGGTCTTGAGTCAACTAATGAACTTTTAGGAACCCATTTAGGTTTTTATTTGAGCAAGTGATAGGTTCCTCAGGTTCATCATAGTGTTGCCACGACTACATGAGGTATTCCTCAAGGACGCCACTTTGTTGAGCCTCGAGTACTACGTGTGTGTTGATCTTAGCCGTATGTTGATGTGGCAAACAGTTCTTTGAGATGCCATACAATGCTTCAAGCGGGTGAATGCATTCTAAGTATTATGTTGGTTTCTAACATCAATGTTTATGGCTACAGCGAGTTTTCCTCAAGGGCGTAGTTGTTGCACCTTGAGTACTATATTGAGTGTTGCTCAGGCATACAATATAACGTTCTTCGGGATGTTAGATGTTTCTTCAATAATATATATGCATCCTGAATATTTGGTCTTGATGTATACGGTGTTATTATGTATACCATGGATAGTACTTTCAGGATGCCAAGAAACGCTTCAAGCAAGCATATGCATCCTGGAGTACTTTCCATGGTTGTGTCCACAACAGTGTTTTGACTATGTCTAATAGCATTTTAGGGTGCTATATAAGGCTTCAAGAAGATGAATGCACCCTGAATACTTTATTCATAGATCACAACGAGGTTGTGGTTTTCAGTTGATAGTGTATTAGGATGTTAGAGAATATTTTGGCAAGGATATGCAACTTGAGTACTTTCAGTCGTAAACCACAACAAGGTAGGTCATCATTACAATAAGTAGTATCTCAAGATGCAAGAAATGCTTCAAGCAGATGTATGCATCTTGAGTACTTGTTGTGTTGTGATGACCTACATGGACTAATGCCAGATGTTGATGTAGATGGCATATGTTGTTTGAGTCCTTTTGGTGGCATTCCATGGTCCACCAACCATTATGTACTTGTGTACCTGTAAACACTAGATGTAGAAGTTGGTTTCTTAGTATCATATTTTCACTTATCACCCAAAATTACTAGAGCGCATTAGAGGATTTAGTGATTGGTTCTTTTAGGTGTGTCTGAGAGGTTTCTTCACGTGACTCATGTCGTGGTGGGTTGAATGCTCCTTCAAACGAGTGTTTTATGGTGATGATGAAATGTGCTATGTGGTGAGTGGCGAGGGCTTTATCATTGCAAGCTCTTTTTTCTCCTGCAATGTTCGTCGCTAGAGCCTGAGTTGGCCGGTCATCGACACGATTGCCGAAGATTTCTAGAGTGTCGGTTTATGGTAAGGGTTTTTAGGTGGTCGTTGAAGGTGCACATAGAGTCGATAGCTCATGGAGGAATAATGTCAATAACATTGAATGTCAACCTAAGTTGTGACTTTTTTCTTATTACGTGTGGCTTTGTGTGGGTAGCCAAGGCTTTCTTCTCTATTGTGTGTTGACTTTGTGTCGCTAGTGTTGCCGATTTCCCTATGTTGTCATGTTTGATGATGACATCTTGTGAGCGTTTTTCTTGGTTTCGAGACGATCTTGTGTTCACTGGCGGATCTAGCATCCTTCCAGTCCGGACGGCCTCCTAGGCGCACGACATTTGTATAGTTGTGTTTTACAATTTTCTACAATGATTTCATCTGAAATTTTGGCATCTTAATTTTGTTTGTCCAGACTTGAAATTTCTAGGTCCGCCGGTGCTTGTGTCACCATTTCATTTTTTTCTTTCAAAATTCAATTTCTGCAGAACACAACACGTCTCTTCCAAACAGTGGCTCTAAGACGTAATCCTGCAGAACGTTAAGCCCACGGCAGAACACGTACGCACCGTGGAGTCGTGATAGGATATCGAAGACGGAATCCTCCAGCTGGGTCGATCGGTAGGCGATGGCGACACTAGACCCGCCAGGATCACCGGAATCTCCTGCTCCGGCGTCGTATCCGTGCAGTTTTTTTTTTAATCAGCACATTCCTGTCACCACGCCAGTGTCTACCCTACTCACGAGCTCCACCGGTTCCTGCTCCCCTGGCCCGCACGTCAGGGACATAATAACGCGTGGCACCTCCGTCCCGCACCACGCATCGTTATCGGAAACTGGACCTTTTCCACGTCACTGCCAACTACGGGAGTCAGTGGCCGCCATTGCCACTACCACACCCGTGCTAATCCCACACTCCTCCACTGTCTCCTATCTCCTCTTCTCATCTCATCTAACCACCCCAAGAGCTAATCCAGGTCCGTTCCTGACTTCCTGGTTATTCTGCTCTACCCAAACCGATCCATGGCCGCCTCGCTGCTTCGCCGCGCGGCCACCACCGGCCGCGGGCGGTGCTCGTCGCCGGGGGAGATGCTGCGGAGGCTGGTGTCCTCCGAGGCGGCGCCCGAGCAGGCCCTTCCGCGGTCCCCGCCCGTGATGCCGCCGTTCGAGCACCGGCCGACCCCGTACGCCGGGATGGGCGGCGACGAGATCCTCGAGAAGCGGAAGAAGTTCCTCGGCCCCTCCCTCTTCTACTACTACCAGAAGCCGGTACGATTTACGGACCCGTATCCGTTCTGTTTGCTTCGTGCGTGCCGATCGCATTTTTGCGTCTGATGATAAGTGGTATTTTGCCACGAAATGTTGATGCGAAAGTAGTATCCGAGCGTGTGTGGAACCTATCCTTTTAGTAAGATGATCTTTTATGGTAAGTAGTAGAATAGAGTAGGTGGAAAATTTTGATGCAGAAGAGGATGTTTCAACCTCATGTCTTCGCCAATCATCTTCTGAAGATTCATTCAATGTTTTTTTTTTGGACAAGATTCATTCAATGTATATTGCCACTCCATCACTGTCTCGGCTCACAAGTGGCCACGGGACCCATTTGTCAGCATAACATAAAGTGACAGATGATAGAATGTCTGGTGACAATGCCCAATTCCTCATCATCCTGATCGAAACTGATACAGAAAACAACGCACACGATGTTGCTTAAATGCACAAGATATCTGAAGATAGGACAGTACGTAGCACCTTCTTAATTTCATCGTATTTGTATTCGCAGCTCAACATCGTGGAAGGGAAGATGCAGTACCTGTATGATGAACAGGGCAAGAGGTACCTCGATTGCTTTGGAGGCATCGTGACCGTATCATGCGGCCATTGCCATCCTGATATCGTGAACGCTGTGTTGGAGCAGACCAAGTTGCTGCAGCACACAACCACCATATATTTGCATCACGCCATCGTGGAGTTTGCTGAAGCACTTGCCTCCAAAATGCCAGACAATCTCAAGGTAAAATACTTTGTTCATTCAGTAGCTCAGTGATATTATGATGATGGATGGACTCGATGACAAAAATGGAGTATGAGTGTCTCATAATTTGGGATGGTATACAGGTTGTGTATTTCGTCAATTCTGGGACGGAAGCGAATGAATTGGCAATGTTGATGGCGCGGCTATACAGCGGGAATCTCAGTATGGTTGCATTGAGAAATGGATATCACGGTGGTAGTGCTGGAACAATAGGACTGACTGGTTTGCAGACATGGAAGTATCCGATTCCTCAGGTGTGTATCCTTTTATTAGAAAATACCAGATCACTAGATTTCTATCCAATGTGTTTTTTCCAGCAAGTTCAACCAATGTACTCGAAACGATCCTATCATCAATATTGATTTGATCTATGCTAAAGTTTATACTGAAGCACAAAAGTATCTCTACATCCCTACTTTCTTCATCAAGTTCATATGGCGGCTATATAGTTAATTTGTCTATGTTATGTGCAATGATGTCTCGTGGTATAGTCAGAGGAGGTAGTCTAGTCTTGCACTACTTTAGTTTCATTATGACCTGTACTTATGAGGTGTCTTACTTATGAGCCATTTATTTCCCATTAGCAAGCTAGTCTTGATCAGACTAACAACTGTTAGTTGCAAATGAATCATAGCCTCATCACAACTTTTGCAGGGTGAGATTCATCATGTCATGAATCCGGATCCTTACCGTGGAGCTTTCGGGTCTGACGGTGCAGTTTATGCCAAGGAAGTCGAAGAACATATAAATTATGGCAGTTCAGGAAGGGTTGGAGGTTTCATCGCAGAAACTTTCCAAGTATGACCTATTTAAAATTATACAGTATTGTTAAAAAATTAAATAATTACACTAGTTATTAGCCAGATGAACTTACTCATATAGCAGTCTTGTTGATAGATGAACATGATTGTAGGGTGTAGGTGGTGCTGTGGAACTAGCTCCTGGATACCTGAAGTCCGTCTATGATACTGTCCGGAAGGCTGGTGGTGTTTGTATAGCTGACGAAGTCCAAAGCGGTTTTGGTCGTACCGGAAGTAATTACTGGGGATTCCAGACGCAAGATGTCATCCCCGACATTGTAACAATGGCAAAGGTTCGTGGATAGTGGGATAAGCTCTATCTTGAAAGTTTAATTATGCTGTCAGTATGGTTGTTAATATTAATGTTTTTCCGTTGTGTCCAGGGAATTGGCAATGGTCTACCCTTGGGTGCAGTTGTAACAACTCCTGAGATTGCAAGCGTGATGTCTCAAAAGATCCAGTTTAACACATTTGGTGGCAACCCTGTTTGTTCGGCTGGTGGACTGGCTGTGCTCAAGGTCCTCGACAAGGAGAAACGCCAGGCGCACTGCGCAGATGTTGGCGCTCACTTGGTGGAGCGTCTGAAATCGCTTCAGCAGAAACACGAAAGTAATAACCTTTCTGTTCTTGTCTTTGAGTTAATTATCTGTCGAATCTATACACTCATGACTCATCTGTGGTTGTGCTTCTGCTCAGTCATCGGAGATGTCAGAGGAAGGGGACTGATGCTTGGGGTGGAGCTCGTTACCGACAGAACGGAGAAGACGCCAGCCAAGGCCGAGACCGCTGTACTGTTTGAGAAACTCAAGGGTGATAACATTCATTCCCTGTTACCTCCATGATCTCAAAAAGTTCATTCATACAACCTCCTAACCCGTTAACTTTCTGAACCAGATCTTGGTGTTCTAGTCGGAAAGGGCGGTCTGCACGGCAACGTCTTCAGGATAAAACCACCGATGTGCTTCTCAAAGGACGATGCAGGTTTGTATCTCAACAATGCCTCCTTTGCTTTCTGCGTTGCGTGTATAGGTTAACGGAAACGCTGGTTGCTGCAGATTTCTTGGTGGACGCCATGGACTACGCCATGTCAGGGCTATGAGGACTCTTCTGCTCCTGAACCATCACCAGCTGAGATGCGGAGTGCAAACATGCCCTGGTGCTGGTGGTAGTGTACGTACCGATAGCTGGGCTGCATGTTCACATGTTTATGTGTACCTGGGTTGTATTCGCGATGGTGAAACAAGAATACCCTACCCAGGGATGAATAAATGAAGGGGAGCAAAACATCAGAAATGTGGAATGTGTTGTCCGGCTTACGTGCTGTTTTTTTTTCGAGAACCAAGCGCTGGCTTAGTGAAAGGCTAGCGAGTGCGCAGCCAGCACACCTGGGTTCGAGTCCCCATGGGAATCAAATTAATCAGGGTGTTATCCGAGCGCGTTAATTCGCTGCTGGAGAGGTCTCGTCTACCTAACAACATATAGCCCGCGATCATTCTCCGGGGGTCAACATTTTTTTTACGTGCTGTTTTTTTGAATATCTGAAATCCATTGTCAGAGAAAGAAAACAGTATACACCGATACCTACAAAATGGAAAAGAAAACAGTACACCGATACGTACAAAAATGAAAAAGTACAGATAGGAATTTCCAAAAAACAGAATAATGCTCAGGACAAGGATTCTCCTGAATCAGCGAATGAGATTGGCGCAATATAGGAAGCTACTATCACGAATGTTATGTGGGCTGAGAAGCTGGCGGAACTCCTAACAGGCCTATCCTAACGAGGAGTCCAATGGACCGACACTATTTTCCAATGAGATTCGGTACGGCCCACGCGTCAGACGGGTGGACGCACCCTAACTCGCAGATCGCACAGGCAAAGCCGCGCTGCGCCGCCGCTCCCCCCGCTCTCGTCGGGCACACGCAGCTCAGTCCACTCCACTTCGCCCGCCCGCCCGCCCACCCGCCGTCTCCCACGCGGTGAACCTGTCGCCCGCCTCCCTCGCCGCGCCGTGGCCTCGCCTCTGCGCTTCTGAGCCCCCGAGGGCTGTGCGCCGGTGGCGGGTCCACCAATAGGGGGGAGGCGCGACCTAATCCGCGGCCAATCGAAAGGGCCGGGCGCGGGCGGCGCTGCTTCCGGCAGCCAGCGAGCCGCCGGCTGCTCAAGTCGACTTCGGTCTCATCCCCGCCTTACCGCGGATGGGTGCCGACGCCGTGTTCCCGGTCCTCCGTTCCTCCGACTACTTCACCCGGCCGTCGATCAACGAGCTGGTCGAGAGAGAGGCGGCTGATCCGGGCTACTGCAGCAGGGTTCCGAACTTCGTCGTAGGGAGTAAGAGGTTTGGGCAGGTTAAGTTCTCTGGCGACACCGATGTCAGGGGGTTGGACCTCGATGAGATCGTCATGTTTGGTCTCCATTCCGTGGTGGTCTACAGGGACGAGGCTCGTAAGCCGGCCGTAGGGCACGGCCTCAATAAAGCTGCAGAGGTGACGTTGAAGCTGGATTTGCGGACACTTCCAGAGCGCAGCGTCCAAGTTGAGGTTCTAAGGTGCCGCGCCAAGAAGCAGGGTGCTAGGTTTATCTCATTCAATCCTATGAATGGCAACTGGAAGTTTGAGGTTGATCACTTTAGTAGGTTTGGGCTTGTCGACGAGGAGGAAGAGGAGGATGTTGCCATGGATGAGCCGGTTGCTCGACAACCGATTGCTGAAGTAGGAGACCCACTTTCAAATGGAAATGAACTGGAGCTTTCACATTCATTGCCTGCTCATCTTGGGCTTGACCCTGCAAAGATGCAAGAGATGCGGGCGGCCTTGTTTCCCAATGATGAAGACGATGTAGATATGGAGGATGGCTTCCCATCTGATCACAGACACCTGAGCAGAGAGAGGATGAATGTGGATTCACCCAACACTAGTAGTGCTAAAGGTCCAAGGCTGAGGTCTCTATCTCCTTTGCATGATTCTTCTCAGAAATTCGGAAGGAGATCTGGTATGCTTCCAAGGAAAGAACCACACACACTGCTGGAATACCATGTAAATTCTCCAGAGCCTGGTCCATCTTCTCATGGTATTCTTATGTCTGGAAAGAACAAGGGATTTCTGATGAGAATGACCAAGGTAGAAGGCTTTAAACTGCCACCCGAGCAAGCAACTCCTGTTGCTGGAAAAACATATTCTAACTGTGTAGTGGATGCTGCTTTATTTATGGGCAGATCATTTCGAGTTGGTTGGGGACCGAATGGCATCCTTCTCCATTCTGGTAGTTTGGTCAATAGTCCTGGAACTGGCCTTTCTTCTGTTATTCACATAGAGAAAGTTGTAGCTGATAAAGTTGTGCGTGATGAACAGAACAAAGTTAAAGAGGAGCTGACGGAACTATGTTTCTCGGACCCAATGGACCTCCACAGGAAGCTTGATCGTGAAATTCTGGAAACTGAGTCCGACTCGTTTAAATTGAAGCTTCAGAAAGTTGTGGCCAGTCGTTTTGTTTTGCCAGATATTTGCAGGTCATATATTGATATCATTGAAAGGCAGCTTGAAATAAGCGACTTATCTTTGTCTTCGCGTGTGCTTTTAATGCATCAAGTTACTGTCTGGGAGCTAATTAGGGTCTTGTTCTCTGAGAGAGCAGCTGGCAATCAGTTGGAACTTAGTGGTGATGAGGATCAGGAGGACATGATTTTGGATAAGAAAGAAGGTTCTGTGAACATGGACCTTGAAGCACTCCCTTTGGTTAGGAGGGCAGACTTTAGCAACTGGTTACAGGACAGTGTTTGTCATCGGGTACAAGGAGAGGTGGGCTCCTTAAGTGATGCCAGGTACCTGGAACATATTATCCTGCTTCTGACTGGTCGACAATTGGACACAGCTACCGACATTGCTGCTTCAAGGGGTGATGTCCGGCTGGCAATCTTGCTAAGCCAGGCAGGTGGATCGATGTTAAATCGATCTGATGTTGCTCAGCAACTGGATATGTGGAAAATAAATGGTCTCGACTTCAATTATATTGAGGAAGACAGGCTAAAGATATATGAGTTGCTTGCTGGTAATGTACAAGGTGCTTTACTAGATTCACCAATTGACTGGAAAAGGTACCTTGGTTTAATCATGTGGTTTCAGTTATCACCAGATACATCACTTGATATTCTCATTAATTCTTATTACCAACTACTTGGTGAGGGCAAAGTTCCAAATCCTGTTCCTGTATACATCGATGAAGGGCCTCTTGAGGAAGAACTTCAGTGGTTCCCAGGTGACCGTTTCGACATATCATTTTATTTGATGCTTCTTCATGCCAACCAAGATGAGAAGTTTGGGCTGCTAAAAACTATGTTTAGTGCATTCTCCTCATCATATGACCCCTTGGACTACCATATGATCTGGCATCAGCGCTCTATTCTGGAAGCTATTGGTGCTTTTAGTACAGATGATCTTCATGTACTGGATTTGAGTTTTGTTCATCAGCTACTATGTCTCGGGAAGTGCCATTGGGCTATCTACGTCATTCTGCACATGCCACATCTGGATGACGCCCCTTACATCCATGAAAAGTTGATCAAGGAAGTTTTGTCGCAGTATTGTGAAATATGGAGCAAAGACGAGGCTCAGAGGCAATATATTGCAGAACTTGGTATACCAACAGAATGGATACATGAGGCTCTGGTAAGTAAAACACCATAACTGTGTACAAACATCTGACATGCACTTAATGTTTGTTCCTTAGTGCAATTTTGTCTAAGCATCGTTTACAAATATTTAGGAATGACATCACAATAGAAGCTATACAATGTATCCCTGCATAGCTAATGATATCTATATGCAGGCTCTTTATCACGAATACTATGGAAATCGGCAGGGTGCACTGGAGAATTATATTCAATGCGGCAATTGGAAAAAAGCTCATACTATTTTCATGACATCTGTTGCTCATTCATTGTTTCTGTCATGTAAGTCTTCCCTACAATGCACTAAGCAAATGGTTGTAAAGACCTGAATTCATCGTTGCACTTTCTTGTGGTCCTACCTATAGCCCTAAATGTACAGCTGTACAACTTGGCCACTTGTCCAAAACCTAATTAAATGAAACTCTTGTGAAGTTCTGTGCTATTCTATTAGAATATTAGCTACTCTGCTGTTCATATGTATGACCAAGTTGTCTTGTCAATTTTTGTACTGCTTCTGTTAATAATTGCATGGCATATGTTGCGGTATGAGTTTGTAATTTCTTATTTCTTGGCATATTTTCAGCAAAGCATCAAGAGATCTGGGACGTTACTAATGTTTTGGAGAATCACAAGTCTGAAATCGCGGACTGGGACGTTGGTGCTGGAATATACATAGACTATTTCATTATAAAGAGCTCTATGCAAGAAGATAGTACCATGGATGATGATTCAGTAAGCATTTTTTTTTCCATCAAAACTTGTACGAATATTTCCGAATCAGTATAATCTTATTTTATCTTTCAGGATCCACTTGAGACGAAAAATGAATTATGCAAGAGTTTCTTCATCCGATTAAATGATTCACTGAGTATCTGGGGAAGTAAATTACCTGTGGAGGCTAGGTAAGATACTATTCGTTAATGTAACAGATCTACAGCCTGCACATATTTATCTCTACATGAAATTGTTGGTCTTCCATGCCATGCTTTAACTGAAGTAATCCTGCTTCCAAGAACATATTGTAGTTTTAATAAGTTCCCATATCATTTGGAGGAGGGCAAGGAGCATAGTTTTCTTACACAAATAGAAAGCGCGAATAAAGTAGTCAACTTACTGAATCACCAGTGCTCTCATCTTTGTCTTTTGAAGTGTTCTCATCTTTGTTCTTAAAAAATAAGGGAGGAAAGGAAGGTGTGTGCCTCCAGTATAACACAGCAAACGAAAGTCTAATGAAAAACGGAATGACACACATAAATATATAATTAGGTTTTGGAAAGAGCTACTTGGTACCTGAATTGCATAACCCATTCGAAAACCAAGCTTCTTAGTGACAGTGAAATTTTGGGTCATTCCTGACACAGTTCAGCTGATTCTTTGAATTCGTCAACACATAGTGGCATTATTTGTTTCTCTTAGAAGGGCCTTTCTTCTCATTCTTATGTATGGCAGGGCATGCTACTCGAAGATGTCGGAGGAGCTCTGCGAGCTTCTGATGAACTCCCCTAGCGAGGGCCAGGCGCCGGATCTCTACATGGGCTGCTTTCAGACGATGCTCAACGCTCCTGTCCCTGATGACCGCAGGGCGTCCTACCTGCAGGAGGCAGTCTCTGTTTTCACCGAGATACTTTGCGGAGATTCATGCTAGGTAGGTGACCCTTGACATTGTTTCTTTGGTGTGTCTGGGACGTTGCTTCTGCGGACCCGAGTCATTGCAATCTGGGTCTGCGCAAGAGCTCCAAATTGGCGCCACACATATGGAAGAGAGTTACACCAGGTTCCATGCCTGATGTGCGGTTAACTGTAGAACCTGCTGTAGTTGGTGCAGACATCAGAAAATTGACGTTCCCTGTGAACTCCTGGAAGAAATGTAACGAGAATTTCCTGAGTCAGTGTAACTTGTCCTGTAATACCCTTTTTTTTTCTGAGAGAGAGAGCTTGTCCTGTAATACCTGTGTACTTGTTTCGTCGGGTATTCTGTTGTTAGATATTATTACGGAGAGCAGCAACTCATGTAGCGTCCAATAGGTGGGTTAAAGATATGAAAGAATTGTGGATTTTCGCAGACCCGTGTGGAAGCTGTGGTTTGCTCAACTTGCTTGTTCAGGTATTCATTGTGTTGTTAGATATACCTACTAGGGAGAACAGCAACTCATGTACGATGTGCCGTGCGCGTGGGGTAAAGATGGCTGCAGGTTTGTCGCAGGTGAAATGTTTGGAAGTGCAGTGGATGGAACATTGGAACTGGAACAATGTGCTGAAACTGCTTTTCGTAGAACCATGTGAAACCGGCTTTGTTTCAGGAAAGCTTGGGCCTAATAATACCGGGGACGGAAGGCGACATGAAGCAAGACGGCTCACATGGGTTTTATAGATTTCGTTTTTCAAGTCCCTACTACTACTAGCGTTTCTCATCGGTACCTCCCACCTAATAAGCCATTAGAGGAAAAATGAAATGGTTTATCTTCACGGCAGGAGATGGGACAGCAACGCTTTCCAACCCACAAGGCATCGGGTTATCTTATGCAAGACTCTTTCTTTAACTCGCCTTTTGGTAGTAGTACGATTGACTCGAGAGTTCGTCCTTAGTACTCGTCTAAAGAAAAGGGAATTCGTCGTCGGTGCCCGCTGTCGTGTACGCCAACATCTGAAAAATAAACAACCGACTAGGCATGACTGTGCAGTGGCCTGGAAGATACGCATATCTAAACTAACCCCACTACTAATCCGATGCTTATCTTATCATCAAAATGAAGACACACACACACCTAACCCAGTAGTACTCCGACGCTTATCAGCGGGAAATTCGTCACGTTGCTACGTCAGTTTCTCCGGAGCTCATCGACCCACCCACCGCCACCGGCCAACAGGATTTTAAAAAGGGGACTGGCCAGACCACCGAAACAGGTTGCGCGCGCCCGTCTCCGACGTCACGGAAACAGACGAACGGCACCCGGGAATAAACAAAACCGGCGACCGATCCACCACGCCGGCCACCGGGCCGAGATCGAGGCTTATCCGAACCGAGAGCAAAGCAGAGCGGCCAGCACGCACCGATAGCGAGAGGAGACCCATCGTCACCCATCCTATATAGATGCGCCCTACTGCCCCAAGATCCACTCACAGCAATCATCATCCAGAGCAAAGCAATCCACAGCAACAGTTTTCCAGAGCTGAGTTGAATGTTCTTCGAGTTTCCAATGGCGGACATCGCGATGCTGGTGGCCGACGAGGAGTTCGAGAAGAGGCTCAAGCGAGGGGCGCCCGGCGCCGGCGCCGGAGCTGGAGCCGACGAGGCGTCCAAGGGCAGGGCCAACTTCGGGGCCGTGACCAAGGTGTGGGGCTCCTGGGTCGACTCGGCCGTTGACGCCGCGTCCGGGGCCAAGGTGCACGTCGCGCTGCTCGCCAGGGTCGATGTGGCGGAGCCCAAGACTCCGGTGGCCCTGGCAGCCTTCAACGGCGTCTTCTCTGCTTGATTAGTTGTCTTTTCCTCTTCTTCCTTTTCACTGGAGGAGTTGCCATGTACAGTACCTCTCCTCGTTCTCCTACCCACGGCCACTGTCCGTGGGTTTGTACATAACCGTGTGATTTACTGATTTTGAGTCAAGGAAGAAATATATGCTAATTTTTACTACTGTACTAGCTACTATTACATTTGGTAACAACTAGTATGCATTTTACAATTTCATGTCTTAACTTTTTTGCCGAATCGCAAACTAGTACTAGCTAGACTGGTGTTAGCCTATACTCCCGACACAGCGATCGATAGCTCATCATATGAATCGAGACAATTAGGGGGAGTCAGAAGTATCTGTGTAGTATGGGTCGGAAACTCGGAAGACATTGCCCCTGTCCTTCTGGGTTTGAAACACCAATATGTATGTCGTGAATCTGGATTGTGATCGTATATTTGTGTTTGAAACACCAATATCCATGAATTGGGATTATGTTTCGACAGATGCTCTTCAGTCTTCAGTATTCAAGCATGATACTTTTTTGTTGGTTAAAAGCACACATTGAT
This sequence comes from Avena insularis, assembly GCA_023614405.1. Taxonomy (NCBI): domain Eukaryota; kingdom Viridiplantae; phylum Streptophyta; class Magnoliopsida; order Poales; family Poaceae; genus Avena; species Avena insularis. The sequence continues at coordinate 430,884,633 of CM042685.1, read as the reverse complement.
ACTAGGGGAAAATTGACACTAGACACAAATAATGTTCAGTAACTGCTTAGACCGAACTATCATCTTACTGCATTCGGCCTTATACTGTATTTTTTCTTGACAAAAAAAAACCTGTAGGGAAATGGAAACCCCTACTGTGTCATTTTCATATTTTATAGAGCTGAAATATTTACAAATTACAAGGTGTCATAAGCTCTACTGTGCCTTATACTGTAATTTATTGGGAGGTTGCCAAAAACAATAAACTTGTTTGCATAAGTTCGCTTCCATCATTGCTGTCTTATTTAGGTCATCTTAGTTCGTATTGTTACTTACATAAGGTTTACTTCCAAATGATGCAAGCTTAGTTGCGGACTGATGCTAACAACATCTTAAAACCGGGGAGGTGTTTCAGACCAATGCTTACATCATGTTGTCGCCAATGCTTAATGGTGGCCATTTTTGAGCATTGATTTGTCAAGTCTACACTTAAAACTTGTTTCTTATCATGTACATATGTAAGAACTGTTAAAAAACATCAAATACTAGACTATACAGAAAATTCATACAATAAATATTTCTATTGTTATTCATCTCAGTTTACAAGCGCTTTAGGCAGTAGAACACCTTGGAAGTTTTGAATTTTTCAGAATATTGAGCTAGTCGAGAAGAGATGTGTATATAATCCCACAAAAGTTCGAATTTAAATATTATCTACACAAAAAGAATAAAAATAGCTACTCCCTCACATCCAAATTACTCGACTCAGCTTTGTCTAGATTCAGATGCATCTAAACATGTTTTAGTGCCGGATACATTAGAATCTAGACAAAACCAAATCAATTAATGTAAAAAAACTCAAAAACAGAAAATTTTAGTGCCAGATACATTTGTATCGGAGAGAGTACGAGTAATGTAAAAAAACTCAAAAACAGAAAATTTGGGGTATCATGTCATTTATGTTTCTCTTTCTGGAGAATGATTACGGATTTCAAATTTTGTGAGGCCATAGAACCACCGCTCTGTCAACTAATCATATCTTTTTCGAATCTTTTCAAATATGATAGCAGTGTGCATGTGCACTGATAATATGCTAGGATAGGAGAATACTTGTAGCAGCAGAACCATAGATCATCTCCAGCACCCCCCAAGAGCCCCCTTTTTTTCGCCGACGAAACGTTTTCCTCCCAGTCGCCCTCCTGGGAGCCGAAGAATTGCCGGTTGGGCCAAATTTTCATCAGGCGAACCCAGGCTGAACCCGGGGCACTAGGGGATATTGGGGGCACCGACGAAAGGAAAAGGGCGACTGGGCCAACTCTGTCGGCTAGACATCACATACTCCCAGCCAAGATTCGCCTTTTCGCCCCCTCCTCTCTCGCTGCCATGCCGCTGCCGGAACCACCCCTCTCTATCCCGCCCAAAGCTCGCCGCTAGCAAGGGTGCCCTTCACCGCACCACGCGCCATTTTCTGTGGGGCCTCCTAAGTGGCGATTTTAGCGCCGTCCAATTGACTCGGAGCGCCTAGCGCTGGAGATGCTCTTACTCAACCTACACTCTTGCCAACGACCGGAACTTATCAAGTTGCTACGTCACTCGGGTTCTCTACTGGCCAACGGGATTTAAAAATGGGACTGGCCACGAAACAGCTGCAGACCACGCCGGGGGCGTCGCGGAAACTAACAAAAACAGGCAGACGGCACCCAGTATACTAAACAAAACAAGCGAGCGTCCACGTCACAAACCCACGGCGGAGTGGCTTATCTGAACCCAGCAAAGCAAAGCAAACAGCAGGCGTACTGGTACTGGGATCCACTCTATATAACATGGCACGCCACGGCCAATATCCATTCACACAGCAAAGCAATCCAGCAACAGTTTCCAGCTGAGTTCAGTCACTTGTGTTGAGATTTTCCGGCAGCCAATGGCGGACATAGCATTGCTGGTGGCGGAGGAGTCCGAGAAGAGGATCAAGCGAGGGGCGCCCGGCGCCGGCGAGGAGGCGTCCAAGGGCAGGGGTGACTTCGAGGGCATGGCGAAAGCTTGGGGCTCCTGGGCTGAGACCGCCGCAGCCGCAGCGGCCGGGGCCAAGGTGCACGTCGCGCTACTCGTCAAGGCCGATCTGATAGAGCCCAAGACTCCGGTGGCCCTGGCAGCCTTCAATGGCTTCTTCTCTGCTTAATTAGCAGTCCTTTCTTTTCCTTCTTTTTTCGATGGAGAAAATGGAATTAATCTGGAGGAGTTACTATGTACCTCCTACCCACGGCTATTGGCCGTGGTTTTGTACATAACCTTGAAATAGGTTTTCGTCTTGTTTTATAAATAAAGCCAAACGGCTAAATGATACATAGTGATAAAGAAATCCTCTTAAAAGCAGATCATGGATAAATAATAAAATTTGGAAGCACCAAGCTTCCCATTGAAGCTGCCATGAGGCTAAGGAGACCTGAGCTCCATGACAACGCCCCCAGGGAGGTGATGACGCAACCAGCGCCACCGTCGCCGAGACCATAGAGGTCAAGGGTTTTCACCTGAAGCCCTGATGCAGCGAGGGTAGCCACAACAACGCCCTCGAGAGGGTCATGACACCCACATGCATCGTCGTCGTTGGCGCCGGAGCGCTGGGATTTCGGCCGAAAAAACTCTCGCCGGATCTGGAACCTAAGACTACGAGCCGACCCTGAGCCGAGCTTCCAACGCACGACCTGGGTACTGACCATGCCGAGGCGCGCGAACACCAGGAGCCCCCGACACCCACTCCTCGCCACCCTTATGGCCCTAGGAGACGGACATCACCACCACGACGACGCCCGCCATCGAGCCGCCCGTGCACTCCACCTTCCGGGGCCGCCGCCCCGGCATCCACGAACTCGCGCCTGTGTGGCACAGTTCATCGCGTGACCTGTGAGTCGGAGGAGGTGAGCGGGTTGGATCCGTAGAACGGCGGCAGCATCGCCACCTGGAGTATGTCCTCCACCGCCGTCTGCGGGTGCCGACAGGACGCGACAACAGGGAAAAACGAGGCCCGGTCGGGCTCTAGTCGGGTCCGTAAAGTCCCCGCCGCCACGCTGCTGCACGTAGGCTACCGTCTCCACTATCCTCTTGCTCCGCGCCGCACCACCATAACCAACACCTGTGGGTGCCGGCGTGGTCAGGCCAACCCGCCCAGGCCCAAATGGAGCCCGCAAGGCCCATATCTGGGCCATGGGGCCCTAGCCGCCACCTCCGCGCCACCCCGCCGTACTGGCGCCACCACAATGACCCAAGCCGTCCAAGCTAAGCTGCCGCCTCCACTGCAGATCACCATGGACCGCCGTCGCGGAAGCACCAGCCGAGGGCCGCCGCACACGCTAAGCTTGGCGGAGATCCTCAGCAGGAGCTCCGGTCACCACTGTAGCTGCCAGCGCCACCGCACTCGTCCGCCTCCACCACAAAGCTCCACCTCATCCATGTCTCACTGGACCGCCGCATGAGGACTCGCTGGAGCTTCGATTTGGTTACCTTGGCATTTGGACAACCCTGCCGCCTCCAAACTGCAGGAACCACGGATCCGGGCCACATCAAGACGGCTTTTAAGCAAACGCAACAGTGGCGGGGGATGAGGGAGAGGGGATACGGGGTGGGGTTGCTAGGGTTCGCCCCCTAGTTGTTGGAGATATGCCCTAGAGGCAATAATAAAAGTAGTTATTATTATATCTTCGTGTTTATGATAAATGTTTACATTCATGCTATAATAGTATTAACAAGGAAACATTAATACTTGTGTGATTTGTAAACTTAAATTGAAGTCCCTAGTATAGCCGCTATACATCACTAGCTTGTTGGTTAATAAATGATTGTGGTTTCCCTATCATGAACATTGAGATGTTATTAACAACAAGATCATGTCATTAGGAGAATGATATGGTGGACATACTCCTATAGATAAGCGTAGCATAAAGATCAAGTCATTTCAATAGTTCAATTGCTATATGCTTTCTGATACATAGTAACCTAATTCCTTCAACCATGAGATCATGCATATCACCTTTACCGGATGGATGCTTTGATGACATCAAACACCACACCGTAACTGGGTGGCTATAAAGGTGGCATTGAGTGTTCGGAAAGTATTGGTTGAGACACATGGATCAAGAGTGGGATTTGTCCATCCATATGACGAATAGATATACTCTGGGCCCTCTTGGTGAAATGTCATCCAATTAGCTTGCAAGCATGTGACTGGCTCACAAGGGATCACATATCACGGGAACGAGAAAAGAGTACTTGTCAGTAACGAGGTTGAACTAGGTATGCAGATACCACGATCATAACCTCGGATAAGTAAACTATCGTGAGACAAAGGGAAATTGGTATCGTATGTAAGTGGTTCATTCGATCGCAAAGTAATCGTAGAAATATGTGGGAGCCATATGAATTTCCAGATTCCTCTATTGGTTATTGTTCGGAGAAGTGTCTCGATCATGTCCGCATAATTCACGAACCGTAGGGAGACACACTTAAGGATTCGACGTTGTTTGAGTAGTTATGGAATGATGAGAAAGAGACCGAATGTTGTTCGGAGTCTCGGGTGGGATCCGGGATATCACGAGGAGATCCGGAATGGTCCGGAGAATAAGATTCATATAAGGAAAGTCCCGTTTCGGAGTTGGGGAATGTTCCGATGTTTTCATCGGGAATGTTCTAGAAGGTTCCGGAATGTCCGGCACTCCGGGGGGGAAGGGTACATGAATGTGTTATATCAAGTTGGTATGATTGCATCATGTACTAAGTGTCATCGCTGAACAAAATAGAGGGTTTATTCAAATCCTAGTTTGAAAGTCAAACGGCTATTTTTGGGAAGTGGGAAAGGAGGAGGAAACCGAGTTGGGGAGGAGTCCCTCCTCCCCACCGCCGCCGGCCCTCCTTGGCCGAGTTGGGGAGGGACTCCCCTCCCCTGGCGCGCCCCCTCCACCTATATAAGGAGGGGCAGGGCTCCCCTCCTAGACACACAAGATCCTCTCCTCCAAACCCTAGTACCAAGCCGCCGCCGCCTCCATAGCCGCCGCCGGCCCTAGGGCAAACCCTAGCCGCCCTCTAGCTAAACCCTAGCCGCCGGCATGCCCCCTCCTCGGCGGGTCTAAACCCTAGAACACCGAGGACTCTCTCATACTCCACCATACTCGCTCCGGCTTAAGGCGAAGCCCTGCGAGATCTCCCCTCTACTTCCGATACCACACCGTTGTGCTGCCGGAATCGCGAGGAGAGTACTACAACCTCATTTTCTTTGGAACAAGGAGAGGAAGGTCTTCATCGAAAATTGGACGTGTGACCGATCAAGAGTCTTCTTAACGGCGCCGGAAGGATCGTCTACGCGATCTTGAGATCGGCAAGAGTACGACTACATCACCCACGAGAATCCGCTCTCGTTAAACGCTTTGGAATCTTCGAGGGTGAGTTATTCCATCGACTCGTTGCTACAATCTAGTAGATAGATCTTGGCTTGTTTGTTTATATGCGATAGAATTTTTTTGTTTTGAGTGGGAGTTCACCTAGGTTAATTTTGTTATTAATTTGAACTCAATTTGTCATAAACTTAGTCTAAACTATTGCAAATATGTTGTTGATCAATGGCAGCCCCTACCATCAATTTTAATGCGTTCCTAGAGAGAGAAAAGTTGAAAAACAATGGAAGCAACTTCGCGGATTGGTTCCGCAATTTGAGGATTGTCCTCACATTGGTAATTTGACCTATGTGGATGCACATTTGGGTGACCCGCTGCCACTCGCTATCGATGAAGTAAAGAATGTTTACCTCACTGGAAGACTCAAGACTCCATAGTTCTGTGTGCTATCTTGTATGGTTTAGAATCGAGCTTGTAAAAGGTTTGAGAATTCATACCCACATGATATTGTCCGTGATCTCAAATTGATCTTTGAGACTCATGCGCAATTGAGAGCTATGAGGCTTCGAAAAGTTCTTTAACGCAATATGGAAGAGGCGACTCAAAGGTGAGCATGTGCTTAAGATGTCTGGGCACGCAAACAAACTTCAAAGCTTGGGTATAGTGATTCCTAATGCTTTGGGGATTTACCGTGTCCTCCAATCACTACCACCAAGTTACAAGAACTTTGTGATGAACTACAACATGCAGAACATGAACAAGACGTTGCCAGAACTCTTTGCCATGTTGAAATCTGAAGTGGAGATCAAAAGAGCACCAAGTGTTGTTGGTCAATAAGACCACAAAATTCAAGAAAGGCAAGTCTAAAAGGGACACTTCAAGAAGGGTGGTAAGAAAGTTACCACACCGACGAAGAAGACCAAGGCTGGACCTAAGCACGATCGAGTGCTTTTACTGCAAAGGAGAAGGTCACTGGAAGCGGAATTGCCCAAAGTACTTGGCGGATTTGAAGAACGACAACATCAAGAAGAAAGGTATATCTGATATACATGTTATTGATGTGTATCTCACTAGCACTCGTAGTAGTGCCTGGGTATTTGATACTGGTTCGATTGCTCATATTTGTAACTTTCAAAGCAGTCTTGCCAGAATAAGCGGAAGCTAGCGAAGAACGAGGTGACGGCGCGCGTTGGAAGCGGATCAAAGGTTGATGTGATCGCGGTGAAGACGCTACCCCTTCATCTACCATCAGGATTAGTTTTATACTTAAATAATTGTTATTTGGTGCCTGCGTTAAGCATGAACATTATATCAGGATCTTGTTTATTGCGAGACGGTTACTTGTTTAAATCCGAGAATAATGGTTGTTCGATTTATATGAGTAATATGTTTTATGCACATGCACCTTTGATAGATGGTCTATTCTTGTTGAATCCCGATAGTGGAAATACACATATTAATAACATTGAGGCTAAACATTTGAAATCGAGCGATAACTCGACCTATATATGGCACTGTCGTCTTGGTCACATTGGAGTGAAGCGTATGAAGAAACTCCATTCCGATGGACTTCTTGAATCACTTGATTTCGAATCACTTGATAGATGCGAAGAATGTCTGATGGGTAAAATGACTAAGACTCCATTTTCTGGTATGATGGAGCGAGCTACGGACTTATTGGAAATCATACATACCGATGTGTGTGGTCCAATGAGTGTAGCATCGCGCAGTGGTTATCGTTACGTTCTTACCTTCACGGATGATTTGAGTAGATATGGTTATATCTATTTCATGAAACATAAATCCGAAACTTTCGAGAAGTTTAAGGAATTTCAAAGTGAGGTAGAGAATCAACGTAACAAGAAGATTAAATTTCTACGTTCTGATCGTGGAGGTGAATATCTAAGTTACGAGTTTGGCGAGCATTTGAAGAAATACGGAATACTTTCACAATTGACACCGCCGGGAACACCACAATGTAATGGTGTGTCTGAACGTCGTAATCGAACTCTCTTAGATATGGTTCGTTTTATGATGTCACTTACAGATTTACCGCTATCATTTTGGGGTTATGCATTAGAAATAGCCGTATTCACTTTAAATAGGGCACCATCTAAATCCGTTGAAACGACACCGTATGAATTATGGTTTGGGAAGAAACCTAAATTGTCGTTCCTTAAAGTTTGGGGTTGCGAAGCCTATGTAAAGAAGTTACAGCCGGACAAGCTAGAACCCAAAGCGGAAAAATGCGTCTTCATAGGATACCCGAAGGAAACTATTGGGTATACCTTCTATCATAGATCCGAAGGCAAAATCTTCGCTGCCAAGAATGGATCCTTTCTAGAGAAGGAATTTCTCTCGAAAGAAGTGACTGGAAGAAAAGTAGAACTCGACGAGGTTGTCAAACCTTCTCTCGAACTCATGAGTAGCAAAGACGGGAAGTAGTTCTGTGACGCCTGCATCAAGAAGAGAGGAAGCTAATGATGATGATCATGAAACTTGGTTGTAGTTGCTACTGAGCCTCGTAGGTCAACGAGAACTCGTACTCCCTGATTGGTATGATCCCGTTATGAATGTCATGTTGGTGGATAACACCGATGACCCTGAGACATATGAGGAAGCGATGATGAGCCCAGATTCCAATAAATGGCAAGAAGCCATGAAATCCGAGATTGGATCCATGTACGAAAACCAAGTATGGACTTTGGTGGACTTACCGGATGGCCGGAAGGCCGTCGAGAACAAATGGATTTTCAAGAAGAAAACAGATGCTGATGGTAATGTTACTATCTATAAAGCTCGACTTGTCGCAAAAGGGTTTCGACAAATTCAAGGAGTTGACTACGATGAGACTTTCTCACCAGGTAAGCTAAAGTCTGTGAGGATTATGGTAGCAATCGCCGCATATTATGATTATGAGATATGGCAGATGGATGTCAAAACAACATTCCTCAATGGAGACATTGATGAAGAGTTGTATATGATGAAGGGTTTCACAGCATAGTAAATCAAAATTTTCTACGGAAGCGAACAGAGGGAAAGCCAAGATCTAATCTAGGAGATGCTGTAACTACCTCGGTGAATTACGCTCTTAGTTACAAGCCTAGATGAGCGGAAATGGTTAAAATAGTACGGTGGGGCCAAATGCCACTCACAGGTAGACCTTTCGGCCGTCCTAACCATTTCCAAACATCGGGACAAGAACGAGCGGCGTAATCGGCAGGCGAAGGGATCAACTACATACACAAATGAGTATGTATGCAAGCCACCATACAACAGTCCTCGAGCCATTCCATCTAAAAGAAATAGAATATTGCAGCCATACGGCAAGATCCAAATATCCTAGATAGATATAATAGTTTAGGATATCTCCTCACATCAAACATCGTAGTATCAAAGCGGAAAGCAAGATCCGAGTACGGATAAGAAGCAAATCGGCATAAGATGCCCCATAAATAAACACATCCATACAGATCTCACGGATCCCGTTCGGAATCTCTACACCGAGTGATCGTTGCCAACATCGTCGTCTCTCCACCCAAGATCCATCTTGTGAGTGTACTGTTCATCCGAATCAAACAATTTATCGTGTGAGACCCTAGGGTACTCGGCAAGTATTTATGCCTCTAAAGGGGACACAACTGGGTGACGCTATTGCAGCAAAAGATAATACCTAATAATTCTATAGATACTGCTATCCATCCGCCTAACCAAAGATGAGCGGATGTCCGTGAATTGACAACAACAGTTATAACAGAATAATAACAGATCCATCCTCCTCCGCTACCAACGAGGAAGCGACGAACAACCCCATCCTGGCGGTTTTATTATCCATACCATGAGTGTTGCACTATTTACTAGTCGTACTTAGTCAAATTAAAAGCGGTACTTTAGTTATACTTGTCTATGATCGAGAAATTGTGCTCCAAGTCGTCCCATAACCATGCGGACACGGCTTTGGAAGATTTACCTGCAGGGTGCACAAATAGCAACACACACTCGATCAACCTCGGAAAACCAAATCAAAACCCAACGAGGCATTCACGAAAGCGATCACAGGATTGAAATGTTTCAGGGGCCACCCCATTAAGCTACCCGAACGAAGTTGGCCGGCTCGAGAGGCGGACTCAAGGTTTGTGTGGACTACTGTAAACGATGGGAACCCGAAAGTGTGACTGGGCTTGTCGACAAATAAAACGTGTCACGATCCTAAACAGTACAGGTGCTCCTCGCACAATCGTAAATAAAGCAGTAAAGCATGGCATAAGTACAGGATAGTAATAAATCCCCAAACTACTTTGTGGCCCCAAGAAATAAGAATGAATCAAGCTCTGGCTCAGGGGGGTTCATAAGCCTCCCGGATGTGGATAGCGCGAATATTCAAGGAACAGGAATCAAGTACTCGGGGTCCTATGGGACACAAGTGAGCAGAAAAAACCAAATAGCAGATATTGCTCACCGGTGCCACTTTCATTAGTTTTCCCATTACTACAGGTTAAGTTGTTTAGGTATCTCGTTATCCATCAGACAATCACATACCCTACACATGCTGTTCTACGACCCGCATGGCTCAATCAACTCATGTAGTAATGGCTCATGGGATGGAGGAACAAGCTTCGGTGGGGTTTAAAAGTAAAGGCTATGCAGTACTTGAGATTCAGTTTAATGCAATCGCGACTCCATGATGCAAGAATAAGATAGAGGCAATAGGTACTATATGTATGCAAGCATGTGGTAGTGCTTGCCTGGCAGCTCAGTTGAAGCGAGAGAAGGATCTGGGTAGTGCTCCTTGGTTTCTTGATATATCCCCTGCTCAGCGTCTATTCGAAGAAGAACCAAACAAACAAGAGCCAACATAAATAAAGTGCACAAGCATATGAATAAAATGCGACAAGCAAACAATCATGCCATGATGAATGATGCACAATTTGCATGGCAATAAAGTAGCATGGCATGAGTGAGGTGTGGGGTACAAGAATAAGGCATTTTATAGAGTTTTAGTCACCTTTTATCCTCAAATAAGTTGTTGTATACTTTATATTTATATGATGCATGCTGCAAATCAGAACATAGAATGCATAAACAGAAAGGTCTCGTCGAGCTGATCATTTTAGACATATTATTTATCAAATTCCGATTTACGGAATTAAAGTTATGAATTTATTTGGTTTTTAGATAGAAGAGGTCAAGTGGTTATTTGTTTATACATTTAGACTAATCCAAATAGTAAACAGATTTTTTTTTATTTGAAAACTTTAAGCAATTCTAGACAGTTTTAACAAAAGTCCAGACGTGGCAAGGAGCTCCGGGCAATTTGCAGTCAAAAACCGGGGTTAGACATGTAGAACAGCTACCTGATTCAGTCCACACCGGGTTCATACAACAGCCATCAGTTAACACCAGGTTCAGACAACAACAACAACAAAAAAAAATATAGAGAAAGAAGGGTAGCTAGGATTTGATCTTTTGATATAAAGCTAGAACGCACAGATGCTGCCGCGGTGCTACACTCGATTTGTTGCATAAAGCCATCGTGATCAGATTTTAAATGGATCAAGGACGGAATACCGGCTGAAGAAACTGAAGTTTCGACCGACTGTTTTTGGCAATATCAGGCCAACTTGCAAGGACAATTGCGAGCTCGATCGGGAACGGATTTGAGCGAGGCCTAGTGCGTTGGAAAACTGGCACATCCAGCTACAATATAGCGTGAAGAAAATTGAAGACGAGGCACTGCGGTGGAAGCGAACTTGCTCACAAGTCGCCGGGAAACTCAGGCGCGGCAGCAGATGCAGATGGCGAGCGGCAACGGACAAGAGGTGTGCAACGGCGTTCGTGCCCAAGATAGGAAGCGAACGAGCAGAAGGAGGGCAGAGGGAGGACGAGCAGCTCACCGAGTAACTCACAGACAAGGTCGTCGAGAAAGGAACGATGGGGTTGGCGGTGAGATGAAGTTGACATCGACGGCGAGCGTCGGTGCGCAGGGACGGCGTCGGCGATCTGCAGCGGCTCCAGGACTCATCCAGTACGCTCCAGGTACCGATCAGCTTCAGCAGCTCCTCGTGATACTCCTCCCAGCTGCTTCGCCCCGACGACGTGGTAGATCAGCGGTGAAGAGGGATGGACGGCGACAACATGGTAGGGTTTCGGCTAGGTGGCGACGAGAGGAAGGACGTGGCTGAATCTCGATCTGAGGCAAGATGGAGTGGGGTTGGGGAAAGGATGAGAACAAGACTCCGCTGCTATTTTTGTGTGGCCAGGAAGAAAAAGGTGGGGAAGGTGAGCGTGCAGGGCTCACGCGCGGGGCGTGCTCGCCGCGCGAAGAAGAGAAACAGAGAAGGCTCTCTGCGGGCTGGGTTGCAACAACGCTACAGCGGTACACTTTGATTCAGGCCTCGTGGAATTAAACAAGAGCCGGGTCAGCTCCACGTTCAGGCAAAGAAAGAAAGGGAAACAAAACAAGGTTCGGTTGGGTTAGTTCAGAGAAAACAAAAGGAGATAGCCAGAGCCAAAATTCTGAGTTGTTTCTACACCGTTTTAAAAGGAGATAAAAGGCGGATTAGATTTAGGTTTATTTATTTATTTTGATTCAAAACTGTTTTCATGTAAAGAATTTTAAAGAATGAGTTGAAACAGTTGTAAAGAATTTAAAAAAAAAGGCAAAGACGAGTATTTATATATCTAAAGTAGACTGGATGAGATTAGTTTTTGGCTAAAACTTTGACCGGCTTTTGGCCTATTTTTATTATTAGTAAAATAAATAAACCTTTTTAGTCTTACAATAGACTAAAAACTATTAGATTGTTTTGTTATAAAATGAGAAAAGGGAGGCGGCTTCGTATATATTAACTGTACGTACGTATATTTAAGCACATAAATAAAATACGGTTTTTAGTATAAATAATTTTGTACTTCAGAATATGCATGATGATGACATCGTCCTTTAGCAAGATCAAAAATATGTTAAAGATGGTTCGAGTTAGTACGGATATAGAGTAGATCCATTATAGGATAATAATAGAGGTGAAAAAGAATTAGAGGATATCAACTAGAGATAACATCAAGACAGACGAAAAAAAATAGAGAATAGGCAAAGCAATAAAAATTAGAGGATCCAAAAGAAAACAAGAATAGGTTAGGGAGCGAATACGAACACAAGAATAAAGAGAGATAGAATATGGAGGAAGATGGTCACATGATGATAGATAGATCCACACATAGGGAATATGAGCATATATTGGAACAAAGCCAATAAATAGAGTCCATATGACAAGGTGCGGTAGAATATAGACAAGATCAAGTGGACAAGATTGGAATGGATCCACACATGATATATGGGCATGAATTAAATACAATATAATATAAATAAAACCCATATATCCATGCATAATAAAAAAAATAGAGCAAGATCATTGGACCAAACAAGATGGCTAGGATCCACATAATAACACATGGGTATAATTAAATCCAAACAAATGAAGAAACCATATGGCATGTGTGGCGAAGTTTAGAAAAGAACATATGACAAGATGGTATGGCTTGTTATTAGATAGAATGAATACAAAAGAGATGCCCCCAAATCAATTTGGGCATGAAGCAATTTATCAAGAAGCAACTACAATTCATCAAGAGGCAAATACAAGTAATATACATGCATATGTGAGAAGAACCAAATTAAAAAGGTTTTATATGATGCTCAAATGCAATGTGGCATGATGACATGAGCATGATATAATTATGATGCAACAATTATATGTAGGAAGGTAGCATATATATATAGACTAGACTAGTAGCATTGCAATTGTTAGACAATTGGGATGCTACAGATGCAAACAACGAGAGAGATTGGATTAGATCTTCATACCCTTGAAGATTCGCACAGCGGAACGTTCGTCGGAACGTGGGTGATGTAGTCGTACTCGCTTCTCCTCCTCGCGATCCGATCCGATCTAGCACCACAAGTGGCGGTGCCTCCGTGAGATGCACACGTGCAGCACCTCGACGCCTCCTCCTTCCTCGGACCAGCAAGTATGGCGGAGAGATGGATTGGATCTACAACACGACGGCGTGGTGTATATGGTGGAGAATTTCTGCAGCAGGGCTTCGCCCACAAACAGTCGGGAGGGAGAGAGGAGGGCAGCAGGGCAACTAGGGTTTGGAGGAAGGTGTGTGGTTGGGGGGAGGGGGCGCACCAGCCCTCTATATATAGAGGGGGGGTGCGGCCAGCCCTTGCCCATCCTCCAAGCCTATCTCTAGTTTAAACAATTTAAACTCTCCCTTATCTAGAAACCCTATCTTATCTCTAGTTTAAACGATTTTAAACTTATCTAGGATCGGCTGGGCCCTATGGGGCCTTGTGCCCCTGGCCCAATGCGGCCAGGACACTCCCTCATAGGCCCATACCCCCTCCCGGAAGGTGGGACCACGTTGGCCCCCTTCCGGAAGGTTCTAGAAGCTTCCGATAATACCGATTAACCGGAACAATTCGAACTCCAAAAACTGCAATCGCCTTATATGAATCTTATTCTCCGGACCATTCCGAACCTCTCGTGATGTCCCGGATCCCATCCGAGACTCAACAAAAACTCATAAACCAATTATCCAATCTATCCTAGCCGAGACACGTTAAGTGTGTGACCCTGAGTTCGAGTATGCGACATGATCTTCTATCAATAATCAACAGCGGGTCAGGCACCCATATTGACTCACACATTCATCGATGATCATATCGGATGAACCACGATGCCAGGATTCAATCAATCCCATATATATATTCCTTCGTCTCGCGATATTTTACTGCGAGATTCGATCGTCGGTATCATCATACCTAGTTCAATCTCGTTCACAAAGTACTTTACTGTTCGTAATCCGATATCACTTTGTGATTAACTCCTTAACCACATGCTTGCAAGCGTGTTGATATCGACACGAGTGGGCCCAAGTATATCTCTCCGACTTGGGAGGGACAAATCCCATCTCGATACATACAACCCAATGATACTTTCCGATCACACGAGACACCTTTATGATCACCCTCTCATAGGATGACGTTTGATGACCTCAAAGCTTTCTTCCGATACTGTGGAGTTGCATTATCTCATGGTCTAAGGAATACAATATTTGACATAGGAAAAGCTTCGCAAAGATGAACACAATGACACGATCTAATTGCTTCGCTTAGTTTGGGTCTGTCCACCATATCATTCTCCCAATGATATGATCTCATTATCAATTGAAAACTCATGTCTATGGTTAGGAGACCTTAACCATCATTGATCAATGAGCTAGTCCATAGAGGCGTACTAGGGACACGGTGTTGTTCACAAACCACACAAGTATTAAAGTTTCCGCTTAATACAATTCTAGCATGGAATATAAACTTTATCATGAACAAGAATTATAATAATAACATCTTTATTATTGCCTCTAGGGCATAATTCCAACAGTCTCCCACTTGCACTAGAGTCAATAATCTAGTTTACATTTGACAACAATCTCACACCCATGGCACTGAGGTGCTGATCATGTTTTACATGTGGAAGAGGTTTAGTCAATGGATCTGCGAAATTCAGATCTGTATGTACTTTGCTGATCTTCAGATCTCCATCTGCTATATAATCTCGGATTATATGAAACTTATGTTGATATGCTTGGTCTTTGGATGATATCTTGGTTCCTTAGCGAGCTATGGCGCCAATGTTGTCACACAATATCTCCAGTGGGTCCAATGCACTTGGAACCACGCTAAGCTCGGATGAAGTTTCTGATCCAAACTCCTTCACTTGACGCTTCAAGCAGCCATGTATTCCGCTTCTCTAGATCCCGCGATCACGCTTTGCTTGACTTCTCCAGCTCACTCCTCCATTCAAAACATACACGTATCCTGTCTGAGATTTAGAATCATCCTTGTCGGTGTCGAAACTAGCATCGACATAACCTTTTACGACGAGCTGTTCATCACCCCCATAGACTAAGAACATTTCTTTAGTCCTATTTAGGTACCTTAGGATGTTCTTCAAGGCTGTCCAGTGTTCCACTCCTGGATCACTTTGATATCTGCTCGTCAAACTAAGAGCATTGGACACATCCGGTCTAGTACACAACATGGCATACATGATGGAACCTATGGCCGAGGCATAAGGTACTTTTCTCATAGCTTCCTATCATTTATCAGAATGGACACGAGCCTTGCTCAATATCTTACCTAACAACATAGGCCTTGAACCTTTCTTTTCCTTATCCATTCTGAACCTTTTCGAACTTTGTCTAGGTATGTACTCGGCTTAAAGCTATCGAGCGTCTTTGTCTATCTCTATAGATTTTGATGCCCAATATATAAGCAGCTTCACCTAGGTCTTTCATTGAAAAACACTTGTTCAAATAACTCTTCACATCGTTAAGCATGTTGATGTCATTTCCAATAATCATATGTCATCCACATATAGTACCAGAAACGTCACCGAGCTCCCACTCACTTTCTTGTAGATGCAAGCTTCGTAGCAATTTGGAACAAATCCAAAGCTCTTGATCACTTGATCATAACGAAGGTTCCAACTCCTAGATGCTTGCTTGATCCATAAATGGAACGCTGAAGTTTGCATACTTTATCGATCCTTAGGATCGACAAAACCTTCGGGTTGCATCATATACAACTCTTCATCAATGTTGCCATTGAGGAAAGCAGTCTTGACATCCATTTGCCATATTTCATAATCATGAAACGCAGCAATTGCTAATAAAATCCGAATGGACTTAAACATCGCCACGGAGAGAAAGTCTCATCGTAGTCAACACCTTGAACTTGTCGAAAACCTTTCGCAACAAGCCGTGCTTTATAGACGGTAACATTACCATCCGTCGCTTTTCTTCTTGAAGATCCATTTGCACTCAACGGCCTTTCGGCCGCTAGGAGGGTCCACCAAAGTCCATACTTGGTTTTCGCTCATGGATCCCAATTGGATTTCATGGCTTCTAGCCATTTCTCGAGTCTGGGCTCATCATCGCTTCCTCATAGTTCGAGGTTCGCTGTCTTCTACTAACAAGACGGTCAAGACAGGTTGCTGTACCACTCGGAGGGGCACGCGACCTTGTCGACTGCGACGTTCAAGAGCAAGAGATCGTCCAAGCTTCATGATCCTTGTCATTAGCTTCCTCTATTGTTGGTGCGACCTTTGGAACAATTTCAGGTCTGCGCTACTCCAATTCAAGAGAAGGTTCAATAACCTCTAGCTCTACTTTCCTCCCACTCACTTCTTTCGAGAGAAACTCCTTCTCAAGAAAGGAACCGTTCTTCGACAAACACTTTGCCTTCGGTTCTGTGATAGAAGGTATACCCAATAGTTTCCTTAGGGTATCCTATGAAGACGCATTTCTCCGCTTTGGGTTCGAGCTTGTCCGGCATCAACTTCTTGACGTAAGCTTCTCATCCCCAAACTTTAAGAAACGACAACTTAGGTTTAGCACCAAACCACAGTTCATACGGTGTCGTCTCAACGGATTTAGATGGAGCCCTATTTAAAGTGAATGCAGCGTGTTCTAATGCATAACCCCAAAATGATAACGGCAAATCAGTAAGAGACATCATTGATCGGACCATATCTAATAAGGTTCGATTCCGGCGTTCAGACACACCATTGCGCTGTGGTGTTCCGGGTGGCGTGAGTTGTGAAACGATTCCACTTGCTTTGAGATGCGTGAGAAAATCATAACTCAAATATTCGCCCCCACGATCGGATCGCAGAAACTTAATCTTTCTGTTACGATGGTTCTCTACTTCATTCTGAAATTCTTTGAACTTTTCAAACGTTTCAGATTTATGTTTCATTAAATAGATATACCCATATCTACTTAAGTCATCGGTAAAAGTGAGAAAATAGCGATATCCACCGCGCGTCGAAACACTCATCGGTCCGCATACATCGGTATGTATGATTTCCAACAAGTCCGTTGCTCGCTCCATCATACCGGAGAACGGGGTTTTGATCATCTTGCCCATGAGGCATGGTTCGCATGTGTCAAATGATTCAAAATCAAGAGACTCCAAAAGTCCATCAGAATGGAGTTTCTTCATGCGCTTTACACCAATATGACCTAGACGCGTACACAAATAAGTAGTATTATCACTATCTACTTTGCATCTCTTAGCCTCAATGTTATGGATGTGTGTTTCATCCCTTTCGAGATTTAGAAGAAATAAACCATTCATTAGAGGTGCATGACCATAAAATATGTTACTCATATAAATAGAACAACCATTATTCTCCGATTTAAATGAATAACCGTCTTGCAATAAACACGATCCAGAAATAATGTTCATGCTCAACGCAGGCACATAATAACATTTATTAAGGTTTAAAACTAATCCCGAAGGTAGAACTAAGGAGAGCGTGCCGACGGCCATCACATCAACTCTTGATCCGCCAACGCGCGCATCGTCACCTCATCCCTCGCAACCGCCGTCTATTCCGTAGCTCCTGTTTCGAGTTACAAATATTAGCAACTGAACCAGTATCAAATACCCAGGCACTACAACGAGGGCTAGTAAGGAAAACATCAATAACATGTATATCAAATATACCTTTGATGGTGCCAGCCTTCTTGTCCGCTAAGTACTTGGACGATTGCCCAAATGACCCTTGTCCTTGCAATAGAAGCACTCGGTCCCGGCTTAGGACCAGACTTGAGCTTCTTCTCAGCGGGAACAGGCAACGCTTGCCGCCGCTTTTCTTGAAGGGCTTCCTTGCACCCTTACCTTTCTTGAAGGTGGGGGGCTTGTTGACCATCAACACGTGATTATTCTTTTTGATGTTCACCTCCGCTACTTTCATTTTAGCAAAGAGCTCAGTGATCATATTAGTGGAACCAATCTGATTGTGATCAACTACAAAACTTTTGTAGCTAGGAGTGTCAATCTTGAGCTCCTCTGGAATCTTGCAGTCCAGTTGCTCAAGGCGTTGAGTGTAGCCCATCATCTTAATGGCGTGCTCACTAACAGAACTCCCTTCCTCCATCTTGTAGTTAAAGAACTTCTCAGAGATCTCATATCTCTCAGAACGGGCCTGAGTCTGAAACATGGTTTTCAACTCTTCGAGAATCTCAAAGGGCCCGGGATAGTTTTCAAAACGATTTTAAAGTTCCGGTTCCATAGCAAACAACATGGCGATCTTAATCAAATCATAATCATCCTTGCGCGACTGATAAACAGCTTTTTCATCAGCCGGCGCATCTATAGCAGGGGCGTCACCTAGCGCTTTCTTAAGGACATAGTCCTTTTGTCCGCCAGACAGA
The DNA here is from genome assembly GCA_023614405.1 of Avena insularis. Lineage (NCBI taxonomy): Eukaryota > Viridiplantae > Streptophyta > Magnoliopsida > Poales > Poaceae > Avena > Avena insularis. Next base: position 430,865,986 of record CM042685.1, on the reverse strand, counting down.
ATGATTCTTAGATTGCGGAACCAGTTGGTGAAGTTAGACCCATTGTTTCTAAGCTTTTCTTTCTCAGCAAAAATGTTGAAGTTGAAGTTGGACTTGGCCATTGGATCTACAGTATTTGCAAGTACAATTTAGACTATGTTCATGATAAATAGTTCAACTTAATCAAATTACTAGATGAACTCCCACTAAATTCAACATCCCTCAAGTTGTTTAGTGAACACGATCCAAATTCACCACACCTAATCCGATCATCACGAGAAGAGATGTGGTTTCAATGGTGGACAACGAAGTGTCGATCATATCATTCATATGACTCATGCTTAACCTTTCGGTTCTTGTGTTCCGAGGCCATGTCTGTACATGCTAGGCTCGTCAAGTTAGACCCAAGTATTTCCGCGTGTGCAAAACTGGCTTGCACCCGTTGTATGTGAGCGTAGAGTCTATAGCACCCGATCATCACGTGATGCTTGGACACGACGAACTTCATAGCGGTGCATACTTGGGAGAACAGTTTTTATCTTGATCTTTAAGTGAGGAATCATCTTATAATGCTACCGTCACGATCTAAGCATGATAAGATACATAAAAGGATAAACATCACATGCATATAACTTTATGTGACATGGTATAGCCAATCTTCGCGCAATGATCTCCATCTTGTGCGTTCCGCTAAGATGATCTCCATCACTCCACCATGATTGCCTCCACCACGAGTAGCAACTACAACTATTGCTAACTACTTAGCGATAAAGTAAAGCTATTACATGGCGTATAAGTTGACTCGCAGGTCATACACAATTATAAAGACAACCATATGGCTCCTGCTGGTTGTGTACTCATCGACATGCAAGTCGTGAAACATTACAAAACATGATCATCGCATACAATATACACATCACATCTTGGGCCATACCATATCACAGAAAACACTCCCTGCAAAAACAAGTTAGACGCCTCTACTTTGTTGTTGCATGTTTTACGTGGCTTATGGGAGTAGATGCTAAGAACGATTCTTACCTACGGAAAGCCACAACGGTGATATTATGGTTGCCAAACTCCGGTGTTAATCCCATGACAACTATAGTGAGAAATGACATCCACCAGCCGCATGTGTGGAACAAGCCACACGTCAAGTGCGGAGCCGGTCTCACGAACGACGTCGCGTAAGGTTGGCCTGGACCGCTTCAATCTCACTATCCCGCGTCATAAGAAGAACACAAACAAGAGGCTTGCAACAGAAAACATCAACGCCCGCAACAACCATGTTGCGTTCTACTCGTGAATCACATCTACGCATAGATCTAGCTCTGATACCACTGAAGGGTTTCGCAGCATAGTAAATCAAAATTTTCTCTGAGCGACAGAGGGAAAGCCAAGATATAATCTAGGAGATGCAAACAACGAGAGAGATTGGATTAGATCTTCATACCCTTGAAGATTCGCACAGCAGAACGTTCGTCGGAACGTGGGTGATGTAGTCGTACTCGCTTCTCCTCATCGCGATCCGATCCGATCTAGCACCACAAGTGGCGGTGCCTCCGTGAGATGCACACGTGCGGCACCTCGACGTCTCGTCCTTCCTCGGACCAGCAAGTATGGTGGAGAGATAGATTGGATCTACAGAACGACGGCGTGGTGTATATGGTGGAGAATTTCTGCCGCAGGGCTTCGCCTACAAACAGTCGGGAGGGGGAGAGGAAGGGCAGCAGGGCAACTGGGTTTGGAGGAAGGTGTAAGGGTGTGAGAGGGGGGCGCACCGTCTCGCGATATTTTACCTGCCTGAGATTCGATCGTCGGTATCGTCATACCTAGTTCAATCTCGTTCACAGCAAGTACTTTACTCGTTCCGTAATCCGATATCACTTTGTGATTAACTCCTTAACCACATGCTTGCAAGCGGTGTTGATATCGACACGAGTGGGCCCAAGTATATCTCTCCGACTTGGGAGGGACAAATCCCATCTCGATACATACAACCCAACAGATACTTTCCGATCACCTGAGAGACACCTTTATGATCACCCTCTCATAGGATGACGTTTGATGACCTCAAAGATTTCTTCCGATACCAGGGAGTTGCATTATCTCATGGTCTAAGGAATACAATATTTGACATAGGAAAAGCTTCGCAAAGATGAACACAATGACACGATCTAATTGCTTCGCTTAGTTTGGGTCTGTCCACCATATCATTCTCCCAATGATATGATCTCATTATCAATTGAAAACTCATGTCTATGGTTAGGAAACCTTAACCATCATTGATCAATGAGCTAGTCCATAGAGGCGTACTAGGGACACGGTGTTGTTCACAAACCACACAAGTATTAAAGTTTCCGCTTAATACAATTCTAGCATGGAATATAAACTTTATCATGAACAAGAATTATAATAATAACATCTTTATTATTGCCTCTAGGGCATAATTCCAACATATGATGCAACCCAAAGGTTTTGTCGATCCTAAAGATGCTAACAAGGTATGCAAACTTCAACGGTCCATCTATGGATTGAAGCAAGCATCCCGAAGTTGGAATCAACGTTTTGATAAGGTAATCAAAAGTTTTGGTTTTATACAAACTTATGGAGAAGCTTGTATTTACAAGAAAGTGAGTGGGAGCTCTGTAGCATTCTTAATACTATATGTAGATGACATATTGTTGATTGGGAATGATGTAGACCTTCTTAATAGTGTCAAGGAATATTTGAATAATAGTTTTTCAATGAAGGATCTTGGCGAAGCAGCTTACATATTAGGCATAAAGATTTATAGAGATAGATCGAGACGCCTAATATCATTGTCACAAAGTACATATTTGGACAAAGTTCTAAAGAGGTTTGGAATGGAAGATAGCAAGAAAGGGTTCTTGCCCATGTTGCCCAATACGACCTTGAGTAAAACTCAAGGTCCGACAACGGCAGAAGATAGAGAAAGGATGAGTAAGAGTCCCTATGCCTCAGCCATAGGATCTCTAATGTATGCCATGCTATGTACTAGACCCGACATTGCATATGTTGTTAGTTTAACTAGCAGATATCAAAGTGATCCAGGAGTGGATCATTGGACAGCGATCAAAAACATCCTTAAGTACTTGAGAAGAACTAAGAATATGGTTCTTTCTTATGGAGGTGATGAACAGCTCGTTGTTAATGGTTACACCGATGCTAGTTGGAACACCGATCCGGATGATTCTAAATCACAATCTGGATACGTATTTATTTTGAATGGTGCAGCAGTTAGCTGGAGGAGTGCAAAGCAAAGCGTTGTGGCGAGATCTTCAACTGAATTGGAATACATGGCTACTTCGGAGGCTTCACAAGAAGCGATATGGATGAAAGAGTTCATTACAGAGCTGGGTGTGGTTCCTAGTGCGCTGGACCCAATGTCTATCTACTGTGATAACATGGGCGCCATAGCCAATGCGCAAGAACCAAGGTCACACAAGAAGCTGAAGCATATCAAGCTACGTTTTCACGCTATTCGAGAACATATCCAAGATGGGGATATAAAGATTTGCAAAGTACACACAGATCTGAATGTGGCGGATCCGTTGACTAAACCTCTCCCGAGGGCAAAACATGACCAGCACCAAACTGCCATGGGTGTTCGGTATATTACCATGTAATCTAGATTAGATGACTCTAGTGCAAGTGGGAGACTGTTGGAGATATGCCCTAGAGGCAATAATAAAAGTAGTTATTATTATATCTTCGTGTTTATGATAAATGTTTACATTCATGCTATAATAGTATTAACAAGGAAACATTAATACTTGTGTGATTTGTAAACTTAAATTGAAGTCCCTAGTATAGCCTCTATACATCACTAGCTTGTTGGTTAATAAATGATTGTGGTTTCCCTATCATGAACATTGAGATGTTATTAACAACAAGATCATGTCATTAGGAGAATGATATGGTGGACATGCTCCTATAGATAAGCATAGCATAAAGATCAAGTCATTTTAATAGTTCAATTGCTATATGCTTTCTGATACATAGTAACCTAATTCCTTCGACCATGAGATCATGCATATCACCTTTACCGGATGGATGCTTTGATGACATCAAACACCACACTCAGAATCGGGTGGCTATAAAGGTGGCATTGAGTGTTCGGAAAGTATTGGTTGAGACACATGGATCAAGAGTGGGATTTGTCCATCCATATGACGGATAGATATACTCTGGGCCCTCTCGGTGGAATGTCATCCAATTAGCTTGCAAGCATGTGACTGGCTCACAAGGGATCACATATCACGGGAACGAGAAAAGAGTACTTGTCGATGTGAGGTTGAACTAGGTATGCAGAGATACCGACGATCATAACCTCGGATAAGTAAACTATCGTGAGACAAAGGGAAATTGGTATCGTATGTAAGTGGTTCATTCGATCGCAAAGTAATCGTAGAAATATGTGGGAGCCATATGAATTTCCAGATTCCTCTATTGGTTATTGTTCGGAGAAGTGTCTCGATCATGTCCGCATAATTCACGAACCGTAGGGAGACACACTTAAGGATTCGACGTTGTTTGAGTAGTTATGGAATGATGAGAAAGAGACCAAATGTTGTTCGGAGTCTCGGATGGGATCCGGGATATCACGAGGAGATCCGGAATGGTCCGGAGAATAAGATTCATATAAGGAAAGTCCTGTTTCGGAGTTGGGGAATGGTTCTGATGTTTTCATCGGGAATGTTCTAGAAGGTTCCGGAATGTCCGACACTCCGGGGGGAAGGGTACATGAATGTGTTATATCAAGTTGGTATGATTGCATCATGTACTAAGTGTCATCGCTGAACAAAATAGAGGGTTTATTCAAATCCTAGTTTGAAAAGTCAAACGGCTAGTTTGAAAGTCAAACGGCTATTTTTGGGAAGTGGGAAAGGAGGAGGAAACCGAGTTGGGGAGGAGTCCCTCCTCCCCACCGCTGCCGGCCTCCTTGGCCGAGTTGGGGAGGGACTCCCCTCCCCTGGCGCGCCCCCTCCACCTATATAAGGAGGGGCAGGGCTCCCCTCCTAGACACACATGATCCTCTCCTCCAAACCCTAGTACCAAGCCGCCGCCGCCAGCCAGCCGGCCGGCCTAGGGCAAACCCTAGCCGTCTAGCTAAACCCTATCCAGGTTGCCCCTCCTCGGCGTGTTCAAACCCTAGAACACCGAGGACTCTCTCATACTCCACCATACTCGCTCCGCTTAAGGCGAAGCCTGCGAGATCTCCCTCTACTTCGGTACCATCAGTTGTCTGCAGGAATCATGAGGAGAGTACTACAACCTCCGCTGCTTTGGAACAAGGAGAGAAGGTCTTCACGAAAATCGAACGTGTGACCGATCAAGGGAGCGCTGCCGGAACGCAGCGCCGGAAGGATCGTCTACGCGATCTTGAGATCGACAAGAGTACGACTACATCACCCACGAGAATCCGCTCTCGTTAAACGCTTTGGAATCTTCGAGGGTGAGTTATTCCATCGACTCGTTGCTACAATCTAGTAGATAGATCTTGGCTTGTTTGTTTGTATGCGATAGAAATTTTTTGTTTTCTATGCTACGAAACCCTACACTAGTCACCCGCAGGGAGCGACCCAGGAGCGGACAGTTTCGCTCACTCTGCGTACGATCGAGACCAAATTTATACATAACCTTGTGCTTTACTGATTTTTGGGTCAAGGAAAAAATATGCTAATTTTTACTACTCTCACATTTGGCAACAACTATGCATTTTACAATTTTATGTCTTAATCTTTTTTGGGTTTGAAACACCAATAAGCCATGAATCTGGATTATGATCATATTTGTGTTTGAAACACCAATATTCGTGAATTGGGATTTTGTTTCGATAGATGCTCTTCAAGAATCAAGCATGATAAATTTGTTGGTTAAAGACCACGTTGATACTAGAGGCAAATTGATACTAGACACAAAGAATGTTCAGTAGCTGCTTAGGTCGAACTATCATCTTACTGCATTCAGCCTTAAACCCTAATTTATCAAGAGGTTGCCAAAAACAGTGAACTTGTTTGCATAAGCTCGTTCCTTTATTGCTATCTTGTTTAGGTCATCTTGGTTTGAACTATTACTTACATAAGGTTTAATTTACTTCCAAATGATGTAAGCTTAGTTGTGGATTGATGCTAACAAGATCTTAAAAACAAGTGAGGTGTTTCATACCAATGCTTGCATGATCTTGTCACCAATGCTTAATGGTGATCATTTTCGAGAATTGATTTGTGCAAGTCTATGCCTAAAACTTGTTCCTTATCACATATAAGAACTGTTAAAAAACATCAGATATTAGACTATATGGAAAATTCATACAATAAATATTTCTATTTTTATTATTCATTTATAAGTCTACAAGCGCTTTAGGCAGTAGAACCCTGGGAAGTTTTGGAATTTTCAGAATATTGCGCGAGCCGAGAAGAGATGTGTCTATGATCCCCAAAAAGTGCAAATTTAAATTTTATCTACACGAAGAGAAAGAAAACTAGCTACGAATAATGTAAAAATATGCAAAAACAGAAAATTTGGGGTATTATGTCATTTATGTTTTTCTAATTATCTTTGTGGAGAATGATTATGGATTTTAAATTTTGTGAGGCTACAGAATCGCGCTTGTCAACTCATCATAGTATAATTTTTTCGAATATTTTCAATATTATAGCAGGGTTACCGTGCATAGATAATATGATAAAAAAAAAACTTGTAGCAGCAGAACTACTCAACCCAGTACAGTCGTGCTCGTGCATACCAACGGAACTTCTCAAGTCGCTACGTCACTCAGGTGCCGCGGCTACCACATCTACCTATCGTCTATCGGCCAACGGGATTTAAAAAGGGACTGACCACGAAACAGCTGCAGCCCGCGCCGGTCTCCGGCGTCGCCGAAACTAACAAAACAGGCAAACGGCACCCGGTACTAAAACAAAACCAGCGAGCGTCCACGGCACAAACCCACGGCGGAGGGGCTTATCTGAAGTTCTGAACCCAGCAAAGCAAAGCAAACATCAGGCGTACTGAGATCCACTCTATATAACATGGCACGCCACGGCCAAGATCATTCACACAGCATCCATCCATAGCAAAGCAATCCAGCGACAGTTTCCAGCTGAGTTCAGTCACTTGTGTTGAGATTTTCCGGCAGCCAATGGCGGACATAGCATTGCTGGTGGCGGAGGAGTCCGAGAAGAGGATCAAGCGAGGGGCGCCCGGCGCCGGCGAGGAGGCGTCCAAGGACAAGCATGACTTGGAGGGCATGGCGAAAGCTTGGGGCTCCTGGGCTGAGTCCGCCGCAGCCGCAGCGGCCGGGGCCAAGGTGCACGTCGCGCTGCTCGTCAAGGCCGATCTGGTAGAGCCCAAGACTCCGGTGGCCCTGGCAGCCTTCAACGGCCTTTTCTCTGCTTGATTAGTAGTCCTTTCTTCTTCTTGTTTTTTCAATGGAGAAAATGGAATTAATCTGGAGGAGTTACTATGTACCTCCTACCCACGGCTAGTGTCTGTGGGTTTGTACATAATCTTGTGCTTTACTGATTTTGCGTCAAGGAAAAAAATATGCTAATTTTTACTACTCTCACATTTGGTAACAAATATGCATTTTACAATTATATGTATTGATCTTTTTGGGTTTGAAACACCAATATGCCCTGAATCTGGATTATGATCATATTTGTGTTTGAAACACCAATATCCGTGAACTGGGATTTTGTTTCGGTAGATGCTCTTCAGGAATCAAGCATGATAAATTTGTTGGTCAAAGAACACGATGCAAATTGATACTAGACACAAATAATGTTCAGTAACTACTTAGGCCAAACTATATCTTAATGCATTCGGCCTTATACCCCAAAACAGTAAACTTGTTTGCATAAGCTCGCTTCCTTTATTGCTATCTTATTTAGGTCATCTCAGTTTGAACTATTACTTACATAAGGTTTACTTCCAAATCTTAAAAACAGGGGAGGTGTTTCAGACCAATCCTTATAGGATGTTGTCGCAAATGCTTAATGTTGGCCATTTTCGAGCATTGATTTGTACAAGTCTATGCCTAAAACTTGTTCCTTATCATGCAAATATGTAAGAACTGTTTATAAACATCAAATCCTAGACTATATATTGTTAGGGGTTGACCCTTCGGTTGGTCCGATCTTTCACGATTTCGAGGGATTCACATTGAATTCGAGGGAGGGAGAGAGGAGATGAACACGACGAATGCACGCTCAAAGAAATCAACGAGGAACTCACTCAAAAATGCAAAACACGATACAATGCCGGCGGCTGATGTCGGTGGTTACCGATCCAACTCAATCCAAAAGGATCGGGGTTGGACAAGGATCTTTTCTCAAACCGACATGGTGAGGACAAGATACTTGGTGAGATCTTGACAACTTGGCTAGATCTCACTCAAAACCAAGGCTTGTACAACGTGGACACAATCAAGCAAAATCAAACGAGGTTGGTGATATTACGGCCTCCTTGCTAAGAAGGATGAGACCAAACTAGAGATTCCACAATAGTTTTTTTTTCTAGTTCTAATATTAAGTCTAAATCAAAGGGGTGAACCATATGAGCTATTTATAATACTAGGGGCGAGAGGGTAGGTAAAGGGAATATTCTAGGGTATCAAACCGAGATCCGTGCGCAGACAGGTGTTTCCGGTGGTAAGTCTGGCGTCGGAAGTTTCTGGCGGTGTTCGAATTATTACAGTTTTCGCTGAAACGGTGTACTGATGTCGATTTCAACGCGGCACCAAAAATGGAGGGGGTTCGCTGGGTTTGGTGCTAGAACGAGTGGTGTTTTTGGAGGGAGTTCTTACGCACCGGATCTGGCGTCGGTTTGGCGTGGCAATTCCGGCAAGAATTCCAGTTGACCGGTCCTATCACCGGATTGAGCTAGGATTCCCTCTTGTGTGCACTTGGATCCTTCTCTTGGCGTTCCTTCTTGGGGTTCATAGCCAAGGATGCACAAAGTATTGGCATGAAATAACATACCATTCAAAGCAGAGTCAAAGTCACATGTAGAGAGGAACGAGTTCACCTTCTCATGTAGGAGCTTGGCTCGAGTACGGGTCATTGGTCCGCTTGGGGAACTTGGTGTAGTAGATGGAGTGACGTCGATAGCACGAGTTGCATCATACAGAAAATTCATACAATGAATATTTCTATTGCTATTCGTTTAAGTCTACAACCGTTACAGTAGAACCCCTGTTAAGTTTTGAAGTTTTCAGAATATTGAGCGAGTCGAAAAGAGATGTTTCTATAATCCCACAAAAGTTCAAATCTAAATTTTATCTACACAAAGAGAAAGAGAAATAGCTACGAAAATGTAAAAGAAGGCAAAAACAGAAAATTGGGGGTATTATAGCTGGATTTGTCATTTATGTTTCTCTTTGTGGAGAATCATTATGCATTTCAATTTTTTTGAGGCTACAGAATCACGTACGAACTCATCATATTTTTTTGAATCTTTTCAAAGATCATAGCAGTGTTACCGCTCACTGATAATACGCTTGGATAAAAAAAACTTGTAGCAGCAGAACCTTACTCAAGACAGTACACTCTTGCCTACAACCGAAACTTGTCAAGTTGGTACTCCCTCCATTCCATAATATATTGCGCATAGTTTACGTGCAAGTCAAACTTTGCAAAGTTTGACAAAAAATATTTAAAATAATATAAATATGTATGATATAAAATGAATATAATATGAAAATATATTTTAAGTCAATTCTAATAATATTAATTTTGTATTGTATATGCTCATATTTATATCTAACTACTTAGTCAAACGTTGTACAATTTGATTTTGATAGAAATCTTATATACAATTTAAATTGGGACGTAGTGAGTATGTCACTCAGGTTCCGCTACCACATCCACCTACTGCCCAACGGAATTTAAAAAGGGGACTGACCACGAAACAGCTGCAGCCCGCGCGGGGGCGCATGTCTCCGGCGTCGCGGAAACTAACAAAACAGGCAAACGGCACCCAAACCAGCGAGCGTCCACAGCACGAACCCACGGCGGAGGGGCTTATCTGAACCCAGCAAAGCAAACAGCAGGCGTACTGAGATCCACTCTATATAAATGGCACGCCACGGCCAAGATCCATTCACACAGCATCCATCCAGAGCAAGGCAATCCATAGCAACAGTTTCCAGCTGAGTTCAGACACTTGTGTCGAGATTTTCGGGCAGCCAATGGCGGACATAGCATTGCTGGCGGCGGAGGAGTCCGAGAAGAGGATCAAGCGGGGGGCGCCCGGCGCCGGCGAGGAGGCGTCCAAGGGCAGGGGTAACCTGGAGGGCATGGCGAAAGCTTGGGGCTCCTGGGCTGAGTCCGCCGCAGCCGCAGCGTCCGGGGTCAAGGTGCACGTCGCGCTGCTCGTCAAGGCCGATCTGGCGGAGCCCAAGACTCCGGTGGCCCTGGCAGCCTTCAACGGCTTCTTCTCTGCTTAATTTGTAGTCCTTTCTTCTTCCTCTTTTTTTCCTTTAATTGGAGGAAATGGAATTGATCTGGTGGAGTTACTATGTACCTCCACTCGTCCTCCTACCCACGGCCACCGTCCGTGGGTTTGTACATAACCGTGTGCTTTACTGATTTTGCATCGAGGAAGAGGTATATGTAATGCTAATTTTAACTTCTCTCACATTTGGCAACAACTATGCGTTTTACAATTTTATGTTGCAAACTAACACTCCCTCGGTCTCGAAATAGATGTTGGAGATTTGTCTATATTCGTATATACCTATACACTAGATACTTCCTCCGTTTCAAAATATAAGTTGTTTTAGGTTTATAAAAAAAATATCTGGACTTCTTTTAGTATGTAGATTCACTCAAAACCTTAGTGAACCTAAATGCCAAAAGTAGTCTAGATACATTTGCTTCACAAAGCTAAAACATCTTATATTTTGAAACGGAGGGAGTACATGTGAATCTAGTCAAATCTCCGATATCTATTTTGTGATGGATGGACTATTAGATAGAATAGGGTTAGCATATATACATATCCTTCGAACCTTATACCAATCCAAGTCCAATGTTAGGTTAATTCGAAGATACTACAGAACCCGACCCCGTCTCCCCAGTACCTCACGTGTGGCCTCCCCATGCGTGGCGGCCGGGAGGCCCCTTTCGCCGCCCTCTCACAATCCACCCCCCCCTACTTCCCTTCCCTCCCACCGTTGTTAGCAGGGCCGTGGGGGGCCTTGCTCGCGTGGGGCCAGCGGGCAGTGGCCGGTCGTCTACCTGCAACTAGGGATTTTCCTCGGGAGTTCTCCCTTGGCGGTGGTGCACGGCGACCGGCAGAGCAGCAGCGAGGCTCGGATGGTGGCAGGTTGATGGCGTAGATCTTTGGCGACGGGAGAGACATGGTCATGGACTTAGTCGGTGGCGCCCATGTCCTTGGCAGGTGGTGCCTTGTAGGCCTAGATTTGAGTCAGCGGGCTGGTTGGCTTAGCTCGGGCGTGGTTTCCTCTGGTTTCCCTGAGGGCAACTCGTGATGGGTGTGGCGGCGACGATGTTGCGTCTGTTGCAGCACGGAGGCAGGAGTTTGATGGCCCGATCTAGGTTCGACCAGGCCGATGGCGGCGAACAAGAGGGTAGCAACGATGGTGGCCTACGTGCTACAACGTGGTGGCGGGGACTTTTTGGTCCTGGCCTAGGCCCGACCGGGTTTGCTCGTCCTGGTGTGTCCCTACTGCCGCGTCCGGTCGGCACCTGCCAATGGCGGTGGAGGACGTGCTCCAGGTTGTTGTGTTGCTGCCGCCCTCTGTCTCCAATGTTGTATTTGTGTGCTCTTGCCGCTGTGTTCGGATGGCTACCATCTAGGACGGTGGAAGTTCTTCCCTCCCACGTGGCTGCGGTACTTTTAACCTTGTCTGTGGCTGTTTTTCTCGGTCTTGCCGACCTTACAACGTTTGCCATGGTAAGACATTGCAGATGATTGCAAGACCGTGTTGGGGTATGTTAGTGGGCCACAAGTTTGTGAAGTGCGATGGATTATCCGGGGCATAGTTTTTTGGGGGTCAGGATAAATCTCTATCGTCCGTCTGGCACCGACACAGTGACATCTGCGGGCGCCATCGTTCCTTTTTGAAGAGCGTCGGGTGTACCCCTTCTCCACTACCCTCCGTTAGGATCAGTCCGGGCAGCAACAACGTTGGCATCGCAATCCTTCTTAAAGGTGTTGCTTGGTACACAATGATTCGATGACATAGGAGCATGGTGGGACTTCTCCAGAGGGCACATCGATGGCGGGTCATCAGCGCTTTCATCGAGCTAGCGATGTCGGCATTACTTTCTCTTCTCTTGCTCTTTTCCTTTTGGGATCGATTGTGCTGTTTACCCCAGCAGTGGTCTGGAACTTGTATCGTGTGACTGCTATATTAATATAAATGAAAGCCTATTTCGAGGATATATATATATTTCGCCCCCGACACAACGATATGTAGCTCATCATACGAATCAAAACAATTATGGCAAGTCTGAAGTATCCATGTAGCATGAATCGGAAGACATTGTCGTTGTCCTTTGGGGTTTGAAATACCAATATGTATGTATTGAATCATGGTCATGATCATATTTGCGTGTGAAACACCAATATCCGTGAATTGAGTTTATGTTTAGACACATGCTCTTCAGGATTCAAGCATGATACTTTTTTGTTGGTTAAAGCACACATTGATACTAGACACGAATAATGTTCAGTAGCTGCTTAGACTGAACCATCATCTTACTACATTCGGCCTTATACCATAAGTTATTGGGAGGTTGCCAAAAATAGTGAACTTGTTTGCCTAAGCTCGCTTCCTTCATTTCTATCTTATTTAGGTCATCTCAGTTTTAACTATTACTTACATAAGGTTTACTTCCAAATGATGTGAGCTTAGTTGCGGACTGATGCTAACAAGATCTTAAAAACAGGGGAGATGTTTCATACCAGTGCTTACATAATCCAATGCTTAATGGTGGCCATTTTTGAGCGTTGATTTGTGCAAGTCTATGCCTAAAACGTGTTCCTTATCACGTACATATGTAAGAACTGTTTAAAAACATCAAACACTAGACTATACAGGATCCATAGTCCCTCCAATCCAAATTAATAGACTTAGATTTGTCTAGATTCGAATTTATCTAGTCATGTTTAGTGCTAAGTATAACCGAATCTAGACAAATCTGAATCATTAATTTGGATCGGATGGACTACAATAAATATTTCTATTGTTATTCATTTAAGTCTACATCGCTTTAGGCAGTAGAACCCCTGAGACGTTTTGATATTTTCAGAATATTGAATGAGTCGAGAAGAGATGTGTCTATAGTCCCACAAAAGTTTCAAATTTAAGTTTTATCTACACGAAGAGAAAGAAAACCATCTACAAATCTATACCTAATAATAAAGCACGAAGTGTTTCTCCCGGTCCAACACTTTTTTAGACGACTTTATCCTCCCATAAAACCACATAATACCACCAACGCCACTGGTAAGTTAAAAAAATGATTCGTATTTTCCTATCTATACCTCATAATCCACCGGCAAGTTTAAAGGCCTCTTCCTTCGTTTTCGTGCGTGCACACGGCTGGGGAAAAGAGGAGTTTGCATCGGTGACGGTCGGTCTTGTGGCATATAAAAAGGATCAGATTGGATCATGTTCTTTCTTGTCCGCGAGGAAAAACCAGATCCTAGCGACAAAGATTGGATGGAATCGCTTCCTTCTCTCCTAGAGGAAAAACCGGTATAGACCGAACCATTGTGACATCGAGAGTTCGAGACCAATGGGCACCATAGTGCACCTGTGAAGGCGACTATCGATGTAGGATCTAGGACACGAGACGACGGCCAGACGCGGTGTAGGAAGAGTATGCATGGACCGTGGCCAGACGGGTTATTGATCTTTTTTTGCAGGGAGACGCGTTATTGATCAAGAACGGGACGACGACCAGATGTGCTTGTCCATCATGTTGGTATTCCCGAAACGCCCACATGGCTGGCTAGATCGCCTTCTAGCCATCCCTCGTCAATGTCCTCAAGGGAAAGCTAGAGGCTGATCGGCCTCGCCGTGATTCTGAACTACGCCACTACCTGCGTCCTTTCCCTGGGTGTGTCAATGTGTGTACAACCGGCCGACCGGGTCATGTAGCACGGAACACAGTTCATGCCGCTGCTCCATCTTGTTCTTGGCGTACGCCAATGGGGTTCCGTGGATGTCGGCGGGTTCCCTTTTAAGATGGGCTCCTGTTGTCATGGGCCATGCTTGAGTTTGAGGTTTAATCTCGTCAATGCCCATTGTTATGGACTTGGGTTTTGGAGAAGATGGGGATGCTGGAGATCGTGGCACGGTTAATGCATAAGCAAACTGGGGGACACGAGATTTCCCAGGTTCAGGCCCCCGGAGAGAAAACCCTACTCCTGCTTGTCTGCTCTTTGATTACGGCGGAACCGAAGGTTACAAGGTGCGCAGATTCGATCTGGCGTGGGTGCGTGTGCGAAAGTATGCGTCTGGTTTTAGATCTATAGATCTATTGTGGAGGTGGAGATCGTAGATCTATCTATTGGGGGGTATGGCATCTGTAGGTCGTGCCCTCCTCGTTGGACCCTCCTAGCCTTTATATATGGGGAGGCTAGGTCTCAGGTACTGATACGAGTTGGTTACAAGTTGTATTCAAACTCTAGTCTTGAGCTTTCCTTGTCTTGTGCGCTTGGGAGTCCGTGTCCATATGGGCTTCATAGTAACCGAAACGTCATAGGCGTCCTGGACCCTGGCAGGTCGTCGAGTGGGCCTTCCTTCGGGCTAGACCAGGTAGGCTAACATCAGGTACCCGTAGGGTATGACCATGTCAGTAGCCCCCGAGTCTCCACCCGAAACGTAGATTCGGGTGGAGACTTAGTTGTCTTGAACCTTGTATTTGGATGTCGGAGTCGAAAGTTGTGTCGAGTGCGAAGCACTTCACCCGGAAGTTCATCGGGTCAACTGAATTTGTTCGGCTGTTGTAAAGGAATCGACATCATGGACGTAGTCAACACAATGGACTATAGGGTGCGCGACCAGCGCTCCCTATGGGAGTAGCCCCCAAGTGTCTGTTCGAGTCGTAGACTCGAGGAGAGACTTTAATTCAGCCGTTGTTTGCTTCAGGTCCGTAGGACACAAATTTTTTCGGATGCTTGAATCAATCCTCCCTATGGGAGTAGCCCCCGAGTCCGTAGTGGAGTCGCAGACTCGACGTCGGACTCGAAGAATTGTTCCATGGCGTAGTTCATTGACGTGCCACTCGAAGATCTTTTGTGTGCGCGACCAGCGCTCCAGTTTGGAGTAGCCCCCGAGTGTCTGGCGGAGTGGTAGACTCGGGCAGAGACTCGAGTCTTGTATCATGTAGTTGCAGCCGAATATCTCGTGGGCGTACCGCTGACCCGGAAGTACATCGGGCACGCGACCAGCGCTCCTGATAGGAGTAGCCCCCGAGTGTCTAGTCAAGTCGCAGACTCGAGTGGAGACTCATGCGAGGAGAAACCACTGACCCGGAAGTGCATCGAGTCAGCGTCTCATGCATAAGGAGCCGAGAGTTGACGTAGCGGAGTCGACGGTCCGGATGAAGTCGGCGTCATTGCTTCTGTCGGTGCACGGCCAACGCCGCTTTTGTCGATGATTGATGTGGTCATCCGAGGAATGCTTCGACTCGGGTCTTGGCATCTGTTGACGTGACTAGCGCTGATCGACTCCATTGGAGGACCCGATAGAATAGCTCGGCGCATTTGACATCCTTGTAAACTGCAGAAAAACATGACGAATTGTGAAGTACTTGTATCTTGTAAAGAATATTTGTCTATCGACTTGTCGATTCCGGTGCCGATCGAGTCGACACTTTTGCACTGTATGCTAGGCCTTTTCGTTAGCCTGATTACCCTTAGTCTCAGTACCTTGCCGAGGCACTCGGAGTTCAAGGATTCGACGATCAGGTAGAATCAGCTACTCGGGCTGTCGCGTTCGAGGTGCTCGAGTGCGTGGAGCCGATGGCACATTAGGTTACTCGAAGAGGGCGCAGCCCCCGAGTGTTTCGAGTGCGAGTTAATAAGAAAGTCATCTCTAAGTAGAGGGAAACTTAGCTTTATTGGTTGTCATGGCGAAGTTGACGCGGTAGCGGGTCACGCGGCGGACGTAATCGACGCGGCGAACCGTAGTCATAGCAGCAACGGGTTTCCGAAGTTGATGGTGGTAGCGAGCTCCGCATCCGAAGATTGCCGGCATCCGAAGGATGTATCGGGTCATCGCAGCTGAAAGCCGCATCGGATTACTGATGTCGAGGGAGCCCCCGAGTCGTGGTCGCTGAAGCCAAAGCAACCAATTGCCGCAATCGAAGATCACGTCGGGTCGCCGTATCCGAAGGATGCAACGGAGAGCCCCCGAGTCGTTGGAGCCGAAGATCATATCGGGTCGTCGTTTGTCGAAGACCGCGTCATCTCGCCGCATCCGAATGATGCGTCGAGTCGTGGGTTCGATTCCCACAGACGGCGCCAATTGACGAGGTTTAATCTCGTCAATGCCTATTGTTATGGACTTGGGTTTTGGAGAAGATGGGGATGCTGGAGATCGTGGCACGGTTAACAGACAAGCAACCAGGGGACACGAGATTTACCCAGGTTCAGGCCCCCGGAGGAAAAACCCTACTCCTGTTTGTCTGCTCTTTGATTACGGCGGAACCGAAGGTTACAAGGTGCGCAGATTCGATCTGGCGTGGGTGCGTGTGCGAAAGTATGCGTCTGGTTTTAGATCTGTAGATCTATTGTGGAGGTGGAGATCGTAGATCTATCTATTGGGGGGTATGGCATCTGTAGGTCGTGCCCTCCTCGTTGGACCCTCCTAGCCTTTATATATGGGAGGCTAGGTCTCAGGTACCGATACGAGTTGGTTACAAGTTGTATTCAAACTCTAGTCTTGAGCTTTCCTTGTCTTGTGCGTTTGGGAGTCCGTGTCCATATGGGCTTCATAGTAACCGAAACGTCATAGGCGTCCTGGACCCTGGCAGGTCGTCGAGTGGGCCTTTCTTCGGACTAGACCAGGTAGGCTAACATCAGGTACCCGTAGGGTATGACCATGTCACCCGTTGTCATGGGCCATGCTTGAGTTTGAGGCTGCTCCGAAGCTCGAGGAGAAGCAATTCGCTTGTTTAGTTAGTTTTTTCTTATCCGAGTTGCTCGCTCGTGTCTCGCTTTAGATGGTCATCGACACGGTGAACAAGCGTTGGGTCTACAATGACTACACAGATTTAGGAGGAGGCGACTACAGATCAGCAAGCATCAGCATGAGAGCAGTAACGAGCTATTAGCAAAGCAGTAGTAGAAGGCACGAGCCCAGAAAAATAATCTGTCTCTAATAGCTAGAAGACGAACAAAAGTATACAGAGCTAACGTCCCCCTCCTCCACAGAGCCAATGTCACCTTGATTTGTACATAATCGTGCGCTTTACTGATTTGCAATAAGAAGTCTATATTTATGATAGCGAAAAAATCTCCTGAAACGGGAAACAGCTATTCAGTGCTATGAAGTCTTCAGTGAGTGATGACTGAGAGTACTCGAAACTACTTTGAATTTCCGAGGATTCTGTTTGGAGCTCAAAACTACATAGAATTTCCGGTCATTATTTCAGACTTATAGCAACAAATTACTGTCCGCTTGATTCCATAGGTCATTGAGGTTTGGGTGCTGAATCTATCAGGACGATTGGGTGCCTTCTGATGGAGAGGGCAATCGGGAGCAAACGCAGGAAGGTGAGATCTGACATCTGTGTAGGAGAAATCTTTTTAGAAGATAAGGGTTGGGGGATTGCAGCTTGGAACCTGTCAAATGCTCTGCAAGGCAACGCTCTCATGAGTCATGCTGGTGGGTGACGGCGAGAAGTTCAGTGTGGTGCGCGAATGAGGAAAAAACAGAAGCTCTCGTGTGTCGTCTGTCTACTTCGGGAGTAAATATAGTTGCTTTTTGCTGTTAGGTGTTTGTCCCTCCTGGAACTGAGATGTGCTGTTATGAGGGTTGATGGTCCATGTAATTTGCTATATTAGGCCTGCTGGACTTTATGTGGGGTGATACCTGTGTGTGTGGTTCCCCCGAGCGCTGTAAACTTGCCGAATGTAAACTGGGGTGTGAGCCTTTTTTCTCTAAAAAAAGGAAAAAATCTTTTTAGAAGTCATATCACCAAAATCTAGTCTGATTTAAACCCCAATTTTTATAAAATATAAGATGCTCATTGAATGATAAGAAATTCATGCTCACTTATACAACACAACTCTAGATTTTATTCAAGTCATCAAGTCAAGCAAGAGGGGTGCTTAAAGGAAGGTGTTCATGACTGCTTGATGAGTCTGAATTCCGTGCTGTATTTGAGTGGGGTTCCTTTGCGAGGAGTCGACCTGAATCTCAGAGGTGTTCGGGTGTAGTGTGTTGGGAGCGCTTGTTGGTGTGTGAAGGAAGCGTGGGGTTTCCTACTATGGAAATTGTAGCTGTTTTCGCCTGGTTTCCCATCAATTAACTGGGAAATTCTTTTCTTCTTAAATGATCGATGAAGCAAATCTTTTGCCTCCATTTTGAAAAAAAAACTAGTGGTTTTGCCACCCTGGCCGGTCCGACAGCGATAGGAAAGTAGCTCACCAAATGAAATTAGATGTTTTTGGCTCGGCTCAGAAATTAAACAGGGGTTCATGTTGTCCACAACATCTTGGCCTACTAAATAGACCTGGAAGTCGCTTTATGCAGCAGTTACAGGGCGAAAGAAGAAGAAATCATGTCGACCCTGCATCTACAACTTCATAGCCAAGATGTCCATGGAGACTTGGTCTTTGTCAGACTCCAGGAACCTATCCTCTGAATGGATCAGTGCCAAAAAAATCTCTTAGCATTATCGTCAGGTTTATCCTAGAAGGATCGAAGTAAATAAGGTGCAGTTCTCTTACCTTTTTCTAGGGTGAAGTCTTTCAAGAACTGGAGGATTTTGGTCTTGTTTGTCAACAGTATGCTGACGATATCACGTGGCTTGTTCTGATTGGCAGTGAATAACTGAATGCACGCACAAAAAAAAGAGAGTTTAATTGTTCATATCCAACTAAAGAAAATGTGTAGGTCCAGAAAAACAAAGGCTTGAAACTGTACCTTGAAAACACGAAGGGCCTCTATTTGTATAGCCTTGCTGTTTTCCTGATGATGTGAACATGGCAGGTTTACCAGTTAAAGATACTCTTACAGCGATATATAACATAATGACATATCCAATTCGAAACTCTTTTGCATATTTAAGCACCAAGAATAACATTGAGTTGCATTTTTTAGTGCATAAGGTATGCTTTTCACTAGACACGGTGAAAAGCGCGAAAACAATATCTCACCCTTAATAGGTTCATTAGAACTATGAGGTTTTCCTTTGAACTGATGTAGCGCACCATCACTGATGAATTTAATCTCTCCATAAGAATGTCCCCCAGTAGCTGAAATATTTAACTAAGTTTAACCAATCATCTTGTATTCAATATAGTTTGGTAAAATAAACAGTAGTCACAAGATAGAACCACTGCTGATTGAATTCAATATAGCAAACTTGGTAAAAATAACTTAGAGACAACGAATCAAGACCGATATAAAAAATATACCTGAATAGATTGCCTTCGGATGATATAGTTGGAAGATTGCAGCAGTTTCAAGTTAAATTCTGGAAAGAACTGACATATGTATTGTGATTAGAAAGGGAAAGCTGTGATTGAGCTCATGATACCTACACCCACCCATTTCGGGTATTTTTTGTGACATTACAATTATGAAAAAAATCTAGGAAAAATCATGCGACCAGTACAGTATTCTAAATTTAAAAAAGGAGGAAACACTAATAGAAGGTTTGTTAATATCTGCCAATAAGAAATTATAACCTCTTTACTAGCTATAAACATCATATGTGTATATTGGCCATATCATCATTACGACTAAACATGATCATCAAAGAAGACATTTTGAAAAGTACAGACACCATCAAGTGGAAAACTTACCCACTCATAATTCTCAGTGAAGAACTCGGCAGCAGTTGATTTATGCCTTGTCAGGAGTTCCTATTACATTCGAACAATTGTCATCACTAATTCTACACAAACACGCCTCCTATGAGACTTCTACATTGCTCCTTCAAGTCCAAATGTAAGGATCTAATGCTACAATTGTTAATGAGACTCGACATAGATATGTAGAGTTATAACAAACTTTTTTTAGAGTCCGAGTCTTGAAAAGAACTAACCTTAAAAGTCTTGAAGGCATCTGATGCTAGGTTAAAGTCTGGAAATTGGATATAATCAAAGAATTTCTTCATGTGCCGAGAACATAATACATACCTACAAGATACTAATGAATGCATATTAATATAGAAAACTAAAAAAGGACTAGACTAACCTTGAAATCAAGGTGGCATTACTCGTC
Source organism: Avena insularis (assembly GCA_023614405.1). Taxonomy (NCBI): domain Eukaryota; kingdom Viridiplantae; phylum Streptophyta; class Magnoliopsida; order Poales; family Poaceae; genus Avena; species Avena insularis. The sequence goes on along the minus strand of CM042685.1, from coordinate 430,845,546 downwards.
GAATCACACGATGATATTGGAATAAATGAGATAATGGATGACATCAAGAGAGATATGTAGATTATGAGTAACTGTATTTGGCTACATATAACAATCTACTGTTTGAGAATAACATCCATATGGACACTTCCGTTTCTTCATAAAAAATATCTAAATCGTAGTAGTACCTTGCAGCAACTTGGTGGCGTATGCAGTCCCTCAGCATCGAACTATAATGTATCGCAATATCCGTGTTGTCACACCTACACAAAATATGGGTAAATAATATGTGGTATGGACGAACTTATAATTAACACAACAAGTGAAATATAAAAATACGGGGATCTTGAAGAAGAACATTCTGTACTTTTGTGGCCAAAGAAAAAACTAAAGAACTTCTATGAATTATCAATATAAGGCTCATATTAACTACTACCTAGAAACACCTTGCGCAATAAAAATGGAAAGGAGAAGCTCCAAACTATTACTTACCCACACACTAATGTATCCAAAATATCTTGGTTAACTTCCAAGTAATCAGAGGCGACTATCTTTGAATCCACCTTTTGTCTTTGCAGATTTGCAATTACTTGAGTTACATCCTTCTGAGTCTGTGAAAAACAAAAAAGAACCTCCTCTTATGTAAGCATTTACAAATTTATAAAATTTCTTTTTGATTAAATAACCATCATAATGGTTATTTACTGACAAGCAAACAATCCAAAAAGTTCAGACATACTCCCTCTGTTTCAAATTACTCCGCGCGCACGCTTACCTAGGTGGCTTAGTATTCTCTCATTTTTTATCAAAAAATTTCTACGATTTTTGGTATACGTAATATACATTTCATACTATCTATTTCAAAAATCTCAGGATTTTTTTGAATGAAAAATGACGGAGTACTAGTCCACCTACATAAGCGCGCCGGCGAAGTAATTTGAAACAGAGGGAGTATAAACTAACACTAAAGAAATAATCATAACGTCAAAGTTGTTGATTGGAAAAAGGGTGTAGCAAGCAAGTCTATCGAGAAAAGGCTAGCAGTCTTTTGACTTACTTCCAAGTCCATATATGGAAGGAAAACAATTACTTGACGCAAAATATTCACTTTGAAGAACTCCTTAGTCAATAGCGTGCATGCTTCAACAACCGGCTCAGCCTCGCCATTGCCATACAGAGTGAATTTCATGTCCCTTATACTTTTGCTTAGATCTTCCATCTGCATATTAAGTCAAGTTTGGATTAATCATATCATGTGCATCAAAGTGCCGGCAAGAATAAACTTAACTTGCAGACTTTGTAGTAAGAAAAGAAGATGTCATTTACACGTAAATATAAAATGCACTTTTCAAGTAGGTGTTTTATTTTTATTTAGTTTGTACCGTTTTACTTCTGATCAAACAAATTATGAATTACAATAAATACAAAGTTCCTTGTTCAAATTTAACATATTCTTCAACCGGAAAACCAGCGCTTTAACTCAGATCTTCCATTTGCTCCCCATATCGCTATATAGCTCTCTATGCTCGTTTCCAATGTCTCACTACTAGAGATGCAAGCGGGATCCACCAAAATCACACTTTTAGTTCATTTTGTCATTTCATCCAACACGTTTCCGCACGGTCCTCTTTCCTAGTTTTGCTCTATCATGACCCACTATTGCCGAAAACACATATACCGATATTTCATGTTCGATCTATGCTTTTTCTCTAATTAAACAATCTATATATGGTTTTTCAGTTCAATTTCCTCATAAAATGGATCAACCGTCTTCTTCTAAAAATTGCTGGAAGTTTGGTCCATTTTTACAAACCACCCACAGCTAGTCAATATCTTATTTATATAAAATCATTTCTGGAGTCTTTCCAACACACTTCAGCACCGGTAGATGTTTTCGGGAAATAAAGATTTTGCTAGTTCAAGTTGAGCTAATTTGTCAGAGATTTTTGTGAAAGGTGCGCTAACTGAGAATTAGTACATCCGAAGAAACATATAGGTAAACACCACAACTTTTACATCTACTGTTGTACATAATCGCACAAGAAAAATTAAGCAAATTATTTTTTCTAGAAGAATAACAGAACATGCATGAACGGACGTATCACCTTTTGTTCACGCTTGGCCTCAAGCTTCCCGCCGCAGGGTTCTGGATGCTCGGCGAGGAAGTGGAGGAGCTCGCCGGTGTGCTGCACCAGCTCCGTCGGACTCCTTGGCTTGGACCGGAACAAACCACTGCTCCCCGCCGTCTTGCCATTGCTGCCAGACACGCACGGCCACAGGCACCCCGTCATGGATCGATCTTGACCTGCCCGGGGCTGACTCGCTAGATTCCGGCGTGGAGCGACGTGAACCCGGTCCGGGGCTTGCACGCCGGCTAGCCGCCGCCGAGTTTGCTATCTACAATCCTACGATTCCTTCGTTCGCGTGCGATCGGATTAGGATTAGGGCTAGCTCCGGCGAGATCAAAGACCCCTGCCAGTAACTCGAGGACGAGTTCGTCGCAGGTCTAAAGGGGCCGCAGCGCGACGATGTGTACTGGGCGCTTGCGGCGCGGCGGCGCAGAGGAAGGAGTAGACGGTGGGCGGACGGCGTAGCGAGGAGATGGGGGCGCGGCTATATGGCGGCGACGAAGGGACTCTCTTGCTATCGCGACTGAATCAAAGCCGGGGATTGATCGGATCGGATCCGATCCGTGTCTTTTTTTATTGAGAAGATTTGCTAGAGGATACCATTATTTTCTTTTTTTTTAAGGAACGATCACGAACCGCTAGGCCCACACTTCCTAACATAGAGTGACTCACAAAGTAGCGTCAATGTTGATCTTGATCACTCCATCGGGTTGTTTTCCTCGCTCCTTCTTCTTCAATGCCTTTTTTTTTAACTCGACCTATCTCTACTATTTATAAAAGCATCAACTTAAATTTCGCTAAATGCACCCCATCAGATATACTCATACGCAACCGCACGATCAGGCAGTCTAATAGAATCCAACAGCTTCTGCTAGCCTAATCTTTCTCTTTAGTGCATCTAACAATTAGCTCCGACGGACTAAAACTCTGTCCGCATCCCGCTGGTAAATTAAATAAAAATAACCCAAAGTTGTAAGAAATTCAAAGATTAACCCTATTCGAAAACAAATTCAAACGGAATAACCTTTTTACGCCAGCTCGCGCCAAGCGCAGCTCAGGACGCGCCAAGCGCCGCAGAGCGGCCATGCTGGCTCGCGTGTGCAGCCACTACCGCGCTGGCCAGACACCTGCACGATCGCGCCTCTCGAGCTGGCTGGCACACACGCCACTGCCTCACGGCTCCAAGACACCTTAAGTGCGACGCTAGGCGGGGTGGCGCCGCACCCACCTGTGCCGCGCCATGGTGGCTGGCGCCGCACAACTGGAGCCCTTAAGCTCGCGCCGGGTCGGCCCAGCCCGCCCCTCTTCTCCTTTTCCCCTCTTTCCTCTCCCCTCAGTGAACACACACATGGCGGCGGCGGCTAGAGTTGATGCTCCCTTCCTCTAATCTCTCCTCCAATTGCTCAGATCTTGAAGAATCTTTCCGTGGATCTTGTTCTTCACCACATCCCCCAGGTATTTGTCCAAGAAATCTCTCATTTTGCCCTAAGGGAAACCCTAGTTTGGCAATATTCTTGCTTATTAATAATTGGTATTTGTCCAAGAAATCTCTCATTGTTGATATAGTAATCCTTCATATACTTGTTAGTTTCATACTAGGAAACTTCCATACTATGAATTCTCCATGTACTTGTTAGTTGTAATTTTTTTCATAACTATTGGAACCTTTGTCACATAGAGATGCTCACATAGATGCTCACATATATAGTTCTACTTTTTTTGCTCACATAGAGATGCTCACATAGATGCTCACATAGAGATGCTCACATAGATGCTCACATATATAGCTCACATAGATGAAGGGTTTCGCAGCATAGTAAATCAAAATTTTCTACGGAAGCGAACAGAGGGAAAGCCAAGATCTAATCTAGGAGATGCAAACAACGAGAGAGATTGGATTAGATCTTCATACCCTTGAAGATTCAGACATGAACGCTCCGGAACGTGGGTGATGTAGTCGCATTCGCTTCTCCTCCTCGCGATCCGATCCGATCTAGCACCACAAGTGGCGGTGCCTCCGTGAGATGCACACGCGGCACCTCGACGCCTCCTCCTTCCTCGGACCAGCAAGTATGGTGGAGAGATGATTGGATCTACAACGCGACGTGGGTGTATATGGTGGAGAATTTCTGCAGCAGGCTTCGCCTACAAACAATGGGAGGGAGAGAGAGGAAGGTAGCAAGGCAGCTAGGGCTTGGAGGAAGGTGTGTGGGGGAAGGGGCGCACCAGCCCTCTATATAGAGGGGGGGGCGGCCAGCCCTTGCCCCTCCTCCAAGCTTATCTCTAGTTTAAACGATTTAAACTCTCCCTTATCTAGAAATTCTATCCCTAGATTTAAACGAGTTAAATCTATCTAGAATCGAGGGCCCTATGGGGCCTTGTGCCCTGGCCCAATGCGCCAGGACACTCCCTCATAGGCCCATGCCCCTCCCGGAAGGTGGGACCACGTTGGCCCCCTTCGGAAGGTTCTAGAAGCTTCGGTACAATACCGATTAACTGAACAATTCGAACTCCAAAAACTGCACCGCCTTTATATGAATCTTATTCTCGGACCATTCCGAACCTCTCGATATCCCGGATCCCATCCGAGACTCAACAAAATTCATAAACCAATTGTCCAATCTATCCTAGCGCCGAGACACGTTAAGTGTGTGACCTCGGGTTCGAGAATATGCGCATATGATCTTCTATCAATAATCAACAGCGGGTGCAGGCACCCATATTGACTCCACACATTCATCGATGATCATATCGGATGAACCACGATGCCAGGATTCAATCAATCCCATATATATATTCCCTTCGTCTCGCGATATTTTACTTGCCCGAGATTCGATCGTCGGTATCGTCATACCTAGTTCAATCTCGTTCACAGCAAGTACTTTACTCGTTCCGTAATCCAATATCACTTTGTGATTAACTCCTTAACCACATGCTTGCAAGCGGTGTTGATATCGATTACCGAGTGGGCCCGAAGTATATCTCTCCGACTTGGGAGGGACAAATCCCATCTCGATACATACAACCCCTGAGAGACACCTTTATGATCACCCTCTCATAGGATGAAGTTTGATGACCTCAAAGCTTTCTTCCGATACCAGGGAGTTGCATTATCTCATGGTCTAAGGAATACAATATTTGACATAAGAAAAGCTTCGCAAAGACGAACACGATGACACGATCTAATTGCTTCGCTTAGTTTGGGTTTGTCCACCATATCATTCTCCCAATGATATGATCTCATTATCAATTGACAACTCATGTCTATGGTTAGGAAACCTTAACCATCATTGATCAATGAGCTAGTCCATAGAGGCATACTAGGGACACGATGTTGTTCACAAACCACACAAGTATTAATGTTTCCGCTTAATACAATTCTAGCATGGAATATAAACTTTATCATGAACAAGAATTATAATAATAACATCTTTATTATTGCCTCTAGGGCATAATTCCAACAGTCTTCCACTTGCACTAGAGTCGATAATCTAGTTTACATTTGGCAACAATCTCACACCCATGGCACTGAGGTGCTGATCATGTTTTACACGTGGAAGAGGTTTAGTCAACGGATCTGCGACATTCAGATCTATATGTACTTTGCTGATCTTCAGATCTCCATCTGCTATATAATCTCGGATTATATGAAACTTGCGGTTGATATGCTTGGTCTTTGGATGATATCTTGGTTCCTTAGCGAGTGCTATGGCGCCAGTGTTGTCACACAATATCTCCAGTGGGTCCAATGCACTTGGAACCACGCCAAGCTCAGTGATGAAGTTTCTGATCCAAACTCCTTCACTTGACGCTTCTGCAGCAGCCATGTATTCCGCTTCTACTGTAGATCCCGCGATCACGCTTTGCTTGCAGCTTCTCCAGCTCACAGCTCCTCCATTCAAAATATACACGTATCCTGTCTGAGATTTACAATCATCCTTGTCGGTATCGAAACTAGCATCGACGTAACCTTTTACGACAAGCTGTTCATCACCCCCATAGACTAAGAACATTTCTTTAGTCCTATTTAGGTACCTTAGGATGTTCTTCATGGCTGTCCAGTGTTCCACTCCTGGATCACTTTGATATCTCGTCACAAACTAAGAGCATTGGACACATCCGTCTAGTACACAAAGATGGCATACATGATGGAACCTATGGCGAGGCATAAGGCACTTTGCTCATAGCTTCCTATCATTCATCAGAATGGACACCGAGCCTTGCTCAATATCTTACGACAACATAGGCACCGAACCTTTCAATGCCTTATCCATTCGAACCTTTTCGAACTTTGTCTAGGTATGTACTCGCTTAAAGCTATCGAGCCTTTGTCTATCTCTATAGATTTTGATGCCCAATATATAAGCAGCTTCACCTAGGTCTTTCATTGAAAAACACTTGTTCAAATAACTCTTCACATGTTAAGCATGTTGATGTCATTTCCAATAATCAATATGTCATCCACATATAGTACCGTAAACGCCACCGAGCTCCCACTCACTTTCTTGTAGATGCAAGCTTCAGCAATTTGGAACAAATCCAAAGCTCTTGATCACTTGATCAAAACGAAGGTTCCAACTCCGAGATGCTTGCTTCCATAAATGGAACGCTGAAGTTTGCATACTTTATTAGCATCCTTAGGATCGATAAAACCTTCGGGTTGCATCATATACAACTCTTCATCAATGTTGCCATTGAGGAAAGCATTGACATCCATTTGCCATATTTCATAATCATGAAACGCATCAATTGCTAATAAAATCCGAATGGTCTTAAACATCGCCACGGAGAGAAAGTCTCATCGTAGTCAACACCTTGAACTTGTCGAAAACCTTTCGCAACAACCGTGCTTTATAGGCGGTAACATTACCATCCGCGTCCGCTTTTCTTCTTGAAGATCCATTTGCACTCAACGGCCTTTCGGTCTAGGAGGGTCCACCAAAGTCCATACTTGGTTTTCGCTCATGGATCCCAATGGATTTCATGGCTTCTAGCCATTTCTCGTAGTCTGGACTCATCATCGCTTCCTCATAGTTCAGAGGTTCACCGTCTTCTACTAACAAGACAAGACAGGTTGCCGTACCACTCAGAGGGCACGCGACCTTGTCGACTGCGACGCTCAAGAGCACATCGTCTCAAGCTTCATGATCCTTGTCATTAGCTTCCTCTATTGTTGGTGCAAAGTGCACTGGAACAATTTTAGGTGCTGCGCTACTCTCCAATTCAAGAGAAGGTTCAATAACCTCGTCTAGCTCTACTTTCCTCCCACTCACTTCTTTCGAGAGAAACTCCTTCTCAAGAAAGGAACCGTTCTTTGATAAACACTTTGCCTTCGGTTACGTGATAGAAGGTATACCCAATAGTTTCCTTAGGGTATCCTATGAAGACGCATTTCTCCGCTTTGGGTTCGAGCTTGTCGGCATCAACTTCTTGATGTAAGCTTCGCATCCCCAAACTTTAAGAACGACAACTTAGGTTTAGCACCAAACCAGTTCATACGGTGTCGTCTCAACGGATTTAGATGGAGCCCTATTTAAAGTGAATGCAGGTTTCTAATGCATAACCCCAAAATGATAACGGCAAATCAGTAAGAGACATCATCGATCGGACCATATCTAATAGGGTTCGATTTGGCGCTCAGACACACCATTGCGTTTGTGGTGTTCCGGTGGCGTGAGTTGTGAAACGATTCCACTTGCTTTGAGATGCGTGAGAAAATCATAACTCAAATATTCGCCCACGATCGGATCGTAGAAACTTAATCTTTACATTACGATGGTTCTCCACTTCATTCTGAAATTCTTTGAACTTTTCAAACGTTTTAGATTTATGTTTCATCAAATAGATATACCCATATCTACTTAAGTCATCGGTAAAAGTGAGAAAATAGCGATATCCACCGCGCGTCGAAACACTCATCGGTCCGCATACATCGGTATGTATGATTTCCAACAAGTCCGTTGCTCGCTCCATCATACCGTAGAACGGGGTTTTGATCATCTTGCCCATGAGGCATGGTTCGAATGTGTCAAATGATTCAAAATCAAGAGACTCCAAAAGTCCATCGAATGGAGTTTCTTCATGCGCTTTACACCAATATGACATAGACGACAGTGCCACAAATAAGTAGTATTATCACTATCTACTTTGCATCTCTTAGCCTCAATGTTATGGATGTGTGTTTCATCCCTTTCGAGATTTAGAAGAAATAAACCACTCACAAGAGGTGCATGACCATAAAAGATGTTACTCATATAAATAGAACAACCATTATTCTCCGATTTAAATGAATAACCGTCTTGCAATAAACACGATCCAGAAATAATGTTCATGCTCAACGCAGCACATAATAACATTTATTAAGGTTTAAAACTAATCTCAAGGTAAAACTAAGGAGAGCGTGCGACGCCATCACATCAACTCTTGATCCGCTACAACGCCAAGATCGTCACCTCATCCTCGCAAGTCGCCGCCTATTCCGTAGCTCCTATTTCGAGTTACAAATATTAGCAACTGAACCAGTATCAAATACCCAGGCACTACAATGAGGGATAGTAAGGAAAACATCAATAACATGTATATCAAATATACCTTTGATGGTGCCAGCCTTCTTGTCCGCTAAGTACTTCGGACAGTTGCGCAAAGGACCCTTGTCCTTGCAATAGAAGCACTCGGTTTCCGGCTTGGGTCGGACTTGAGCTTCTTCTCAGCAGGGCAACGCGCTTGTCCGCCTCCTTTATTGAAGGGCTTCTTTGCACCCTTACCTTTCTTAAAGGAGGGCTTGTTGACCATCAACACACGATTATCCTTTTGATGTCCACCGCAGCCTTCAAATTGCGAAGAGCTGGTGATCGTATCGATGGAACCAATCTGATTATGAGTCACTACAAAACTTTTGTAGCTGGGAGGAGTGATTGCAGAACCCTGTCAATCTTGAGCTCCTCTCGAATCTTGCATCCAGCTTGCTCCATGGCGTTGAGTGTAGCCCGACATCTTAATGGCGTGCTCACTAACGAACTCCCTTCCTCCATCTTGCGCTTAAAGAACTTCTCAGAGATCTCATATCTCTCAGAACGGGCCTGAGTCTGAAACATGGTTTTCAGCTCCTCGAGAATCTCAAAGGGCCCGGGATAGTTTTCAAAACAATTTTGAAGCTCCGGTTCCATAGCAAACAACATGGTGCTCTTAATTACACCATAATCATCTTTGCATCGATAGACAGCTTTCTCATCACCGGCGCAGCTTGCGTAGGGGGTTACCTAACGCTTTCTCAAGGACATAGTCCTTTTGTCCGCTGCATGTAATGATTCTTAGATTGCGGAACCAGTTGGTGAAGTTAGACCCATTGTTTCTAAGCTTTTCTTTCTCAGCAAAACGTTGAAGTTGAAGTTGGACTTGGCCATTGGATCTACAAGATTTGCAAGTACAATTTAGACTATGTTCATGATAAATAGTTCAACTTAATCAAATTACTAGATGAACTCCCACTAAATTCAACATCCCTCAAGTTGTTTAGTGAACACGATCCAAATTCACCACACCTAATCCGATCATCACGAGAAGAGATGTGGTTTCAATGGTGGACAACGAAGTGTCGATCATATCCTTCATATGACTCATGCTTAACCTTTCGGTTCTTGTGTTCCGAGGCCATGTCCGTACATGCTAGGCTCGTCAAGTTAGACCCAAGTATTTCGCGTGCAGTAAAACTGGCTTGCACCCGTTGTATGTGAGCGAGAGTCTATAGCACCCGATCATCACGTGATGCTTGGACACGATTTAACTTTCGAACGGTGCATACTTGGGGAGAACACAGTTTTTATCTTGATCTTTAAGTGAGGAATCATCTTATAATGCTACCACAAGCGATCTAAGCATAATAAGATACATAAAAGGATAAACATCACATGCATATAACTTTATGTGACATGGTATAGCCAATCTTCGCAATGATCTCCATCTTGTGCTCGGCATGATCTCCATCACTCCACCATGATTGCCTCCACCACGAATAGCAACTACAACTATTGCTAACTGCTTAGCGATAAAGTAAAGCTATTACATGACGTATAAGAAGTTGACTCGCAGGTCATACACAATTATAAAGACAACCATATGGCTCCTGCCGGTTGTGTACTCATCGACATGCAAGTCGTGAAACATTACAAAACATGATCATCGCATACATTATACACATCACACCTTGGGCCATACCATATCACAGAAAACACTCCCTGAAAAAACAAGTTAGACGCCTCTACTTTGTTGTTGCATGTTTTACGTGGCTTATGGGAGTAGATGCTAAGAACGATTCTTACCTGCGGAAAGCCACAACGGTGATATTATGGTTGCCAAACTCGGTGTTAATCCCATGACAACTATAGTGAGAGAAATCGACATCCACCACCGCATGTGTGGTACAAGCCACACGTCAAGTGCGGAGCCGGTCTCATGACGACGTCGCGTAAGGTTGGCCTCGACCGCTTCAATCTCACTATCCCGCCATAAGAAGAACACAAACAAGAGGCTTGCAGCAGAAAACATCAACGCCGAACAACCATGTTATGTTTCTACTCGTGAATCACATCTACGCATAGATCTAGCTCGATACATCTGAAGGGTTTCGCAGATAGTAAATCAAAATTTTCTACGAGCTTAACAGAGGGAAAGCCAAGATATAATCTAGGAGATGCAAACAACGAGAGAGATTGGATTAGATCTTCATACCCTTGAAGATTCAAGACAGCGTAACGTTCTCCGGAACGTGGGTGATGTAGTCGTACTCGCTTCTCCTCCTCGCGATCCGATCCGATCTAGCACCACAAGTGGCGGTGCCTCCGTGAGATGCACACGTGCGGCACCTCGACGTCTCCTCCTTCCTCGGACCAGCAAGTATGGTGGAGAGATAGATTGGATCTACAACGCGACGGCGTGGTGTATATGGTGGAGAATTTCTGCAGCAGGGCTTCGCCTACAAACAGTCGGGAGGGAGAGAGGAAGGTAGCAAGGCAGCTAGGGCTTGGAGGAAGGTGTGTGTGGGGGGGAGGGGGCGCACCAGCCCTCTATATATAGAGGGGGTGGCGGCGGCCAGCCCTACCCCCTCCTCCAAGCCTATCTCTAGTTTAAACGATTTAAACTCTCCCCTTATCTAGAAATTCTATCCCTAGATTTAAACGAGTTAAATCTATCTAGAATCGACTGGGCCCTATGGGGCCTTGTGCCCCTGGCCCAATGCGGCCAGGACACTCCCTCATAGGCCCATGCCCCCTCCCGGAAGGTGGGACCACGTTGGCCCCCTTTCGGAAGGTTCTAGAAGCTTCCGGTACAATACCGATTAACCCGGAACAATTCAACTCCAAAACTGCACCCTTTATATGAATCTTATTCTCCGACCATTCCGGAACCTCTCGATATCCCGGATCCCATCCGAGACTCGAACAAAAATTCATAAACCAATTGTCCAATCTATCCTAGTGTCGAGATACGTTATGTGTGACCTGCGGGTTCGAGAATATGCGCACATGATCTTCTATCAATAATCAATAGCGGGTCTGCAGGCACCCATATTGACTCCCACACATTCATCGATGATCATATCGGATGAACCACGATGCTAGGATTCAATCAATCCCATATATATATTCCTTTGTCTCGCGATATTTTACTTGTTCGAGATTCGATCGTCGGTATCGTCCATACCTAGTTCAATCTCGTTCACGTTAGAAGTACTTTACTCGTTCCGTAATCCAATATCACTTTGTGATTAACTCCTTAACCACATGCTTGCAAGCGGTGTTGATATCGATTACCGAGTTGGCCCGAAGTATATCTCTCCGACTTGGGAGGGACAAATCCCATCTCGATACATACAACCCAACAGATACTTTCCGATCACCTGAGAGACACCTTTATGATCACCCTCTCATAGGATGACGTTTGATGACCTCAAAGCTTTCTTCCGATACCAGGGAGTTGCATTATCTCATGGTCTAAGGAATACAATATTTGACATAAGAAAAGCTTCGCAAAGACGAACACGATGACACGATCTAATTGCTTCGCTTAGTTTGGGTTTGTCCACCATATCATTCTCCCAATGATATGATCTCATTATCAATTGACAACTCATGTCTATGGTTAGGAAACCTTAACCATCATTGATCAATGAGCTAGTCCATAGAGGCGTACTAGGGACACGGTGTTGTTCACAAACCACACAAGTATTAATGTTTCCGCTTAATACAATTCTAGCATGGAATATAAACTTTATCATGAACAAGAATTATAATAATAACATTTTTATTATTGCCTCTAGGGCATAATTCCAACAATAGATGCTCACATATATACTTGTTAGAATTGTTTATATATTTTGCTCTCATAGATGCTCACATATATAGTTCTACTTTTTTAATTAACTAGGATGTCGGAATCGAAACCGGAAGAAGCCCGTACACCGCCCCATGTACAACCCGGGTTCGTAGAAGGCATGTCGCTTCTTGAGCCGTCGTATGACAAGGTTCACCGTGGCCGCATTCTTGCCGAGGGGATACCATTATTTTCTTTCTTTTTTAGGAACGATCACGAACCACTAGGCCCACACTTCCTAACATAGAGTGACTCACGAAGTAGCGTCAATGTTGATCTTGATCACTCCATCAGGTTGTTTTCCTCGCTCCTTCTTCAATGCCTTTTTTGGTTTATCTAGACCTATCTCTACTACTTATAAAAGCACCAACATGAATTTCGCTAAATGTACCCCATCAGATATACTCATACGCCTTACAACCGCACGATCAGGCAGTCTAATAGAATCCAACAACTTCTGCTAGCCTAATCTTTCTCTTTGATGCATCTAACAATTAGTTCCGACGGACTAAAACTCTGTCCGCATCCCCTGGTAAATTAAATAAAAATAACCCAAAGTCGTAAGAAATTCAAAGATTAACCCTATTCAAAAACAAATTCAAATGGAATAACCCTTTTCACACTCACTCCACAAGGCCAAGCTTCCCTCCTCAGCGCCTTTGACGGCGCATGGCTTTTAACGCTGACGGGGGGGCAGCGCCCTTGCCAGCTCATGCAGTTGGCACCAGCGCCTGGCGCCAAGACACCGCTTCGCTGCGCCTCTCAAGTGGCGCACACTGCCACGCTCGCTGGCTCCAGGGCCTGAAGACCTTGCTTTGCGACGCTGGGTGGCGCCGCACACCTGGAGCCCTTAAGCTCGCGTCGGGTCGGCCCAGCTCGACCCTCTTCTCCTTTTCCCCTCTTTCCTCTCCCCTCAGTGAACACACACATGGCGGCGGCTAGGGTTGATGCTCCCCTCCTCTAATCTCTCCTCCAATTGCTTAGATCTTGAAGAATCTCTCCGTGGATCTTGTTCTTCACCACATCCCCCAGGTATTTGTCCAAGAAATCTCTCATTTTGCCCTAAGGGAAACCCTAGTTTGGCAATATTCTTGCTTATTAGTAATTGGTATTTGTCCAAGAAATCTCTCATTGTTGATATAGTAATCCTTCATATACTTGTTAGTTTCATACTAGGAAACTTCCATACTATGAATTCTTCATGTACTTGTTAGTTGTAATTTTTTTTCATAACTATTGGAACCTTTGTCACATAGAGATGCTCACATAGATGCTCACATATATAGTTCTACTTTTTTTGCTCACATAGAGATGCTCACATAGATGCTCACATATATACTTGTTAGAATTGTTTATATATTTTGCTCTCATAGATGCTCACATATATAGTTCTACTTTTTTTAATTAACTAGGATGTCGGAATCGGAACCGGAAGAAGCCCGTACACCACCCCATGTACAACCCGGGTTCGTAGAAGGCATGTCGCTTCTTGATCCGTCGTATGACAAGGTTCACCGTGGCCGCATTCTTGCCAAGGGGATACCATTATTTTATTTTTTTAGGAACGATCACGAACCGCTAGGCCCACACTTCCTAACATAGAGTGACTCACGAAGTAGCGTCAATGTTGATCTTGATCACTCCATCAGGTTTTTTTCCTCGCTCCTTCTTCTTCAATGCCTTTTTTGGTTTATCTCGACCTATCTCTACTACTTATAAAAGCACCAACATGAATTTCGCTAAATGCACCCCATCAGATATACTCATACGCCTTACAACCGCACGATCAGGTAGTCTAATAGAATCCAACAGCTTCTGCTAGCCTAATCTTTCTCTTTGGTGCATCTAACAATTAGCTCCGACGGACTAAAACTCTGTCCGCATCCCGCTGGTAAATTAAATAAAAATAACCCAAAGTCGTAAGAAATTCAAAGATTAACCCTATTCGAAAACAAATTCAAACGGAATAACCCTTTTCTGCCACTCCCGCATGACGCCATGACCTCTGTCTTGATGCCAGCTCGGGCCGCCGTGGGCTTACCAGCTGGCTGACTAGGCCAGGCGCCGCATCTTGGCTCGCGTGTAGGCGCCACTGCGCTGGCGCCGCACACCTGCTGCTTCCTCTCGAGTGGGCGGCACACTGCCACACTGCTGCTCCAGCCCAGCACCTTAAGTGCGACGCCTGGCGGGGTGGCGCCGCACCCACCTATTCCGCGCCATGGTGGCTGGCTCCACACACCTGGAGCCCTTAAGCTCGCGCCGGGTCGGCCCAGCCCGACCCTCTTCTCCTTTTCCCCTCTTTCCTCTCCCCTTAGTGAACACACACATGGCGGCGGCTAGGGTTGATGCTCCCCTCCTCTAATCTCTCCTCCATTTTCTCAGATCTTGAAGAATCTCTCCGTGGATCTTGTTCTTCACCACATCCCCCAGGTATTTGTCCAAGAAATCTCCCATTTTGCCCTAAGGGAAACCCTAGTTTGGCAATATTCTTGCTTATTAGTAATTGGTATTTGTCCAAGAAATCTCTCATTGTTGATATAGTAATCCTTCATATACTTGTTAGTTTCATACTAGGAAACTTCCATACTATGAATTCTCCATGTACTTGTTAGTTGTAAATTTTTTTCATAACTATTGGAACCTTTGTCACATAGAGATGCTCACATAGATGCTCACATATATAGTTCTACTTTTTTTGCTCACATAGAGATGCTCACATAGATGCTCACAAAGATGCTCACATATATAGCTCACATAGATGCTCACATATATACTTGTTAGAATTGTTTATATATTTTGCTCTCATAGATGCTCACATATATAGTTCTATTTTTTTTAATTAACTAGGATGTCAGAATCGGAATCGGAAGAAGCCCGTACACCGCCCCATGTACAACCCGGGTTCGTAGAAGGCATGTCGCTTCTTGAGCCGTCGTATGACAAGGTTCACCGTGGCCGCATTCTTGCCGAGGGGATCAAGGTAAGAAAAAAACCTCGAAATCATTATATGTTTCTCAAGTTGGATGGACATGTTATAACCGAGCTTCTATGTGTGCAGCCTCTTGTTCCCTTACGACTTAGGTATCACGGGCATTTACAAGAGATGATGCGGTACGATGATCGGTACATGGTGCACATCAAAGCGCTAGGATTGCTCCCATTCATCCATATGGTCAATCGTGGTTCACCGCACATGAACCCTGCTGCTATCACCGCGCTCGTCGACCGATGGAGGCCGGAGACGCATAGTTTTCACCTCAGTACCGGTGAGATGACCGTCACTTTGCAGGACATGTCCATGATCCTTGCACTCCCTATCCAGGGGGATCCTCTGTGTATTAACACAGGCTCCGACGGCTGGCGTGAGCGGATGTGTGGCCTTACCGGTGGTAAGTGTCCTGGTGTCACTGTAAACTCAAAGGGGGAGAAATTAAGAGTCACGGCCGGTGCTACTTTCAAGTGGATATCACAAAACTTTAGTACATGTCCTGAGAATGCTAGCGAGGATGAGATTATTATATATGCCCGTGTGTATGTGTGGTATGTCATCACGAAGACTATATTTGCTGATGGTAAGGGCAACATGGCTCACTGGCACTGGCTGAAGGCCTTAACTGTGATGGATAAAAAATGGAGCTGGGGTTCGGCGGCATTAGCCTTCTTGTACGGGTAGGTAATGGGGTGTTCCTATTTTCCCCCTCTTTACATATGTTCTTCGAACTTATGCATGACTAAGTTTGTTTGCTTTCTTGTGTAGCTGGACGAGGCTTGTCGAAGGACTGGGGCTGAGGCTTATAACGGTGGTCTGTTGCTACTCCTCTCGGTGTGGATGTGGGAACGCTTTCCAGTTGGTAGGCCAAAACATATGCCTTCCAAACCCTATAGTGATGGCGGGGAAAGGTTGAAGTGGACCACATGGGCTTACAATTGGGACGTGGTCTCAAAGCCTCCAACCGACCTACAAAACGCGTACCTGAGATACACCAATGAGTTTGACAACCTTCTCCCAGAGCAAGTAAGAATGTCTGAACATACACCGTTTAGCATTCCTTTCAAGTGCTCTTCTCATTGAACTATCTTGTTTGCGATTAAGGTTGTATGGGAGGTATATGGTCCTAGGGACAATTTTGGTTGTGAGGAGTTCCGTCTTAACCCACAGTGCGACGCGGAACGCAATCTATGGTATATGGAGTGCCCGATGATATGCATGTGGGTTGTTGAGCATTATATGCCGCAGCGGGTTATGAGACAGTTTGGTCTCTATCAGGCTACACCTCCGGATTACCAGTACACCGACGAAGCTCTTCATCAGTAAGAATTGGTTCTATACATGTTTTTGAAGACAATGTATGATAGTTGTGTGTGCTTCAAAAGTTGCTTTTTATTCACATACAGGTTGGACAGGCTCAAGAGCAGGAAGACTGACTGGGGCAAGATTCACCAGAAACACGTAGCTAGATTTCTTTTATGTGTGAGAGAAGCTAAGAAATCGAAAAGAATGGCTGCAAAACCCCATTGTGAGGACGCTTTCAGCGAGTACCTCCATTGGTTTCTAGAGAACACTCGTGTGAAGCTCCTACCGGATGCATATCCGGAAGATATATTGGAAGAGCCGCTGCCTGCGTGGGACGAGCTAAGGAACCTTGAGTACAACCAAGATGTTAGAGAAGGGCGGCAAACCTCCTTTGCCCCCGTGATGAACTTTGTGGTAAGTCGGTAGTTCATGTTCCCGTTACTATCTTAGTCGGATTTGTGTAATGTGTCATTGATTTGCTTGCAATGCAGCACACGAAGGTTCAGAAGCAGGTGGATGAGTTGGAGGGCGCTTTGGAGTTTCCGAGGGATGAGGAGGGCAATAACAAGTTAAGGGATTTCGTTAGGAAGCAGGCACAAAAGCTACGACGCTTTGCGAACTTGCTTGGTTGTCGGGATCTCGAGGTTGTTGCGACGTCGTCCAAGGAACCGGCAAAGTCCACTTCACGAGAGGAAAGCAGCCCCGACGATGAGCAATCTTCCACGGTAAGAGATAAACTTTCACCGATGACATCTTTCTTGAATTTCCATGTATCACTCTAATGAGATCATTGCTCTTATTGTAAAGGCCGAAGACGAAGAGGTGCCGGACGACATGTCATTGGAGAAGTATCAACGAAAGGTACGGTCCGCAATTAAGCTAAGGCCAAGAAATCGTCCTATTGTCGAGTCCGATCCCGAGGACGAGCAGCGACAGAAGAAGATTGCTCCGAGGAGAGGAGGCAAGAGCAAGCGTGCTAGAAAGTAGTTGCTAGAAAGGAGAGGACTATGTTGTTCTAATGTTGTGTGAGACTATGTTGGTTCAATGTTGTGTGAGACTATGTTGGTTCAATGTTTGAGGTACTGTGATGTTAATCCTATGTTTGAGACAATGTTCTATGTTTGAGACAATGTTAGAGATGCTTGAGTCATATATGTTAGAAATGTTTGTGTCATGTTAGAAAGTTAGAAATTCTTGAGTCAAACATGTTAGAAATTTAGAAAGTTGGAAAGTTATAAACTGCATGGTAGAAAGTAGACAATTATGCACCTCCAGACATGCGGCGCCACGTCTGACGGCGCAGCAAGACTGAATGCAGCGCCGTGAGAGCTGGTGCCGCACCTTCCCAGGCCTGCCGCGCCTGGCGCCGCACTCTCCCAGGCCTGCGGCGCCGTGGGAGCTGGCGCCGCACACTCCCAGGCCTGCCGCGCCTGGCGCCGCACCCTCCAAGGATTCCTAGGCCTGCGGCGCCGTGGGAGCTGGCGCCGCACACTCCCAGGTCACCTCCTGTCGAATTGACAGGAGGTTTTCCTGCCGCGCCAGGAGGCGCCTGGCACTGCATATGGACCTGCAGCACCATGGGAGATGGCGCCGCACACTTAAAGCGTGCAGCGCCGGCCGGCATGGCGTCGCACCCTCCCAGGTCACCTCCTATCGAATTGACAGGAGGTTTTCCTGCCGCGCCACGATAGGCACCTGGCGCCGCATATGGACGTGCAGCGCCATGGGAGATGGCGTCGCACCCTCCCAGGCCTGCCGCGCCGGCCGGCATGGCGCCGCACCCTCCCAGGCCTCCTCCTGTCGATTCGACAGGAGGTTTGCCTGCCGCGCCAGGAGGCGCCTGGCGCCGCATATGGACGTGCAGCGCCGTGGGAGCTGGCGCCGCACGCTCTGATCACATTCTCTAACCACACATCATATCAAATCATACGTAGATCACACATCACAAATCATACATAGTTCAAACATCACACTAAGTTCACACATCACACTAAGTTCAAACATCACAAATCATACATAGTTCACACATCATCATCCGTAGTTCGACATCACACTAAGTTCACACACATCATCCATCGTTCATACGCGAGCTCCCGGTTACATAATCTAAAGCATAGGTCCTTTGCCCTTCCTCTTCTTCTTTTCCTCTTCCTCCATGGAACACCATGCCGCTTGACGAAGCCTTTCCCTCTCCGCAGCACGAGCCTCCTTAGCTTGGCGCTCCTCTTCCTCCTCTTTCTTGCGGATCTCGTCATTACATTCCTTGCGCTTCCTCGCCATGTCCTCGTCACGCAGCCGTTCTTGGTAGCGCCTTCTTCTTATGGCAAAATCGATCTCTTGGATAGCCTTGTTGGATTGAGGTTGCTCAAGGTCTATCCAAGTGTAGTACCTGCATACCGGAGGGGGAGACTACAAGAAAATAGTGCATGTTAGAGGATATGCTATGGAATAGTTTGGGACACATGAAGAACTAAAAAGCTTTGAGCATACCCGTGGCTTGTCGTATGGGTTGCGGCTACGCTCGAGAGAGCGGTTGTAGTTGGCACACATGAAGAACTTCTTTCCCCAACTATCGGAAAAGTAGTCTTTGGGATTCCTTAACAGTGCAATCGGTTCCACACCAACAAATAGGAACCTCCTTCCCATGGGCCTCAGAAGTACGAAACGCCTTCCGTGGCCTTTCCTCTTGGTCGGCGCAAGGTGGCCTAGCATTGGCCCTCCTCTTCCTCTCTTCCTCTTCCTTCTCCTTTTGCCTCTTCCTCTCTTCCTCTTCCTTCTCCTTTTGCCTCTTCCTCTCTTCCACTTCCTTTTTCTTCTTTCTCTCGTCCTCTTCGTCCTTCTTCTTCGCCAAGTCTCGAGCAAGTTGAACTACCTCTTCAAATGCCTTCCTCTTCTTCTCTTCTTCTTCCTCCTTCCTCTTCCTCTCTTCCTCAACTTCCTTTCTCTTCCTCTCTTCCTCGGCTTCCTTCCTCTTCTCCACCACCTTCATAGCATTCGCCCAGATAGCCGAGTAGTTCACACCGTCCCCATCATTGCCCTTGTTGGGTTGAGTCGCCATACCTATTATAAGAACAAAAGCTACAAGTTAGTAAAGGATGCATGAATGTGAACAATAATTGATTCAATGAAATAAGCATAGTAGGTAGTAACATAATTGATTCATCCGTACCTATTAACATAAGGATTTGATCCTGCCAAGTAACCTAACATACTAGCCGGGTTAAAATCGCCACGCCCTCTTCCTCGTCTAAGCCCTAATGATCGGCCTCTTTGTTGTCTAGGAGCTTGTTGTCTAGGGATTTGTTGGCTAGTTCTTGGTTGGCTTGGGACGTGTTGGCTAATTCTTGGTTGGCTTGGTACTTGTTGGCTAGTTCTTGGTTGGCTTGGGACTTGTTGGCTAGTTCTTGGTTGGCTTGGGACGTGTTGGCTAGTTCTTGGTTGGCTTGGAATTTGTTGGCTTGGACCACTTGTGCTTGCTTCATTTCCCTTTGCCCTCTTCCCTTGTGTTGCACAACTCCGTGCATTGTGTCCTTCACCACTACACTTCCCACAACGAGATCTCTCACGAGGTTCTTGAAATTGGTCGTTTCCCGATTCCCGCGCACCGACACGTCCCCATCCGTCCATGTCACTTCTAAAACGCTTTGTCTTGCGTCTACCACGTTTAACAACCTTCCATTCCGGATGGGGCCATAGTTGGAGTCCATGGTACTTCGGCCATTGTGATTGGTCAAGGTATGAATGAAATCTAGGATCCCATGTATCTTTTGTCTTCATGATAGAGAACTCGGACTCTCTAACGGTGCGCTCGTGATTATAATCCACATGGCGTTTTCGAGACGCACATAGCAAGTGAGAACAAGCTAGATGGAGCAACAACGGCCTTCCGCATGTGCAATCACAATCCCTTAGTGAGACCTTAAAGGCTCGGCCTCCGTGTTGGACACCATCCGAAGTGGTTCCTCCAGGCTCAACCACCTGGTAAATGAGCTCGTCGTTATCAAAAACAGTGGCAACTTGGGAGTCCGCTTTCCTTGACTGAAATGTCCTCCAATCATCAACCCTAGGTGGGAACTCGTACTTGTACTCCTTGTTTTGTCCCGCAATTTGCTTATTGGTTTCAAGTGAGTAGTTCAGAAAATATCCATTTAACTTGTCAAATGTGTATCGAACTATTGCTATGACGGGCAATGCACGGACACCTTTAAGGACCTTGTTGAAGGCCTCTGCCATGTTGCTTGTCATTTGACCATACCTCCGGCCATCCTCATCATAAGCCCGTGCCCACTTGTCACGGAGCTGAATGTGCTTATTGAGAAACTCTTGACCCTTGGAATCGAGTTTTTTGTTGTTCCACAATCTGAGATATAGATTTGTGAAACGTCGGTCCGTGAAAGCAAGACAACAATCTTGAAGATCATCAGCCAAATCCTTGCTCTTACATGCCCTATAGAAGTTGGAACAAAAATGTCTCATGCACCATCGGTGGTGTAAAGGAGGATGCCCGGGAATGTCACCGCGTTGAGAATTCCTTGATGGCGATCCGAGATGACACATATTTCCCTATCAAGAGGTAAAACCTTCGTTCTCAAAAGACAGAAGAACCACTCCCAATTAACATTGTTCTCCGCCTCTACCAAAGCAAAAGCCAAGGGAATCAACCGGTTGTTTGCATCATTTGCTATTGCAATCAAGAGAGTGCCACGGAACCGCCCGGTCAAGAAGGTGCCATCCACGGAGATTATCGGCCTACAATGTTCGAAGCCCCTCAAACATTGCTCGAATGACCAAAAAGCACGCCCAAATATTCGAACATTTCTTTCATTACGAACCATCGTTTTGGTGCCATATGGCTCAACCACATGAACCATGCCCGGGTTAGCATCGGCCATTGCTAGCAACAACCTAGGGATTCGGCTGTATGATTCTTCCCAACCACCGTACAACATCCTGAATGCGGCTTGCTTCGTCTTCCATGCCTTCCCATACTTCACCTCATAGTGAAAGATTACTTCCATGAACTCCATGACCATCTTGATGGTCATTGTCGGAAGTGAAGAAATTTGGTTTGAAAGCCTAAAGGCGAGAAACTCAGAGGTCAGTAGTCGGTGCTCGTGCTTCACATCTTTGCCATCCACCCTTTTTCCATGGCACATGTGCGTTGACATGCAGCTTGAAATGAGCCAATCAGGCCCCCCTTGTATGGTCTTGCCCACACTATCCAAGGACAACCATCATCTTCGCATTTAACCGTGCAACACTTCTTCATGTCCGAGTGAACCACCGTGAAAGGGCGATGATACCTAATAGAGAAGTCCTTGATCCATTGCTTAAGTTCCAATAGTGTGGCAAACCTCTGTCCTTTTGAAATCCCACTCTTCTCGTGACTAACATACTGATAGGAAGTTGGCCTTGGTCCAAGCACTACACCCTTGCTGCCATCAACCGTGGCTTCATCCGCTAGACTAAGATCACGAAACAAGGGTACCCGATGATCCCTGCCCAATACCTTCTCATGCACTTCGGCCCCATCCTTAGTGAACCCCTCCTCATCAACTTTTTCATCGGGACCATCCTCATCCGAGTCAGATACATACATTCGATAAAACGGGATGTCATGATCCATGTTCTCTTGTGTATGATATAAGTCTAAATTTCCAATAGTATTGTCACAGAGCTCAACCTCCCTCTCACTATCCTCATACTCATCATTCTCCTCTTCCAATGCTTCAACTTGATTCTTTGAAATGGGGCTCAGAGATGTCCTCAATTCATCTTGCCGTGTCAAAGGAGGCTCAGTCAATTCCTCTTGGTTCATGGGTGGAGGACTCCGAGCTTCATATGGGGAGGCAACCGGTATGATACTCCTTTGCATATTACCATCAACCTTTTTCGTGGCAAATAACTCAAGAGCTTTGTCTTGTGATTCGGCCACCACTTCCTTGTATGCAAACCAACGTTGCTCCGAGATGATACGCATTGTCTTCCAACGGTTGTGCATCCCAAATCCCACATTGTGCCTACCCTCCAACTCAACAACATCACTAGGATCCATCCAATTCAAATCTACCCGAATTTGTTGCAACACCTCCGCATATTTTGGACTATGATCAAACACCAAGTCAATCTCATCCGGGTCTGGCTCAATATTGCCTCTCAAGAAAGCTTCCTTGTCCATATGATGGACATGGACAATTCTAGCCATCCCTAAAATGAATATAAGAACATAACGGTGCATAAATTAAATAAGTATCTATGCCGAAATTTACACTAACGACAAGCTCATACAACCATACCCTAACCATAACTCTAACTCTAACCCTAACCCTAACCCTAACCCTAACAATCTTATCTATATACATGAAGGTTTAATATACCAATTCTAACTCTATATATCAACCAAAGACCTCATTGCTCCATACAATTTTACATATCCAATTGGTGGCCTAGCATTTGGAGGAATTTCTCAATCTAGGGACAAATAACTTAAAATTTGCGGATGAAATTGAGGGGAGAAGAGGAAAATACCTTGGTGAGGCTATTGGGGAAGAAATCCCCTAAGTTTTTCTTCAAATCTTGGAGTTTTGAGTAGAGATTGAGGAAGAGTGAGCCCTAGCCGCCGCCGTTCTAAGTGGTGAGGGGAGAGGAAAGAGGGGAAAAGGAGAAGAGGGTCAGGCTGGGCCGACCCGGTGCGAGCTTAAGGGCTCCAGGTGTGCGGTGCCAGCCACCATGGCGCGGCACAGGTGGGTGCGGCGCCATCCCGCCAGGCGTCGCACTTAAGGTGCTTGGCATGAGCCAGGTGTGGCGAGTGTGTCGCGCCCAGCTCGAGGCGCTTGTGAGGTGTCTTGGCGCCAGCTTGGCCTTGTGTCTGACCCATGCGAGCATGGCTCTGCTGTGGCCCATGGCGGCAGCAGCGTGCTGGCCTTGTCCGCCATTGGCCTGAGGAGGCTCATGGCTGGAGTGATGTAAAAGGGTTATTCCATTTGAATCTGTTTTTGAATAGGGTTAATCTTTGAATTTCTTACGACTTTGGGTTATTTTTATTTAATTTACCCATCCCGCTCCCCGCATTCCGTCCGACTCTGCACAGGAAAAATAAACGGCATCACATGATCTGGATCTCGATCCACTTATCTTTTCCTTCGCCAGACTCTGCCCCGCCGCCTCTCACCACTCGACGGCGCCCCACCCGCACCCCCGCCGCCATGCTTCCCCCGTTGCCTCCTCTCCAAGCGCCTCCCCTGACCTGCATCGGCGCCTTGCCATCCGGCGCCGCCTGACTCCCCTACAAAGTTGTGCCTGCTGAAGGGTTTCGCAGCATAGTAAATCAAAATTTTCTACGGAAGCGAACAGAGGGAAAGCCAAGATCTAATCTAGGAGAAGCAAGTATGGTGGAGAGATGGATTGGATCTACAGCACGACGGCGTGGTGTATATGGTGGAGAATTTCTGCTGCAGGGCTTCGCCTACAAACAGTCGGGAGGGAGAGAGGAAGGGCAGCAGGGCGTCTAGGGTTGGAGGGGAAGGTGTGGGGGGTTGGTGCGCCCCCACCCCTCTTTATATAGAGGGGGGCGCAGCCCTAGCCCCTCCTCCAAGCCTATCTCTAGTTTAAACGATTTAAACTCTCCCCTTATCTAGAAATTCTATCCCTAGATTTAAACGAGTTAAATCTATCCAGAATCGGCTGGGCCCTATGGGGCCTTGTGCCCCTGGCCCAATGCGGCCAGGACACTCCCTCATAGGCCCATTCCCCCTCCCAGAAGGTGGGACCACGTTGGCCCCCTTCCGGAAGGTTCTAGAAGCTTCCGGTACAATACCGATTAATCCGGAACAATTCCGAACTCCAAAAACTGCACTGCCTTATATGAATCTTATTCTCCGGACCATTCCGGAACCTCTCGTGATATCCCGGATCCCATCCGAGACTCCGAACAAAAATTCATAAACCAATTGTCCAATCTATCCTAGCGTCGAGACACGTTAAGTGTGTGACCCTGCGGGTTCGAGAATATGCAGACATGATCTTCTATCAATAATCAACAGCGGGTGCAGGCACCCATATTGACTCCCACACATTCGATGATCATATCGGATGAACCACGATGCCAGGATTCAATCAATCCCATATATATATTCCCTTCGTCGCGATATTTTACTTGCGAGATTCGATCGTCGGTATCGTCATACCTAGTTCAATCTCGTTCACAGAAGTACTTTACTTCCGTAATCCGATATCACTTTGTGATTAACTCCTTAACCACATGCTTGCAAGCGGTGTTGATATCGATTACCGAGTGGGCCCGAAGTATATCTCTCCGACTTGGGAGGGACAAATCCCATCTCGATACATACAACCCAACAGATACTTTCCGATCACCTGAGAGACACCTTTATGATCACCCTCTCATAGGATGACGTTTGATGACCTCAAAGCTTTCTTCCGATACCAGGGAGTTGCATTATCTCATGGTCTAAGGAATACAATATTTGACATAAGAAAAGCTTCGCAAAGACGAACACGATGACACGATCTAATTGCTTCGCTTAGTTTGGGTCTATCCACCATATCATTCTCCAATGATATGATCTCATTATCAATTGACAACTCATGTCTATGGTTAGGAAACCTTAACCATCATTGATCAATGAGCTAGTCCATAGAGGCGTACTAGGGACACGGTGTTGTTCACAAACCACACAAGTATTAATGTTTCCGCTTAATACAATTCTAGCATGGAATATAAACTTTATCATGAACAAGAATTATAATAATAACATCTTTATTATTGCCTCTAGGCCATAATTCCAACACCTGCTTCCGTCTACTGCAAGGATGACACTCGTGACGGTGGTGTGGCTGGGGGCTAACTGAGTCTGAATCCCCTACCGCGGCTGAGAGCCCCCTCCACCGGCGGCCGCCCACCAGACCACGGCCGCGGTCCCGACAAGGACAACTGGTCCTTTCCTACTCCGGTCTTCTTTGAGGAGGACGTGCTTAAGCATTTGCCTTCCTTGTCGGTGTCCGCGGAGGAGCTGGGTTCCCCAATGCTGGTGGTGGTGCCAATAGTGGGAATCCTTCCACATGCTGTGCCGACGAGTGTGCATGCTACACTCCCACAACCTCTCAGAGAATGAGAAGCACATGCAAATTGAGTTTACTTCTTGCAAGGTAACTCATGCATAGGACGGTCTATATATTCGTATCAGTGGAAATTGATTTTACTTCCTGCAAGGTAAATCCTGCATAGGGTGGTCTATATATTGGTATCAACCAAATGGATTTATGCATGTAGTTCATCGTATCTTCAAGTTACATTTATTTCAGGAACACAAATGGAGCCCCTTTGTTTTTGTAGGTCATTATTTTTTGACACTTATAATTCTGTTTCTGAAAGTATAACACACCATTGTTTTTTGCTCTTTCCACATTAACCTATAAAACTCTGTAGCATTTCTTTCCATTAGGGATGGTCGAGAGCCTCTACTACTAGATTCAGTTAGCATTCTGTGAAGAATTAAATAACGTGCAAGAACAAGGTTGTGCCTTGCACTATGTGAACCTGTCAAAGGTGTGTTGTTAAAGGCCTTATTGCAATAAGAATATGTATGTCAACCTAGGAAATTTATTGTCCATAAACCTATACATGCAGGTTACATGATCATATCTAAATACTAATTGTTCAAGAGAAGGCAGATATTCTAGAAACCTCCCCGGTGTTAACTATGTCATTTGTTTTACATGTTGTAGGTGTGCTAGAAACATTTCTCATGTTCCTAATTTCTAAAGTTGTCCGGTTTATCTTGCAGTTCACCTCCACTGTCGTGCTGCCAGCTCCTTTGACCACCAGCCACATACGTTCCAGGTCCAATGCAAATACTGAAGCTAGGGAGTATGGGAGCAGGTGAGCATTGATGTCTCTTCACTGATTGCACGACTGTACCGAGTAATTTTACTTATGTCGTTATGGGTTTGTATAACCAATTTATTGAAGGGGTTCGTAGCATGGAAAACAAAAAATTTCTATCGCATACAAACAAACAAGCCAAGATCTATCTATTAGATTGCAGCAACGAGTCGATGGAATAACTCACCCTCGAAGATTCCAAAGTGTTTAACGAGAGCAGATTCTCGTGGGTGATGTAGTCGTACTCTTTCCGATCTCAAGATCGCGTGAGCGATCCTTCCGCCGCATTCCCAGCGCTCCCTTGATCGGTCACACGTTCGGTACTCGACGAAGACCTTCCTCTCCTTGTTCCAAAGGCAGTGAGGTTGTAGCACTCTCCTCGCGATTCGGCAGACGACGGCGTGGTACAGGAGGTAGAGGGAAATCATGAGGCTTCGCCTTAAGCAGTGCAGTATGGTGGAGCTTATGAGAGAGGCTATTAGTGGTCTAGTAATTAGACACACCAATTAGAAGGCTCTAAACCAATTAGAAGGCTCTAAACCAATTAGAAGGCTCTAAACCAAATAGCTCTAAACCGGGGTCTAGATCTAGGGTTTAGTTTAGAGGATAGGAACTTGTGTGTGTTGGGAGGGGAGCCCTGCCCCTCCCTTTATAGGTGGGAGGGCTGGCGCTGGGGAGGAGGAGTCCTCCCCAACTCGGCCTAGGGCTGGCCGGGCTTGGGACTCCTCCCCAAGTCGGTCTCCTCTTCTCCTCCTCTTCCCACTTTCCAAAAGCGGTTTGACTTTCAAACTAGCCGTTTGACTTTTCCAATTTAGGATTTAAATAAACCCTTTATTTTGGACAGCGAGAACACTTAGTACATGATGCAATCATTCCAATATGTAATGACACATTCATGTACCCTTCCCCCTCCGGAGTGCCGGACATTCCGGGACCTTCTAGAATGTTCCCGATGAAAACACCAGAATCATTCCGCTACTCCGAAACGGAACTTTCCTTATATGAATCTTATTCTCCGGACCATTCCGGATCACCTCGTGATATCCCGGATCCCATCCGAGACTCCGAACAACATTCGGTCTCTTTCTCATAATACCATAACTACTCAAACAACGTCGAATCCTTAAGTGTGTCTCCCTACGGTTCGTGAATTATGCGGACATGATCGAGACACTTCTCCGAACAATAACCAATAGAGGAATCTGGAAATTCATATGGCTCCCACATATTTCTACGATTACTTTGCGATCGAATGAACCACTTACATACGATACCAATTTCCCTTTGTCTCACGATATGTTACTTATCCGAGGTTATGATCGTCGGTATCTCTGCATACCTAGTTCAACCTCGTTCGATAAGTACTCTTTTCTCGTTCCGTGATATGTGATCCCTTGTGACCAAGTCACATGCTTGCAAGCTAATTGGATGACATTTCACCGAGAGGGCCCAGAGAATATCTATCCGTCATGTGGATGGACAAATCCCACTCTTGATCCATGTGTTTCAACCAATACTTTCCGAACACCCAATACCACCTTTATAGCCACCCTGTTACGGTGTGGCGTTTGATGACATCAAAGCATCCATCCAAGAAAGGTGATATGCATGATCTCATGGTCGAAGGAATTAGGTTACTATGTATCAGAAAGCATATAGCAATTGAACTATTGAAATGACTTGATCTTTATGCTACGCTTGTCTATAGGAGTATGTCCACCATATCATTCTCCTAACGATATGATCCTGTTGTTGATAACATCTCAATGTTCATGATAGGGAAACCACAATCATCAATCAACCAACAAGCTAGTGAAGTATAGAGGCTATACTAGGGACTTCAAATTAAGTTTACAATTCACACAAGTATTAATGTTTCCTGTTAATACTATTATAGCATGAATATAAACATTTATCATAAACACAAAGATATAATAATAAACTATATTTATTATTGCCTCTAGGGCATATCTCCAACAGTCTCCCACTTGCACTAGAGTCATCTAATCTAGATTACATGGTAATATACCGAACACCCATGGCAGTTTGGTGTTGCTCATGTTTTGCCCTCGGGAGAGGTTTAGTCAACGGATCCGCCACATTCAGATCTGTGTGTACTTTGCAAATCTTTATATCCCCATCCTGGATATGTTCTCGAATAGCGTGAAAACGCAGCTTGATATGCTTGACTTCTTGTGTGACCTTGGTTCTTGCGCATTGGCTATGGCCCATGTTATCACAAAGAGATAGACATTGGGTCCAGCGCACTAGGAACCACACCCAGCTCTGTAATGAACTCTTTCATCCATATCGCTTCTTGTGAAGCCTCCGAAGCAGCCATGTATTCCGATTCAGTTGAAGATCTCGCCACAACGCTTTGCTTTGCACTCCTCCAGCTAACTGCTGCACCATTCAAAATAAATCATTATCCAGTTGTGATTTAGAATCATCCGGATCGGTGTTCCAACTAACATCGTGTAACCATTAACAACGAGCTGTTCATCACCTCCATAAGAAAGAACCATATCCTTAGTTCTTCTCAAGTACTTAAGGATGTTTTTGACATTGTCCAATGATCCACTCTGGATCACTTTGATATCTGCTAGTTAGACTAACAACATATGCGATGTCGGGTCTAGTACATAGCATGGCATACATTAGAGATCCTATGGCTGAGGCATAGGAGTCTTACTCATCTTTCTCTATCTTACGCGATGTCGGACTTTGAGTTTTACTCAATGTCGTATTGGGCAACATGGGCAAGAACCCTTTATTGCTATCTTCCATTCCAAACCTCTTTAGAACTTTGTCCAAATATGTACTTTGTGACAATGATATTTGGCGTTTCGATCTATCTCTATAAATCTTTATGCCTAATATGTAAGCTTCGCCAAGATCCTTCATTGAAAAACTATTATTCAAATACTCTTTGACACTATTAAGAAGGTCTACATCATTCCCAATCAACAATATGTCATCCACATACAGTATTAAGAATGCTCTGAGCTCCCACTCACTTTCTTGTAAATACAAGCTTCTCCATAAGTTTGTATAAAACCAAAACTTTTGATTACCTTATCAAAACGTTGATTCCAACTTCGGGATGCTTGCTTCAATCCATAGATGGACCGTTGAAGCGTGCCTACCTTGTTAGCATCTTTAAGATCGACAAAACCTGTGGGGTGCCTCATATACGACTCTTCATCAATGTCTCCATTGAGGAATGCTGTTTTGACATCCATCGCCATATCTCATAATCATAATATGCAGCGATTGCTAACATAATCCTCACAGACTTTAGCTTCGCTCGGTGAGAAAGTCTCATCGTAGTCAACTCCTTGAATTTGTCGAAACCCTTTTGCGACAAGTCGAGCTTTATAGATGATAACATTACCATCGCATCTGTTTTCTTCTTGAAAATCCATTTGTTCTCGACAGCCTTTTACCATCCCAGAAGTCCACCAAAGTCCATACTTGGTTTTCGTACATGGATCCAATCTCGGTTCATGGCTTCTTGCCATTTATTGGAATCTGGGCTCATCATCGCTTCCTCATATGTCTCGGGGTCATCGGTGTTGTCCACCAACATGACATTCATAACGGAATCATACCAATGCAGGTGGTATGATTTCGCTGATCTCCGAGGCTCTCGAGCAACGTCACCCGAAGTTTCATCATCACCATCACGAGCTGCCTCTCTTTATTGGTGCAGGCACCACAGGCACTGCTGCCGGGGCTGCGCTACTCGCAATTTCGAGAGAAGGTTCGACAACCGCGTCGAGTTCTACTTTCCTTCCAGTCACTTCTTCGAGAGAAATTCCTTCTCTAGAAAGGATCCATTCTTAGCAACGAAGATTTTGCCTTCGGATCTATGATAGAAGGTATACCCAATAGTTTCCTTGGGTATCCTATGAAGACGCATTTTTCCGCTTTGGGTTCAAGCTTGTCCATTGTAACTTCTTTACATAGGCTTAGCATCCCCAAACTTTAAGGAGCGACAATTTAGGTTTCTTCCCAAACCATAATTCATATGGTGTCGTTTCAACGATTTAGACGGTGCCCTATTTAAAGTGAATGCGGTGTTTCTAATGCATAACCCCAAAATGATAGCGGTAAATCATAAGTGACATCATAGAACGAACCATATCTAAGAGAGTTCGATTGACGTTCAGACACACCATTCTGTTGTGGTGTTCCGGCGGTGTCAACTGCAAAGTATTCCACATTTCTTCAAATGCTCGCCAAACTCGTAACTTAGATATTCACCTCCACGATCGTAACGTAGAAATTTAATCTTCTTGTTACGTTGATTCTCTACCTCACTTTGAAACTCCTTAAACTTCTCGAAAGTTTGGACTTATGTTTCATGAAATAGATATACCCATATCTACTCAAATCATCCGTGAAGGTAAGAACATAACGATAACCATCATGATGCTACACTCATTGGACCACACATCGGTATGTATGATTTCCAATAAGTCATGGCTCGCTCCATCATAGAAAATGGAGTCTTAGTCATTTTACCCATCGGACATGCTTGCATCTTTCAAGTGATTCAAAATCAAGTGATTCAAGAAGTCCATCGAATGGAGTTTCTTCATACGCTTCACTCCAATGTGACCAAGACGATTACACATATAGGTCGAGTTATCGCTTGACTTCAATCGTTTAGCTTCAATGTTATTAATATGTGTATTTCTACTATCGAGATTCAACAAGAATAGACCATCTATCAAAGGTGCATGTGCATAAAACATATTACTCATATAAATCGAACAACCATTATTCTCGGATTTAAACAAGTAACCGTCTCGCAATAAACAAGATCCCGATATAATGTTCATGCTCAACGCAGGCACCAAATAACAATTATTTAAGTATAAAACTAATCCCGATGGTAGATGAAGAGGTAGCGTGCCGACCGCGATCACATCAACCTTTGATCCATTTCCTACGCGCATCGTCACCTCGTTCTTCGCTAGCTTCCGTTTATTCGCAGCTCATTTGAGTTACAAATATGAGCAACCGAACCAGTATCAAATACCCGTGCACTACTACGAATACTAGTGAGATACACATCAATAACATGTATATCGATATACCTTTCTTCTTGATGTTGCCGTTCTTCAAATCCGCCAAGTACTTTGGGCAATTCCGCTTCGATGACCTTCTCCCTTGCGGTAAAAGCACTGGCCAGGCTTAGGTCCAGCCTTGGTCTTCTTCGGTATGGTAACTTTCTTACCACCCTTCTTGAAGTGTCCTTCCGCTTAGACTTGCCTTTCTTGAATTTGGTGGTCTTATTGACCATCAACACTTGGTGCTCTTTCTTGATCTCCACTGCAGATTTTAACATAGCAAATAGTTCGCAACTCTTTGTTCATGTTCGCATGTTGTAGTTCATCACAAAGTTCTTGTAACTTGGTGGTAGTGATTGGAGGATGCGGTAAACCCCAAAGTATTAGGAATCACTATACCCAAACTTTGAAGTTTATTTGCGTGCCTGGACATCTTAAGCACATGCTCACCGATTTGAGCTACCCTCTTCCATCTTGCGGTTAAAGAACTTTTGAAGCTTCATAACTTTCAATTGCCATGAGTCTCAAAGATTAATTTGAGATCCTCGACAATATCATATGGATCGACTCTTCAAACCTTTTACAAGCTCCGATTCTAAACCATACAAGATAGCACATTGAACTATGGAGTCTTGATTCTTCCGAGGTAAACATTCTTTACTTCATCGGTAGCATCAGCAGTGGGTCACCTAGCGGTGCATCCAGCACATAGGTCAAATTACCAGTGTGAGGACAATCCTCAAATTGCGGAACCAATCCGCGAAGTTGCTTCCATTGTTTTTCAACTTTTCTTTCTCTAGGAACGCATTAAAATTGATGGTAGGGACTGCCATTGATCTACAACATATTTGCAATAGTTTAGACTAAGTTTATGACAAATTGAGTTCAAATTAATTAATGAAATTAAACTAGGTGAACTCCCACTCAAAACAACATCCCTCACATTGTTTTAGTGATCACACGAACCACATCCACTACATCAACACCGATCATCACGAGAGTTGATATAGTTTCAATGGCGAACAATCATCATGTTCATCATATCTACTATATGATTCATGCTTTACCTTTCGGCGATCCGTGTTCCTGAGGCCATGTCTGTACATGCTAGGCTCGTCAAGATCAACCTTAGCTACCGCATAAGCAAATCTGGCTTGCTTACGTTGTAGTCACCCGCGGAATCAAAGACACCCGATCATCACGTGGTGCTTCGAAGCAGCAAGCTTTGGCAACGGTGCATACTAAGGGTGAACACTTTAGAACTTGAAATTTATGTGCATGAGGGATCATCTTATAATGCTACCGTCGTCTACTAAGCAATACAAGATGCATAAAGGATTAACATCACATGCAATTCATAATATGTGATATGATATGGCCTTTCTTCTTTGTGCTTCCGATCTCCATCTTCAAGCACGAACATGATCTCCATCATCACCGGTATAGCATCAAGGTCAATGACGCTTCTTCATGGTTGTCGTCCACCAGCTTCAACTATTACAACTATTTTGAATAGACACGCAGGTCTTAACAGAAATTAAAGACAACCATATGGCTCCGCGGTTGCCAACTTACAATAAGGAACATTGCATACATCAAATATAATCACAATCATGGCCATATCACATCATTGCACACCCCTCAAAAACAAAGTTAGACGCCTCTACTTTCTTTGCATATTTTACGTGGTTTGGGGCTTTCAATAAGTGTCGTTCTAACTTACGAACAAGAACCACAACATTGATACTATCATTGTTGATCACCCGTTGTAAATTGGATCTTTACTATGCTAGGAGAAACAGGCACCCGCAAAGCCACTTATGCAATACAAGTTGCATGTTAAGCGTGGAGCAAGTCTCATGAACGATGTCATGTAAGGTTAGCCCGGGCCGCTTCATCCCAACATACCGCAAGATGCAAAGTACACAAAAGCAATCTACAATAAAAGCATCAATGCCCACAATGACCATTGTGTTCTACTCGTCTGAGATCTACATATAGACACGGCTCGATACCCTTTGAAGGGGTTCGTAGCATGGAAAACAAAAATTTTCTATCGCATACAAACAAACAAGCCAAGATCTATCTATTAGATTGCAGCAACGAGTCGATGGAATAACTCACCCTCGAAGATTCCAAAGTGTTTAACGAGAGCAGATTCTCGTGGGTGATGTAGTCGTACTCTTTCCGATCTCAAGATCGCGTAGACGATCCTTCCGGTAGCCGCGCGTTCCCTAGCGCTCCCTTGATCGGTCACACGTTCGATTTTCGACGAAGACCTTCCTCTCCTTGTTCCAGTGAGGCGTGGAGGTTGTAGCACTCTCCTCGCGATTCGTGACCTGACGGGTACTGCAGGAGGTAAAGGAAATCCAGGGAGGCTTCGCCTTAAGCCGGTGCGAGTATGGTGGAGCTTATGAGAGAGGCTATTAGTGGTCTAGTAATTAGACACACCAATTAGAAGGCTCTAAACCAATTAGAAGGCTCTAAACCAATTAGAAGGCTCTAAACCAAATAGCTCTAAACCGGGGTCTAGATCTAGGGTTTAGTTTAGAGGATAGGAACTTGTGTGTGTTGGGAGGGGAGCCCTGCCCCTCCCTTTATAGGTGGGAGGGCTGGCGCGCTAGGGGAGGGAGGGAGTCCCTCCCCAACTCGGCCTAGGGCTGGCCGCCGGCTTGGGGACTCCTCCCCCAAGTCGGTCTCCTCTTCTCCTCCTCTTCCCACTTTCCAAAACTGGCAGTTTGACTTTCAAACTAGCCGTTTGACTTTTCCAATTTAGGATTTAAATAAACCCTTTATTTTGGACAGCGAGAACACTTAGTACATGATGCAATCATTCCAATATGTAATGACACATTCATGTACCCTTCCCCTCCGGTCTTGGGACATTCGGACCTTCTAGAATGTTCCCGATGAAAACACGGAATCATTCCGCTACTCAAACGGAACTTTCCTTATATGAATCTTATTCTCCGGACCATTAGGATCACCTCGTGATATCCCGGATCCCATCCGAGACTCCGAACAACATTCGGTCTCTTTCTCATAATACCATAACTACTCAAACAACGTCGAATCCTTAAGTGTGTCTCCCTACGGTTCGTGAATTATGCGGACATGATCGAGACACTTCTCCGAACAATAACCAATAGAGGAATCTGGAAATTCATATGGCTCCCACATATTTCTACGATTACTTTGCGATCGAATGAACCACTTACATACGATACCAATTTCCCTTTGTCTCACGATATGTTACTTATCCGAGGTTATGATCGTCGGTATCTCTGCATACCTAGTTCAACCTCGTTCGATAAGTACTCTTTCTCGTTCCGTGATATGTGATCCCTTGTGACCAAGTCACATGCTTGCAAGCTAATTGGATGACATTTCACCGAGAGGGCCCAGAGAATATCTATCCGTCATGTGGATGGACAAATCCCACTCTTGATCCATGTGTTTCAACCAATACTTTCCGAACACCCAATACCACCTTTATAGCCACCCTGTTACGGTGTGGCGTTTGATGACATCAAAGCATCCATCCAGTAAAGGTGATATGCATGATCTCATGGTCGAAGGAATTAGGTTACTATGTATCAGAAAGCATATAGCAATTGAACTATTGAAATGACTTGATCTTTATGCTACGCTTGTCTATAGGAGTATGTCCACCATATCATTCTCCTAACGATATGATCCTGTTGTTGATAACATCTCAATGTTCATGATAGGGAAACCACAATCATCAATCAACCAACAAGCTAGTGAAGTATAGAGGCTATACTAGGGACTTCAAATTAAGTTTACAATTCACACAAGTATTAATGTTTCCTGTTAATACTATTATAGCATGAATATAAACATTTATCATAAACACAAAGATATAATAATAAACTATATTTATTATTGCCTCTAGGGCATATCTCCAACATTTATATGGAAAGAAAATATTCTTCTTGCCTCTAAACTACTGTTACTGCTAGCCTAATAAGCATGACCAAAAGGAAAAATGCAACTGCAA
This sequence comes from Avena insularis, assembly GCA_023614405.1. Classification (NCBI taxonomy): domain Eukaryota; kingdom Viridiplantae; phylum Streptophyta; class Magnoliopsida; order Poales; family Poaceae; genus Avena; species Avena insularis. The sequence goes on along the minus strand of CM042685.1, from coordinate 430,809,773 downwards.
GTATGTCTTGTACATGCTATGGTTCTCGCGCAGGTTGGGAAATGGAATTGAATTTGATAGCAAGAAGAGACTTTTGAAGTATAGATATTGGGAAGAAACAAAATCTTATATGTAAACTTATAACCCACATTTTTAACCAGCACGATTTGATTAATAATATTTACTTCTACAAAATGGAGAAGCAGCAGGTAATTAAAACTGTGTATCCTATGTTCCTAGATTGCGATTTCTGCTTTGTAGAAAGAATTCAAGGCTACAAAGAAAGATTGAGGTATTACTGTTCTTTCTAGATTTTGGACATCTCAATCTTGATTGTGCTTGTATAGCACGTTCTATTTCAGAGTTGCACTCCTTAAGGTTTTGCATGTGGATCATTGTTGATTCATAGGGTGCATGCCTACAAATGTATATAGATGTACATGCATACTAATCATAGGCCCGAGCTAAAACTAATTAATGTTAGCTTGCATTTCCTGTGATGTGTGCTTACCTTTGGCAGGTCGGTGTCGTGAGGAAAAAAAGATTGTGTTTTGAGAGCAACCACGACACAGATCAGTCAGCACCTAAAAGCTAAGTGAGCACGATTGAGCAACCATCAAATTCACTCTGCTTTATTGCTTTGGCACTCCACTGCTATTTTATTTGATTATCAACTAGAAAACATTCAACGAATCATTTCAAATGTAACAACAAGAACATACAACCTTCTTTTCATGTATTATTACTTGGACCATTTTTTTTGAGTGGCTTAATTTTCTAAGATTTAATTTGATGTTGCTGGTACATTCATAAATCATTTCAAGCGTAGCAACAAGAATTAGGCATTCCCATTTTCATGTATTATTTGGATCAATCTTTCTGTTTGTCTTAATTTGATGTTACTGAGAGTTGCATGTTTGATCCAGTTGCATCTTTTGGTTCAGAATATATCTCCTAATTATTGTAGTGATCCATGTTATTTTTTAAATTCTCTTGAAATCTCTACTTGCTTGCGCTCTTATGCAGTAGCTCCTAATTTGGTGACATCATTGTTGTTGCGGAAGTAGAACATTCCTCGGTATGTGCAACTTTGAGTCTTGGCTTTCATTTTATTTTCAAATATTTACACCGACCACCAATACCATTGATGTTAAACTGTAAAAATTGTAACATTTATCCTATCCCCTATTTTTAGTTGCAGCCCTACAGGATAAGAGTACCAATTTGGACAGAGGAAGGCCCCAAGAGACTACCTTTGATCATTGGGGATCCTTCAACCTTTGATCCGCAGGTTGTTTCTCTTATTTTCCATTGGAAAGTTGCGCAAATCTTATTCTATTATTTGACTTTGAAGTCGATGGGAATTATCCGTGTGAATATGGTCTAATCCTTCACTTGTTTCTTCACCTTTTTAAAGAATCGTCTCTAAGTTGGTTGCTAAGTATTTCAGTTGAGATTTTTCTTCCTTTGGTAATCTATAAGCTAAGTGTCCGCAAGAATTGGTTGTTATGCGCAGCTTCTAGGTCAAAGGTAGTTAATATATTATTTTCCTTTGTCTTTACTTCAAATGCAATAATAGTGCTTGGTTGAGTTTTGTGTATCAGCTAGAGCTTACAGCTAGGTATTTAAAAATGGCACCATTCCGTAAGCACCCCTTCTTGGAAAACACTTTCAGTTTATATTCCACGATCTTGATGATATTGTACATTTAAAGTTCTGGTAGCTGTGATTAGCAAACTGGTACTGTGAGTGTTGAAATCGAGATTCAGCTCAAGACATGTGTGTTGGTTGTTCAGTTCGCTTCTTACTATGGTTTTGGTACTTCTGCATTTGTCACTTTGTCTCATAGAAATTGTTGTTACTGCCTAGAAAATCATGCGCATACATGCTTTCTATTTGATTTAACCGCAGTGCACCTCATTTAACAGAATCCGTACAAGTCTGTAAGACAAGCTATGAAAATGACTTATGATCTTCAAGTTCCTAACCCGTAGCAAATGTATGGTCGCAATCCATGGAAAAAATCAACAGTTACATAAAAATCTAAAGCAGCAACACTTTATTTGGTGTCGCTTGGTAGCAACTGATCTATTGGAGGGAGCATTTCCTGTAGAGATTTAGTTTCTACGAGAAAATCTTCATTCATGTAAGTAAGATAATGTTCTGTGTGTAGGATGCTACATGACAAGAGCTTCAAAACCCTAGCCACTTTGATGGGTGCCTTTACGGGATTTGGGTGGCGAGGTATGGTTACTTATGTTTGTTTTGTAAATGAATTTTGAGATTTTAATAGGTTAATGAGTGGGTTTTGGCAGATGGTGCTCAAAATTATATGCTACTTCTCAATTATATTTCGATCTGATTCTTCTGTAGACATATTTGGTCTTTTCAGAGATTATAAGGTGGCTATTTAATTTCCAAAGCTGACTCATTTGTTGTAAATTTCATGATGCTACATCTGTAAGAACTATATATGATTCATTATTAATGCTTGTTGTTTGATTACCACACCTTTGTCTTGCTTCTGATATTGGTTGTTGATTGCTGTAAATTAAAAGTTATGCCTATACGCTATGTAAACTTTGTTCATTATGCGAGGATTGTATTTGCAATGTATTTAAATAATTTAATTGCTATTTATTTCAAAGAAACAACAAAGACATAATTGGTGTTGTCTATATTTGCATTAGTTTAGACGTGTGTTGCACGTGCAAGCTTACTAGTCTAGGCAAAGTCCCAAGTGATCTCATAACACAAGCAAGTTTTTAGAGGAAAAAGGGTCTCGTTCTGACTCCCATTACTGAAACTAACATGTCTTATACCATTATTCGGTTTTTAGGGGAGCATTATAGAATCCTAACCCAGAAACATCACAAGCTAAGCTACAACTCACCAACGCGATCACCTAAACATGACCAAATTCTCTCAGCAAACGAACTCCCCGCTTACACTAGCAACATAACCACACAGACATATATATTTTAGCTCTTGGGAAACATCCTGAATCCCCCTCTATCGTCTATCAGCATGAGTGCGTTAGGTTCCAGTATACGAGACAACTCAGTCGCCGAAATCATCCAGTCTTCATAACCCAGACACACCAGATTTCGCAGCTCAATCTTTGATTGAGATCTCATCTTCTTCTTAGATTTCAGCCAGGCTCCGGCCACAACAACAGAGATGGGGCACGCGCCAAGGACTCCAAATGAGACACTAGAGTGTTCAGGTTTTCTGTTTGTCCCCTCGATAGCAGGATGCCCCATTGAGCAAGGTTGAAGGCTGTAATTCTCCACACATCCTGCATACTCGACCAAGGAGAGCGATTAAAACATATATCATTTCTCCTGATCCAAACAGACCACACAATCGTAGGATGCATAACATTTGCCACCACATTTCTCTTTTTCCATGCCACATAAAAACCTAACCCATGCCGGGGGAACAAAGCATAGAAGCAACGGGTGGATATACATCCATAGAATACATATCCTCGAAGACCGTATAGCGTTAACAATCTCAAGATCGTGATGAAGTCCATCTGGTCCAGCCGGTCCAGCACCATCACGTCCAACACCGCAAAGCAGTGGTGCATCCGTGATCGCACACAGGTCCGGGTACCCCGACAACCTCCGCGCCCTCACTCCAGCGAAGCAACAAATCCTTCCAGAAAAAGCCACCGGGAACATGTATCTCGCTGATCTGAGACCATGGGGGAATTCTAAAGGGGGGAGAGAGATCATTCGCGAGGTGTGCCTTGAGAGGATGAGAGGGGGGCCTTTTATAGGGAGAGGGGGGCACCCAAGGGGCCATGCGCCCAGCCATGGTGGGCTGCCCCCACCTCTTCCACATTCTGGGTGGAGCTCCCACTCAAAAAGAAAAGCCTCCACTCCCATAAAAGAGCCTCCACTAAAAAATCCACCGCATGCATTAAATTTCCACCAAATTTAATGCAAGCTCTCATTTAAATAAAACACTTTTATTTATTTATTCAGAATTTTGTTAATTAATTTAATTAACAAACATTCACATAAAACCCCTTGCTAGTATTCCATTTCACATTCAGAACCAGTTTCAGCAATTTCAACCAAAACAGTTTCAGTGTCTAGTGAAATAAATTCCTGCGCTTTCCTTTTTCTTTCTCTGGCATATTATTTGCTCCAAATGGTGTCGGTATCCCTTAAGTGTGTCACCCTACGGTTCGCAAATAATGTAGACATGATCGAGGCCCCTCTCCGACCAATAATCAGCAGCGGGACCTGGAGATCCGTACTGACTCCCACATATTCAACAATGACTTCTGTGATCGTGTGAACCTTATACACATGTAACTCAATACCTTTGTCTCGCGATATATAACATGTCCGAGATTCGATCATCGGTATATCCATACCTAGTTTGATCTCGTTACCGACATGTACTCTTTTCTCGTTCCTGTGATATAACATTCTAGTGATCAAATCACTTGCTTGCAAGCTAACCAATGTGATATCACCGAGAGGGCCCAGAGTATATCTCTCTGTCATCGGGATGGAAAAATTCCACTCTTGATCCATGAGCCTCAACATAACACCTTCGTAGTACTGAACCCATCTTTATAATCACCCTGTTACGGTGTGATGTTTGATGTTATCAAGATACTCTTCCGGTGTTAGTGATTGACATGATCTTATGGTCTAAGGACTAAGATTACTTCGTATGATGTTATAGCAATATAAACACAATGACCTTGATCGTAATGCTATACTTCGGATGAATGTTCATCACATCATTCCAACAATGTTGTGACCTCGATATTAACAATATCCAATGTTCATGATCAGGAAACCTTTGATCATCTTGTTAATCAATGAGCTAGTTTATAAGAGAGGCATAACTAGGAACTTTTTTTTGTTTATTAAACACAGATGTATTAACGTTTCCGTATTAATACAATTATAGCATGTAAAATAAATATTTATCATAAATAAGGAATACGATAATAACCACTTTATTATTGCCTCTCGGGCATATTCCCTTCAGTCTCCCACTTGCACTAGAGACAGTAATCTAGTTTAGAAACTTTGTGTATTGAACACATATGGCTTTCTGGTGTTCCATATACAAAATTGCAAGTGGTTAACATAATCTACGGATCTGACGCTTTCAGGTCCGTGTGTATTTGCATGTATTTGAGTCTTCACGCATCACTCATTCTCTAATGAGATGACATTGTATAAATTTGATCTTTTGGTGAGACCTTTAGTTCCTTGGGATTAAATCATGTCGATACTATTGTCGTACAATATATCTTTAGTGTTAGCCCATTGCGAACCACACCTTAGTTTAATAACAAACTACTTGACACAAATTCCCTCCTTTGCTGCTATTATAGCAGTCATATACTTAGCCTTTTGTCGTAGTATTCGTCACAATGTCTTATCTTTGGAACTCTTCCAAATCCATCATGGAAACTTTCTTTCCATTTCATTGTGCCACCTATAGTTTAAATTGAGATAAACTTAATTTGTATCTTGTGACAAAACTAGTATCAATGTAACGCTTTACAATGAACTATTTGTAATTGTTTGTCACCTCTACACAACTAGATTCTTAGTTCTTCCAAAAGATCATAAGAATATCCTCACTATCGTCCAATGATCATTTTATGATTCATTCTGGTATATGCTCATAACACTTAGAGCATAGGACATATCTGGATGTGTACATATCATGCTATGATTAATCAAAAAATCCTTGTGATTTCACTCATCAAGTGTCAAAGCACTTGAATCTTGTTTCACTTATCAAGTGTCGATACACTTGAATCTTGATTCAATTCCTTTCCATGCGACAAGAACCGTTTCTTGTCGTTTCTATATTGAACTCCTTCAATATCTCATATGTGTACGTTTGGCACAACCATATTAGCGTCACAGTCTATCCACTATAGACATTTATACTAAATATTCGGGTTTTGCCTAAGTCTTTCATCGAAATGAAATTCTTAACCTTTGTCAATAAAACATACATCATTTCCAATCAACAAGATGTCCTCCACATAATGTATTAGAAATATGTCTTAGCGCTCCCACTTAATTTCTTGCGAATGCAAGCATCTTCATCGTCTCCTGATAAAAAACTCCTTTTTCATCATGGTGAAGATTCCAACTCCATGATGCTTACTTCAACCATTGAAGTTTGCATGCCCTTTTAGCATCCTTTGTGCTACTTTAATCCGTCCAGACTAATAATCGCTATGAAAGATCAAATCTTGTCATAGTCGACTCCTTGAACATTGTCGTAAAATACTTTACCGACATGTCGACTATTTCATAGATGTAAAACATCCATATCTGTTTCTTTATAGATCCAAATACGACCAATAGGTTTTTACACCTTTCCGGAGGGTCTTCCAAGTTCAAAACTTGATTTCTCGTGTATGGAACTATCACGGATTTTATGGCTTCAAGCCATTTGACGGAGTCAGGGCCCATCATCGCTTCTTTGCATGTAGTCGGTTCATCATTGTCAAACAATAATGATTTACTCTCAAATCTTAGTATTTGATTGTTCATCCGACCGACTTGGTTCAATAAGAACTTAGACCTCCGTGACCACAACCTTTGAGGCACGTGAGCCATGACCATTCTGGCTGCCTCCGGAACATTTTCCGGCACTTCGCAACTTAGCACATATAGCTAAGGTTCGTTAACCTTATCAAAGTTCTATTGTCCTCCCACTTAATATTTATGAAAAATTCCTTCTTCAAGAAACTTCACGTTTCAAGCGACAAACCCTTTTGTCCTTGGTGTTATGGAGGAATAACCAATTGTTATTCGAAATAACCTACAAAGACATGTTCATCCGACTTCGGTTGTAAACATCTTACTTATGTTTAGCGTACCAAAATTTAAGAAATGACAACTTGGGTTTTACCCAAACCATAACTTCCATGGTGTCATTTCAACGGATCAAGATGGAGCTCTTTTCAGTGTAAAAGCGGTAGTCTCTAAAGCTTTTAATCTTTTAAAACATAATGACAGTTTTATAAATAACACCTTTGATCCAACCATGTCAAACAAGGTTTTATTACAAATCTCAAACACTCCATACTCCTATGGTGTTTTGGGAGATGTAAATCTAGGTGTTTTGCTAAACTTGCAACTCAAATAAATCCCTTTATGATAAAATCATAATTCATTTATTTTTCTTGTTACACTTGTAACTCAAATAAATCCCTTATGATAAAATCATAAACCATTTTATTTTCTTGTTACAATGATTTTTTTACTTCATCTTGAAAGTATTTGAAACATTTTCAAATATTTCATACTTCTTTCTCATTAAGTGAATATTCACTCAATTTTCTGGAGAAAGCATATGAAGTTGAAATCCATCGCTTACGACTATACATAATGGACTACATACATCGATATGTATAAATTCCAATAATTTAGTCGATCGTTCTTCTTTGGCCTTTGAACGAAGTTTTAATTATCCCGAGGAAAGTCTTACAAGCGTCACTTGATCAAATCAAAGACTCCAAAAATCCATGAATATGAAGATTCTTCATGTTTTCTTTCCAGTATAGTTTAAACGACAATGTCACTTCATAAGTGATCTTTCAATCATTTGTCTTGCGACATTTTAGCATTAGGTTTTATGGATGTGATTTCTCCAACTAGATTTGTAAATCATCCATATTATATGGAATACGGTAATTATTTGAACAACCTTTGTTCTCATAATACCTGATTTAAATAACAATTATTAAAACAAATCTTGAATTCAAGTTTTAATGTCAACGAGAAATACAAACAACGGTTTGTTTGTTTTCAATGAACATCATCACATATTTTCTTGCTAGTTATTTAGGCTATTTTGGTTCATGAATTGCGTCGTTCCGTATGAAATTTCATACCAACCAATTCGGTATCCAATATCCAAGAACCACATTGTTTAACAAGCAAAGAATACAACAATAACATGTATATCATCTATATACCTAAATTGGATATTTCCAATCTTTTCTTTTCTGCCAAATATATTTTATAGATTTTCTTTCAGTATTTCGTTTTATTTTTAAAAGAATCTATCAACATCAAAAGTGGCGTCATATACATGACACATAGTCCAAAGCGTGTATATTCAAATAATAATACCTTTGAACTTGCACTTTGAAGTAGATCACCATCATAAAAAATGATCGGCATTCTTTCAAAATCCATTCTTTAGTAATATTTTAGTGTAGTAAACACTGTATATACATCTTCTATTCATCTTTATCATGGTGACTTTCATGATCAAGCTACTGTAGCTTATAAAGGCAAATCGTGAGTATAACATTACTTTCCAAAATCCTTTTGGATGATTAGGATGTCTAGCATCTCCAACCTTTGCAAATTCTCATCCAATATGAGAACATATATTATACTCTATCATATTGCAACCAAAACATTGTTTCAGATATCGTTATATCTGTCACACATGATGGTTTCTGAAACAATTCTTTCAGCTCCGAGATAAACTTGATATTAAAACAATCAAGAATCATGGAGGCAAACATGATACTTAAGGTACTAACACTGGATTTGTTACTCTCGATTTAATAATAATTATTAAACTTCACGGAGTAAACAGAGTTTGTTGAAAGTTTGCAATAGGACTTTAAACTTTAGATTGGCACTCAACACAATACGATACCAGTTCGTAAAGTAAATATACCGAATTCTGTAGTTCTATTATCTCAATTATAACTATGCATAAGGTGGTGAACGAATGCCAATGACTACAACAATTTATGCAAATTCACTTTAACTTAATTTATGATAAATTGAGTTCTACTAATACAAATTAGAAATGAACTCCCACTCAAAAACGACATCCCTCGTGCCTTTTTGGTGATTACATGAACCAAATCCACTACACCAAGTCCGATCATCACGTGAGTCGGTGTAGCTTCAAAGGCGAGCATCCATATGGTCATCATATCAGAACATATGACTCATACTTAACCTTTCGGTCCGTGTTCCGAGTCCATGTCTGTACATGCTAGGCTCGCCAAGTAAGAACCTTAGCATTCGCGTGTGTAACTGTCTTACACCCGAGATATGCACGTGGATTCAAGTACACCCGATCATCACGTGATGTCTTGAAGCGACGAAACATTGTCGGTGCATACTTAAGGAAGAACACATTTTTATCTTGATATCTAAATGAGGGATCATCTTATTATGCTAATAAAACGCCAAACAAGCAATATAATATGCAATCAAACATCACATGTTTATAAGTGAAATGATATGGTTCCCGCATATGATCTCCATCATGTGCACCATGGTATGATCTCTATCATACCTTTATGTGTAAGGCCAATGTCTATGTGAAAGGATACAGATGTCGCCTAGAGGGGGGGTGAATAGGCGATTAAAACTTTTCCTAGAGTGGCTCAACAAAGGCGGAATAAAACTAGTGTTTACTTTGTAAAGCACAACCTAGAACAACTAAGGTTCACCTATGTGCACCAACAACTTATGCTAAGCAATACAAGCAACAAAGTGATAGCAAGATATATATTACTTCAAGCACGAAGGCTATCACAATGTAAAGTGCATAAGTAAAGAGCTTGGGTACTGAGATAACCGAGGCACGCGAGGACAACAATATTTTACCGAGTTCCTCCCAACATGGAGTACGTCTCGTTTGGAGAGGGGGGGTATCAAACCACCAACGCCACAAAAGGCCTCCCTTATTCTCCGGTGAATCTCACCCCAATGGGACCGATCCACGCTTCCACTATCGATGCACTTGTCGGTGGCAAACCGGAACCTCTCACAAGGTTGGGGCACTTCTCCACAACTTAATTGGAGGCTCCCAACAAACGCCACCAAGGCCACAACCTACAACACCAACAAACCGTCTAGGGTTCCAAGAACCCAAGAGTAAAAAGCTTCTCAACTTTCACTCACCAAATCCTCCGGGGAGAACTCAAACTGATGCACCAAATGCAAATGGCAAGAACACAAGTAGTGCTCAAATCCTTCTCTCCCAAATTCCACCAAAGCTACAAAAGCTTGTGGGGGAATAAGAGAGGAAGAACAATGGAGGAAATCCACAAAAGACTCCAAGATCTAGATCCCAAGATGTTCCCCTCACTTAGAGGAGAGATGGATTGGTGGGATTGTAGATCTAGATCTCCTCTTTCAAATCCCTAAAGTATATGCAAGAATCAAGGGAGGGATTGAAGGGTGAGCAAGCTCAAGAGGGTCAAGAATGGAGGAGAAAGCCTGTAAAACTCAAGCAGTTGCATTGGGGAAGAAGGGCCCCCTTTTATAGGCCCACAGATTGACCGTTTTACGCCTGCTAGGGAAAAGTCAGATCGAGACTCCGGTCACACCGAGATTCCAGCCAAACTGCGGACCAGCCTCCGGACTGCCCATCTGAATGACTGGGCCATCCAAGACCCAACAAGACCGGAGACTCGGTCTTCCAACACCGAGACTCGGTGAGGAAACACCGGAGACTCCGGGGTAGCCTCCGGACCTGGCTCCGGACCCCCATACAGTATGTCCCAGCCCTGATTCTAAAGTCACCACCGGAGACACATCCGGAAACTCCGGACTACACCGGAGACTCCGGTCCACACAGACTGGAGACTCCAGTCAGAACCAAATAAGAGGCAAGCTTCAAATGGCGATATCTAGAGTTTGGAAACTCCGATTGACCCGAAACCAATTTTGTTGGAAAGAGGACAACAAGGGCTACCCAACAAAAAGTGGAAATATTGGATACCACCAAGAGAGAACATTTCATGTATTATAATGTGAGATACCTCTCTTAGTGAGAAACCATAAAACCTCAAAGATCAAAAACGCAATATCATATAAAAGGGAAATCCGTTTTTGATGAACTAGAGCTTGTTATGAATATTACCACAAGCTCTAGAACCTCACATGGATAAGATCCAAATAACAACCAAGAAAGGATGATGCTAAGTATGCAAAGGTTTGAGCTCTCTTTGAAAGATATGATCGAGTTACTCACTTGAGAGCCCCTCTTGATAGTACGGTTGTCTATCCTATAAATCAGTCTCCCTAGCTAACACCACGAGACCGGTAAGAAAGAAACCCTATCAATATCATACCTTTGCCTTGCGCATATTCCACTTGATTATGATTTAGACGGTCTTGTCCTTCTCAAGATGGAACACCTTTCTGGATTGCTCTTGTACGCACTTGCTTGATGAAGACTTGCAAGTTACTCCCCCATACAACATGGGGAAACCTTTACTTTAACCTTGTCTTCATCGATCCATGATCACCGAGGATGGCAAGCTTTAAGCATGAGATATTCATAGGTTTAACTCTCGCATGACCAATCTGTGGTTCACTCTTTGAACACCTTGGTCACCACTTGATCCTCTTCACTTTCTTATTCTCCAAACCTTGAAGCCAACAAATGGTTCAAGCATTGCATATGGACAATTCCTACAAGTACAACTTGATACAAGCATTAGTCCATAGAGATTGACATTAATTACCAAAACTACACATGGGGGCCCACATGTTCTTTCACTATGGAACTTACACGCTATGTGTTTTGTAAGAGTATCATATCATACTTCTACTTACAATGTCACCATATCATAACACTAGCCCAGCAACAATCTAAACTAGACGCCTCTAATTTATCCATTGCAAGTTTTACGTGGCTTAGGGCTTTCGAAGATAGAATCGTTCTTACCTACGAACATGAACCACAACGAGGATAACCAAATTGTTGACAACTCGTTGCAAATTAGATATTGACTATAGTAGGAGAGACAGACACCCGCTAGCCACTTATGCAAACTAGTTGCATGTCAAGCGTGGAACAGGTCTCATGTGCGAGGACATGTAAAGTTTGTCCTGGCCGCTTCATCCCACTATACCACCAATATCCAAAGTACAACCAAGAAGCAATAAAATGATCATCATCGCCCACATACTCATATGTGTACTACCCGTGCAAAGCATCTACGCATAGATCCGGCTCTGATACCACTAAAGGGTTCGCAGCATAGAAAACAAAAAATTTCCTACGATGGGAACAAAGCACCAAGATCTATCTACTAGATACAAGCAACGGGTGGATATACATCCATAGAATACATACCCTCGAAGACCATATAGAGTTAACGAGCTAGGTTGTACTCGTGGATGATGTAGTCGAACGCTTGCCGATCTCAAGATCGTGATGAAGTCCATCTGGTCCAGCCGGTCAAGCACCATCACGTCCGGCACCGCAAAGCAGTGGTGCATCCGTGATCGCACACACGTCCGGGTACCCCCGACAAACTCCGCACCCTCGCTCCAGCGAATCAGCGGAAGCAACAAATCCTTCCAGAAAAAGCCACCGGGAACATGTATCTCGCTGATCCGAGACCATGGGGGAATTCTAAAGGGGGGAGAGAGATACTTCGCGAGGAGGTGTGCCTTGAGAGGATGAGAGGGGAGCCTTTTATAGGAAGAGGGGGGCACCCAAGGGGCCATGCGCCCAACCATGGTGGTCTGCCCCCACCTCTTCCACATTCATGTGGGTGGAGCTCCCACTTAAAATGAAAAGCCTCCACTCCCATAAAAGAGTCTCCACTCAAAAATCCACTCACATGCATTAAGTTTCCACCAAATTTAATGCAAGCTCTCATTTAAATAAAACACTTTTATTTATTTATTCATAATTTTGTTAATTACTTTAATTAACAAACATTCACATAAAACCCCTTGCTAGTATTCCATTTCACATGCAGAACCAGTTTCAGCAATTTCAACCGAAACAGTTTCGGTGTCTAGTGAAATAAATTCCTGCGCTTTTCTTTTTCTTTCTCTGGCATATTATTTGCTCCAAATAGTGTCGGTATCCCTTAAGTGTGTCACCCTATGGTTCATGAATAATGTAGACATGATCGAGACCCCTCTCCGATCAATAATCAGCAGCGGGACCTAGAGATCCATACTGACTCCCACATATTCAATGATGACTTCTGTGATCGTGTGAACCTTATACGCATGTAACTCAATACCTTTGTCTCGCGATATATTACATGTCCGAGATTCGATCATCGGTATCTCCATACCTAGTTTGATCTCGTTACCGACATGTACTCTTTTCTTGTTCCCGTGATATAACATTCTAGTGATCAAATCACTTGCTTGCAAGCTAACCAATGTTATATCACCGAGAGGGCCCAGAGTATATCTCTCTGTCATCGGGATGGACAAATTCCACTCTTGATCCATGAGCCTCAACATAACACCTTCGTAGTACTGAACCCATCTTTATAATCACCCTGTTACGGTGTGACGCTTGATGTTATCAAGATACTCTTCTGGTGTTAGTGATTGACATGATCTCATGGTCTAAGGACTAAGATTACTTCGTATGATGTTATAGCAATATAAACACAATGACCTTGATCGTAATGCTATACTTCGGATGAATGTTCATCACATCATTCCAACAATGTTGTGACCTCGTTATTAACAACATCCAATGTCCATGATCAGGAAACCATTGATCATCTTGTTAATCAACGAGCTAGTTTATAAGAGAGGCATAACTAGGAACTTCTTTTTTGTTTATTAAACACACATGTATTAATGTTTCCGTATTAATACAATTATAGCATGTAAAATAAACATTTATCATAAATAAGGAATATGATAATAACCACTTTATTATTGCCTCTCGGGCATATTCCCTTCACTCTGACTATTTGGTTTCAGAGGGTGCGCTTCGAAGCTTTGTTGGCTGTTATTATCATGGGGCATGTTTCTCGTTCCATGGTGCTGACTGATACATCCAAAACGTATCTATTTCCCCGAACACTTTTGCTATTGTTTCTCCTCTAATTTGTGTGATTTGGATATAACTAACACGGACTGACGCTGTTTTCAGCAAAATTGCTTTGGTGTCTTTTTTTTGCAGGAAATCAACTTTCAGGAAAAACCCCAAAAAATATTGCAAAACTCCTATTTTACCAGAAGACTCATGGAGCCAGAATACAAGACGGAGAAGGGCCACGAGGGGCTCACAGCACCTAGTGGCGCGGGCCAGGTCAGGGGCGCCAAGGGGTGGTGTGGCCACCTCGGGCACCCCCTCGACCTCTCCTTCCACCTACATAAGCCCTCTGACCTAAAAACACAGGGGGTTCGACGTATCTCCAGAGAGAGTTCCGCTGCGCCGCCACCATCAGAAACCACGATTTGGAACCAGAAACTCCGTTCGGGCACCCTGGCGGGACGTGGAATTGGAGGAGATCATCGCCATCATCATCACCAACGCCTCTCCATCAACCATCCATGTTTCCCCCATCCATGAGTGAGTAATCCCCCGCTGTAGGCTATGGGGATGGTAGGGATTAGATGAGATCTATCATGTAATCGAATAAGATTGTTAGGGCATGGTGACTATTATCTATTGTTACTGCTTTTTGACATTGTTGCAACTTGTTATGCTTAATGCTTATCACTAGGGCCTGAGTGCCATGATCTCAGATCTGAACATGTTATTGATTCATGATGATATTATTGTTTGTGATCTTACCTGCAAGTTGTTTACACATATCGTTGTCTGAAACCAAAGGCCCCGAAGTGACAGAAATTGGGACAACCGGAGGGGATAGCTGTGATATGAGGATCATGTGTGTTCATAGAGTGTTAATGCTTTGCTCCGGTACTCTATTAAAAGGAGTACCTTAATTTCTAGTAGATTCCCTTGAGGCCCCGCTGCAACGGGCTGGCGGGACAAAAGATGTTGTGCAAGTTATCATTGCGAGCATGTATGACTATATATGGAATAGATGCCTATGATTATTTAGTACTTGGATGCTTTATCTTATTTATCTGCAAATGCCCTAGATCTTGATATTACATGAATAGTCTTGTCCATGCAACGCTCGTCCATCCATCCCTATGCCTACCGTACTCAAATCCTACTGTTTACTACAATAGTTACTTTACTTTACCACTGTTGTTACTTTGCTATTGCTACTACAAAACTATTGCTACGGATAACTGACAGAGAAAGTCATGGAGACCGAGATCTGAGGACTAACAATGGTGGTTCAAGTCTGGATGGTGATGAGGAATTGGCTTGGTGACTCGTGACTTAAAGCAGTGGAATGCAAGTGGGGGCGACTGAACAAGAGAGGTTCATGGTCCTACCTTTCAGGGTGAAAACCCAGGGTCTAGCCTTATTTGGTTGTGCCCGGCAATAGCCTTGTTGAATTTATTGTTTTGAGAGCGTGGACTTTTTTCAGGATGAAAACCTAGATATTTTGATTGGGCGATGACGGTGTTTGTGCATTGTTACCTTCTTGGAGGTGTCGTTTCTTGGAGAAGCTGGACTTCTGGTGCTATCTTGGTAGTGGTAGTACTGTTGTTTTAATGAATGAGTCACTATCTACCAAAGGATACTTCTAAGTTGCCTTTGATATCAAGTAAAGAGTGTTTGAAAGGTTTTTGGTTGTGTGCAGAAATGTAATTAAAACAATTAAAAGCAAGCAAGTAACGAGTATGGATAAAAGCGTGGTGGAATGCAATAGGGATAAAATATTCTTGGAGATGTAGGATACTCCTCTATCATGGTGTTGTCATTATTAATAATTTAACATAATATACTTCTTGTGCCATGAGATGTGTGGAGAGAGATCCATAATAAGATGTTCACTACAAAGCTTGTAGAAAGCCACTTTGTTGAGCCAAGAGTGAGGTCACCTCTAAATAATCACTACAATGTCTGAGAGTAGTCACCCATACAGACCACCGCAATTAAGGGTTTCCACATGGATATCGTAATTAGCTTAGGGAGTACCTCTTTATCCTCCTTTGACCGCATAGTTTACGGGCCGACGCCAATCTATCACGGGACTATTCCGGGTACGATCCCAGAGCATGTCCAAAGGATTTCTCCCTCCCTTTAGTCCCTAAGGCAAATGGTTTGTGGTCGACTTTCATATACCATCTAAAGAGAGAGATCAAACACAAATCACAAATCTACCATAGACCGGCAAGTCATACGAACACAAGAATATATCATATTTATTGCAAATTCATAATAGTGCTAGGGTTTCTCCATCTCCCCAAGAACAAAGAAACTACTCACACACTGAAACAATCAACAACATCATCATCATAATCAAATGGATGGATTAATGTAATGAAATAGATCTAGTGCAAACCACAATTAAATATGGAATTACAACAAGATCTAATGGATGAAGGATGAGAGTTGTGAAGGTGATGTGGATGCAGCGGTTGATGATGAAGGGGATGATGCGTTGTCCTCCAATGATCTGTGGATCAACAGGGATTTCTCCCCAGCCAAGTTCCTTCTTCGGATTTCTTTCAGATGTGGTTTTTCATGGTTTCTGGTGGCTGTAAATGTCGGATCCCCCGCCGTCTTCGCCAGGAGAAAGTATTTGACGAGGCGGACCTGGCGACACATGGTACGGTCAGGCGGTACGGGGGGGCCCCGTTCGTACCGCTTGTCATTACGGGCAGTGGTTGCCTCTCCTCACTTGGTATTTTACCAGGTGCGAAGGTAGTTTCTCAAAATAACTTTTATCACTTAAAAAATATCATATTATACTATAATATGACAGCTTTAATTGATATGTTCATAATAGCCTTATTAAATTGGGATCCGGTTGAAATAAATACAAAAGAAAATGCGCGCAAACACAGTGAAATACAAATATCCCTACTCTATTTATGCAAAAACAAAAGGTAAAAATGCTTAAATTTTGGACTCATCAGCGGGACTTTTCTTTTTTATAATTTTTCTTTCTTTTTTTGGATGTGTGCATCCGTATGGTCGCTAGGGAAATGCATTATTGCAGAGGCTGGGTGCAATAGGTATCCTTTGATATTAATACATGCTCCTTTTCAAAAAAAATACCAACAATTATGTCAAAACTGATAGGCAAATTTTCCATCTTAGTGAGACTCCTAACACCTTACCACATAGTTCTAGCCACCACACACTCAAAAAAGAGATGGTTGCACGTTTCCATCTTATTACAGAAAACACAAGTTAAATCATTAAATCTCTGCCTTTTAACTAGGTTATCTCTAGTGAGAATGTTATTATGGGCAACTAGCCACAAAAAGAAATGGATTATAGGAGGTACTTTCACACTCCACACATCATGGTCATATATAAGCATAATTCCTTCAAAACTGATAGCAACATATAAAGACTTAACACTATAAACACCATGAGGATCCAAACTCCAAACGATTGTATCTTCATCAGCAGCTTTCCAGGAGCTCATACCACTGGACCATAAGTTTATGATCAAAAAAACTTCTAAAAATTATTTTAAGGTCAACACCATCCCAAACCTTAGCCACACAACAATTTTGCTCATTAGTAATAGTATATAAATCCCATAATTGAATAGCGAGGCTATAAGTTTCAAACCATCGATCCTCCTAGAATTTTATTTTCCTTCCATTACCAACTTCCACCGGTATCCTATCTTTGCAGCTTTGGCATCCCATGAAACTCCCCTCCAGAAAGGAGAAGCACCAGTCCCACTACAGTGAAAGATGTTCTCCTTCCCAAGGTTATATTTATAATTCACTATATGTTTCCACATTACAACCACATTATAACTCATTGAACCAAGTTACTCACATTACAACCACTTAACCAGAGCTACCATTTCTTTCTTGCCAAGCTGCCCATCCACGCATAAATGGGGTTCCACGATCAACTTGATATCGATCATGTACATTACCCGAGATCTTGACTGAAAATTTGGCATATTAAATTTTTCGTTCACGCTGCTAATATTTTTGCCCATGTACACTTTAATAAAACGTGAAAGATAGCCTCCTCATATGCTTGACATGCTTCACAGTACGTGATCTGATCCATATGGCGGGATTGAAGAACATTCCTGGACAGAATATAGCATTTTATTACTCTCCACTATAAGGACTCAGCTTTTAGCGGAACAAGTAGCTTCCAAAGTTTCCTCCATCACGAGATTGTTTCCTCGCCTCATAGTCTGAGTAGCAAAAACACTAGTATGCATGCTGAATGAACCAAAAAGACTCCAGCTTTCTTGTGCGTCCACACCCACTCATCCTCTACAAATCTACCTAGTGGAATTTGATGAACAACTTGCTTACCAGTCTCTCTATGAGATTCATATCCAACTTATCCTCGGACCAAGACACTCTTTCCTATCAATCAGTTCATCAACCATTCTCTTGTCGTTGCTACTTTAGCCTCGAAAGGATTACATAATGGTCGATCGAGACCCCGACGAGGTCCTTCGAGATCAGTCATACCGGCGCAAGGAAGAGACGAGCACAGAACGGAAGAAAACCCGTACGAAAGGCCTAGGTGGGCCAGTTAATCAGCGATCGCCCAGGTCAATCTTCGGAGCAGCAGCCTTGCAACTGTTGAGCCAGATGAAACATGCGGGGTAAAAAGGCCAAAACGACACACGAGGATCTAGAACGTTTACTGGTGCAATCCGATGGATGCAAATATCAAAACGATGTGGTGGCTTCTAACTAGATGAGTTTTACTGTTTCTTAATTAGGTGGTATCATGGATCATATAAAATACGCGTGGACCTCCCTCACAGTTTTATAAGGACTTTCCACAATCCTTCTTTCCCATGCAGAATCGCTCGTCACACATGTGATGAGTTCTTTTTATTTCTTGTAGATAGAAAATCATAACCATGGTAATAATTTCCTCAGAGAACTTCGGAACGCAATGAATTAGATATATAGTCATCAGTCTCCAACCTTGTTTTGATAACATAGCTTGGTTAAATAATTAGAACTATGGAAATCCCATACCTCCAACAACTTTAGGAACAGCTATGCCACACCATTTGTTTCGATAAATTTTCTATTTATCCTGATCTCCTCCCCACCCGAATCTTGCAAATATGCTAGTGATATTTTTGCAAATATTTTTGAGAGACAAAAGAAGTTCATTGAATACGTTGGAATGGCTTGGAAGATAGCCTTTTCAAAAGCTCCCGTGCAGCTGATGGCACTAGACTACGTTGACACAAATTCATTGGGACTCTAAGCGCACCAGACTACGTTGACCCCAGTTTGTTGGGACTCCAAGCGCAAAATGATATAGAAAGTGTATTTTCCCTATAAGAGTGACTCGATAATTTATATAAAACTCTTGTGGAAACAATAGTAGTACTCTTTTCCCTTTCCTCTCCAAACAATTTGTAGAACAGAGAATATTGCCTTAGAGCATCACCAACAGTGATTGCATATTTTGGTACTGTATATCGCGTTTGCAGCACACGGTATCACTTTTCAGCGCACGGTGTCGGCACAGCCTCTGGTGGCTGCATTTTGCAGCGCTCAATCAGCGGAGGAAAAGAGCCCCCCAGCAGAAAGTGCAATCTACAGTGCATGGCGCCAACGCAAATAATATTCACACACTTGTATAGAATCAACAAGATCAAACAAACCCAAATAAATCAACAATAAACTGTCAATTATTATTATAACACAAGCAAATAATTCATGGGTAATATAACAAGTACAACAAATGTTCACCAGCAAATACAACAAGTTTTTCATCAACAATACAACATATTGTTTTCAAACAATAAACCAATATGCAAGTAGAACCTCCTTTGTTTCATGTTTATATCTCCATTGTGCGTCGTACTCCGAGATCGCGATCAGGGCAGTATATATAGGCATTTTTAGGTCAAGACAAAGTCGTGGACAAAAATATCGATCACAATGGAGCCTCGAGGCACCAGATGGGCCCCATGGTGCGACTGCGGTTTTAGGCCATTCCATGGGCGCTATCTTGGGCCTCCAACTGCTCCAGAAGGGTCCAGGTGCTCCAGGCCTCCGTTTTGATGAAAACAATTGGCACAAAAAATCTCAGGTTGCAAAGGTCCCTAAAAATCTCAGGTTGCAAAGGCCTCCGTTTTGAGGTTGCAAAGGTCCAGAAAAATCCAAAATACGCAAAACAGGGTTTACCTATCTGCAGAGTTAAATACAAATAAAAGGATTTTTTAAGAAAATCCTAACTATTTACGTGCCCAACTATGGCTTGTGCCACTCAGTTTTGCCCAGTGCTCGAAACACTACTCAATTTTACCCTTTGTCGTTTTAGCCTAGCCTCGCGAATACCCAGACGGTGTGTTCGCATCGAGCTTTGACCATTTTTGGCATAAAGTTTGACACGTATAGGGCCCACTTTAAGATTAGAAGTGGGGCTTGGGGTAAGCTTAAATGGACTGTGCAAATATGGCAAAATTTTACCACCGGCCTACGGTGCACACATGCGTGTCCATGTTGCTCGCCGTCCTTGAATTAGCGTGCCTTCAATGGCGCTTCCCATGGCAGAAAAAAAGGCTCCCATGCCACCTACGTTACAAAACCGGCTGCTCCGCTGCCTCTGCGCCTTCTCGTCTATTGCCTAGTCTGTCCCGCTGCACCTTTAGTCTGGCGAGCCCAATTAATGCCCCGCTCGTTGGTCGAATGCTTCCTGGTCACCATTAATGCCGGTACGAGTGGACATGCCTACTAAGCGTCCCATTCCCTCCTCCTTGCACTCATGTGGCCCCTGACCTCCTCTTCCTCTCCTTGTGACCCCACGCCTAGTCCTTTGACCTTTCCATGGCTCGTGACAGCTCCATCCCTAGTCGCGGCAGCCACTCCATCCCCTGTCGCGGTGGCAGCTCGAACCGCCACCACCACCTAATATATCCATGGTTTCTTCAGGCGATTATGGGTGCATCATCTCCGCAGCCGTCTCCTTAGGGATCAAGCAAGACTCCTTCGAGATCAAGCAAAAGCCGCAATGTTGATGGCCGGATAACGTTCGATGTTGATCTTGTTCCCTTCATCAACATTGATTTCGATGAGGAGGATAAGGAGATGCACGAGGCTCTGGCCTGGTCAAGGGACGACTATCACACTATAGAACATGCTAGACATGCCACATAGTAACAACAGCTCGCAGAAACTACGAAAGCGTCTGTAGCCATCAAAAAACCATGGCAGGTCAAGTATGAGGAGGATCTACAGATGGCTCATGTCGAGTCAGTGGCATCATCATTCCAGAAGGTGCATGGCAAGGGAAAGGCCTCAATGGAGGTGGATGGCAAGGGCATGAATCCGATAGACCCGATGGAGGTTTTTGCCGATTACAATGGCGAGGACTCAGTTGACTGGGAACGTTGTCTCATGAGAAATAGTTGGAGTTGGTATATGTATGCGCATACTTATGTTAGATAAGTCAGTGTGGACTAGTATTAGCAATTGGTTTTATGTCTAAATATGTTAGAGTGGTTTTATTATGGAAATTTCAAATGGTTTTAAGTTAATTCAAAATTTAAGATATGGAAGGAGCAAGTCTAACACTCCTGACCCTCTGGCCTGCCTCTTCCTCTACATCCCTAGGACAAAGAAGGCCAGGTGAAATGATATGTCATTGTTTTGGAGTGGAAAACACGCAAGATCATGCCACAAGCCTTTCAAGTATGTGAATTTTTTTAGTAGATAGATAGTATTGCGATGTGAAATGTGAACAATCACTGAAAACATTTAATGTGAAAGGCTACATGTTGTTATATCGAACATATGTGTGCATTGATAGAGCGTGCTTAGGATGCAAACTGGCACATGTCAAACGCACAAGGCTCACTCTCAAGATGTCAACCACTAGCGGATGGTCATATCCATGGCTCCCTTTGTGATAATGTGCCCTACTTTTGCACAAAGGTGCATACTGGCATTGCAAAAATGAGTTTCCAACTTTTTATCACAAAAGGTTCATTTATCTTTTTAATTAATGCAAAATGAGAGTTAGTTTGTGAAGAATGTACAATAAATAGTTTGTAAAATCACACCACTAAAATTTTATATTAGAACATATGGGATGGAAAAGTCCTAGATATGAATAATTTTATCAATCTCAAAATAATTTCCCCAATTAAATGAGTTTCAGATGATTTTCCAAAATTAATTCAAATTTGAACTACAACTGTTGTCTAGTTTGGTCCAGAAAATTGGAAAAAATTATTTTAAGGTATCTAAGTAAGTTTATATCCATTATTCACAAATAAATTAGAAAGATTCAACCATTTTCTATAAATTTCCATGTCAGTAATTTCTACCCTATTTTAAAAAATCAAAAAAATGTGGAATAATAAAAAACAAAAAACTAACGCAAATAGTCGTTGTATGTACACTAGTTGGCAGAAAATTACTAAACCTGATGTATCATGAACTAATAGAAAAACCCTTCAAAAATATTGCTGTCATCTATGAGTTTCTTAACTTTCAAGCCAAATCACTAGTGGATGGTCATATTCATGGCTCCCTTTGTGATATTATATGTGGCCTACTTTTGCACAAAGGTGCATCTTGCATTGCAAATAAAAATGCCAAAATGAGTTTCCAACTTTTTGTCACAAAAAGTTCATTTATATTTTTATTAATTAAATGAGAATTAGTTTCTGAAGAACATATAATAAATAATTTATAAAATCACACCACTACAATTTTGAAAAATATTAGAACACATGGTATGACAAAATCCTGGTTATGAAAAAATTTATCGATTTCAAACTAATTTTCCCCAATTAAATGAGTTTCAGATAATTTTCCAAAATTAATTTAGATTTAAACTACATTTGTGCTCTAGTTTTCTCCAAAAAAAATTGGGAAAAAGATAATTTGAAGGTACGCAAGTGGTTTCTATCCATAATCCACAAATAAATTGGAAAGAGTCAACCATTTGCTATGAATTGTCATGCCGGCAATTTTGACCACATTCTGCATCCAAAAAGTTGTGAAATAAAAAAATGAAAAACCAACACGAATAGTCCTTTTATGTGCACTAGTTTCGATCAAAAAATAAAAACCTGATGTAGTGGCGGGGTTGGCGTTGACCGAAACGATGAATGCACAGTAGTACGCACCCAAACCGGCGATGATGTACTCCTTGAGCTCAGCGGGGAGATGACCCTCCTTGTGGCAGCAAGCTCTCAGCATAATCTCTTCATCTTGGCAATGCACATGGTGGCGGAGGGATCTCTCTTCTTCGTGTTGGTGAGGGCGGCACGGAGCATCCCCATCCGGGCCTGAGATTGTGCAGGGAACACATCTCCAATTGTCTTCCAAATATTGGATGTATGCTCGAACCTAAGAACATCTGTGAGTATTTCAGAGATAAACCTTTGAGCAGGTAACTTACAACTGTTTGATCCCTAGAAATCCAAGCGCCATAGGCAAGATTAGGGATGATGGTCTTATTCTTTGCGTCATCTTCAACCTCCATGATTTTTGCGGGCGTGGGGTTGGAGCCTCTAGCAGCCCCATGACATGCGCTCCTCTCAAGCTGGGGAGCACTTGCGCCTTCCATAAGAGATGATTCTCTGCCACCATTCACCAAGGACGACGACATTGAAAAGGACGTCATCAGGAGGGAGGGAGATCAGCGATCAAGGAATCGCTAGCCTTTTCCTCTTCTGTCGAACGGTGGAGTCTAGAGGGATTTAGAAGGAAGAAGACGGTCTGATCACACGCAAGAACTTTATATGGGATGACCGCACACAAGGAAACGATAATACGTTCGGTTTGTAATATTTCAGTTGGTGTAGTCCCGGATTGTATCCGGCAAGAACTTTGTTCTTATGTTGTTTAATAAATAAAGTGTCGCTTCTCTCTAAAGAAATATCCATCATTCCAGTGTGAGGACACGAAGCTGGCATCTCGATGAAGGCCGTCAAGAAGAGGGAGGGAGATTTAGCCTCCATTGGCACATCAGCCGGAGTTTCTTCGCAACCTCCTATGATGTAACCTTTGACCATATTGGGAAAGTTGTTATGACAACTGGCTTCAATAATCTCCAAACCGGTAAGTTGCTTCTCAGCTTTTTACATTTATCATAGTATGGTGTAGCCCTCTGAGTACCGAGTCGAATTAGTAGTTTGTAGTCAAATTCGGCTCCAATACTCCGGATATGTGTAGAAGTTGTAGAAAAATATTGAATCCCTAATATTTTTGTTGTGTTGATTTGACCCTCAAAGGGAGTATATATAGACGTACACGGGGTAGGCGAAGACTTGGAATACAAGATATAGAGTCCTAGTCTATCTCTAGTCTATACACGTATACATACTCTAACATTTCCCCTCAGTCGGAGCGGGAGTGAAGCGGACGCTTGCGACTGGATTTAAAGTCTTGCGCTTCCGTCGTCTTCACCTCTTTGTCATTATCACCTGCGTGAATATGATCATGGCTGACACCTAGGGGCGGTGACTGCGTCCCCTTCTAGTGCCTCTCTTCCCTCCCGCAGTCACAGCGGGAGTGGCGTGGACGCAAGTGACGACGCGGACGCTGTTGACTGGAGTTCTTGAGTTGCTGTAGACGTTGTTCTTGATGTCGATGTCGAGATAGCCGATCATGATGTAGCCATGGTCGATGTAGGTGTGGTCGATGTCGTAGTCGTCGTAGTGGTGTGGCCGCCATTGCCGGAGGCGCAAAAAATTGCGCGGTTTTTTTGTTGTTGTTGACGAAGCTGTAGTTGTGGACGTTTTGTACCTTATAGAGGTACCGTCAGGAGCGTCTCTTGGACGCGGTCATAAGTGAGACCACCGGTTTTGCCAAGACCGGAGGAACCCACCAAGCACACAAGGTTTTGCCAGAACCATATGCGCGGTCATAGGGGCGTCACAATTATGATGCCTGTTTGTTGTTGCAGTCGTCGGGGTCGTGGACGTGGCGATGCCGTCGTCGTGCCTTGCAGTACGTGTACTGTCAGAGGGCGTCGTAGTCGTATGTCCATTATGTGGACGGGTATAGCGGCGGCGGCGATGTGTCGACGAAGATGTTGATGAAGACCATATTGATGTAGACCTTGGCGATGATGGAGTAGGCGTATCGGCAATGATCGTCGCTCGAAGGCGTCCCTTGTGGCGGCGATGATGTCGAAGTCTTGATGTCGGAGAAGTCGGCATAGTAGTGTTCCACACCGGCCTGGCGTGTGGATGATGTCGATGTCGCTTCTCCATGGTTGTGCTCGACGAAGATCTTGGCTTGTAACCTGGCGTAGTCGTACAGCTTGACGTAGATGTTTAGGTTGATGTAGTCCGGCTTGATGCAGTGTAGATCTTGGTGTCGATGTAGTCATGTTTCGAAACAGAGTAGATCTTGATGTCGGTGTAGTCGCGTGTCGAAGCGGTGTACATGCCCTTACAGAGTCGTCGATTACAGATTCGGCTTGGTGTAGATACTTGGAGCGGATGTTGAGCGTGTCGTCTCTCCAGATTGATCGCCCCGGAGCCTGGCGTGCTTGAACGCCAACGTGAAGCGGGCTGTCCACGCGCATCGGCGATTGATCTCGGAGCGGAGGCATATCCAAATCTGATCGGCAGGACACTACACGCAAACATAACACGCATGCATATACTTATCTCCATGTAGTATATTTTCTCATGTACGGACTCCTTGGCAGAATTCGTTGCATGCACGCGTGATGGCGTTGGCCTGCTGCTGTCCCGTGGATCATGCATGGTTGCGTGCAGTCTGCGGCGTGCGTGGCCACCCGTGGCCGCCATGTATGCTGTCCCGCGTGCGGCTCTCAGGACAGATGTACCGCACCGTGTGACCCTAGGCGGAGCCCAGCGGATCGGAGCCGGCCGACACCGTGAATAGCATCGATTTCGCCGGATGATTTGGGTCCTAAATAAAGGGATCTATTTAGCTAATTGAATCTAATCTATGAAAGTGGAGAATTTCGAAAATTGGATCTAATTTAGAATTGAAATTGGATCTAATCTAATCTAAAGAACCGATCCGATCTTTGATCGAGACCGGGTGCCGCGCCCCCAAGGAGATTGATCTCCCCGGAGGCGGCGCGATGCGGAAGTGATGGAAGAACCTAGGATCGGCGCCGTGAGGCAAACCGCTCTGATACCATGTAGAAAAATATTGAATCCCTAATATTTTTGGTGTGTTGATTTGACTCTCAAAGGGAGTATATATAGACGTACACGGGGTAGGCGAAGACTTGGAGTACAAGATGTAGAGTCCTAGTCTATCTCTAGTCTATACACGTATACGTACTCTAACAAAAGTAAGTTGTGTAGGCCTCGAGGCTCGTGCTGATTTCTCATAAAACAAAACAGAAATAAAACAAATTGTTGAACAACACTGTAAACTAACTTGCGGATGGTACAGTGGGTACGTTCTCATTTCTGAATGGGGTATATGGATAAAAGGAAAACCGGACACGAGTAACCATGAGTAGTACTAAATCAGAACGGAGCATTTCGCACGCAAGGAGATCTAAACACGAGCCGTACGTACGTACATGCATGCGTGCGCGTACGATTTATCGTGCGCGCGTGAATCACTTTGTTGGCTTGAAGGAATGGAGCTCCCAGTTCTTCGTCCCGAGGATGCCCCACACGGCCGCGTCGACGTACCGCGGCGACGTCGTCGCGCCCGGGCCCGACACGGCGATCACCACCTGGTAGTTGTACCCACCTCGACACGGCAGGGTCTTGGCGCTGACGACTTTCACGAACACCAGATCTACCTGCCACTTGAGGACGTAGATGTGCACAGCGAACTGCCCGACCTGCTGGATCTCCTTTGCTTTCACGTTGGTTACAGGCGTCCAGGGCGCCTCTGCGGGTGGTGGCGGGCAAGCGGGCTTCGACGACGCCGGGGATGGAGGTGGGGGAGGGGCCGACGCCCGCGGTGGAGGTGGAGGTGGAGGCGGGGACGATGGAGGTGGAGGTGGTGGCGATGACATGGGCGTCCAGACCGGTGGTGGAGGTGGCGGAGGAGACACGTCCGTCCATACCGGCGGTGGAGGTGGTGGCGTTGACACGGGCGCCGACGCCGGCGGTGGAGGAGTGTAATCCGTGTAGGTCTCGGCGTGGGCGATGACAAAGAAGGTGGCGAGCAGGAGTAGAAGAGGGAGCCTCATGTCTGAGAGTACACTTCGTCTGTCTGCTTTGGCTATGGCTATGGCACTACTAGGGCTCCCAGCACAGTGCACTCTAGCCAGTGCTTGAGCTAGACAACAGCTTAGAATGGGACGTTCTGGAGATGGAGAGGCTAGAGATCAGTCGTGTCCTTTTTATAGCATGGCGCACCGCGCGACTTGGAGTGTTGGCTGAGCCAGTGGTAGTTCATTTAGCCGTTCGATGATCAGTATTCAACATTTCGTGGCTAGATGTAGTTGACTTTGGACATCTCTCTGATCTATGCATGCAGTTGATGAATAGCCAGCTGGAAGTAAGACGAACGCGGCAGTGCACGCGCGATCGACATGCATAAGGTAAGACAGTGCACGAAGAAACAAGGCAGTTGACCCCGACCTCCTCCAACCACTACAGGAGAAGCTTGGTATGCCGAGGGCTTATTGCCGTCGGCGTAGCTAGGAAAACCCTCGGCGTACGCTACGCCGACGGCTGCCCTCGGCGTACCGTCCTCGGCGGAGCAGGCGCGGCCGTCGGCGTAGGACAAGACCGTCGGCGTAGGTCAACGCCGACGGCCTGACGGAGCCCGTCGGCGTAGAGACCGTCGTGACGTCGGCGCCGTCCTGCGCCACGGCCATTAACGGCGTCGGCTACGTCGACGGCCTCACCCTCGGCGTACCAAGCCACGTGGAGGCTGGTGGGCGGCCTGGCGCGATTGCTACGCCGACGGCCTCCCTCGTGCCAAGCCACGTGGAGGCTGGCGGGCGGCCTGGCGCGCTGCTTTCGCCGGCCTCCCCCTCACGCACCTTTGCCACGTGGAGGCTGGCGGGCGGCCTGGCGCAGCTGCTACGCCGACGGCCTCCCCCTCGGCGTACTCCTGCCACGTGGAGGCAGCGCAGCGGCCTGGCCCTACGCCGAGGGCCTTGCCGTCGGCGTAGCCGTGACCATTTGGTCACGCGTACCTCCTACGCCGAGGGCAAGGCCGTCGGCGTACCAAATGCACAGTGTTTTTGAATTTTTTACAGCAGCAGCAGCACTCACAGCAGCCATACATCCATGCATACATCCATACATCATCATCCATACATCCATACATCATCCATACATCCATGCAATATATATTCCACACCAATTGAAACAAGATCACATATGCCATACATGTATCAACATCAGTCATACAAGATCATCCATACATTAGTCATACAAGATCATCGACATCATCACACATCCCTACAACTCGGAGGAGGCAGGGGTGTACCGAGATCTCCCGGTGAAAAGTGGCGACCTCTGCCGAGTGCGTCCATGAGAAGCAGCGGAAGAGCCACTGGCGAGGGTAGGAGAAGTGTGAAGCTCGGAGAACCACCTGCAGAATGGCGGAGATGGACCATGGTCATGAAGCGGTGTGATCACGCCCATCCGCGGCGTGGCCAAAGTGCGGTTCCCGAAGCTCCGTTCCTACATGTTGCCTACATGTTAGCAACTTGCGAGGCAAAGTAAAGCGATAACGGTGGGTTAGCAAAGAACTTACCGGTGTCGTCGTAGTAGGTCCTAGCGAAGCTTTCCCGATTGCAAAATGGCGCGGACCTGGCATGGGAGGCACGGGCCCCAAATCTCTATTCTGCCCGGTTTGAATATTCACCATCATGTCTTGCAAGATAGTTTAGAAGTCAGGCCGTAGTACAACAAGCGGGGAAGTGGGACTTGTATCTTTTGCAAAAATAAAGGTTCGGACTTACATTTACGTATTGCATGTAGATCATAGCGCCTCTTGATGCTGCCGAAGGCCACCGATATTCCTCATAAGCGGTATCGTGAGCGCGTCTAACTCAGGCTACAATTTCAAATACAAGGAATCTCGTCGTGGTTAGCCATGCAGGAACAAAATTCATAAAGATGATGAGAACGAAAAACTTACATCCTCGGCGACGAGGCTGGATACGAGGCTGGCCGGGATAGGGGAGCCGTCGGTGAGGTAGGCTTGACCTTCTTATTCAGAATCTTGAGGCGTCCATGCTGCAATCCGTGTCCCGACAGGACCAACGACTCCTCGTCGATCTCCGCGTGAATGGGGTCATCCACATGGGGGTGACGAGCCTTCACCATCGTGCTGTAGTTCCCCAAGTCGTTCTGGGCAGTGCCGAAGTACACGGGCAACGAGGGTTGAGGCTCCGAGTAATTGGGCTTCTTTCGCCGCCTCTCACCACACTCACACACATATGCTAGGGTCACATGCAAGTTTTCATCTCATTCCAATGTTCTCGTGGTCTTCCTCCGTGAAACCACGATCTCTGTCTTTTCGGATCGTCTATCCCCTAGGCGTTCCTCGGCGAGGTAGCCAGCGTAGCTCTCCCTTGTTTTGTGTTTTTTTAGGTCATAGGTTGATGTAAAACCATGTTGGTTCACAAGTTGGGGCACTATCCTACCGGTTTCACCTCGACGGAGATTCCCCTTATCTGGTCTGGAACCTTCGCCTCTAGGTTAGAGCGCATGCATGCGAGGGGGGACACATGCAAGCACCTATACCAACCTATCACCACACTCACACACATATGCTAGGGTCACATGCAAGTTTTCATCTCATTCCAATGTTCTCGTGGTCTTCCTCGTGAAACCACGATCTCTGTGACTTCGGATCGCCTACCCCCTAGACGTTCCTCGACAGGGTAGCCAGTAGCTCTCTCTTTTTTTGTGTTTGTTTAGGTCATAGGTTGATATAAAACCATGTTGGTTCACAAGTTGGGGCACTATCCTACCGGTTTCACCTTGACGGGAGATTCCCCTTATCTGGTCTGGAACCTTCGCCTCTAGGTTAGAGCGCATGCATGCGAGGGGGGACACATGCAAGCACCTGTACCAACCTCTCACCACACTCACACACATATGCTAGGGTCACATGCAAGTTTTCATATCATTCCAATGTTCTCGTGGTCTTCCTCCGTGAAACCACGATCTCTGCGACTTTCGGATAGTCTACCCCCTAGACGTTCCTCTGAGGTAGCCAGTAGCTCTCTCTTGTTTTGTGTTTGTTTAGGTCATAGGTTGATGTAAAACCATGTTGGTTCACAAGTTGGGGCACTATCCTACAGTTTCACCTCGACGGGAGATTCCCCTTATCTGGTCTGGAACCTTCGCCTCTAGGTTAGAGCGCATGCATGCGAGGGGGGACACATGCAAGCACCTATACCAACCTCTCACCACACTCACACACATATGTTTTGTGTTTGTTTAGGTCATAGGTGATGTAAAACCATATTAGCTTCGCCTCGACGGGGAGATTCCCCCTTATACGGGTCGGGAACCTACGCTTCCGCATGCATGCGAGAGGGGACACGCACATGTGATTGAATCTTTGAACAACTTCACAAAAATTTGTGAAATATAAATTTCATGCACATGTGATAATAACACACAAACATGCAAATTTCTCAACTTGTGAGAAGATTCGACATTTTATGTGGGCGTGAAGACTATTATCCGGAGGCTACGAATCCATC
Source organism: Avena insularis (assembly GCA_023614405.1). Lineage (NCBI taxonomy): Eukaryota > Viridiplantae > Streptophyta > Magnoliopsida > Poales > Poaceae > Avena > Avena insularis. Next base: position 430,779,326 of record CM042685.1, on the reverse strand, counting down.
CAATTGATAAAATAGAACCTAATTAATTGATACTAATAAATAAATACAAATAATTTGGTAAGGAAAAAAAAGGTGCATAGGTACGCCGAGGGTCACCGTCGGCGTAGGCAGGACGTACGCCGAGGGTCACCGTCGGCGTATCCTATGCCGACAGCGGCTCTCGGCGTAATGCTGACGCCGTTAGGGCCTTCCCTGGCCTGGACTGTCTAGTGCCACGCGGTCACCGCAGCGACGCCGAGGGCAACGCGTTCGCCGACGGTCACCTCGGCGACGCTGCCACGCCGGCTCTTGCACGCCGAGGGCTCGGAAGCTGGGCTGGCCTGGCCCTGTGCTACGCCGACGGCCCCGACCTTTGGCCGTCGGCGTAGCATCCGGCCGTCGGCACACAACTCCATTCCTGTAGTGAACTCCGGCCTCTCCTCCACCCTCCACTTTCTTCCCCTGTCGCCGAGCATCAACATGTGTACTTTCCTCTCTCATATTTGTGTATTTTCACCACGGTGATTTTATTATTTTTATTGCACTTCATGTGATTTTATTATTTTTATAGCACTTCATGTGATATTAATATATGCTAATTTCCAAAAAAAAAATGCCTTACTGAGAATTAACACTGTTAAGGACGTGGACCAGCTAGCTCCTCCTAAGTTTCTCACTGTCGGTTGTAGCAAACAATCTTGACGTTACAACTGGTACCACACCCATTTTGACTTTGTGATTTTGACGTCGAGTAAGAAACATCCCCCAATGTCCGCTAGGCACAGATGGAGTTGAGCACGATTTGCACGAGTACTTGGAAGATACTACGGTTGTCACGTAGTAGTACGTGGCTGCATGACAGCTAAGTGACATCGGTCGAAGAGTATGTTCAGATTCGCAAGTTTTGCCTCGAGAGGGGCGGGCCAACATGTATGTACGTACGCACAACGGCGCCATGCGTTCTCAACTCTCAGGTTGACTTATGTATTCGTCTCGCTTCTATTACTCGGGCTGCGTTGCACATCGATGTGCTCAAGTGTTCGTCTTGCGCGCTGCGTAGTATTTTGTTTTTACCACAGGTTGTGTACGTACGGGCAGAGGTTTGAACACGGAGGCCGAAGGAATACAAGAGAAGATGCAAGTAAGTCGTCGTCCTCGAAACCAGGTTTTGAGAAAGTGACATGTACTCCGTGGTCCGTACATTGTAAATTGAAGAATAGAGTAAACCGTGTCTGAATTCTGGTGGGGCTTTTCCTCTTAGCACAAGATCCAAATTATCTTATTTTACTATTGACCAGCCATAATAATTCTGGTGGGTGTCCACTAAGAGCTTCATTTTTCGATACACCAACGACCGCCTAGGTTAAAAAATGGTGCTCTCTACCCGCAAAAAAAAAATGGTGCTCTCTCCTCCGCGTGGCGATCCCGCGGTGTCCCCCTCCCGTGGACACGGGGCGAGTGCTCGCGGCGACGCATGGGCACATCGGGGCGCCGCCATTGTACCCAAGGCTAGGCCGGGCGACCCAGCCTGTAGCGTTCCTCCGACTCGTTTAGGACCTCCCGACGGCCTATGGTCCTCGGTGAGTCCTATCTCATCAGAGAAGCAGGGAGAGTTCATAGCTACTGAGCTAGAGAACCTCATGTTGGCGGCTTCAAACCATGAGCGAGGCGCCGGTGTGATCGCAGCAGAACGGAGGTCGGCCTCCCTGTTGGATGCACAGCCAAGATTTTAAAAATTCAGATTTTGAAAAGTTCAGTTTAAAAAAATAGAAATTTAAAAAATTTCATTTTTTAAAACCAAATTTAAAAATGTAAAACGAAAATAGAAAAATAAATAGAAAACACATTTTTTTTAAGAACAAAAAAGTGTGTGAGAGAGAGAACAAGTGAGCACGTAACTGTTCAGATTTTGATTCTCGCTCGCTCGCGATGGGCCAGGCCCATGTAGTCCCACAACATGATCGATCGCTGAAGGCGATATTAAGAAACAGTAAAACTCACCTAGCTAGGAGCCTCCACAACGATTTTGATCCCTAAACCGCCGGATCTGCTAATCTAATGGTCCGTATAAGCTCACTATTCCTGAACCGTCGCCTAAGTGAGTCCATTTTCGTTGTTGGGCTGCTACTCCTCAAAACGAGTTAGGCCAGACCTCATTTGTCGGGCCGCAAAACTCTCATATGGGCTTACCGGTTCGGCCTTTTGAAGTTTTTCTTCCTCCTGTGAGCCGTATTCGATGGTGTTGTTGAACGTACCAGATCTCCTACCGAGTGTCCCTTCATTGTTTGAAACCCTCGCGCGACTCACCAGCTTAGCCTGCCAGATATAATGGACTGCTACTCCACTAATTAATCTAGGTGTCGTGTGGTTAATCGGGCTGAAGAAACAACCCAATACGTATTGCATGGAGGCCCAGGTTCCTGCGCTTCATCTCGTTCTCCCAAGAGGCGTGGGACACTGCTGCATGCTCTCAGTTTTAGTTATGATGTTCCTATCCGTTCGGCTTTGTCTATGCTGCATCAGGGTCAATTAAGAAACAGTAAAACTCACCTAGCTAGGAGCCTCCACAACGATTTTGATCCCTAAACCGCCGGATCTGCTAATCTAATGGTCCGTATAAGCTCACTATTCCTGAACCGTCGCCTAAGTGAGTCCATTTTCGTTGTTGGGCTGCTACTCCTCAAAACGAGTTAGGCCAGACCTCATTTGTCGGGCCACAAAACTCTCATATGGGCTTATCGGTTCGGCCTTTTGAAGTTTTTCTTCCTCCTGTGAGCCATTCGATGGTGTTGTTGAACGTACCAGATCTCCTACCGAGCGTCCCTTCATTGTTTGAAACCCTCGCGCGACTCACCAGCTTAGCCTGCCAGATATAATGGACTGCTACTCCACTAATTAATCTAGGTGTCGTGTGGTTAATCAGGCTGAAGAAACAACCCAATACGTATTGCATGGAGGCCCAGGTCCCGCGCTTCATCTCGTTCTCCCAAGAGGCGTGGGACACTGCTGCATGCTCTCAGTTTTAGTTATGATGTTCATATCCGTTCGGCTTTGTCTAGCTAGGAGCCTCCACAGCGATTTTGATCCCTAAACCGCCGGATCTGCTAATCTAATGGTCCGTATAAGCTCACTATTCCTGAACCGTCGCCTAAGTGAGTCCATTTTCGTTGTTGGGCTGCTACTCCTCAAAACGAGTTAGGCCAGACCTCATTTGTTGGGCCGCAAAACTCTCATATGGGCTTACCGGTTCGGCCTTTTGAAGTTTTTCTTCCTCCTGTGAGCCGTTCGATGGTGTTGTTGAACGTACCAGCTCTCCTACCGAGTGTCCCTTCATTGTTTGAAACCCTCGCGCGACTCACCAGCTTAGCCTACCAGATATAATGGACTGCTACTCCACTAATTAATCTAGGTGTCGTGTGGTTAATCAGGCTGAAGAAACAACCCAATACGTATTGCATGGAGGCCCAGGTTCCTGCGCTTCATCTCGTTCTCCCAAGAGGCGTGGGACACTGCTGCATGCTCTCAGTTTTAGTTATGATGTTCCTATCCGTTCGGCTCTATGCTGCATCAGGGTCAATCACTTGTAACAGGCGATTGATTGACAGGCGGCATTTCCAAACTGAATTGTAGATGTAATCTTGCAAACCATGTTGTCTTGAGAACTGAATTGCCCGACAAAAAATATTTATATATGATGTATGCAATGTTCCTTTTTGTAAGTCGGCAACCGGCAGGAGCCATATGGTTGTCTTTATTTTCTGTTAAGACTTGTGTATCTATTATTCAAAGTAGTTGTAATAGTTAATGCTGGTGGACGACAACCATGAAGCGGCGCCATTGACCTTGACGCCATACCGGTGATGATGGAGATCATGTTCGTGCTTGAAGATGGAGATCGGAAGCACAAGAAGAAAGGCCATATCATATCACATATTTTGAATTGCATGTGATGTTAATCCTTTTATGCATCTTGTATTGCTTAGTTCGCGACGGTAGCATTATAAGATGATCCCTCTAGCACAAAATTTCAAGTTATAAAGTGTTCATCCTTAGTAAGAACCGTTGCTAAAGCTCATTGTTTCGAAGCACCACGTGATGATCGGGTGTGTTAGATTCTATGAGTGTATATAACGGGAGCAAGCCAGATTTACTCATGCGGAAGCTAAGGTTTGATCTTGACAAGAATAGCATGTACAGACATGGTTTCGGAACATGGATCATCAAAAGGTAAAGCATGAGTCATATAGTAGATATAATGAACATGTTGATTGTTCGCCATTGAAGCTACATCAACTCTCGTGATGATCGGTTTTGATGTGGTGGATTTGGTTCGTGTGATCACTAAAACAATGTGAGGGATATTGTTTTGAGTGAGAGTTCACGTATATTAATTTAACTATTAATTAGAACTCAATTTATCATAAACTTAGTCTAAACTATTGCAAATATGTTGTAGATCAATAGCGGCCCCTACCATCAATTTTAATGCGTCCCTAGAGAAAGAAAAGTTGAAAAACAATGGAAGAAACTTCGTGGATTGGTTCCGCAACTTGAGGATTGTCCTCTTTGCTAGTAATTTGACCTATGTGCTAGATGCACCACTGGGTGACCCACCTGCAGCTGATGCTACCGATGAGGTAAAGAATGTTTTCCTCGCTCGAAAGAATCAATACTCCATAGTTCAGTGTGCTATCTTGTATGGTTTGGAATCAAAGCTTCAGAAAAGGTTTGAGAACCATGACCCACATGATATTGTCCGTGAACTCAAAATGACATTTGAGGCTTTTGAAAATTTCTTTAACTACAAGATGGAAGAGGGCAGCTCCGTCAGTGAGCACGTGCTTAAGATGTCTGGGCACGCAAGCAAGCTTCAAAGCTTGAGTATAGTGATTCCTAATGCTTTGGGGATTCACCGTGTCCTCCAATCACTACCACCAAGTTACAAGAACTTTGTGATGAAATACAATATGCAAAACATGGACAAGTCGTTGCCCGAACTCTTCTCCATGTAAAAGTCTGCGGAAGTGGATATCAAGAAAGAGAACCAAGTGTTGATGGTCAATAAGACCACCAAATTCAAAAAGCAAGGCAAGTCTAAGAAAAAGGAAAACTTCTAGAAGGACGGTAAGAAAGTTACTGCACCGGTGAAGAAGACCAAGGTTGGGCCTAAGCCTGATACTGAGTGATTTTACTGCAAGGGAGAGGGTCACTGGAAGCGGAATTGCCCTAAGTACTTGGTGGATTTGAAGAACAACAACATCAAGAAGAAAGATATATCCGATATACATGTTATTGATGTGTATCTCACTAGTACTCGTAGTAGTGCCTGGGTATTTGATACTGGTTCGGTTGCTCATATTTGTAACTCGAAACAGGTGCTGCAGAATAGACGAAAACTAGTGAAGAATGAGGTGACGATGCATGTTGGAAATGGATGAAAGGTTGATGTGATCGCGGTTGGCACGCTACCTCTTCATCTACCATCAGGATTAGTTTTATACTTAAATAATTGTTATTTGGTGCCTGCGTTGAGCATGAACATTATATCCAGATCATGTATATTGCGAGACGATTACTTGTTTAAGTCCGAGAATAATGGTTGTTCGATTTATATGAGTAATGTGTTTTATGCACATGCACCTTTGATAGATGGTCTATTCTTGTTGAATCTCGATTGTAGTAATAGACATATTAATAACATTGAAGCTAAACGTTTGAAATTGAGCGATAACTTGACCTATATGTGCCACTGTCGTCTTGGTCATATTGGAGTGAAGCGTATGAAGATATTCCGATGGACTTCTTGAATCACTTGATTTCGAATCACTTGAAAGATGTGAAGCATGTCTGATGGGTAAAATGACTAAGACTCCATTTTCTGGTATGATGGAGCGAGCTACGGACTTATTGGAAATTATACATACCGATGTGTGTGGTCCAATGAGTGTAGCATCGCGCAGTGGTTATCGTTATGTTCTTAGCTTCACGAATGACTTGAGTAGATATGGGTATATCTATTTCAGGAAACATAAGTCCGAAACTTTCGAGAAGTTTAAGGAATTTCAAAGTGAAGTAGAGAATCAACGTAACAAGAAGCTTAAATTTCTACGATCTGATCATGGAGGTGAATATCTAAGTTACGAGTTTGGCAAGCATTTGAAGAAATGCGGAATACTTTCACAGTTGACACCGCCGGGAACACCACAACATAATGGTGTGTCCGAACGTCATAGTCGAACTCTCTTAGATATGGTTCATTCTATGATGTCACTTACATATTTATCGCTATCGTTTTGGGCTTATGCATTAGAAACAGCCGCATTCACTTTAAATAGGGCACCATCTAAATCCGTTGAAACGACACCGCATGAATTATGGTTTGAGAAGAAACCTAAATTGTCGTTCCTTAAAGTTTGGGGTTGCGAAGCTTTTGTAAAGAAGTTACTGCCCGACAAGCTTGAACCCAAAGCGGAAAAATGCGTCTTCATAGGATACCCGAAGCTTCTATCATAGATCCGAGGGTAAAATCTTCATTGCCAAGAATGGATCCTTTCTTGAGAAGGAGTTTCTCTCAAAAGAAGTGACTGGAAGAAAAGTAGAACTCGACGAGGTTGTCGAACCTTCTCTCAAACTTGAGAGTAGCACAGCACCAGAAGTATTTCCTGTGGCTCCTACACCAATAAGAGAGGAAGCTAATGATGTTGATCATGAAACTTCGGTTGAAGTAACTACGGAACCTCGCAGGTCAACAAGAACTCGTACCACTCCGGATTGGTATGATCCTATTATGAGTGTCATGTTGGTGGATAACACCGATGACCCTGCGACATATGAGGAAGCGATGATGAGCCCAGATTCCAATAAATGGCAAGAAGCCAGGAAATCCGAGATTGGATCCATGTACGAAAACCAAGTATGGACTTTGGTGGACTTACCGGATGTCTGGAAGGCTGTCGAGAACAAATGGATTTTCAAGAAGAAAACAGATGCTGATGGTAATGTTACTGTCTATAAAGCTCGACTTGTCGCAAAATGGTTTCGACAAATTCAAGGAGTTGACTACGATGAGACTTTCTCACCAGTAGCGAAGCTAAAGTCTGTGAGGATTTTTTTAGCAATCGCTGCATATTATGATTATGAGATATGGCAGATGGATGTCAAAATAGCGTTCCTCAATGAAGACATTGATGAAGAGTTGTATATGGTACAACCCAAAGGTTTTGTCGATCCTAAAGATGCTAACAAGGTATGCAAACTTCAACGGTCCATTTATGGATTGAAGCAAGCATCCTGGAGTTGGAATCAACGTTTTGATAAGGTAATCAAAAGTTTTGGTTTTATACAAACTTATGGAGAAGCTTGTATTTACAAGAAAGTGAGTGGGAGCTCTGTAGCATTCTTAATACTATATGTAGATGACATATTGTTGATTGGGAATGATGTAGACCTTCTTAATAGTGTCAAGGATTATTTGAATAATAGTTTTTCAATGAAAGATATTGGCGAAGCATCTAACATATTAGGCATAAAGGTTTATAGAGATAGATCGAGATGCCTAATATCATTGTCACAGAGTACATATTTGGACAAAGTTCTAAAGAGGTTTGGAATGGAAGATAGCAAGAAAGGGTTCCTGCCCATGTTGCCCAATACGACCTTGAGTAAAACTCAAAGTCCTGCAACGGCAGAAGATAGAGAAAGGATGAGTAAGACTCCTTATGCGTCAGCCATAGGATCTCTTATGTATGCCATGTTATGTACTAGACCCGACATTGCATATGCTGTTAGTTTGACTACCAGATATCAAAGTGATCCAGGAGTGGATCATTGGACAGTGGTCAAAAACATCCTTAAGTACTTGAGAAGAACTAAGGATATAGTTCTTTCTTATGGAGGTGATGAACAACTCGTTGTTAATGGTTACACCGATGCTAGTTGGAACACCGATCCGGATGATTCTAAATCTCAATCTGGATACGTATTTACTTTGAATGGTGCAGCAGTTAGCTGGAGGAGTGCAAAGCAAAGCGTTGTGGTGAGATCTTTAACTGAATCGGAATACATATCTACTTCAGAGGCTTCACAAGAGGCGATATGGATGAAGGAGTTCATTACAGAGCTCGGTGTGGTTCCAAGTGTGCTGGACCCAATGTCTATCTATTGTGATAACATGGGTGACATAGCCAATGCGCAAGAACCAAGGTCACACAAGAAGCTGAAGCACATCAAGCTACGTTTTCACGCTATTCGAGAGCATGTCCAAGATGGTGACATAAATATTTTCAAAGTACACACAGATCTGAATGTGGCGGATCCGTTGACTAAACCTCTCCCGAGGGCAAAACATGACCAACACCAAACCGCCATGGGTGTTCGGTATGTTACCATGTAATCTAGATTAGTTGACTCTAGTGCAAGAGGGAGACTATTGGAGATATGCCCTAGAGGCAATAATAAAAGTGGTTATTATTATATCTTTGTGTTTATGATAAATGTTTACATTCATGCTATAATAGTATTAACCGGAAACATTAATACTTGTGTGATTTGTGAACTAAATTAGAGTCCCTAGTAAAAACTCTTTGTAATACTAGCTTGTTGGTTGATATATGATCGTGGTTTCCCGATCATGAACATTGAGATGTTATTAACAACAAGATCATATCATTAGGATAATGGTATGATGGACATACTCCTATAGATAAGCGTAGAATAAAGATCAAGTCATTTCAATAGTTCGTTTGCTATAAGCTTTTTGATACATAGTAACCTAATTCCTTCGACCATGAGATCATGCTAATCACCATCACCGGAAGGATGCTTTGATGACATCAAACACCACACCGTAACTGGGTGGCTATAAAGGTGGCATTGAGTGTTCGGAAAGTATGTGTTGAGGCACATGGATCAAGAGTGGGATTTGTCCATCCATATGACGGATAGATATACTCTGGGCCCTCTCGGTGGAATATCATCCAATTAGCTTGCAAGCATGTGACTGGCTCACAAGGGATCACATATCACGGGAACGAGAAAAGATTACTTATCGGTAATGAGGTTGAACTAGGTATGCAGAGATACCGACGATCAAACCTCGGATAAGTAAACTATCGCGAGACAAAGGGAAATTGGTATCATATGTAAGTGGTTTATTCGATCGCAAAGTAATCGTAGAAATATGTGGGAGCCATATGAATTTCCAGATTCCTCTATTGGTTATTGATTGGAGAAGTGTCTCGTTCATGTCCGCATAATTCACGAACTGGAGGGAGACACACTTCGATGTCGTTTAGTAGATATGGAATGTAAGTAGGGAAACCTAATGGTGTTCGGAGTCTCGGATGGGATCCGGGATATCACGAGGAGATTCGGAATAGTCCGGAGAATAAGATTCATATAAGGAAAGTCCAATTCCGGAGTTCAGGAATGCTTTCAATGTTTTCATCGGAGAGGTTATAGAAGGTTCTAGAAGGTTCACCGGACCGGAAGGGGAATGGTCCATGAATGTGTCATGGGTAAGTGGAATGATTGGATCATGTCCTAGGTCACTTGGTTGGGCATTTGCAAGTGAGAATTAAAGCTCTAAATTGAAAGTCAAAAGGGAGGTTTGAAAAGTCAAACTCGAACAATAGTTTCCTAGTGGAAGAAGGAAAGAGTCCTTCCTTCTATCCAACTTGGGTTTGGGTATGGATTCAAACTCCCCTGTCCCAAGCTGCCCTCCCTCTCATAAATAGAGGGGGAGGGCTGCCCCAAAGAACACAACACCAACTCTCCCCACCCGTGTGCCGCCGCCGCCGGCCAGTCGCCGTCGCCCTAGCCGCCGCCGACACCACCTCCTCCTCTCCGGCCTTCTAACTCTAGATCGCCGGAAACCCTAGATCCACCATAACTCGCACCGGCTTAGGCGAAGCCCTGTGGGATCTTCCTTCTACTTCCGACACCACACCGTCGTGCTGCCGGAATCGCGAGGGGAGAACTACAACCTCCGCTGTCTGCTGGAACAAGGGAGAGGAAGGTCTTCATCGAGTATTGAATGTGTGACTGATCATGAAGCGCTTGGAGCATAACGCCGGAAGGATCGTCTACGCGATCTTGAGATTGGCAAGTGTACGACTACATCACCCACGAGAATCTGCTCTCGTTAACCGGTTTGGAATCTTCGAGGGTGAGTGCTCTAATCGACTCGTTGCTTCAATCTAGTAGATAGATCTTGGCTTTTTTGTATGCATGCGGTAGAATTTTTTGTTTTCCATGCTATGAACCCCTACAGTTAAAGGAGGGTTTGAAGTTCCCTTTCTTCTTGCCTACTAATTTGCCTTTCTGCACAAAGTTAGCAGTAGCATGACTCTCTCCTTTCTCAGTAGTGTCCTTAGCCCGAGCCTTCTCCTCAACATCAAGGGACGCTATCATATTTTCAACCGACATCTCCTGTCTCTTGTGTTTGAGAGCTGTGGCAAAGTTCCTCCATGAAGGGGGCAACTTAGCAATAATGCAACCCGCCACAAAAATTTTCGGGTAAGGTACACTTAAGGAGTTCGAGCTCTTTGGCAATGCACTGTATCTCATGAGCTTGTTGAACCACAGGAAGGTCCTTTGTCATCTTAAAATCATGAAAGCTCTCCATGATATACAGTTCACTGCCAGCATCTGCAGCACCAAACTTTGCATCCAGTGCGTCCCAGAGCTCCTTCCCGTCTTTTATGTGCATAAACACATGACGCAGACAGTCAGCAAGAATGCTCAGAATACATCCCACAAAGACAGTATTGGCATCCTCGAACTTCTTTTGATCCTCGTTAGATATAGTTCCTTTAGGTTTGCCTTTACTGATATGGAATACTTTCATCGTGGTTAGCCAAAGCTCAGCCTTGTACTTCCACCTCTTAAAGTACACACCGGTAAACTTATCCGGCCTCAGTGCATCGGTAAAACCAACCATTGTTAATTCAGGAAATTGCCTACAATAAGGTTTTTGGATTGTTGGATTATTAGGCATAATTTCCACGATTAATTCCAGAATATAAATCATGACAACAATAGCTACAATCACGTGAACCTCTAACATACTAGATGTATTGATTAACATCAACAGTAGCAGAATATACACACTAACAGCCATACTAAAACATCAGATCTGGTGACGGTATACATACTGATTAGTTGCCGATGAAGTCGTTGTTAGTGCAGCGTTTGTAGTAGACTGTCGAATAAGTCGGCGTTGAAGACGATGAGCACGAGCTCTGACTTGACGACTGGGAAGACGCGCCGTGATGACGAACTTGAGCAGTCGCGCGGAGCGCTTCCCAAAAACCTTATTCGCCCTCTCCCGTACAGGATCACAAAGGCGAGCGGTTCCGGAGACCTGCTCTCCCGACCGCCAGTGCACGCCGACAAGCGGGATGGAGTAGACTACAGTGGCGGCGCAAGAAGAGAGGATGACAAAACCCTAGTCGGTGGTATTGTGGCGGTAGCCGCGCAGGACTTTATATAGAGCGGCTCAGGAAACCCTAACGAAGGCGAACGTGGGCTGAGTCCACGTTGCGCGTCGGTCGATTCTGATAGCCACGATCCGGGAGCGACCCGAATAAGCTAACCGTTTGACACGTCTGTCAAAACCACACAATTTTCCTGAGCAGCAAAATAAAGCTCGGGTCGGCGAGATTTCTGCAACCCGCGGCGCGTGCGCACGCGCACGTCATGTCGTGACGAGCGGGCAGGCGGGCGGGCGGGCGGCGGCATCATTGGAGGAGGAGCGCGCGCGTGTATCTCTCTTATTGTCACTCACTTACAAAGTGGTGCAACACTTCACCTTATAATGTGGTGCAACTCTCCTTCAACTTCCCATGTGGGACTAAACTTTACCTCCCACTCCACTCCCATGTGAGCTGCCACAAACATGGGCCCAAACACATATAGGCTGCCACAAATTTGGGCTTTGAGATTTATGGAAAATCTGAAATACACATGGGCCTAAATAGTTTGGCCCATTATTTCTAACACCACTTCCATCATTACCACTTCCATCATTATGCCGGATTACTAGCCAGACTGGCCCATAGGGCGGGGCAAAGGGGCGCTCGCCCTGGGCCCCATGATCGAGGGGCCTCGGCCCACTTTTTTGTTATTAGTCTACCTTGACATCCAACACTATAAAATAATTTTAGAGAAAATATAAATGGTTGTCTAAAAAAATAGATGGTTCATGTTATACCTATCATGACTCTATTCTTATAAAAAATACTCTTAATATTTTCAAATATTTTTCTCGATGTCATAATTTCGGTGGCCTCTCTAAATGTGCAGAATAACACCAGCCCTCATGTGTCTTTACAAAATTATGCACATTCATTGATGTAGATTAAGGACGATTCTTCTCTAATTTCTAATGATTATATTTTTCCATGTCATACATGTGAGAATATTTTCATCTTTTTATCAATTCAGTGGCTAATATGTTAACTCATCTACTCAGTTTTTGCACAAGCCTATATACACAAGCAACAATTGGTAAAAAAAGTATGATGGTATTAGTTCGCTTGATCAATATAAATAAGTGGTTTTGAATGCCTTCACCGCGATTTCAAAAATCATGGATCTATTAAATGTACGGATTTCTTAATTTTTTATTGCATTACAGTAATACTTTTACAGAATACTAATGTTTTATGTTTTTCTGTGTGAACAAGTGGTCGATGTTGACATGCATAGTTAAGACGCCAAGAACGTTAATCATACATAAATTTTGAGTAATATTTGACCTCACGTCCTCTTTTGATCCATAAAAGAAAAAAGAGTTATTAGATCGTGGAAAAAACAGCTTTGCTACGTGCATGAATTTCGCGGCTAGGATTTGACTGCCTTGTTTCATGAAAAGCAAAGAAAGAAGCATTCGGATCGAATCAATCGATCAAATTTTTAAAAAAGATCAGTACAAATGGATATGGAAGCCATGCAGACGACCACTCTGCTGCAACTCCCGCGTCGACTCCGTACGCTTCGTGGGCTACTCGACCACCATGTCGACTATGACCTCTGTGTAGACTCTGTGTTCGTCGCGTCGATATTTAGGGCACAATAGGCCGAAAACAAGTTCTCCAATAGATGCCGATGCTAAAACACTATTGAACGTGTCCTCCATATACTTCAGTCTTTGGCTATCCTCCGAGAATCATCTTCCTCCATCTCATCATCATCACCTCTCCAGGATCCTAGTGCCACATTATTTAGCATCATGAACTAACCTTGATTGATAAAAGCTTCCATTGCAGTTCGTTGGAGAAGAGCAGCTTCTTCCCTTATATTACGTCTCTCCTATTCCAGGTGAAAGCTGCCCAGTATGTCATAAAGACGAAAATGTAACAAAATAGCTAAACATGAGATTTTATTATTTTTTCTCAAAACATGCTATATTTTTTCGGTTCCAAATAGCCCAGCAAGTTGATGCAGGACAAGTGCATATTCCTGCTGATATTAAGGACTTGACACTAGTAGAAAAAGGGTCTTCGGTTTGATCTAGAGTCTAACACTAGTCCTGATTTGTTCCGGGTCAGGACTAGTATGAGCTCTAGTCCCGGTTCGTACCGTTTTCGGTGGCTAGGAGCCCGATGAAACTCTAGTCCCGGATCATTTCGGACCTTTAGTCCTGGGTCATGATACGGCCCGGGACTAAAGGGATTCAGGCATAGGCAACACCCTTTAGTCCAGGGTCGTGATACGGCCCGGGACTAAAGGGGTGCGGGCCCGGCAGGAAAACTTAAATTGGCTATAACTTTTGCGTACGATATCGGAAAAAAATGTACAACCTATCAAAATGTGTGGAAAAAAATTATGAGTTTGATTTCAACGGCCTTAGGTTGTTTTAGATTATTTTAGATTTTTAAAATTCGAAAAGAAAAAAGTTATTTAAAAAATTAATTTTTTTGCAATTTTATTTATTCCATATTTGGATTCCTCACATTTTTCTGATAATTATGGATATATTATTTGTCGAATTTCGTTTACAGATTTAAAGATATTATTTATGCCATATTAAATGAATAAATGGCAAAAAAATTATTTTATTTGTTTTTTTTACTTTCATTGGATTAAAATATTATTATTACTTATTTATTGTTGTTTACTAAAATAGTTGTTTATAATTTCAAAAAATAAAGATGTATGACATATTGATATGGGCTAATAGGATAGATATTGTAGTGTTGACAACAAGGTACAAATAGGTTTCTCGCGAGTACATCCTGATGGAACAGAGAAGTTAAGTGTGCTGAGGGTGGAGTAGTGCTAGGATGGGTGACCGACTGAGAAATTTATCGTAAGTGTAATTTTACCTAAGATTAGATATAATTAGTACTAAAAATGTTCTAAGTGAGAGGATTACGAGCCAAACAATTCAAAAGTTCAATAAAAAAATTGAAAAAAAATAAATTTTTTTTTTTGAAAAAGATCTTTAGTCCAGGGCCGTATTATGACCCGGGACTAAAGGTCCTTCGTCCCCCTGCTATAAAAAAGGCCATGCGGTGGCCTATACGGTGACCTCTAGTCCCGGGTTGTAACAAACCGGGACTAGAGATAGGGGCCTTTAGTCCCGATTTCGCAGTCCCGGGTGCAAAATCGGGACTAAAGGCCCTTACAAACCGGGACTATAGGCCATTTTTCTACTAGTGTGGGGCATCCACCAGAATAACTAGAGAAACTGCCGGGTTTATTCCCTTCCCCAACACAAACTTCTACCATACTCCAGACATACTTTGCCACCACACATTCAAAGAAAAGATGCAAAATCGTCTCCTCTTTATCATAGAATTAACATCTTGTATTCTCACCCATTTTTTCCTTGTCATGCTATGTTTTATTGCAATTGATTGCATCATGCCAGATAACCCAGAGCCAAATCTTGATTTGCAGTGGAATCTTTGCTTTCCACGGGTGTTTAAATGACCTGTCCATCCCACTTGTGCACAAGAAATTGATTTGACTGAAAATTTTCCAATTTCGGTCCATTTCGAGATAGGTATATCATTAGAATCATTAAAAGCAACACTCATGAACATGCTCTGCAATTTTGTCCTCCCATGCATCGACATTCAACCATCTTATGAAATTCATTCTCCACTACTTGCCATGCCATATCAGCCACAGTAATAGTCTATTCATTAATGATATCAAAGAGATCATGAAAATTTATCTTTCAAAGATACAACTCCACACCATGCATCCTGGCAAAAATCTCTTTTTTCCATTACCAATAGCAAACATTCTTCCTAGCAGATACATTTGCCTAACATGCAACATGTCTCACCAGCATGCGGAGTCCATGAATCTATGCTTAATATTGGTTATCCCCCTTCAACCAAGTACTTGGCTCTCATGAATTGTTGGCCAATGACCATCTTCAGCCTCAAGCTTCCACCGCCATTTACAAATTAGGCTCAAATTGAATTTCATGAGATCTTTCACTCCCAGGCCACCTTTCTTTTTTGGCTTGCATATCAGTTTCCACTTGATAACGTGATATTTCCTCTTCTCATTTATATTCCTCTACATAGAATATCTTCTAGGTTTATCGAGCTCCTCCAAGTTAGTTTTATGCAATAGAAAATGACTGAGAGGCGCAATCGAACGGTCAAAGATGGCGTGAGAAGCCTCCTATTTGGCTCACTTATAATATCCCCAATGGAATACAACCACCGAAGACAAACACACATCGACTTTTGTCAAACTCCCTGCAATGGATAGAGCCCCCCCATCCATCCACCAATCCAACATATTTTTTTAGTCTATCTCCAAGGGAATCCATTTCAAGAATAGTATTCCTCCTAGCACTGACTGATATTCCTAGATATTTCATTGTCTAGTCACGATCTCATATACAGTATATATAAGGCTGAAATCAACACACACTCTTTTGTCCGGTCGGGATAGGAGTAAGCTAGAAGAATTGGAGTTCCAATTTATCCCACGATCAAACCCATCTCATAATTCTTGTAGAGACCAAGCTCCAGTGCAACTAGACGATCGTTCAAGTAAAGAAACAATTTGGTGCATGAGATATCCGATCTATAACCGGGAGTGAGAGGGAGTGTGTCCGGTAGAGACATTATTAGTCTTGAATGACTTTAGCCAAGTTTATTGGTCATGTGTGACTCAATTTATTCAATCCCACTATATTAGTTTGTTTGAGTAATATTACCTCCATTCCAACAAAGAAGGCGCTTATTCAAAAATGTGTTTTACCAAGAATTAGTTCAAATAAATAAGTTATTTTTAGATCAACATGGATCATCATCCACATCAATGCATTAATGAAACATGAAAATATGTGGGTATGATGGTCCCACTTGCTCTTCAACTGTCTTTACTCCACTCAAATTTGGAGCATGATCAAAGATTGACTTGGGCTCAGGACTTCAACCATAGAGACTTGGTAGATGCATATTGTTCATGCTCGCCACGAAACATGGAAAGCCATGACCATTCACATGTTTGTCTCTTGGAAATTGTAGAATGATCAGAGCAGGGGTCATCAAGAATGTGAGCCGCATCCATGCCTACCATCATTTTTGCTCATATCAAGATGCAAATCTAGATTGTCGGTACTCAGGAGGACGAAATATTCAGGTAACTTATTGCCCGAAGATTAGCCTTGTTAAGGTTGTTGTTAGGGCTATAACCTTAAATTTTGTACCCACTCTGTCAGGAAACAAGTGACTTATAAGATTTCTCTCTCTCTCTCTCTCTCTCTCTCTCTCTCTCTCTCTCTCTCCCTCCCTCTCTCTCTCTCTCTCTCTCTCTCTCTCTCTCTCTCTATATATATATATATATATATATATATGCGTTATTAAAAAAAGATTAATTGGTTTTATGCCACTCCCAATTCAACCGGTTGCACATATGCCATTAAAAAATTGGACTTGGCGATATGCCACTCTAACTTTATAATACCTCCACATATGCCATTCTCTACACTTAATGTCTTGTTTATTTCTCTCGTATTTTTTATATCCGATAGGTTTGAGGATGGGAGGGGATTTGGTGTTCACCCAAACCCCTCCAATCCTCTCAAATACTCTTCCAAAAAATACACTAGTATGGTGGAGAGTTTTAAATCTAGGAAAAATAATAGGATTTGCAAGAATATCTCGGGATTATCCCATCCAAACCTGGCCTTTACGGGATTTGGGGTAATCCCCATAAATACACTAGCCAATACGATAGAAGTAAACAAGACCTAAAGAGAATAATGATTTATAAAATATGTGTATTTCAATATGTACTCTCGTATTTACCGTCATAACATTGTGTTCAAATTTTGGTAGTAGCACTTTTGGGTCTTTTGGGCGCCAAAAATATCATCGGGACCGGCGGATGTGGCAGAACATGCGAGTTGCCAAACTGGGACGGGGGATTTGACCCAATGGAGGAAATATGGCATTGTTAGAGGTGTTACAAAGGTTTTGTTTTTTGAGGGAGAGGTATTACAAAGTTAAAGTGACATATCCTCAAGTTCGGTTTTTGTGATGACAATATGTGCAACAGGTGAAAACTGAAGTGGCATAAAACCAACTAGACTTCTCTCTGCTCCAACAGGTCGCAGCTGGTAGACAGAACGCCGAATGATTCTTTAGTATTAAAAAATAGCATAGGCAAACATCGGTTAAAGAAGAAATTAGAAAAATTGTCCACAAAAACAATCGTCCACAAGAATGATAGGATCGTGCAACGCGCGCCTAGCAACATGACATTCCGCTTTACATCGGCTTTATAAAGGGGGCATTTCACAACGCCGATCTCAAACCAGCTGAAAATACAGATTTCATGAAAAACATGCTTGCATTGAGAGAGCTATAGTACAATGTCTCATTTCCCTGTCGTCAAGGGTATATCTTGGCGACAAATAACACATTCTTCTACGATCTTGAATGCTTCATCCGGTAGTATCTCGCCACAAGCTCTCCTTATCGCTGCCACGTTCATGATGAAGCGTTGTTCCACTTCCAAGACGAAGGACGCTCAAAGAGATGTGTCAGAGTGTTAATGACACAGTAAAGTTGCAGGCTTTGGGGTGCCATGTAGACGACTCAGCCATCGTTTAGAAGGGAAAAGACCACAACTGCTTCCCAGACTATCCTGAAACATCTTAGCGTTCGCCAACACCAATGCAATAAGCTTCCAAAAGCGTTCGAAACCCGAGTACTCTAGAGACCGGCACGGAAGAAGAGACATGGTTCAACACAGCGACGTACAAAGAGTGATCGGCATTACATACATAGTGCATAGCTTATAAAAACGTAGAAGAAAATATACATGATACATCATGACACATTTGTTCCAGCTCGACGTTTCTACAAAGGAGAACTACATTTATACATCATGACACATATGTTTTAGCAACTTGCTTGGCATTTGTTTACAATGGGGGAATGAAAGCGGATTGCAGATATAGCAACACATACCGCCTTGAGAAAAGATCCATTCAAGAGGGTACTTGGGACTGTCCCGAAATATGTTAAATGCCTCTTTCCATTGGTACAGTTTCTCACTGAAGAAAACAATCAGTTACTGATCATGGTAGACATTCCAAGATCCCAATAAGCTTATAATATACTCGGGTCATTGACATCAGCCATACAAAATATTTCGTAGAATCGTCCAAGAAAGTTTCAGATCCAGCAACACACAGAGCATGAGCTTATCTGCATAAGAGGAATAAGAATCAGTCTTAGTGCCATATTTGGAACACTATTTAAACTAAAATATGAGAATACGCTTATAGTTGCCCTTCTGATAATTTTGTAGCCATAAGAGAGGGGAATTACACAGAACACCAGAGCACCGAGATAAAAAAAAAGGGTGAGCCGCCAGGACCAGTGAGGCTGTGCGCCTGCACCAGCTGCTTCCTTATTATCCTCCTTTACGCCCACCCACTGTCAAAAAGAAGGCCACGAACCAACAAGGTTCTGGGCCTCTCCCGTGCTTAGTCTTGAGTCGCCAGATTCATTGCCAGCGGGTGACTCTCTCATTGTTGTGAGTAGCTTTTGCATGCTTAACATTATATTAAGCACGATGCTTAAATTTTTTCCCATGTTAGCCTGTTTCTTGTATTTACCAAATATAATACATGAACATCATTGACATTTTTGTAACCAGATCGAATACTTAAACTTGACCTCAAGATCTAATTATAGGAAGGGAGCAACTCCATTATACCTGTCAGGTCCGCACCACAGCACGAGGCCGGCTAAGTACGCACAAAAATTAGCAGCTACAGAAAGGGGAAACTGGCGCGGGGGATCAAACCTCAGAATTTTGAAGAATCCATGGCCGCACTTTAGCCTTACCGCGGTCCTCCCCGCCACTGCCATGCTTGAATATATTGTGCTGAGTTAGGGGATTTACTACCTCCCCATGGACAACTCCAGCCTGAAGCCCCCTCACATGCTCACACCCGTCCTCTCCGTCAACTCGTCATCAATGTAAATGAGAGCTAGAGCGCTGGGTGCATAATCTGCACCACCCCATGAGAGAAAGAGGAAGGCTAAACGATTATGAAGAGGACAGGCCCTTCGTTTTTGACTGAGACGGTAACGTACGGCTTAATTGAGTGTCGGTTTTTAATCGCCTGCATCGATAGCTCTGCTACGGAATGCAATGAAGGAGACCACCTATATCGGCATGGGCCGAACTGGATCGTATTGTCGCCAGTTGGCCCATTTTAAGGAATTTCTGGCCTGCTTAACCACAGAACTCCCGGGTGGGCTTGCAGAGCAGCTGCCCATATAACGGTTGGGCTGGCTTTCATTGTGAATTGACGGAGGGAATCAGTTGCATTAACGTCGTGTTTCGGCAGTGCTCCCGCTATCGGTCACACGTTCGGTACTTGATGAATACTTTCCTCTCTCTTGTTTCAGTAGGCAGCGGAGGTTGTAGATCTCTCCTCGCGATTTCAGCAGCACGACGACGTGATGGTAGAAGTAGAGGGGAAATCCCGCAGGGCTTCGCCTAAGCCAAACCGGGTATGGTGGAGTATAGAGAATTGATTGATAGGTTAATCACTTGTAACAGGCGATTGATTGACAGGCGGTTGCGCGGTGTTATTGGTTTGCCTGGCGTTTCTTGCCGTTCCAATAATTCGTGTGGGGCGAGCAGGCAAGCAGCGGCCGCCATCGGTTCGCTCCTTCGATCCATGGTATAAACAGTGTAAAAAACGGTGTCGTTGTTGTCCTTTTGGATCATATCGTCTTCCTAATAGTTCATCTGATGATTCGATGGTTGTTTGAATTATATCAAAGGCTCACTTGCTTGCTAGATGATGCTGATCTGGCTTCGTATCAAGTTGCGTTGCCGTTGACATACAGTTTGCAGAAGTGATTGATCATTGTGATTGCTGGAGGTTCACTGTGTTATGATTGGCCCAACAGTGCAGCTCCACGTCGCCATTGTTGCGGTGCTACCTGGATGTTTTTCGTATCTACCAGGCTCTCTCACTCAGTCACTCTCTTTCCAACTCGAATTTCTTCTCAAAAGTATCGTACCCTTCTGATCATCAATCTCTCATTTCTTTGATTCTTTCACATCCATTTTGTTGGTGGTACACTATCCGTACAAGGCGGACACTGCTGGCTTATTCACATGTTCTAATATATATGCTTCCATATGCTGTTGATTTCGGATTTTAGAAGTGTTATTATTTATCTATTTGACTGTTGTTGCAGGATATACATCATGGAGTATCATATGAAAGTAGACTGTGCGCTGGAATACATGGAATTACACTTTCCGAGAAAAAAATGCAAGTACATACTCCACAAGTATTATAAAAGTGATGATGTATTTGTGAGAGACTAACAGCTATTTTTTTATTCCAACCTCTGAACATTAATTTATTTTGGTTCTTGCATGGTTGATGTTTGATGGACAATATTCAGGTATGTCCCTTTGCTTCTCCTTGACTACCAATATAACTGTAGCATTGGATTGGATGACATGCACGTCTTAGGATGTTTCCAGCCTATTAGAGGTTCTTTCTTATAGCAATAATACTCTCATGACAAAGTTCTTTGTTCCTCACCGTGTTAAAACCGCAGGGCTAATTAATGAGAAAGGTTAGGAATAAGATGCTATGAGAAATTGATAAATCTGTTAACATCAGAGGTGATGCTTTGGTTTTTATTGGTATATACTCCCTCCGTTTAGAAATATAAGATGTTTTAGGTTTGTGAATAAGATGTATCTAGACACCTTTTAGTGTCTAGATTCATGAACCTAGACACTAAAAGGTGTCTAGATACATCTCCTTCACAAACCTAAAACATCTTATATTTCCAAACGGAGGGAGTATTATATTATGCAAGTTCAATTCTCTATAATGTATTTGCAAGAGCAGTCACTATGATGGGGAATCTTTTCACTCTCTATGCAATACATGACCACAGCGCCTTCACCCGGCCAAGATGGTGCCACCGATCCTTTGGTCAGATTAACAATGGATGAACAATGGACGTTGCTCTGTGGAGAAACATTGCAACCAGGAACCAGCTGTGAGGTGAGGCTATTTACAGAAATTTCCAGACATAGTCACTATGGAGTAGTACTATTGAAGATGAGATGCAGGTGACCACCGAGTGGGAGAACCAGCAGCAGGTGATGAGTACAGGTAACGGCTCCACAAGTTCCCCCGCTTAATAGATTTTCTTAGAAATCGAGATTTAATAGAGTAGTTTATCTATGGAGATATATAGATTCTCATTTGCTCGGAACCATGGATACATGGATTATCAAAATGGAGATTTGTTTAGCTATTGCTTGAATCACCCGGCGAGCCAACATCTAGGCTTGGAGCCTTACTATTATGGCATACTTGAAATTCGAGCTTTGGAAGCACATTAAACCTTAAGGATTACAGTAAATAAAGATTACTTTGTTAGATTTTAGACATCCTTTCATACATAGTTCTCACTATGAGTCTGAATAAAAATCCGTTTATTTATGACTCGTGCTTTCTCTAGGTCATATACGTAGTTAGTACAGTATCTGGAGATACCTTTCTCATTTTTCTGTAACGATATAATCTTTCCATTATGGTAACACAAAAATGATGCAGTAAGTGAAATATGACTGACATAGGGATTATTTTCGTCAAGGACTTGCGTCATAACAAAGTTCAGTTTCAATACTGTCAATAGGTATCACTCTTGAAGCTTGGTCAGAATATCCTCCAACCAGAAATTCCACATGTTAGCGAGAGTTCCATCAGGGATATGAAAGAATGACACAAACTCGGAGGTTTAATTCTGATGTTGGCTTAAGATCTCTAAACAACTATTACTTGAAGGTTCAGATATGTTTATGTCTATTTCGGCACTAATGCATTGAATATTTGTTCTAATATCCATACTATACATATTTTCTAAAATATTCTATCATTAATTTATCAAGACGGGTGGGTGCGGCAACGCGCGCTTTTTTATGGTCTAGTATATAGGAGCACCCGGCAAGGACGGGCAATGGATGAATGATGCCGACGTGGGCATACCATATACGAGGGGATTCATCTCTCGCACACCTCTCCTCTCCAGCTAGTGGGTGTGTCTAACATACGAGGGGATTCATCCTCCTCCTCTTTGGCCATGAGAGATGTTTGGCTTCTTATCTCTTCATCGACCAGATTTGGTGCCAAGGTGGAGGTGGTTCAGAGGAGAGGAGTAGGTGGAATGCGGTAATCCTAGATTTACAGTCAGTCTTTACGGAAAAATTGATACAGACGGACGTGGTATCAAGTGAGTGGAAGTCTCCGGTAGTAGTTGTTCTTCCTAAATCTCCCTCACCAATTAGTGATTGCCACGTCATTATGTAAATTTTTGTCCATATGAATGTGTATGTAACTGTAGCATTACACGGTGGGATGAGACCCACACGGGAGAAGATGAAGATTCGCAATTGCCGCTGTTATGTTCAAGAGGAGCGGCAAAGGGAGAGAGTGAAGATTAGGTTGGCTCTAGGGCGGAAGCCTCTGTCATGTTGCCGCCAATGCATGAGCAGCGTGATCTTCATGCAAGCTAGACTAGAGGATAACAAGTCCGGCCTCGTACGGACTCCAAGGTATAACTCTTGTGGTACCTGCTGTCATGTCGATGAACTTGTCACCGTATGTAGTATATGTAGGGGTTCGTAGCATGGAAAACAAAAAATTTCTATCGCATACAAACAAACAAGCCAAGATCTATCTATTAGATTGCAGCAACGAGTCGATGGAATAACTCACCCTCGAAGATTCCAAAGTGTTTAACGAGCAGATTCGTGGGTGATGTAGTCGTACTCTTTCCGATCTCAAGATCGCGTGAGACGATCCTTCCGGCAGCGTTCCATCAGCGCTCCCTTGATCGGTCACACGTTCGGCACTCGAAGACCTTCCTCTCCCTTGTTCCAAAGCAGGCGGAGGTTGTAGCACTCTCCTCGCGATTCCGGCGACGACGTGTAATGCCGGAGGTAGAGGGAAATCCCAGGGCTTAAGCCGGTCTTGCAGTATGGTGGAGCTTATGAGAGAGGCTATTAGTGGTCTAGTAATTAGACACACCAATTAGAAGGCTCTAAACCAATTAGAAGGCTCTAAACCAATTAGAAGGCTCTAAACCAAATAGCTCTAAACCGGGGTCTAGATCTAGGGTTTAGTTTAGAGGATAGGAACTTGTGTGTGTTGGGAGGGGAGCCCTGCCCCTCCCTTTATAGGTGGGAGGGCTGGCGCGCTAGGGGAGGGAGGGAGTCCCTCCCCAACTCGGCCTAGGGCTGGCCGGCTTGGGGACTCCTCCCCAAGTCGGTCTCCTCTTCTCCTCCTCTTCCCACTTTCCAAAATGGCGTTTGACTTTCAAACTAGCCGTTTGACTTTTCAATTTAGGATTTAAATAAACCCTTTATTTTGGACAGCGAGAACACTTAGTACATGATGCAATCATTCCAATATGTAATGACACATTCATGTACCCTTCCCTCCGAGTCTTGGGACATTCCGGGACCTTCTAGAATGTTCGATGAAAACACGGAATCATTCCGCTACTCCGAAACGGAACTTTCCTTATATGAATCTTATTCTCCGGACCATTCCGGATCACCTCGTGATATCCCGGATCCCATCCGAGACTCCGAACAACATTCGGTCTCTTTCTCATAATACCATAACTACTCAAACAACGTCGAATCCTTAAGTGTGTCTCCCTACGGTTCGTGAATTATGCGGACATGATCGAGACACTTCTCCGAACAATAACCAATAGAGGAATCTGGAAATTCATATGGCTCCCACATATTTCTCGATTACTTTACATCGAATGAACCACTTACATACGATACCAATTTCCCTTTGTCTCACGATATGTTACTTATCCGAGGTTATGATCGCTTGTATCTCTGCATACCTAGTTCAACCTCGTTACTGATAAGTACTCTTTTCTCGTTCCCGCGATATGTGATCCCTTGTGACCAAGTCACATGCTTGCAAGCTAATTGGATGACATTTCACCGAGAGGGCCCAGAGAATATCTATCCGTCATGTGGATGGACAAATCCCACTCTTGATCCATGTGTTTCAACCAATACTTTCCGAACACCCAATACCACCTTTATAGCCACCCTGTTACGGTGTGGCGTTTGATGACATCAAAGCATCCATCCAGTAAAGGTGATATGCATGATCTCATGGTCAAGGAATTAGGTTACTATGTATCGTAAAGCATATAGCAATTGAACTATTGAAATGACTTGATCTTTATGCTACGCTTGTCTATAGGAGTATGTCCACCATATCATTCTCCTAACGATATGATCTTGTTGTTGATAACATCTCAATGTTCATGATATAGAAACCACAATCATCAATCAACCAACAAGCTAGTGAAGTATAGAGGCTATACTAGGGACTTCAAATTAAGTTTACAATTCACACAAGTATTAATGTTTCCTGTTAATACTATTATAGCATGAATATAAACATTTATCATAAACACAAAGATATAATAATAAACTATATTTATTATTGCCTCTAGGGCATATCTCCAACAGTCTCCCACTTGCACTAGAGTCATCTAATCTAGATTACATGGTAATATACCGAAAACCCATGGCAGTTTGGTGTTGGTCAAGTTTTGCACTCGGGAGAGGATTAGTCCACGGATCCCCCACAATAAGATCACAGTGTACATTGCAAAACTTTATATCCCCATCCCGGATATGTTCTCGAATAGCGTGAAAGCAGCTTGATATGCTTCACTTCTTGTGTGACCTTGGTTCTTGCGCATTGGCTATGGCGCCCATGTTATCACAGAGATAGACATTGGGTCCAGACTAGGAACCACACCCAGCTGTAATGAACTCTTTCATCCATATCGCTTCTTGTGAAGCCTCCGAAGCAGCCATGTATTCCGATTCAGTTGAAGATCTCGCCACAACGCTTTGCTTTGCACTCCTCCAGCTAACTGCTGCACCATTCAAAATAAATACGTATCCAGATTGTGATTTAGAATCATCCGGATCGGTGTTCCAACTAGCATCGGTGTAACCATTAACAACGCTGTTCATCACCTCCATAAGAAAGAACCATATCCTTAGTTCTTCTCAAGTACTTAAGGATGTTTTTGATCATTGTCCAATGATCCACTCTGGATCACTTTGATATCTGCTAGTTAGACTAACGACATATGCGATGTCGGGTCTAGTACATAGCATGGCATACATTAGAGATCCTATGGCTGAGGCATAGGAGTCTTACTCATCTTTTCTCTATCTTCGCGATGTCGGACTTTGAGTTTTACTCAAGGTCGTATTGGGCAACATGGGCAAGAACCCTTTCTTGCTATCTTCCATTCCAAACCTCTTTAGAACTTTGTCCAAATATGTACCTTGTGACAATGATATTTGGCGTTTCGATCTATCTCTATAAATCTTTATGCCTAATATGTAAGCTGCTTCGCCAAGATCCTTCATTGAAAAACTATTATTCAAATACTCTTTGACACTATTAAGAAGGTCTACATCATTCCCAATCAACAATATGTCATCCACATACAGTATTAAGAATGCTAGAGCTCCCACTCACTTTCTTGTAAATACAAGCTTCTCCATAAGTTTGTATAAAACCAAAACTTTTGATTACCTTATCAAAACGTTGATTCCAACTTCGGGATGCTTGCTTCAATCCATAGATGGACCGTTGAAGCTTGCATACCTTGTTAGCATCTTTAAGATCGACAAAACCTTTGGGTTGCATCATATACAACTCTTCATCAATGTCTCCATTGAGGAATGCTGTTTTGACATCCATCTGCCATATCTCATAATCATAATATGCAGCGATTGCTAACATAATCCTCACAGACTTTAGCTTGCTCTTGGTGAGAAAGTCTCATAGTCAACTCCTTGAATTTGTCGAAACCCTTTTGCGACAAGTCGAGCTTTATAGACAGTAACATTACCATCAACATCTGCTTTCTTCTTGAAAATCCATTTGTTCTCGACAGCCTTCCGGCCATCCGTAAGTCCACCAAAGTCCATACTTGGTTTTCGTACATGGATCCAATCTCGGTTCAGGGCTTCTTGCCATTTATTGGAATCTGGGCTCATCATCGCTTCCTCATATGTCTCGGGGTCATCGGTGTTGTCCACCAACATGACATTCATAACGGAATCATACCAATCTGGAGTGGTACGATTTCTCGTTGATCTCCGAGGCTCTGTAGCAACTTCAACCGAAGTTTCATGATCACCATCACTAGCTTCCTCTCTTATTGGTGCAGGCACCACAGGAACTTCTTCCGGTGCTGCGCTACTCGCAATTCGAGAGAAGGTTCGACAACCTCGTCGAGTTCTACTTTCCTTCAGTCACTTCTTCGAGAGAAATTCCTTCTCTAGAAAGGATCCATTCTTAGCAACAAAGATTTTGCCTTCGGATCTATGATAGAAGGTATACCCAATAGTTTCCTTGGGTATCCTATGAAGACGCATTTTTCCGCTTTGGGTTCAAGCTTGTCCTGTAACTTCTTTACATAGGCTTCGCATCCCCAAACTTTAAGGAATGACAATTTAGGTTTCTTCCCAAACCATAATTCATATGGTGTCGTTTCAACGGATTTAGACGGTGCCCTATTTAAAGTGAATGCGGCTGTTTCTAATGCATAACCCCAAAATGATAGTGGCAAATCTGTAAGTGACATCATAGAACGAACCATATCTAAGAGAGTTCGATTACGACGCTCGGACACACCATTCTGTTGTGGTGTTCGGCGGTGTCAAGCTGAAAGTATTCCACATTTCTTCAAATGCTCGCCAAACTCGTAACTTAGATATTCACCTCCACGATCAGAACGTAGAAATTTAATCTTCTTGTTACGTTGATTCTCTACCTCACTTTGAAACTCCTTAAACTTCTCGAAAGTTTCGGACTTATGTTTCATGAAATAGATATACCCATATCTACTCAAATCATCCGTGAAGGTAAGAACATAACGATAACCATCACATGATGCTACACTCATTGGACCACACACATCGGTATGTATGATTTCCAATAAGTCAGAGCTCGCTCCATCATACCAGAAAATGGAGTCTTAGTCATTTTACCCATCAGACATGCTTCGCATCTTTCAAGTGATTCAAAATCAAGTGATTCAAGAAGTCCATCGGAATGGAGTTTCTTCATACGCTTCACTCCAATGTGACCAAGGCACGATTGCCACATATAGGTCAAGTTATCGCTTGATTTCAATCGTTTAGCTTCAATGTTATTAATATGTGTATTTCTACTATCGAGATTCAACAAGAATAGACCATCTATCAAAGGTGCATGTGCATAAAACATATTACTCATATAAATCGAACAACCATTATTCTCGGATTTAAACAAGTAACCGTCTGCATAATAAACAAGATCCCGATATAATGTTCATGCTCAACGCAGCACCAAATAACAATTATTTAAGTATAAAACTAATCCGATGGTAGATGAAGAGGTAGCGTCGACCGCGATCACATCAACCTTTGATCCATTTCCCACGCATCGTCACCTCGTTCTTCACTAGCTTCCGTTTATTCGTAGCTCCCTGTTTGAGTTACAAATATGAGCAACGAACCAGTATCAAATACCTGTGCACTACTACGAATACTAGTGAGATACACATCAATAACATGTATATCGGATATACCTTTCTTCTTGATGTTGCCGTTCTTCAAATGCCAAGTACTTTGGGCAATTCCGCTTCGGTGACCTTCTCCCTTGCGGTAAAAACACTCGGTTTCAGGCTTAGGTCCAGCCTTGGTCTTCTTCGTCGGTATGGTAACTTTCTTACCACCCTTCTTGAAGTGTCCCTTACCTTAGACTTGCCTTTCTTGAATTTGGTGGTCTTATTGACCATCAACACTTGGTGCTCTTTCTTGATCTCCACTTACGCAGATTTTAACATAGCAAATAGTTCGGCAACTCTTTGTTCATGTTACGCATGTTGTAGTTCATCACAAAGTTCTTGTAACTTGGTGGTAGTGATTGGAGGATGCGGTAAACCCCAAAGTATTAGGAATCACTATACCCAAACTTTGAAGTTTATTTGCGTGCCTGGACATCTTAAGCACATGCTCACTTGGAGCTACCCTCTTCCATCTTGCGGTTAAAGAACTTTTCGAAGCTTCATAACTTTCAATTGCCGCATGAGTCTCAAAGATTAATTTGAGATCCTCGACAATATCATATGGATCGACTCTTCAAACCTTTTCCAAGCTCGATTCTAAACCATACAAGATAGCACCTGAACTATGGAGTCTTGATTCTTCCGGCGAGGTAAACATTCTTTACTTCATCGGTAGCATCACCGCAGTGGGTCACCTAGCGGTGCATCCAGACATAGGTCAAATTACCACCGTGAGGACAATCCTCAAATTGCGGAACCAATCCGCGAAGTTGCTTCCATTGTTTTTCAACTTTTCTTTCTCTAGGAACGCATTAAAATTGATGGTAGGGGCTGCCATTGATCTACAACATATTTGCAATAGTTTAGACTAAGTTTATGACAAATTGAGTTCAAATTAATTAATGAAATTAAACTAGGTGAACTCCCACTCAAAACAACATCCCTCACATTGTTTTAGTGATCACACGAACCAAATCCACTACATCAACACCGATCATCACGAGAGTTGATATAGTTTCAATGGCGAACAATCATCATGTTCATCATATCTACTATATGATTCATGCTTTACCTTTCGGCGATCCGTGTTCCTGAGGCCATGTCTGTACATGCTAGGCTCGTCAAGACAAACCTTAGCTTCCGCATAAGCAAATCTGGCTTGCTTACGTTGTAGTCACCCGCGGAATCAAAGACACCCGATCATCACGTGGTGCTTCGAAGCAGCAAGCTTTGGCAACGGTGCATACTAAGGGTGAACACTTTAGAACTTGAAATTTATGTGCATGAGGGATCATCTTATAATGCTACCGCCGTCTACTAAGCAATACAAGATGCATAAAGGATTAACATCACATGCAATTCATAATATGTGATATGATATGGCCTTTCTTCTTTGTGCTTCCGATCTCCATCTTCAAGCACGAACATGATCTCAATCATCACCGGCATAGCATCAAGGTCAATGACGCTTCTTCATGGTTGTCGATCCACCAACTTCAACTATTACAACTATTTTGAATAGACACGCAGGTCTTAATGAAATTAAAGACAACCATATGGCTCCCGCCGTTGCCAACTTACAATAAGGAACATTGCATACATCAAATATAATCACAATCATGGCCATATCACATCACTGCACACCCCTGCAAAACAAAGTTAGACGCCTCTACTTTCTTTGCATATTTTACGTGGTTTGGGGCTTTCAATAAGTGTCGTTCTAACTTACGAACAAGAACCACAACATTGATACTAGCATTGTTGATCACCGTTGTAAATTGGATCTTAACTATGCTAGGAGAAACAGGCACCCGCAAAGCCACTTATGCAATACAAGTTGCATGTTAAGCGTGGAGCAAGTCTCATGAACGATGTCATGTAAGGTTAGCCCGGGCCGCTTCATCCCAACATACCGCAAGATGCAAAGTACACAAAAGCAATCTACAATAAAGCATCAATGCCCACAATGACCATTGTGTTCTACTCGGCAACAGATCTACATATAGACACGGCTCGATACCCTTTGTAGGGGTTCGTAGCATGTAAAAAAAAAATTTTCTATCGCATACAAACAAACAAGCCAAGATCTATCTATTAGATTGTAGCAACGAGTCGATGGAATAACTCACCCTCGAAGATTCCAAAGTGTTTAACGAGAGCAGATTCTCGTGGGTGATGTAGTCGTACTCTTTCCGATCTCAAGATCGCGTGAGCGATCCTTCGGGCGCCCGGCGTTCCAAGGCGCTCCTTGATCGGTCACGTGCTCGTACTGACGAAGACCTTCCTCTCCTTGTTCCAGCGGCGGAGGTTGTAGCACTCTCCTCGCGATTCGTGACCTGGCGTGGTACAGGAGGTAGAGGGAGATCCCAGGCTTCGCCTTAAGCCGGTGCAGTATGGTGGAGCTTATGAGAGAGGCTATTAGTGGTCTAGTAATTAGACACACCAATTAGAAGGCTCTACACCAATTAGAAGGCTCTAAACCGAAACAGCTCTAAACCGGGGTCTAGGTCTAGTTTCTAGTTTAGAGGATAGGAACTTGTGTGTTTTGGGAGGGGAGCCCTGCCCCTCCCTTTATAGGTGGGAGGGCTGGCGCGCTAGGGGAGGGAGGGAGTCCCTCCCCAACTCGGCCTAGGGCTGGCCGCCGGCTTGGGGTGGAGGACTCCTCCCCAAGTCGGTCTCAACTTCTCCTCTTCCCACGGTTTCCAAAGCTGGCAGTTTGACTTTTCCAATTTAGGAATTAAATAAACCCTTTATTTTGGACAGCGAGAACACTTAGTACATGATTCAATCATTCCATCTTGAAATGACACATTAATGTACACCTTCCCCGGTGCTGGGACATTCCGGGACCTTCTAGAATGTTCCGATGAAAACAGGAATCATTCCCCAACTCCAAAACGGGACTTTCCTTATATGAATCTTATTCTCGGACCATTCGGATCACCTCGTGATATCCGGATCCCATCCGAGACTCCGAACAACATTCGGTCTCTTTCTCATAATACCATAACTACTCAAACAACGTCGAATCCTTATGTGTCTCCCTACGGTTCGTGAATTATGCGGACATGATCGAGACACTTCTCGAACAATAAACTATAGAGGAATCTGGAAATTCATATGGCTACCACATATTTCTACGATTACTTTGCGATCGAATGAACCACTTACATACGATACCTATTTCCCTTTGTCTCACGATATGTTACTTATCCGAGGTTATGATCGGTATCTATCGCATACCTAGTTCAACCTCGTTCTTGATAAGTACTCTTTTCTCGTTCCGTGATATGTGATCCCTTGTGACCAAGTCACATGCTTGCAAGCTAATTGGATGACATTTCACCGAGAGGGCCAGAGAATATCTATCCGTCATGTGGATGGACAAATCCACTCTTGATCCATGTGTTTCAACCAATACTTTCCGAACACCCAATGCCACTTTTATAGCCACCCTGTTACGGTGTGGTGTTTGATGACATCAAAGCATCCATCCAGTAAAGGCAATATGCATGATCTCATGGTCGAAGGAATTAGGTTACTATGTATCAGAAAGCATATAGCAATTGAACTATTGAAATGACTTGATCTTTATGCTACGCTTGTCTATAGGAGTATGTCCACCATATCATTCTCCTAACGATATGATCTTGTTGTTGATAACATCTCAATGTTCATGACAAAGAAACCACATCATCAATCAACCAACAAGCTAGTGAAGTATAGAGGCCATACTAGGGACTTCAAATTAAGTTTACAAATCACACAAGTATTAATGGTTTCCTTGTTAATACTATTATAGCATGAATGTAAACATTTATCATAAACACAAAGATATATAATAATAACTACATTTATTATTACCTCTAGGGCATATCTCCAACAGTAAAACCATGTTTGGGAACATGTTGTGACAAGATCTACCCTATTTTGACCGAAACGGGGAGTTTCCCCCTAACACTCAGATTGCAGACACTTTGTTTTTAGGGGACAATGCATGTCTGCGAAGGGGGTCACACTTGGGAACCAGGTTTAGGAGTTTTGAGCATGCCACCACACTTCATTACACATGCTAGGGTCACATGCATGGTTTGGAGGTGTTCCGATGCCTCGAAGCGCTTCTTCCTGCTGAACCCTGATCCGCGGACTTAGATCGTCTACCTCCCTAGACTTTCTTTTGGCAGGGGTAGCCCGGTTTATCCCTCTCTTGTTTGGCTCTTGTTAGGTCATGTGATGATGCAAAACCATGTTTGGGAACATGTTGTGACAAGATCTACCCCGGTTTCACCGAAACAGGGAGTTTCCCCCTAATATTCAGATTACACACACTTTGTTTTTAGGAGACATCGCATGTCTGCGAAGGGGGTCACACTTGGGAACCAGGTTTAGGAGTTTTGAGCATGCCACCACACTTCATTACACATTCTAGGGTCACATGCATGGTTTGGAGGTCATGTGATGATGTAAAACCATGTTTGGGAACATGTTGTGACAAGATCTAGCCCGGTTTCACCGAAACGGGGAGTTTCCACCTAATACTCAGATTGCACACACTTTGTTTTTAGGAGACATCGCATGTCTGCGAAGGAGGTCACACTTGGGAACCAGGTTTAGGAGTTTTGAGCATGCCAGCACACTTCATTACACATGCTAGGGTCACATGCATTGTTTGGAGGTGTTCCGATGCCCCGAAGCGCTTCTTCCTGCGGAGCCCTGATCCGCGGGCCTCGGATCGTCTACCCCCCTAGACTTTCTTCTTACGGGGGTAGCCCGATGTATATCTCACTTGTTTTAGGCTTGGTTAGGTCATGTGATGATGTAAAACCATGTTTGGGAACATGTTGTGACAAGATCTACCCTGGTTTGACCGAAACGGGGAGTTTCCCCCTAACACTCAGATTGCAGACACTTTGTTTTTAGGGGACAGCGCATGTCTGCGAAGGGGGTCACACTTGGGAACCAGGTTTAGGAGTTTTGAGCATGCCACCACACTTCATTACACATGCTAGGGTCACATGCATTGTTTGGAGGTGTTCCGATGCCTCGAAGCGCTTCTTCCTGCTGAACCCTGATCCGCGGGCCTCAGATCGTCTACCCCCCTAGACTTTCTTCTGACAGGGGTAGCCCGGTGTATCCCTCTCTTGTTTGGCTCTTGGTTAGGTCATGTGATGATGCAAAACCATGTTTGGGAACATGTTGTGACAAGATCTACCCCGGTTTCACCGAAACGGGGAGTTTCCCCCTAATATTCAGATTACACACACTTTGTTTTTAGGAGACATCGCATGTCTGCGAAGGGGGTCACACTTGGGAACCAGGTTTAGGAGTTTTGAGCATGCCACCACACTTCATTACACATGCTAGGGTCACATGCATGGTTTGGAGGTGTTCCGATTCCCCGAAGCGCTTCTTCCTGCGGAACCCTGATCCGCGGGCCTCGGATCGTCTACCTCCTACACTTTCTTCTGACAGGGGTAGCCCGGTGTATCCCTCTCTTGTTTTTCTCTTGCTTAGGTCATGTGATGATGTAAAACCATGTTTGGGAACATGTTGTGACAAGATCTACCCCGGTTTCGCCAAAACGGGGAGTTTCCCCCTAATACTCAGATTGCACACACTTTGTTTTTAGGAGACATCGCATGTCTGCGAAGGGTGTCACACTTGGGAACCAGGTTTAGTAGTTTTGAGCATGCCACCACACTTCATTACACATGCTAGGGTCACATGCATGGTTTGGAGGTGTTCCTATGCCCCGAAGCGCTTCTTCCTGCGGAACCCTGATCCGCGGGCCTCAGATCGTCTACCCCCCTAGACTTTCTTCTGACAGGGGTAGCCCGGTGTATCTCTCACTTGTTTTAGGCTTGGTTAGGTCATGTGATGATGTAAAACCATGTTTAGGAACATGTTGTGACAATATCTACGCCGGTTTCACCGAAACGGGGAGTTTCCCCCTAATACTCACATTGCAGACACTTTGTTTTTAGGGGACAGCGCATGTCTGCGAAGGGGGTCACACTTGGGAACCAGGTTTAGGAGTTTTGAGCATGCCACCACACTTCATTACACATGATAGGGTCACATGCATGGTTTGGAGGTGTTCCGATGCCCCGAAGCGCTTCTTCCTGCGGAACCCTGATCCAAGGGCCTCGGATCGTCTACCCCCCTAGACTTTCTTCTGACAGGGGTAGCCCGGTGTATCCCTCTCTTGTTTTAGGCTTGGTTAGGTCATGTGATGATGTAAAACCATGTTTGGGAACATGTCGTGACAAGATCTATGCCGGTTTCACCGAAACGGGGAGTTTCCCCCTAATACTCAGATTGCAGACACTTTGTTTTTAGGGGACAGCGCATGTCTGCGAAGGGGGTCACACTTGGGAACCAGGTTTAGGAGTTTTGAGCATGCCACCACACTTCATTACACATGCTAGGGTCACATGCATGGTTTGGAGGTGTTCCGATGCCCGGAAGCGCTTCTTCCATTCGGAAACCTGATCCGCGGGCCTCGGATCGTCTACCCCCCTAGACTTTCTTCTGACAGGGGTAGCCCGGTGTATCCCTCTCTTGTTTTTCTCTTGGTTAGGTCATGTGATGATGTAAAACCATGTTTGGGAACATGTTGTGACAAGATCTACCCCGGTTTCACCGAAACGGGGAGTTTCCAACTAATACAAAGATTGCACACACTTTGTTTTTAGGGGACATCGCATGTCTGCGAAGGGGGTCACACTTGGGAACCAGGTTTAGGAGTTTTGAGCATGCCACCACACTTCATTACACATGATAGGGTCACATGCATGGTTTGGAGGTGTTCCGATGCCCCGAAGCGCTTCTTCCTGCGGAACCCTGATCCGCGGGCCTCGGATCGTCTACCCCCTAGACTTTCTTCTGACAGGGGTATCCCGGTGTAGCCCTCTCTTGTTTTAGGCTTGGTTAGGTCATGTGATGATGTAAAACCATGTTTGGGAACATGTTGTGACAAGATCTACCCCGGTTTCACCGAAACGGGGAGTTTCCCCCTAATACTCAGATTGCAGACACTTTGTTTTTAGGGGACAGCCATATGTCTGCGAAGGGGGTCACACTTGGGAACCAGGTTTAGGAGTTTTGAGCATGCCACCACACTTCATTACACATGCTAGGGTCACATGCATGGTTTGGAGGTGTTCCGATGCCCCGAAGCGCTTCTTCCTGCGGAATCCTGATCCGCGGGCCTCGGATCGTCTACCCCCCTAGACTTTCTTCTGACAGGGGTAGCCCGATGTATCCCTCTCTTGTTTTTCTCTTGATTAGGTCATGTGATGATGTAAAACCATGTTTGGGAACATGTTGTGACAAGATCTACCCCGGTTTCACCGAAACGGGGAGTTTCCACCTAATACTCAGATTGCACACACTTTGTTTTTAGGAGACATCGCATGTCTGCGAAGGAGGTCACACTTGGGAACCAGGTTTAGGAGTTTTGAGCATGCCACCACACTTCATTACACATGCTAGGGTCACATGCATTGTTTGGAGGTGTTCCGATGCCCCGAAGCGCTTCTTCCTGCGGAGCCCTGATCCGCGGGCCTCGGATCGTCTACCCCCCTAGACTTTCTTCTTACGGGGGTAGCCTGATGTATATCTCACTTGTTTTAGGCTTGGTTAGGTCATGTGATGATGTAAAACCATGTTTGGGAACATGTTGTGACAAGATCTACCCTGGTTTCACCGAAACAGGGAATTTCCAACTAATACAAACATTGCACACACTTTGTTTTTTGGGGACATCGCATGTCTGCGAAGGGGGTCACACTTGGGAACCAGGTTTAGGAGTTTTGAGCATGCCACCACACTTCATTACACATTCTAGGGTCACATGCATGGTTTTGAGGTGTTAGATGCCTCGGCGCTTCTTCTGCGGAACCACGATCCATGGGCCTCGGATCGTACCCCCTAGACTTTCTTGTGAGGGTAGCCCGGTGTATCCCTCTCTTGTTTTAGGCTTGGTTAGGTCATGTGATGATGTAAAACCATGTTTGGGAACATGTTGTGACAAGATCTACCCCGGTTTCACCGAAACAGGGAGTTTCCCCCTAATACTCAGATTACACACACTTTGTTTTTAGGGGACAGCGCATATGTCTGCGAAGGGGGTCACACTTGGGAACCAGGTTTAGGAGTTTTGAGCATGCCACCACACTTCATTACACATTCTAGGGTCACATGCATGGTTTGGAGGTGTTCCGATGCCCCGAAGCGCTTCTTCCTGCGGAACCCTGATCCGCGGGCCTCGGATCGTCTACCTCCTACACTTTCTTCTGACAGGGGTAGCCCGGTGTATCCCTCTCTTGTTTTTCTCTTGCTTAGGTCATGTGATGATGTAAAACCATGTTTGGGAACATGTTGTGACAAGATCTACCCCGGTTTCGCCAAAACGGGGAGTTTCCCCCTAATACTCAGATTGCACACACTTTGTTTTTAGGAGACATCGCATGTCTGTGAAGGGGGTCACACTTGGGAACCAGGTTTAGGAGTTTTGAGCATGCCACCACACTTCATTACACATGCTAGGGTCACATGCATGGTTTGGAGGTGTTCCTATGCCCCGAAGCGCTTCTTCCTGCGGAACCCTGATCCGCGGGCCTCAGATCGTCTACCCCCCTAGACTTTCTTCTGACAGGGGTAGCCCGGTGTAGCCCTCTCTTGTTTTAGGCTTGGTTAGGTCATGTGATGATGTAAAACCATGTTTGGGAACATGTTGTGACAAGATCTACCCCGGTTTCACCGAAACGGGGAGTTTCCCCCTAATACTCACATTGCAGACACTTTGTTTTTAGGGGACAGCGCATGTCTGCGAAGGGGGTCACACTTGGGAACCAGGTTTAGGAGTTTTGAGCATGCCACCACACTTCATTACACATGATAGGGTCACATGCATGGTTTGGAGGTGTTCCGATGCCCCGAAGCGCTTCTTCCTGCGGAACCCTGATCCGCGGGCCTCGGATCGTCTACCCCCCTAGACTTTCTTCTGACAGGGGTAGCCCGGTGTAGCCCTCTCTTGTTTTAGGCTTGGTTAGGTCATGTGATGATGTAAAACCATGTTTGGGAACATGTTGTGACAAGATCTACCCTGGTTTCACCGAAACAGGGAGTTTCCCCTAATACTCAGATTGCAGACACTTTGTTTTTAGGGGACAGCGCATGTCTCCGAAGGGGGTCACACTTGGGAACCAGGTTTAGGAGTTTTGAGCATGCCACCACACTTCATTACACATGCTAGGGTCACATGCATGGTTTGGAGGTGTTCCGATGCCCGGAAGCGCTTCTTCCATTCGGAAACCTAATCTGCGGGCCTCGGATCGTCTACCCCCTAGACTTTCTTCTGACAGGGGTAGCCCGGTGTATCCCTCTCTTGTTTTAGGCTTGGTTAGGTCATGTGATGATGTAAAACCATGTTTGGGAACATGTTGTGACAAGATCTACCCCGGTTTCACCGAAACGGGGAGTTTCCACCTAATACTCAGATTGCACACACTTTGTTTTTAGGAGACATCGCATGTCTGCGAAGGAGGTCACACTTGGGAACCAGGTTTAGGAGTTTTGAGCATGCCACCACACTTCATTACACATGCTAGGGTCACATGCATTGTTTGGAGGTGTTCCGATGCCCCGAAGCGCTTCTTCCTGCGGAGCCCTGATCCGCGGGCCTCGGATCGTCTACCCCCCTAGACTTTCTTCTTACGGGGGTAGCCTGATGTATATCTCACTTGTTTTAGGCTTGGTTAGGTCATGTGATGATGTAAAACCATGTTTGGGAACATGTTGTGACAAGATCTACCCTAGTTTGACCGAAACGGGGAGTTTCCCCCTAACACTCAGCTTGCAGACACTTTGTTTTTAGGGGACAGCGCATGTCTGCGAAGGGGGTCACACTTGGGAACCAGGTTTAGGAGTTTTGAGGATGCCACCACACTTCATTACACATGCTAGGGTCACATGCATTGTTTGGAGGTGTTCCGATGCCTCGAAGCGCTTCTTCCTGCTGAACCCTGATCCGCGGGCCTTAGATCGTCTACCTCCCTAGACTTTCTTTTGACAGGGGTAGCCCGGTTTATCCCTCTCTTGTTTGGCTCTTGTTTAGGTCATGTGATGATGCAAAACCATGTTTGGGAACATGTTGTGACAAGATCTACCCCGGTTTTATTACACACACTTTGTTTTTAGGAGACAGCGCATGTCTGCGAAGGGGGTCACACTTGGGAACCAGGTTTAGGAGTTTTGAGCATGCCACCACACTTCATTACACATGCTATGGTCACATGCATGGTTTGGAGGTCATGTGTGTTGGAGATATGCCCTAGAGGTAATAATAAATGTAGTTATTATTATATATCTTTGTGTTTATGATAAATGTTTACATTCATGCTATAATAGTATTAACAAGGAAACCATTAATACTTGTGTGATTTGTAAACTTAATTTGAAGTCCCTAGTATGGCCTCTATACTTCACTAGCTTGTTGGTTGATTGATGATGTGGTTTCTTTGTCATGAACATTGAGATGTTATCAACAACAAGATCATATCGTTAGGAGAATGATATGGTGGACATACTCCTATAGACAAGCGTAGCATAAAGATCAAGTCATTTCAATAGTTCAATTGCTATATGCTTTCTGATACATAGTAACCTAATTCCTTCGACCATGAGATCATGCATATTGCCTTTACTGGATGGATGCTTTGATGTCATCAAACACCACACCGTAACAGGGGTGGCTATAAAAGTGGCATTGGGTGTTGGAAAGTATTGGTTGAAACACATGGATCAAGAGTGGGATTTGTCCATCCACATGGCGGATAGATATTCTCTGGGCCCTCTCGGTGAAATGTCATCCAATTAGCTTGCAAGCATGTGACTTGGTCACAAGGGATCACATATCACGGGAGCGAGAAAGAGTACTTATCGATGTGAGGTTGAACTAGGTATGCGGAGATCTAAGCGATCATGACCTCGGATAAGTAACATATCGTGAGACAAAGGGAAATTGGTATCGTATGTAAGTGGTTCATTCGATGTAAAGTAATCGTAGAAATATGTAGAACCATATGAATTTCAGATTCCTCTATTGGTTATTGTTAGGAGAAGTGTCTCGATCATGTCGCATAATTCACGAACCGTGGAGACACACTTAAGGATTGACGTTGTTTGAGTAGTTATGGTATTATGAAAGAGACCGAATGTTGTTGGTCTCGGATGGGATCCGGGATATCACGAGGTGATCCGGAATGGTCAGGAGAATAAGATTCATATAAGGAAAGTCCCATTTGGAGTTGGGGAATGGTTAGGTGTTTTCATCGGGAACATTCTAGAAAGATCCCGGAATGTCCGGCACTCCGGGGAAGGGTACATGAATGTGTCATTGCAAGATGGAATGATTGCATCATGTACTAAGTGTTCTCGCTGTCCAAAATAAAGGGTTTATTTAATTCCTAAATTGGAAAAGTCAAGCGCAGGTTTTGATTATTTGCCGATTTTGGAAGAAGGAGAAGTTGGAAACCGACTTGGGGAGGTCCTCCTCCCAAGCCGTGACCAGCCCTAGGCGAGTTGGGGAGGACTCCTCCCTCCTGGCCAGCCCTCCCACCTATAAAGGGAGGCGGGGCCTCCCTCTAGACACACAAGTTCCTATCCTCTAAACTAGAAACTAGACCTAGACCCGGTTTAGAGCTGTTTGGTTTAGAGCCTTCTAATTGGTTTAGAGCCCTCTAATTGGTGTGTCTAATTACTAGACCACTAATAGCCTCTCTCATAAGCTCCACCATACTACTTGCCGGCTTAAGCGAAGCCTGCGGATCTCCCTCTACCTCGGTACCACGCCGTTGTCTTTAGGAATCGCGAGGAAGTGCTACAACCTCCATTTTCTTTGGAACAAGGAGAGGAAGGTCTTCGTCAGTACCGAGCGTGTGACCCATCTTGGAGGCGCTCTTGAGGAGCTTGGCGCGGAAGGATCGTCTGTGATCTTGAGATCGGAAAAATGCGACTACATCACCCACGAGAATCTGCTCTCGTTAAACACTTTGGAATCTTGAGGGTGAGTTATTCCATCGACTCGTTGCTACAATCTAGTAGATAGATCTTGGCTTGTTTGTTTGTATGCGATAGAAAATTTTTGTTTTCCATGCTACGAACCCCTACGATGGTATCGAGCCGTGTCTATATGTAGATCTGTTGCAGAGTAGAACCTAATAGTCATTGTGGGCGTTGATGCTTTATTGTAGATTGCTTTTGTGTACTTTGCATCTTGCGGTATGTTGGGATGAAGCGGCCGGGCTAACCTTACATGACATCGTTCATGAGACTTGCTCCACGCTTAACATGCAACTTGTATTGCATAAGTGGCTTCTTGGTGCTGTTTCTCCTAGCATAGTTAAGATCCAATTTACAGCGGGTAATCAACAATGCTAGTATCAATGTTGTGGTTCTTGTTCGTAAGTTAGAGCGACACTTATGGAAAGCCCCAAACCACGTAAAATATGCAAAGAAAGTAGAAGCGTCTAACTTTGTTTTGCGAGGGTGTCTTGATGATGTGATATGGCCATGATTGTGATTATATTTGATGTATGCAATGTTCCTTATTGTAAGTTGGCAACGGCGGGGACCATATGGTTGTCTTTAATTTACTGTTAAGACCTGCGTGTCTATTCAAAATAGTTGTAATAGTTGAAGCTGGTGGGCGACAACCATGAAGAAGCGTCATTGACCTTGATGCTATGCTAGGAGATGATGGAGATCATGTTAGGTGCTTGAAGATGGAGATCGGAAGCACAAAGAAGAAAGGCCATATCATATCACATATTATGAATTGCATGTGATGTTAATCCTTTATGCATCTTGTATTGCTTAGTAGGCAGCGGTAGCATTATAAGATGATCCCTCATGCACATAAATTTCAAGTTCTAAAGTGTTCACCCTTAGTATGCACCGTTGCCAAAGCTTCTGCTTGAAGCACCACGTGATGATCGGGTGTCTTTGATTCAGCGGGTGACTTCTAGCGTAAGCAAGCCAGATTTGCTTATCACGGAAGCTAAGGTTTGTCTTGACGAGCCTAGCATGTACGGACATGGCCTCGGGAACACGGATCGCGAAGGCAAAGCATGAATCATATAGTAGATATGATGAACATGATGATTGTTAGCCATTGAAACTATATCAACTCTCGTGATGATCGGTGTTGATGTAGTGGATTTGGTTCGATGTGATCACTAAAACAATGTGAGGGATGTTGTTTTGGTGGGAGTTCACCTAGTTTAATTTCATTAATTAATTTGAACTCAATTTGTCATAAACTTAGTCTAAACTATTGCAAATATGTTGTAGATCAATGGCAGCCCTACCATCAATTTTAATGCGTTCCTAGAGAAAGAAAAGTTGAAAAACAATGGAAGCAACTTGGCGGATTGGTTCATAATTTGAGATTGTCCTCACGGTGGTAATTTGACCTATGTCTTTGGATGCACCGCTAGGTGACCCACTGCGGTGATGCTACCGATGAAGTAAAGAATGTTTACCTCGCTCGGAAGAATCGATTACTCCATAGTTCAGTGTGCTATCTTGTATGGTTTAGAATCAGACTTGAGAAAAGGTTTGAAGAGTCAGACCCATATGATATTGTCGAGGATCTCAAATTAATCTTTGAGACTCATGCGGCAATTGAAAGTTATAAAGCTTACGAAAAGTTCTTTAAGCGCAAGATGGAAGAGGGTAGCTCCGTCGGTGAGCATGTGCTTAAGATATGCAGGCATAAATAAACTTCAAAGTTTGGGTATAGTGATTCCTAATACTTTGGGGTTTACCATCCTCAATCACTACCACCAAGTTACAAGAACTTTGTGATGAACTACAACATGCGAACATGAACAAAGAGTTGCGAACTATTTGCTATGTTAAAATCTGCGAAGTGGAGATCAAGAAAGAGCACCAAGTGTTGATGGTCAATAAGACCACCAAATTCAAGAAAGGCAAGTCTAAGCGGAAGGGACACTTCAAGAAGGGTGGTAAGAAAGTTACCATACCGACGAAGAGGACCAAGGCTGGACCAAACCTGGCCCAGTGCTTTTCTTTGCAAGGGAGAAGGTCCTTTGAGCGGAATTGCCCAAAGTACTTGGCAGATTTGAAGCGGCAACATCAAGAAGAAAGGTATATCGATATACATGTTATTGATGTGTATCTCACTAGTATTCGTAGTAGTGCACAGGTATTTGATCTTTGGTTCGGTTGCTCATATTTGTAACTTCGAAGCAGGAGCTACTGAATAAGCGGAAGCTAGTAAAGAGCGAGGTGACGATGCGCGTGGGAAGCGGATCAAAGGTTGATGTGATCGCGGTCGGCACACTACCTCTTCATCTACCATCGGGATTAGTTTTATACTTAAATAATTGTTATTTGGTGCTGCGTTGAGCATGAACATTATATCGGGATCTTGTTTATTGCGAGGCGGTTACTTGTTTAAATCCGAGAATAATGGTTGTTCGATTTATATGAGTAATGTGTTTTATGCACATGCACCTTTGATAGATGGTCTATTCATATTGAATCTCGATAGTAGAAATACACATATTAATAACATTGAGGCTAAGCGTTTGAAATCAGCGATAATTTGACCTATATGTAGCCTTTGTCGTCTTGGTCACATTGGAGTGAAGCGTATGAAGAAACTCCATTCGATGGACTTCTTGAATCACTTGATTTTGAATCACTTGAAAGATCTGAAGCATGTCGATGGGTAAAATGACTAAGACTCCATTTTACGGTATGATGGGCGAGCTACGGACTTATTGGAAATCATACATACCGATGTGTGTGGTCCAATGAGTGTAGCATCATGATGGTTATCGTTATGTTCTTACCTTCACGGATGACTTGAGTAGATATGGGTATATCTATTTCATGAAACATAAGTCCGAAACTTTCGAGAAGTTTAAGGAGTTTCAAAGTGAGGTAGAGAATCAGCGTAACAAGAAGATTAAATTTCTACGTTACGATCGTGGAGGTGAATATCTAAATTCTGAGTTTGGCGAGCATTTGAAGAAATGTGGAATACTTTACTTGATTGACACCGGGGAACACCACAGTAATGGTGTGTCACGAGCGTCGTGTCGAACTCTCTTAGATATGGTTAGTTCTATGATGTCACTTACAGATTTGCCACTATCATTTTGGGGTTATGCATTAGAAACAGCCGCATTCACTTTAAATAGGGCACCGTCTAAATCCGTTGAAACGACACCGTATGAATTATGGTTTGGGAAGAAACCTAAATTGTCGTTCCTTAAAGTTTGGGGATCTGAAGCCTATGTAAAGAAGTTCTGACCGGACAAGCTTGAACCCAAAGCGGAAAAATCGTCTTCATAGGATACGAAGGAAACTATTGGGTATACCTTCTATCATAGATCCGAAGGCAAAATCTTTGTTGCCAAGAATGGATCCTTTCTAGAAGAATTTCTCTCGAAAGAAGTATTTGGAAGGAAAGTAGAACTTCGGCGAGGTTGTCGAACCTTCTCTCGAAATTGCGAGTAGCGCAGCACGGAAGAAGTTCTGTGGTGCCTGCACCAATAAGAGAGGAAGCTAGTGATGGTGATCATGAAACTTGGTTGAAGTTGCTCTGAGCCTCGGAGGTCAGCGAAATCGTACCACTCCAGTTGGTATGATTCCGTTATGAATGTCATGTTGGTGGACAACACCGATGACCCGAGACATATGAGGAAGCAATGAAGAGCAAAGATTACAATAAATGGCAAGAAGCCAAGAAATACGAGATAGGATCCATGTACGAAAACCAAGTATGGACTTTGGTGGACTTACGGATGGCGGAAGAACATCGAGAACAAATGGATTTTCAAGAAGAAAGCAGATCTTGATGGTAATATTCACATCTATAAAGCTCGACTTATGCAAAGGGTTTCGACAAATTCAAGGAGTTGACTACGATGAGACTATCTCAACGGTAGCGA
This sequence comes from Avena insularis, assembly GCA_023614405.1. Lineage (NCBI taxonomy): Eukaryota > Viridiplantae > Streptophyta > Magnoliopsida > Poales > Poaceae > Avena > Avena insularis. Next base: position 430,735,195 of record CM042685.1, on the reverse strand, counting down.
AGCTAAAATCTGTGAGGATTATGTTAGCAATCGCTGCATATTATGATTATGAGATATGGCAGATGGATGTCAAAACAGCATTCCTCAATGGAGACATTGATGAAGAGTTGTATATGATGCAACCCAAAGGTTTTGTCGATCCTAAAGATGCTAACAAGGTATGCAAACTTCAGCGGTCCATCTATGGATTGAAGCAAGCATCCGAAGTTGGAATCAACGTTTTGATAAGGTAATCAAAAGTTTTGGTTTTATACAAACTTATGGAGAAGCTTGTATTTACAAGAAAGTGAGTGGGAGCTCTGTAGCATTCTTAATACTGTATGTGGATGACATATTGTTGATTGGGAATGATGTAGACCTTCTTAATAGTGTCAAAGAGTATTTGAATAATAGTTTTTCAATGAAGGATCTTGGCGAAGCAGCTTACATATTAGGCATAAAGATTTATAGAGATAGATCGAAGCCAAATATCATTGTCACAAAGTACATATTTGGACAAAGTTCTAAAGAGGTTTGGAATGGAAGATAGCAAGAAAGGGTTCTTGCCCATGTTGCTAATATGACCTTGAGTAAAACTCAAAGTCCGACATCGGCGAAGATAGAGAAAAGATGAGTAAGACTCCTATGCCTCAGCCATAGGATCTCTAATGTATGCCATGCTATGTACTAGACCCGACATCGCATATCTGTTAGTCTAACTAGCGAGATATCAAAGTGATCGAGTGGATCATTGGACGTGATCAAAAACATCCTTAAGTACTTGAGAAGAACTAAGGATATGGTTCTTTCTTATGGAGGTGATGAACGGCTCGTTGTTAATGGTTACCGATGCTAGTTGGAACACCGATCCGGATGATTCTAAATCACAATCTGGATCGTATTTATTTTGAATGGTGCAGCGATTAGCTGGAGGAGTGCAAAGCAAAGCGTTGTGGCGAGATCTTCAAGCTGAATCGGAATACATGGGCGCCGGAGGCTTCACAAGCGATATGGATGAAAGAGTTCATTCTGAGCTGGGTGTGGTTCCTAGTCTTGGACCCAATGTCTATCTCTTGTGATAACATGGGCGCCATAGCCAATGCGCAAGAACCAAGGTCACACAAGAAGTGAAGCATATCAAGCTGCGTTTTCACGCTATTCGAGAACATATCCGGGATGGGGATATAAAGATTTGCAAAGTACACACAGATCTGAATGTGGCGGATCCGTTGACTAAACCTCTCCCAAGGGCAAAACATGACCAACACCAAAGCGCCATGGGTGTTCGGTATATTACCATGTAATCTAGATTAGATGACTCTAGTGCAAGTGGGAGGCTGTTGGAGATATGCCCTAGAGGTAATAATAAATGTAGTTATTATTATATATCTTTGTGTTTATGATAAATGTTTACATTCATGCTATAATAGTATTAACAAGGAAACCATTAATACTTGTGTGATTTGTAAACTTAATTTGAAGTCCCTAGTATGGCCTCTATACTTCACTAGCTTGTTGGTTGATTGATGATGTGGTTTCTTTGTCATGAACATTGAGATGTTATCAACAACAAGATCATATCGTTAGGAGAATGTTATGGTGGACATACTCCTATAGACAAGCGTAGCATAAAGATCAAGTCATTTCAATAGTTCAATTGCTATATGCTTTACGATACATAGTAACCTAATTCCTTCGACCATGAGATCATGCATATTGCCTTTCTTGGATGGATGCTTTGATGTCATCAAACACCACACCGTAGCAGGTGGCTATAAAAGTGGCATTGGGTGTTAGGAAAGTATTGGTTGAAACACATGGATCAAGAGTGGGATTTGTCCATCCACATGACGGATAGATATTCTCTGGGCCCTCGGTGAAATGTCATCCAATTAGCTTGCAAGCATGTGACTTGGTCACAAGGGATCACATATCAGGAGCGAGAAAAGAGTACTTATCGATGTGAGGTTGAACTAGGTATGCGAGATACAAGCGATCATGACCTCGGATAAGTAACATATCGTGAGACAAAGGGAAATTGGTATCGTATGTGGTTCATTTTCATTCGATCGTAAGTAATCGTAGAAATATGTAGAGCCATATGAATTTCAGATTCCTCTATTGGTTATTGTTAGAAGTGTCTCGATCATGTCGCATAATTCACGAACCGTGGGAGACACATAAGGATTCGACGTTGTTTGAGTAGTTATGGTATTATGAGAAAGAGACCGAATGTTGTTGAGTCTCGGATGGGATCCGGGATATCACGAGGTGATCCGGAATGGTCAGGAGAATAAGATTCATATAAGGAAAGTCCCATTTGAGTTGGGGAATGGTTAGGTGTTTTCATCGGGAACATTCTAGAAGGTCGGAATGTCCGGCACTCCGGAGGAAGGAAGGGTACATGAATGTGTCATTGCAAGATGGAATGATTGCATCATGTACTAAGTGTTCTCGCTGTCCAAAATAAAGGGTTTATTTAATTCCTAAATTGAAAAGTCAAGCTGCCAGTTTCGGTCATTGCCAGTTTTGGAAGGAAAGAGGAGGAGAAGTTGAAACCGACTTGGGGAGAGTCCTCCTCCCAAGGCAGTGACCAGCCTAGGCCGAGTTGGGGAGGACTCCCTCCCTCCTGGCCAGCCCTCCCACCTATAAAGGGAGGGGCAGGGCCTCCCTCTAGACACACAAGTTCCTATCCTCTAAACTAGAAACTAGACCTAGACCCGGTTTAGAGCTGTTTGTTTAGAGCCTTCTAATTGGTTTAGAGCCCTCTAATTGGTGTGTCTAATTACTAGACCACTAATAGCCTCTCTCATAAGCTCCACCATACTGCACTTTTGGCTTAAGGCGAAGCCTGCGGGATCTCCCTCTACCTCGGTACCACGCCGTTGTCTTTGCGGAATCGCGAGAAGTGCTACAACCTCCATTTTCTTTGGAACAAGGGAGAGGAAGGTCTTCGTCAATGCCGAGCGTGTGACCATTGCGGGGCGCTTCTTGAGCAGCAGCCGGAAGGATCGTCTGCGATCTTGAGATCGGAAAAATGCGACTACATCACCCACGAGAATCTGCTCTCGTTAAACACTTTGGAATCTTGAGGTGAGTTATTCCATCGACTCGTTGCTACAATCTAGTAGATAGATCTTGGCTTGTTTGTTTGTATGCGATAGAAATTTTTGTTTTCCATACTCGAACCCCTACATCTCTTGTTTTAGGATTGTTAGGTCATGTGATGATGGAAAACCATGTTTGGGAACATGTTGTGACAAGATCTACCCCGGTTTCACCGAAACGGGGAGTTTCCCCCTATACTGAGATTGCAGACACTTTGTTTTTAGGAGACATCGCATGTCTGCGAAGGGGGTCACACTTGGGAACCAGGTTTAGGAGTTTTGAGCATGCCACCACACTTCATTACACATGCTAGGGTCACATGCATGGTTTGGAGGTGTTCTGATGCCTCGAAGCGCTTCTTCCTGCGGAACCCTGATCCGCGGGCCTCGGATCGTCTACCCCCTAGACTTTCTTCTGATAGGGGTAGCCCGGTGTATCCCTCTCTTGTTTTAGGCTTGGTTAGGTCATGTGATGATGTAAAACCATGTTTGGGAACATGTTGTGACAAGATCTACCCCAGTTTCACGAAGCAGGAGTTTCCCCTAATACTCAGATTGCAGACACTTTGTTTTTGGGGACATCGCATGTCTGCGAAGCGGGTCACACTTGGGAACCAGGTTTAGGAGTTTTGAGCATTCCACCACACTTCATTACACATGCTAGGGTCACATGCATGGTTTGGAGGTGTTAGATGCCCAGCGCTTCTTCTGCGGAACCACGATCCATGGGCCTCGGATCGTCTACCCCCTAGACTTTCTTCTGACAGGGGTAGCCCGGTGTATCCCTCTCTTGATTTATGCTTGGTTAGGTCATGTGATGATGTAAAACCATGTTTGGGAACATGTTGTGACAAGATCTACCTCGGTTTCACCGAAATGGGGAGTTTCCCCCTAATACTCAGATTACACACACTTTGTTTTTAGGAGACATCGCATGTCTGCGAAGGGTTCACACTTGGGAACCAGGTTTAGGAGTTTTGAGCATTCCACCACACTTCATTACACATGCTAGGGTCACATGCATGGTTTGGAGGTGTTCGGATGCCCGGCGCTTCTTCTGCGGAACCACGATCCATGGGCCTCGGATCGTCTACCCCTAGACTTTCTTGAGGGTAGCCGGTGTATCCCTCTCTTGTTTTAGGCTTGTTTAGGTCATGTGATGATGTAAAACCATGTTTGGGAACATGTTGTGACAAGATCTACAGGTTTCACGAAGCAGGGAGTTTCCCCTAATACTCAGATTGCAGACACTTTGTTTTTAGGGGACATCGCATGTCTACGGGGTCACACTTGGGAACCAGGTTTAGGAGTTTTGAGCATGCCACCACACTTCATTACACATGCTAGGGTCACATGCATGCTTTGGAGGTGTTAGATGCCCAGCGCTTCTTCTGCGGAACCACGATCCATGGGCCTCGGATCGTCTACCCCCTAGACTTTCTTGGCGGGGTAGCCGGTGTATCCCTCTCTTGTTTTAGGCTTGGTTAGGTCATGTGATTATGCAAAACCATGTTTGGGAACATGTTGTGACAAGATCTACCCCGGTTTCACGAAGCAGGGAGTTTCCCCTAATACTCAGATTAGACACTTTGTTTTTAGGGGGCGCATGTCTGCGAAGAGGGTCACACTTGGGAACCAGCTTTAGGAGTTTTGAGCATGCCACCACACTTCATTACACATGCTAGGGTCACATGCATGGTTTGGATGTGTTAGATGCCGGCGCTTCTTCTGCGGAACCACGATCCAGGCCTCGGATCGTCTACCCCCTAGACTTTCTTGGGGGGTAGCCCGGTGTATTCCTCTCTTGTTTTGCTCTTGGTTAGGTCATGTGATGATGCAAAACCATGTTTGGGAACATGTTGTGACAAGATCTACCCCGGTTTCGCCGAAACGGGGAGTTTCCCCCTAATACTCAGATTGCACACACTTTGTTTTTAGGAGACATCGCATGTCTGCGAATGGGTCACACTTGGGAACCAGGTTTAGGAGTTTTGAGCATGCCACCACACTTCATTACACATGCTAGGGTCACATGCATGGTTTGGAGGTGTTCCGATGCCCCAAAGCGCTTCTTCCTGCGGAACCATGATCCACGGGCCTCGGATCGTCTACCCCCCTAGACTTTCTTCTCACAGGGGTAGCCCGGTGTATCCCTCTCTTGTTTTAGGCTTGGTTAGGTCATGTGATGATGTAAAACCATGTTTGGGAACATGTTGTGACAAGATCTATGCCGGTTTCACCGAAACGGGGAGTTTCCCCCTAATACTCAGATTGCAGACACTTTGTTTTTAGGGGACAGCGCATGTCTGCGAAGGGGGTCACACTTGGGAACCAGGTTTAGGAGTTTTGAGCATGCCACCACACTTCATTACACATGCTAGGGTCACATGCATGGTTTGGAGGTGTTCCGATGCCCCGAAGCGCTTCTTCCTGCGGAACCCTGATCCGCGGGCCTCGGATCGTCTACCCCCTAGACTTTCTTCTGACAGGGGTAGCCCGGTGTATCCCTCTCTTGTTTTGCTCTTGGTTAGGTCATGTGATGATGTAAAACCATGTTTGGGAACATGTTGTGACAAGATCTACCCCGGTTTCACCGAAACAGGGAGTTTCCCCCTAATACTCAGATTGCAGACACTTTGTTTTTAGGGGACAGCGCATGTCTGCGAAGAGGGTCACACTTGGGAACCAGGTTTAGGAGTTTTGAGCATGCCACCACACTTCATTACACATGCTAGGGTCACATGCATGGTTTGGAGGTGTTCTGATGCCCAGCTTCTTCTGCGGAACCACGATCCATGGGGCCTCGGATCGTCTACCCCCCTAGACTTTCTTCTGACAGGGGTAGCCCGGTGTATCCCTCTCTTGTTTTATGCTTGGTTAGGTCATGTGATGATGTAAAACCATGTTTGGGAACATGTTGTGACAAGATCTACCCCGGTTTCACCAAAAAGGGGAGTTCCCCATAATACTCAGATTGCACACACTTTATTTTTAGGACACATCGAATGTCTGCGAAGGGGGTCACACTTGGGAACCAGGTTTAGGAGTTTTGAGCATGCCACCACACTTCATTACACATGCTAGGGTCACATGCATGGTTTGGAGGTGTTTCGATGCCCCGAAGCGCTTCTTCCTGCGGAACCCTGATCCACGGGCCTCGGATCGTCTACCCCCTAGACTTTCTTCGAGGGTAGCCGGTGTAGCCCTCGCTTGTTTTAGGCTTGGTTAGGTCATGTGATGATGTAAAACCTTGTTTGGGAACATGTTGTGACAAGATCTACCAGTTTCACGAAGCAGGAGTTTCCCCCTAATAGTCAGATTCCAGACACTTTGTTTTTAGGGGACAGTGCAAGTCTGCGAAGAGGGTCACACTTGGGAACCAGGTTTAGGAGTTTTGAGCATGCCACCACACTTCATTACACATGCTATGGTCACATGCATGGTTTGGAGGTGTTCCGATGCCCCGAAGCGCTTCTTCCTGCGGAACCCTGATCCCTGGGCCTCGGATTGTGTACCCCCCTAGACTTTTTTCTGGCAGGGGTAGCCCGGTGTATCCCTCTCTTGTTTTGCTCTTGGTTAGGTCATCTGATGATGTAAAACCATGTTTGGGAAAATGTTGTGACAAGATCTACCTCAGTTTCACCGAAACGGGGAGTTTCCCCCTAATACTCAGATTGCAGACACTTTGTTTTTAGGGGACAGCGCATGTCTGCGAAGGGGGTCACACTTGGGAACCAGGTTTAGGAGTTTTGAGCATGCCACCACACTTCATTACACATGCTAGGGTCACATGCATGGTTTGGAGGTGTTAGATGCCCGGCGCTTCTTCTGCGGAACCACGATCCATGGGCCTCGGATCGTCTACCCCTAGACTTTCTTGACAGGGGTAGCCCAGTGTATCCCTCTCTTGTTTTAGGCTTGGTTAGGTCATGTGATGATGTAAAACCATGTTTGGGAACATGTTGTGACAAGATCTACCCCAGTTTCACCGAAACGGGGAGTTTCCCCCTAATACTCAGATTGCACACACTTTGTTTTTAGGAGACATCGCATGTCTGCGAAGGGGGTCACACTTGGGAACCAGGTTTAGGAGTTTTGAGCATGCCACCACACTTCATTACACATGCTAGGGTCACATGCATGGTTTGGAGGTGTTCCGATGCCCCGAAGCGCTTCTTCCTGCGGAACCCTGATCCACGGGCCTCGGATCGTCTACCCCTAGACTTTCTTCTGACAGGGGTAGCCCGGTGTATCCCTCTCTTGTTTTATGCTTGGTTAGGTCATGTGATGATGTAAAACCATGTTTGGGAACATGTTGTGACAAGATCTACCCCGGTTTCACCAAAACAGGGAGTTTCCCCCTAATACTCAGATTGCAGACACTTTGTTTTTAGGGGACAGCGCATGTCTGCGAAGGGGTCACACTTGGGAACCAGGTTTAGGAGTTTTGAGCATGCCACCACACTTCATTACACATGCTAGGGTCACATGCATGGTTTGGAGGTGTTCCGATGCCCCGAAGCGCTTCTTCCTGCGGCACCCTGATCCGCGGGCCTCGGATCGTCTACCCCCTAGACTTTCTTCTGATAGGGGTAGCCCGGTGTATCCCTATCTTGTTTTGCTCTTGGTTCGGTCATGTGATGATGTAAAACCATGTTTGGGAACATGTTGTGACAAGATCTACCCCGGTTTCACCGAAACGTGGAGTTTCCCCCTAATACTCAGATTGCAGACACTTTGTTTTTAGGGGACAGCGCATGTCTGTGAAAAGGGTCACACTTGGGAACCAGGTTTAGGAGTTTTGAGCATGCCACCACACTTAATTACACATTCTAGGGTCACATGCATGGTTTAGAGGTGTTCAGATGCCGGCGCTTCTTCTGCGGAACCACGATCCATGGCCTCGGATCGTCTACCCCCCTAGACTTTCTTCTGACAGGGGTAGCCCGGTGTATCCCTCTCTTGTTTTAGGCTTGGTTAGGTCATGTGATGATGTAAAACCATGTTTGGGAACATGTTGTGACAAGATCTACCCCGGTTTCACCGAAACGGGGAGTTTCCCCCTAATACTCAGATTGCACACACTTTGTTTTTAGGAGACATCGCATGTCTGCGAAGGGTGTCACACTTGGGAACCAGGTTTAGGAGTTTTGAGCATGCCACCACACTTCATTACACATGCTAGGGTCACATGCATGGTTTGGAGGTGTTCCGATGCCCCGAAGCGCTTCTTTCTGCGGAACCCTGATCCGCGGGCCTCAGATCGTCTACCCCCTAGACTTTCTTCTGACAGGGGTAGCCCGGTGTAGCCCTCTCTTGTTTTAGGCTTGGTTAGGTCATGTGATGATGTAAAACCATGTTTGGGAACATGTTGTGACAAGATCTACCCCGGTTTCACCGAAACGGGGAGTTTCCCCCTAATACTCAGATTGCAGACATTGTTTTTAGGGACAGCGCATGTCTGTGAAGGGGGTCACACTTGGGAACTAGGTTTAGGAGTTTTGAGCATGCCACCACACTTCATTACACATGCTAGGGTCACATGCATGGTTTGGATGTGTTCTGATGCCCCGAAGCGCTTCTTCCTGCGGAACCCTGATCCGTGGGCCTCGGATCGTCTACCCCCCTAGACTTTCTTACGAGGTAGCCGGTGTATCCTCTCTTGTTTTGCTCTTGGTTAGGTCATGTGATGATGCAAAACCATGTTTGGGAACATGTTGTGACAAGATCTACCCAGGTTTCACGAAGCAGGAGTTTCCCCCTAATACTCAGATTGTAGACACTTTGTTTTTAGGGGACATCGCATGTCTGTGAAGGGGGTCACACTTGGGAACCAGGTTTAGGAGTTTTGAGCATGCCACCACACTTCATTACACATGCTAGGGTCACATGCATGGTTTGGAGGTGTTGCGATGTCCCGAAGCGCTTCTTCCTGCGAAACCCTGATCCGCGGGCCTCGGATCGTCTACCACCCTAGACTTTCTCCTGACAGGGGTATCCTGGTGTATCCCTCTCTTGTTTTAGGCTTAGTTAGGTCATGTGATGATGTAAAACCATGTTTGGGAACATGTTGTGACAAGATCTACCCCGGTTTCACGAAGCAGAGTTTCCCCTAATACTCAGATTGCAGACACTTTGTTTTTAGGAGACATCGCATGTCTGCGAAGGGGGTCACACTTGGGAACCAGGTTTAGGAGTTTTGAGCATGCCACCACACTTCATTACACATGCTAGGGTCACATGCATGGTTTGGAGGTGTTCCGATGCCCCGAAGCGCTTCTTCGTGCGGAACCCTGATCCGCGGACCTCGGATCGTCTACCCCCTAGACTTTCTTCTGACAGGGGTAGCCCGTTGTATCCCTCTCTTGTTTTCCTCTTGGTTAGGTCGTGTGATGATGTAAAACCATGTTTGGGAACATGTTGTGACAAGATCTACAGGTTTCACGAAGCAGGAGTTTCCCCCTAATACTCAGATTGCAGACACTTTGTTTTTAGGGGACAGCGCATGTCTACGAAGGGGGTCACACTTGGGAACCAGGTTTAGGAGTTTTGAGCATGCCACCACACTTCATTACACATGCTAGGGTCACATGCATGGTTTGGAGGTGTTTCGATGCCCCGAAGCGCTTCTTCATGCGGAACCACGATCCATGGGCCTCGGATCGTCTACCCCTAGACTTTCTTGGCGAGGGTAGCCGGTGTATCCCTCTCTTGTTTTAGCTTGGTTAGGTCATGTGATGATGTAAAACCAAGTTTGGGAACACGTTGTGACAAGATCTACAGTTTCACGAAGCAGGAGTTTCCCCTAAAACTCAGCTTGCAGACACTTTGTTATTAGGGAGGCGCATGTCTGCGAAGGGGTCACTTGGGAACCAGGTTTAGGAGTTTTGAGCATGCCACCACACTTCATTACACATGCTAGGGTCACATGCATGGTTTGGAGGTGTTAGATGCCCAGCGCTTCTTCTGCGGAACCCTGATCCGTGGGCCTCGGAATCGTCTACCCCCCTAGACTTTCTTCTGACAGGGGTAGCCCGGTGTATCCCTCTCTGGTTTTGCTCTTGTTAGGTCATGTGATGATGTAAAACCATTTTTCGGAACATGTTGTGAGAAGATCTACCCTGGTTTCACCGAAACAGGGAGTTTCCCCCTAATACTCAGATTGGACACACTTTGTTTTTAGGAGACATCGCATGTCTGCGAAGGGGGTCACACTTGGGAACCAGGTTTAGGAGTTTTGAGCATGCCACCACACTTCATTACACATGCTAGGGTCACATGCATGGTTTGGAGGTGTTCCGATGCCCCGAAGCGCTTCTTCCTGTGGAACCCTAATCCGCGGGCGTCGGATCGTCTACCCCCTAGACTTTGTTCTGACAGGGGTATCCCTGTGTATCCCTCTCTTGTTTTAGGCTTGGTTAGGTCATGTGATGATGTAAAACCATGTTTGGGAACATGTTGTGACAAGATCTACCCCGGTTTCAGCGAAACGAGGAGTTTCCCCCTAATACTCAGATTGCAGACACTTTGTTTTTAGGAGACAGTGCATGTCTGCGAAGGGGGTCACACTTGGGAACCAGGTTTAGGAGTTTTGAGCATGCCACCACACTTCATTACACATGCTAGGGTCACATGCATGGTTTGGAGGTGTTTCGATGCCCTGAAGCGCTTCTTCGTGCGGAACCACGATCATGGGCCTCGGATCGTCTACCCCTAGACTTTCTTCCGACAGGGGTAGCCAGGTGTATCCCTCTCTTGTTTTGCTCTTGGTTAGGTCATGTGATGATGTAAAACCATGTTTGGGAACATGTTGTGACAAGATCTACCCCGTTTCACGAAGCAGGAGTTTCCCCTAATACTCAGATTAGACACTTTGTTTTTAGGGACGCGCATATGTCTGCGAAGGGGGTTACACTTGGGAACCAGGTTTAGGAGTTTTGAGCATGCCACCACACTTCATTACACATGCTAGGGTCACATGCATGGTTTGGAGGTGTTAGATGCCCGGCGCTTCTTCTGCGGAACCACGATCCGCGGGCCTCGGATCGTCTACCCCCTAGACTTTCTCCTGACTAGGGTAGCTCGGTGTATCCCTCTCTTGTTTTAGGCTTGGTTAGGTCATGTGATGATGTAAAACCAAGTTTGGGAACATGTTGTGACAAGATCTACCCCGGTTTCACCAAAACGGAGAGTTTCCCCTAATACTCAGATTGCAGACACTTTGTTTTTAGGGGACATCGCATGTCTGCGAAGGGGGTCACACTTGGGAACCAGGTTTAGGAGTTTTGAGCATGCCACCACACTTCATTACACATGCTAGGGTCACATGCATGGTTTGGAGGTGTTAGATGCCGGCGCTTCTTCTGCGGAACCACGATCCATGGGCCTCAGATCATCTACCCCCCTAGACTTTCTTTTGACAAGGGTAGCCCGGTGTATCCCTCTCTTGTTTTGCTCTTGGTTAGGTCATGTGATGATGTAAAACCATGTTTGGGAACATGTTGTGACAAGATCTACCCCGGTTTCACCGAAACAGGGAGTTTCCCCCTAATACTCAGATTGCAGACACTTTGTTTTTAGGGGACATCATATGTCTACGTAGGGGGTCACACTTGGGAACCAGGTTTAGGAGTTTTGAGCATGCCACCACACTTCATTACACATTCTAGGGTCACATGCATGGTTTGGAGGTGTTAGATGCCCGGCGCTTCTTCTGCGGAACCACGATCCATGGCCTCGGATCGTCTACCCCTAGACTTTCTTACGAGGGGTAGCCCGGTGTATCCCTCTCTTGTTTTAGGCTTGGTTAGGTCATGTGATGATGTAAAACCATGTTTGGGAACATGTTGTGACAAGATCTACCCCGGTTTCACCGAAACAGGGAGTTTCCCCTAATACTCAGATTGAAGACACTTTGTTTTTAGGAGACATCGCATGTCTGCGAAGGGGGTCACACTTGGGAACCAGGTTTAGGAGTTTTGAGCATGCCACCACACTTCATTACACATGCTAGGGTCACATGCATGGTTTGGAGGTGTTAGATGCCGGCGCTTCTTCTGCGGAACCACGATCCATGGGCCTCGGATCGTCTACCCCTAGACTTTCTTCTAAGAGGGGTAGCCCGGTGTATCCCTCTCTTGTTTTGCTCTTGGTTAGGTCATGTGATGATGTAAAACCATGTTTGGGAACATGTTGTGACAAGATCTACCCCGGTTTCACCGAAACGGGGAGTTTCCCCCTAATACTCAGATTGCACACACTTTGTTTTTAGGAGACATCGCATGTCTGCGAAGGGGTCACACTTGGGAACCAGGTTTAGGAGTTTTGAGCATGCCACCACACTTCATTACACATGCTAGGGTCACATGCATGGTTTGGAGGTGTTCTGATGCCTGGCGCTTCTTCTGCGGAACCACGATCCATGGGGCCTCGGATCGTCTACCCCCCTAGACTTTCTTCTGACAGGGGTAGCCCGGTGTATCCCTCTCTTGTTTTAGGCTTGGTTAGGTCATGTGATGATGTAAAACCATGTTTGGGAACATGTTGTGACAAGATCTACCCCGGTTTCACCGAAACGGGGAGTTTCCCCCTAATACTCAGATTGCAGACACTTTGTTTTTAGGAGACAACACTTGGGAACCAGGTTTATGAGTTTTGAGAATTCCACCACACTTCATTACACATGCTAGGGTCACATGCATGGTTTGGAGGTGTTAGATGCCAAGCGCTTCTTCTGCGGAACCACGATCATGGGGCCTCGGATCGTCTACCCCCTAGACTTTCTTTTGACAGGGGTAGCCCGGTGTATCCCTCTCTTGTTTTAGGCTTGGTTAGGTCATGTGATGATGTAAAACCATGTTTGGGAACATGTTGTGACAAGATCTACCCCGGTTTCACCGAAACGGGGAGTTTCCCCCTAATACTCAGATTGCAGACACTTTGTTTTTAGGAGACATCGCATGTCTGCGAAGGGGGTCACACTTGGGAACCAGGTTTAGGAGTTTTGAGCATGCCACCACACTTCATTACACATGCTAGGGTCACATGCATGGTTTGGAGGTGTTCCGATGCCCCGAAGCGCTTCTTCCTGCGGAACCCTGATCCGCGGGCCTCGGATCGTCTACCCCCCTAGACTTTCTTCTGACAGGGGTAGCCCGGTGTATCCCTCTCTTGTTTTGCTCTTGGTTAGGTCATGTGATGATGTAAAACCATGTTTGGGAACATGTTGTGACAAGATCTACCCCGGTTTCACCGAAACGGGGAGTTTCCCCCTAATACTCAGATTGCAGACACTTTGTTTTTAGGGGACATCGCATGTCTGCGAAAGGGGTCACACTTGGGAACCAGGTTTAGGAGTTTTGAGCATGCCACCACACTTCATTACACATGCTAGGGTCACATGCATGGTTTGGAGGTGTTCCGATGCCCCGAAGCGCTTCTTCCTGCGGAACCCTGATCCGCGGGCCTCTGATCGTCTACCCCCCTAGACTTTCTTCTGACAGGGGTAGCCCGGTGTATCCCTCTCTTGTTTTTTGCTTGGTTAGGTCATGTGATGATGTAAAACCATGTTTGGGAACATGTTGTGACAAGATCTAACCCGGTTTCACCGAAACAGGGAGTTTCCCCCTAATACTCAGATTGCAGACACTTTGTTTTTAGGAGATAGCGCATGTCTGCGAAGGGGTCACACTTGGGAACCAGGTTTAGGAGTTTTGAGCATGCCACCACACTTCATTACACATGCTAGGGTCACATGCATGGTTTGGAGGTGTTCCGATGCCCCCAAGCGCTTCTTCCTGCGGAACCCTGATCCGCGGGCCTCGGATCGTCTACCCCCCTAGACTTTCTTCTGACAGGGGTAGCCCGGTGTATCCCTCTCTTGTTTTGCTCTTGGTTAGGTCATGTGATGATGTAAAACCATGTTTGGGAACATGTTGTGACAAGATCTACCCCGGTTTCACCGAAACGGGGGTTTCCCCTAATACTCAGATTGCACACACTTTGTTTTTAGGAGACATCGCATGTCTGCGAAGGGGGTCACACTTGGGAACCAGGTTTAGGAGTTTTGAGCATGCCACCACACTTCATTACACATGCTAGGGTCACATGCATGGTTTGGAGGTGTTCCGATGCCCCTAAGCGCTTCTTCCTGCGGAACCCTGATCCACGGGCCTCGGATCGTCTACCCCCTAGACTTTCTTCTTACAGGGGTAGCCCGGTGTATCCCTCTCTTGTTTTAGGCTTGGTTAGGTCATGTGATGATGTAAAACCATGTTTGGGAACATGTTGTGACAAGATCTACAGTTTCACGAAGCAGGAGTTCCCCCTAATACTCAGATTGAACACACTTTGTTTTTAGGAGACATCGCATGTCTGCGAAGGGGGTCACACTTGGGAACCAGGTTTAGGAGTTTTGAGCATGCCACCACACTTCATTACACATGCTAGGGTCACATGCATGGTTTGGAGGTGTTCCGATGCCCCGAAGCGCTTCTTCCTGCGGAACCCTGATCCGTGGGCCTCGGATCGTCTACCCCCCTAGACTTTCTTCTGACAGGGGTAGCCCGGTGTATCCCTCTCTTGTTTTGCTCTTGGTTAGGTCATGTGATGATGTAAAACCATGTTTGGGAACATGTTGTGACAAGATCTACCCTGGTTTCACCGAAACGGGGAGTTTCCCCTAATACTCAGATTGCAGACACTTTGTTTTTAGGGGACATCGCATGTCTGCGAAGGGGGTCACACTTGGGAACCAGGTTTAGGAGTTTTGAGCATGCCACCACACTTCATTACACATGCTAGGGTCACATGCATGGTTTGGAGGTGTTAGATGCCCAGCGCTTCTTCTGCGGAACCACGATCCATGGGCCTCGGATCGTCTACCCCTAGACTTTCTTGACAGGGTATCCCGGTGTATCCCTCTCTTGTTTTATGCTAGGTTAGGTCATGTGATGATGTAAAACCATGTTTGGGAACATGTTGTGACAAGATCTACCCTGGTTTCACGGAAACGGGAGTTTCCCCTAATACTCAGATTGCACACACTTTGTTTTTAGGGGACATCGCATGTCTGCGAAGGGGGTCACACTTGGGAACCAGGTTTAGGAGTTTTGAGCATGCCACCACACTTCATTACACATGCTAGGGTCACATGCATGGTTTGGAGTTGTTAGATGCCCAGCGCTTCTTCCTGATGAACCCTGATTCGCGGGACTCGGATCGTCTACCCCCTAGACTTTCTTCTGATATGGGTAGCCCGGTGTATCCATCTCTTGTTTTGCTCTTGCTTAGGTCATGTGATGATGTAAGACCATGTTTGGGAACATGTTGTGACAAGATCTATGCCGGTTTCACCGAAGCAGGAGTTTCCCCTAATACTCGGATTGCAGACACTTTGTTTTTAGGGGACATCGCATGTCTGAAGGGGTCACACTGGGAATCAGGTTTATGAGTTTTGAGCATGCCACCACACTTCATTACACATGCTAGGGTCAAATGCATGGTTTGGAGGTGTTGATGCCCGGCGCTTCTTCTGCGGAACCACGATCCGCGGGCCTCGGATCGTCTACCCCCCTAGACTTTCTTCTGACAGGGGTAGCCTGGTGTATCCCTCACTTGTTTTAGCTTGGTTAGGTCATGTGATGATGTAAAACCATGTTTGGGAACATGTTGTGACAAGATCTACCCCGGTTTCACCGAAAGGGGGAGTTTCCCCCTAATACTCAGATTGCAGACACTTTGTTTTTAGGAGTAAGCGCATGTCT
This sequence comes from Avena insularis, assembly GCA_023614405.1. Lineage (NCBI taxonomy): Eukaryota > Viridiplantae > Streptophyta > Magnoliopsida > Poales > Poaceae > Avena > Avena insularis. The sequence goes on along the minus strand of CM042685.1, from coordinate 430,719,345 downwards.
GCGAAGGGGGTCACACTTGGGAACCAGGTTTAGGAGTTTTGAGCATGCCACCACACTTCATTACAAATTCTAGGGTCACATGCATTGTTTGGAGGTGTTACGATGCCCCGAAGCGCTTCTTCCCGCGGAACCCTGATCCACGGGCCTCGGATCTTCTACCCCCCTAGACTTTCTTCTGACAGGGGTAGCCCGGTGTAGCTCTCACTTGTTTTAGGCTTGGTTAGGTCATGTGATGATGTAAAACCATGTTTGGGAACATGTTGTGACAAGATCTACCCCGGTTTCACCGAAACGGGGAGTTTTCCCCTAATACTCAAATTGCACACACTTTGTTTTTAGGAGACATCGCATGTCTGCGAAGGGGGTCACACTTGGGAACCAGATTTAGGAGTTTTGAGCATGCCACCACACTTCATTACACATGATAGGGTCACATGCATGGTTTGGAGGTGTTTCGATGCCCCGAAGCGCTTCTTCCTGTGGAACCCTGATCCGCGGGCCTCGGATCGTCTACCCCCCTAGACTTTCTTCTGACAGGGGTAGCCCGGTGTAGCTCTCACTTGTTTTAGCTTGGTTAGGCCATGTGATGATGTAAAACCAAGTTTGGGAACATGTTGTGACAAGATTTACCCCGGTTTCACCGAAACGGGGAGTTTCCTCCTAATACTCAGATTGCAGAATCTTTGTTTTTAGGAGACAACGCTTGTCTGCGAAGGGGGTCACACTTGGGAACCAGGTTTAGGAGTTTTGTGCATGCCACCACACTTCATTACAAATGCTAGGGTCACATGCATTGTTTGGAGGTGTTCCGATGCCTCGAGGCGCTTCGTCCTGCGGAACCCTGATCCACGGTCCTCGGATCGTCTACCCCCCTAGACTTTCTTCTGACAGGGGTAGCCCAGTGTAGCTCTCACTTGTTTTAGGGTTGGTTAGGTCATGTGATGATGTAGAACCATGTTTGGGAACATGTTGTGACAAGATCTACCCCGGTTTCACCGAAACAGGGAGTTTCCCCCTAATACTCAGATTGCACACACTTTGTTTTTAGGGGACATCGCATGTCTGCGAAGGGGGTCAAACTTGGGAACCAGGTTTAGGAGTTTTGAGAATGCCACCACACTTCATTACACATGCTAGGGTCACATGAATGGTTTGGAGGTGTTCCGATGCCCCAAAGCGCTTCTTCCTGCGGAACCCTGATCCACGGCCCTCGGATCGTCTACCCCCTAGACTTTCTTCTGACAGGGGTAGCCCGGTGTATCCCTCTCTTGTTTTAGGCTTGGTTAGGTCATGTGATGATGTAAAACCATGTTTGGGAACATGTTGTGACAAGATCTACCCCGGTTTCACCGAAACGGGGAGTTTCCCCCTAATACTCAGATTGCACACACTTTGTTTTTAGGAGACATAGCATGTCTGCGAAGGGGGTCACACTTGGGAACCAGGTTTAGGAGTTTTGAGCATGCCACCACACTTCATTACACATGCTAGGGTCACATGCATGGTTTGGAGGTGTTCTGATGCCCTGAAGCGCTTCTTCCTGCGGAACCCTGATCCGCGGGCCTCGGATCGTCTACCCCCCTAGACTTTCTTCTGATAGGGGTAGCCCGGTGTATCTCTCACTTGTTTTAGGCTTGGTTAGGTCATGTGATGATGTAAAACCATGTTTGGGAACATGTTGTGACAAGATCTACCCCGGTTTCACCGAAACGGGGAGTTTCCCCCTAATACTCAGATTGCAGACACTTTGTTTTTAGGGGACAACGCATGTCTGCGAAGGGGTTCACACTTGGGAACCAGGTTTAGGAGTTTTGAGCATGCCACCACACTTCATTACACATGCTAGGGTCACATGCATGGTTTGGAGGTGTTCCGATGCCCCGAAGCGCTTCTTCCTGCGGAACCCTGATCCGTGGGCCTCGGATCGTCTACCCCCTAGACTTTCTTCTGACAGGGGTAGCCCGGTGTATCCCTCTCTTGTTTTGCTCTTGGTTAGGTCATGTGATGATGTAAAACCATGTTTGGGAACATGTTGTGACAAGATCTACCCCGGTTTCACCGAAACGGGGAGTTCCATTAATACTCAGATTGCACACACTTTGTTTTTAGGAGACATCGCATGTCTGCGAAGGGGGTCACACTTGGGAACCAGGTTTAGGAGTTTTGAGCATGCCACCACACTTCATTACACATGCTAGGGTCACATGCATGGTTTGGAGGTGTTAGATGCCTGGCGCTTCTTCCTGCGGAACCCTGATCCGCGGGCCTCGGATCGTCTACCCCCCTAGACTTTCTTCTGACAGGGGTAGACCGGTGTATCCCTCTCTTGTTTTGCTCTTGGTTAGGTCGTGTGATGATGTAAAACCATGTTTGGGAACATGTTGTGACAAGATCTACCCCGGTTTCACCAAAACAGGGAGTTTCCCCTAATACTCAGATTGCGGACACTTCTTTTTTGGGGACATCGCATGTCTGCGAAGGGGGTCACACTTGGGAACCAGGTTTAGGAGTTTTGAGCATGCCACCACACTTCATTACACATGCTAGGGTCACATGCATGGTTTGGAGGTGTTCCGATGCCCCGAAGCGCTTCTTCCTGCGGAACCCCGATCCGCGGGCCTCGGATCGTCTACCACCCTAGACATTCTTCTGACAGGGGTAGCCCGGTGTATCTCTCACTTGTTTTAGGCTTATTTAGGTCATGTGATGATGTAAAACCATGTTTGGGAACATGTTGTGACAAGATCTACCCCGGTTTCAACGAAACAGGGAGTTCCCCCTAATACTCAGATTGCACACACTTTCTTTTTAGGAAAAGCGCATGTCTGCGAAGGGGGTCACACTTGGGAATCAGGTTTAGGAGTTTTGAGCATGCCACCACACTTCATTACACATGCTAGGGTCACATGCATGGTTTGGAGGTGTTCCGATGCCCCGAAGCGCTTCTTCCTGCGGAACCTGATCCGGGGCCTCGGATCGTCTACCCCCTTAGACTTTCTCCTGACAGGGGTAGCCCGGTGTATCTCTCACTTGTTTTAGGCTTGGTTAGGTCATGTGATGATGTAAAACCAAGTTTGGGAACATGTTGTGACAAGATTTACCCCGGTTTCACCGAAACGGGGAGTTCCCCTAATACTCAGATTGCACACAGTTTGTTTTTAGGAGACAGCGCATGTCTGCGAAGGGGTCACACTTGGGAACCAGGTTTAGGAGTTGTGAGCATGCCACCACACTTCATTACACATTTTAGGGTCACATGCATGGTTTGGAGGTGTTCCGATGCCCCGAAGCGCTTCTTCCTGCGGAACCCTGATCTGCGGGCCTCGGATCTTCTACCCCCCTAGACTTTCTTCGGATAGAGGTAGCCCCGTGTATCCCTCTCTTGTTTTGCTCTTGGTTAGGTCATGTGATGATGTAAAACCATGTTTGGGAACATGTGGTGACAAGATCTACCCCGGTTTCACCGAAACCTAGGAGTTTCCCCCTAATACTCAGATTGTAGACACTTTGTTTTTAGGGGACAGCGCATGTCTGCGAAGGGGGTCACACTTGGGAACCAGGTTTAGGAGTTTTGAGCATGCCACCACACTTCATTACACATGCTAGGGTCACATGCATGGTTTGTAGGTGTTCCGATGCCCCGAAGCGCTTCTTCCTGAGGAACCCTGATCCATGGCCTCGGATCGTCTACCCTAGACTGTCTGACAGGGGTAGCCCGGTGTAGCTCTCTCTTGTTTTAGGCTTGGTTAGGTCATGTGATGATGTAAAACCATGTTTGGGAACATGTTGTGACAAGATCTACCCCGGTTTCACGAAGCAGAGTTTCCCCTAATACTCAGATTGCAGACACTTTGTTTTTAGGAGACATCGCATGTCTGCGAAGGGGGTCACACTTGGGAACCAGGTTTAGGAGTTTTGAGCATGCCACCACACTTCATTACACATGCTAGGGTCACATGCATGGTTTGGAGGTGTTCCGATGCCCCGAAGCGCTTCTTCCTGCGGAACCCTGATCCGCGGGCCTCGGATCGTCTACCCCCTAGACTTTCTTCTGACAGGGGTAGCCCGGTGTATCTCTCACTTGTTTTAGGCTTGGTTAGGTCATGTGATGATGTAAAACCATGTTTGGGAACATGTTGTGACAAGATCTACCCCGGTTTCACCGAAACGGGGAGTTTCCCCCTAATACTCAGATTGCAAACACTTTGTTTTAGGGGACAACGCATGTCTGCGAAGGGGGTCACACTTGAGAACCAGGTTTAGGAGTTTTGAGCATGCCACCACACTTCATTACATATGCTAGGGTCACTTGCATGGTTTGGAGATGTTCTGATGCCCTGAAGCGCTTCTTCCTGCGGAACCCTGATCCGTGGGCCTCGGATCGTCTACCCCCCTAGACTTTCTTCTGACAGGGGTAACCCGGTGTATCCCTCTCTTGTTTTGCTCTTGGTTAGGTCATGTGATGATGTAAAACCATGTTTGGGAACATGTTGTGACAAGATCTACCCCGGTTTCACCGAAACAAGGAGTTTCCTAATACTCAGATTGCACACTTTGTTTTTAGGAGACATCGCATGTCTTGAAGGGGTCTGCCACTTGAGAACCAGGTTTAGGAGTTTTGAGCATGCCACCACACTTCATTACACATGCTAGGGTCACATGCATGGTTTGGAGGTGTTCTGATACCCTGAAGCGCTTCTTCCTGCGGAACCCTGATCCGCGGGCCTCGGATCGTCTACCCCCCTAGACTTTCTTCTGACAGGGGTAGCCCGGTGTATCCCTCTCTTGTTTTGCTCTTGGTTAGGTCATGTGATGATGTAAAACCATGTTTGGGAACATGTTGTGACAAGATCTACCCCGGTTTCACCGAAACAGGGAGTTTCCCCCTAATACTCAGATTGCAGACACTTTGTTTTTAGGAGACATCGCATGTCTGCGAAGGGGGTCACACTTGGGAACCAGGTTTAGGAGTTTTGAGCATGCCACCACACTTCATTACACATGCTAGGGTCACATGCATGGTTTGGAGGTGTTCCGATGCGCCGGCGCTTCTTCTGCGGAACCACGATCCATGGGCCTCGGATCGTCTACCCCTAGACTTTCTTGGCGAGAGGGGTAGCCCGGTGTATCCCTCTCTTGTTTTGCTCTTGGTTAGGTCATGTGATGATGTAAAACCATGTTTGGGAACATGTTGTGACAAGATCTACCCCGGTTTCACCGAAACGGGGAGTTTCCCCCTAATACTCAGATTGCACACTTTGTTTTTAGGAGACATCGCATGTCTGTGAAGGGGTCACACTTGGGAACCAGGTTTAGGAGTTTTGAGCATGCCACCACACTTCATTACACATGCTAGGGTCACATGCATGGTTTGGAGATGTTCCGATGCCCCGAAGCGCTTCTTCCTGCGGAACCCGGATCCACGGGCATTGGATCGTCTACCCCCTTAGACTTTCTTTTGACAGGGGTAGCCCGGTGTATCCCTCTCTTGTTTTAGGCTTCGTTAGGTCATGTGATGATGTAAAACCATGTTTGGGAACATGTTGTGACAAGATCTACCCCGGTTTCACCGAAAGGGGGAGTTTCCCCCTAATACTCAGATTGCAGACACTTTGTTTTTAGGGGACAGCGCATGTCTGCGAAGGGGGTCACACTGTTAACCAGGTTTAGGAGTTTTGAGCATGCCACCACACTTCATTACACATTCTAGGGTCACATGCATGGTTTGGAGGTGTTCCGATGCCCCGAAGCGCTTCTTCCTGCGGAACCCTGATCCGCGGGCCTCGGATCGTCTACCCCCCTAGACTGTCTTCTGACAGGGGTAGCCCGGTGTAGCTCTCTCTTGTTTTAGGCTTGGTTAGGTCATGTGATGATGTAAAACCATGTTTGGGAACATGTTGTGACAAGATCTACCCCGGTTTCACCGAAACGGGGAGTTTCCCCGTAATACTCAGATTGCACACACTTTGTTTTTAGGGGACATCGCATGTCTGCGAGGGGGGTTACACTTGGGAACCAGGTTTAGGAGTTTTGCGCATGCCACCACACTTCATTACACATGCTAGGGTCACATGCATGGTTTGGAGGTGTTAGATGCCTGAGCGCTTCTTCCTGCGGAACCCTGATCCGTGGGCCTCAGATCGTCTACCCCCTAGACTTTCTTCTGGCAGGGGTAGCCCGGTGTATCCCTCTCTTGTTTTGCTCTTGGTTAGGTCATGTGATGATGTAAAACCATGTTTGGGAACATGTTGTGACAAGATCTACCCAGTTTCACGAAGCAGAGTTTCCCCCTAATACTTAGATTGCACACACTTTGTTTTTAGGAGACATCGCATGTCTTGAAGGGGTCTGCCAGGAACCAGGTTTACGAGTTTTGAGCATGCCACCACACTTCATTACACATGCTAGGGTCACATGCATGGTTTGGAGGTGTTAGATGCCCAGGCGCTTCTTCCTGCGGAACCCTGATCCGCGGGCCTCAGATCGTCTACCCCCTAGACTTTCTTCTGACAGGGGTAGCCCGGTGTATCTCTCTCTTGTTTTGCTCTTGGTTAGGTCATGTGATGATGTAAAACCATGTTTGGGAACATGTTGTGACAAGATCTACCCCGGTTTCACCAAAACAGGGAGTTTCCCCCTAATACTCAGATTGCAGACACTTTGTTTTTAGGAGACAGCACATGTCTGCGAAGGGGGTCACACTTGGGAACCAGGTTTAGGAGTTTTGAGCATGCCACCACACTTCATTACACATGCTAGGGTCACATGCATGGTTTGGAGGTGTTCCGATGCCCCGAAGCGCTTCTTCCTGCGGAACCTTGATCCGGGGCCTCGGATTGTGTACCCCCTAGACTTTTTTCTGACAGGGGTAACCCGGTGTATCCCTCTCTTGTTTTGCTCTTGGTTAGGTAATGTGATGATGTAAAACCATGTTTGGGAACATGTTGTGACAAGATCTACCCCGATTTCACCGAAACAGGGAGTTTCCCCCTAATACTCAGATTGCACACACTTTGTTTTTAGGAGACATCGCATGTCTGTGAAGGGGGTCACACTTGGGAACCAGGTTTAGGAGTTTTGAGCATGCCACCACACTTCATTACACATGCTAGGGTCACATGCATGGTTTGGAGGTGTTCCGATGCCCCGAAGCGCTTCTTCCTGCGGAACCCTGATCCACGGGCCTCGGATCGTCTACCCCCTAGACTTTCTTCTGACAGGGGTAGCCCGGTGTATCCCTCTCTTGTTTTAGGCTTGGTTAGGTCATGTGATGATGTAAAACCATGTTTGGGAACATGTTGTGACAAGATCTACCCCGGTTTCACGAAGCAGGAGTTTCCCCCTAATACTCAGATTGCAGACACTTTGTTTTTAGGGGACATCGCATGTCTGCGAAGGGGGTCACACTTGGGAACCAGGTTTAGGAGTTTTGAGCATGCCACCACACTTCATTACACATGCTAGGGTCACATGCATGGTTTGGAGGTGTTCCGATGCCCCGAAGCGCTTCTTCCTGCGGAACCCTGATCCGCGGGCCTCGGATCGTCTACCCCCTAGACTTTCTTCTGACAGGGGTAGCCCGGTGTAGCTCTCTCTTGTTTTAGGCTTGGTTAGGTCATGTGATGATGTAAAACCATGTTTGGGAACATGTTGTGACAAGATCTACCCCGGTTTCACCGAAACGGGGAGTTTCCCCCTAATACTCAGATTGCAGACACTTTGTTTTTGGGAAACAACGCATGTCTGCGAAGGGTATCACACTTGGGAACCAGGTTTAGGATTTTTGAGCATGCCACCACACTTCATTAGACATGCTAGGGTCACATGCATGGTTTGGAGGTGTTAGATGCCAAGCGCTTCTTCTGCGGAACCACGATCCAGGGCCTCGGATCGTCGACCCCCCTAGACTTTCTTCTGACAGGGGTAGCCCGGTGTATCCCTCTCTTGTTTTGATCTTGGTTAGGTCATGTGATGATTTAAAACCATGTTTGGGAACATGTTGTGACAAGATCTACCCCGGTTTCACCGAAGCAGAGTTTCCCCCTAATACTCAGATTACACACACTTTGTTTTTAGGAGACAGCGCATGTCTACGAAGGGGTTCACACTTGGGAACCAGGTTTAGGAGTTTTGAGCATGCCACCACACTTCATTACACATGCTAGGGTTACATGCATGGTTTGGAGGTGTTAGATGCCCGGCGCTTCTTCTGCGGAACCACGATCCATGGGCCTCGGATCGTCTACCCCCTAGACTTTCTTCTGAAAGGGGTAGCCCGGTGTAGCTCTCTCTTGTTTTGCTCTTGGTTAGGTCATGTGATGATGTAAAACCATGTTTGGGAACATGTTGTGACAAGATCTACCTCGGTTTCACCAAACCAGGGAGTTTCCCCCTAATACTCAGATTGCAGACACTTTGTTTTTAGGAGACAACGCATGTCTACGAAGGGGGTCACACTTGGGAACCAGGTTTAGGAGTTTTGAGCATGCCACCACACTTCATTACACATGCTAGGGTCACATGCATGGTTTGGAGGTGTTAGATGCCGGCGCTTCTTCCTGCGGAACCCTGATCCGCGGGCCTCGGAATCGTCTACCCCCCTAGACTTTCTTCTGACAGGGGTAGCCCGGTGTATCCCTCTCTTGTTTTGCTCTTGGTTAGGTCATGTGATGATGTAAAACCATGTTTGGGAACATGTTGTGACAAGATCTACCCCGGTTTCACCGAAACAGGGAGTTTCCCCCTAATACTCAGATTGCACACACTTTGTTTTTAGGAGACATCGCATGTCTGCGAAGGGGGTCACACTTGGGAACCAGGTTTAGGAGTTTTGAGCATGCCACCACACTTCATTACACATGCTAGGGTCACATGCATGGTTTGGAGGTGTTAGATGCCCAGGCGCTTCTTCCTGCGGAACCCTGATCCGCGGGCCTCGGATCGTCTACCCCTAGACTTTCTTCTGACAGGGGTAGCCCGGTGTATCTCTCACTTGTTTTAGGCTTGGTTAGGTCATGTGATGATGTAAAACCATGTTTGGGAACATGTTGTGACAAGATCTACCCCGGTTTCACCGAAACAGGGAGTTTCCCCCTAATACTCAGATTGCAGACACTTTGTTTTTAGGAGACAGCGCATGTCTGTGAAGGGGGTCACACTTGGGAACCAGGTTTAGGAGTTTTGAGCATGCCACCACACTTCATTACACATGCTAGGGTCACATGCATGGTTTGGAGGTGTTCCGATGCCCCAAAGCGCTTCTTCCTGCGGAACCCTGATCCACGGGCCTCGGATCGTCTACCCCCCTAGACTTTCTTCTGACAAGGGTAGCCTGGTGTATCCCTCTCTTGTTTTGCTCTTGGTTAGGTCATGTGATGATGTAAAACCATGTTTGGGAACATGTTGTGACAAGATCTACCCCGGTTTCACCGAAGCAGGAGTTTACCCCTAATACTCAGATTGCAGACACTTTGTTTTTAGGGACAGCGCATGTCTGTGAAGGGGGTCACACTTGGGAACTAGGTTTAGGAGTTTTGAGCATGCCACCACACTTCATTACACATGCTAGGGTCACATGCATGGTTTGGAGGTGTTCCGATGCCGGCGCTTCTTCTGCGGAACCACGATCCGTGGGCCTCGGATCGTCTACCCCCTAGACTTTCTTGAGGGGGTAGCCTGGTGTAGCTCTCTCTTGTTTTAGGCTTGGTTAGGTCATGTGATGATGTAAAACCATGTTTGGGAACATGTTGTGACAAGATCTACCCCGGTTTCACCGAAACAGGGAGTTTCCCCTAATACTCAGATTGCAGACACTTTGTTTTAGGAGACATCGCATGTCTGCGAAGGGGGTCACACTTGGGAACCAGGTTTAGGAGTTTTGAGCATGCCACCACACTTCATTACACATGCTAGGGTCACATGCATGGTTTGGAGGTGTTCGATGCCCCGAAGCGCTTCTTCCTGCGGAACCCTGATCCGCGGGCCTCGGATCGTCTACCCCCTAGACTTTCTTCTGACAGGGGTAGCCCGGTGTATCTCTCTCTTGTTTTAGGCTTGGTTAGGTCATGTGATGATGTAAAACCATGTTTGGGAACATGTTGTGACAAGATCTACCCCGGTTTCACGAAGCAGGAGTTTCCCCTAATACTCAGATTGCACACACTTTGTTTTTAGGGGACAACGCATGTCTGCGAAGGGGGTCACACTTGGGAACCAGGTTTAGGAGTTTTGAGCATGCCACCACACTTCATTACACATGCTAGGGTCACATGCATGGTTTGGAGGTGTTCAGATGCCCAGAAGCGCTTCTTCCTGCGGAACCCTGATCCGTGTGCCTCGGATCGTCTACCCCCCTAGACTTTCTTCTGACAGGGGTAGCCCGGTGTATCCCTCTCTTGTTTTGCTCTTGGTTAGGTCATGTGATGATGTAAAACCATGTTTGGGAACATGTTGTGACAAGATCTACCCCGGTTTCACCGAAACGGGGAGTTTCCCCCTAATACTCAGATTACACACTTTGTTTTTAGGAGACATCGCATGTCTGCGAAGGGGGTCACACTTGGGAACCAGGTTTAGGAGTTTTGAGCATGCCACCACACTTCATTACACATGCTAGGGTCACATGCATGGTTTGGAGGTGTTCCGATGCCCCGAAGCGCTTCTTCCTGCGGAACCCTGATCCGCGGGCCTCGGATCGTCTACCCCCTAGACTTTCTTCTGACAGGGGTAGCCCGGTGTATCCCTCTCTTGTTTTTATCTTGGTTAGGTCATGTGATGATGTAAAACCATGTTTGGGAACATGTTGTGACAAGATCTACCCCGGTTTCACCGAAACAGGGAGTTTCCCCCTAATACTCAGATTGCAGACACTTTGTTTTTAGGAGACAGCGCATGTCTGCGAAGGGGGTCACACTTGGGAACCAGGTTTAGGAGTTTTGAGCATGCCACCACACTTCATTACACATGCTAGGGTCACATGCATGGTTTGGAGGTGTTCCGATGCCCCGAAGCGCTTCTTCCTGCGGAACCTTGATCCGGGGCCTCGGATCGTCTACCCCCCTAGACTTTCTTCTGACAGGGGTAGCCCGGTGTATCCCTCTCTTGTTTTGCTCTTGGTTAGGTCATGTGATGATGTAAAACCATGTTTGGGAACATGTTGTGACAAGATCTACCCAGTTTCACCGAAACGGGGAGTTTCCCCTAATACTCAGATTGCACACACTTTGTTTTTAGGAGACATCGCATGTCTGCGAAGGGGGTCACACTTGGGAACCAGGTTTAGGAGTTTTGAGCATGCCACCACACTTCATTACACATGCTAGGGTCACATGCATGGTTTGGAGGTGTTCAGATGCCCCGAAGCGCTTCTTCCTGCGGAACCCTGATCCGCGGGCCTCGGATCGTCTACCCCCCTAGACTTTCTTCTGACAGGGGTAGCCCGGTGTAGCTCTCACTTGTTTTAGGCTTGGTTAGGTCATGTGATGATGTAAAACCATGTTTGGGAACATGTTGTGACAAGATCTACCCGGTTTCACGTAAAGTGGTTTTTCCCCCTAATACTCAGATTGCAGACACTTTGTTTTTAGGAGACATCGCATGTCTGCGAAGGGGGTCACACTTGGGAACCAGGTTTAGGAGTTTTGAGCATGCCACCACACTTCATTACACATGCTAGGGTCACATGCATGGTTTGGAGGTGTTCCGATGCCCCGAAGCGCTTCTTCCTGCGGAACCCTGATCCACGGGCCTCGGATCGTCTACCCCCTAGACTTTCTTCTGACAGGGGTAGCCTGGTGTATCCCTCTCTTGTTTTAGGCTTGGTTAGGTCATGTGATGATGTAAAACCATGTTTGGGAACATGTTGTGACAAGATCTACCCCGGTTTCACCGAAACGGGGAGTTTCCCCTAATACTCAGATTGCAGACACTTTGTTTTTAGGAGACAGCGCATGTCTGCGAAGGGGGTCACACTTGGGAACCAGGTTTAGGAGTTTTGAGCATGCCACCACACTTCATTACACATGCTAGGGTCACATGCATGGTTTGGAGGTGTTCAGATGCCCAGAAGCGCTTCTTCCTGCGGAACCCTGATCCGCGGGCCTCGGATCGTCTACCCCCTAGACTTTCTTCTGACAGGGGTAGCCCGGTGTATCTCTCACTTGTTTTAGGCTTGGTTAGGTCATGTGATGATGTAAAACCATGTTTGGGAACATGTTGTGACAAGATCTACCCCAGTTTCACCGAAACGGGGAGTTTCCCCCTAATACTCAGATTGCACACACTTTGTTTTTAGGGGACATCGCATGTCTGCGAAGGGGGTCACACTTGGGAACCAGGTTTAGGAGTTTTGAGCATGCCACCACACTTCATTACACATGCTAGGGTCACATGCATGGTTTGGAGGTGTTCCGATGCCCCGAAGCGCTTCTTCCTGCGGAACCCTGATCCGTGGGCCTCAGATTGTGTACCCTCCTAGACTTTCTTCTGGCAGGGGTAACCCGGTGTATCCCTCTCTTGTTTTGCTCTTGGTTAGGTCATGTGATGATGTAAAACCATGTTTGGGAACATGTTGTGACAAGATCTACCCCGATTTCACCGAAACGGGGAGTTTCCCCCTAATACTCAGATTGCACACACTTTGTTTTTAGGAGACATCGCATGTCTGCGAAGGGGGTCACACTTGGGAACCAGGTTTAGGAGTTTTGAGCATGCCACCACACTTCATTACACATGCTAGGGTCACATGCATGGTTTGGAGGTGTTAAGATGCCCAAGCGCTTCTTCTGCGGAACCACGATCCATGGGCCTCGGATCGTCTACCCCCTAGACTTTCTTGACAGAGGGTAGCCGGTGTAGCTATCACTTGTTTTAGCTTGGTTAGGTCATGTGATGATGTAAAACCATGTTTGGGAACATGTTGTGACAAGATCTACCCGGTTTCACGAAGCAGGAGTTTCCCCTAATACTCAGATTGCGGACACTTTGTTTTTAGGAGACATCGCATGTCTGCGAAGGGGGTCACACTTGGGAACCAGGTTTAGGAGTTTTGAGCATGCCACCACACTTCATTACACATGCTAGGGTCACATGCATGGTTTGGTGGTGTTAGATGCCGGCGCTTCTTCCTGCGGAACCTTGATCCGCGGGCCTCGGATCGTCTACCCCCCTAGACTTTCTTCTTACAGGGGTAGCCCGGTGTATCCCTCTCTTGTTTTGCTCTTGGTTAGGTCATGTGATGATGTAAAACCATGTTTGGGAACATGTTGTGACAAGATCTACAGTTTTCACGAAGCAGGAGTTTCCCCTAATACTCAGATTGCACACACTTTGTTTTTAGGAGACATCGCATGTCTGCGAAGGGGGTCACACTTGGGAACCAGGTTTAGGAGTTTTGAGCATGCCACCACACTTCATTACACATGCTAGGGTCACATGCATGGTTTGGAGGTGTTACGATGCCGCCAAGCGCTTCTTCTTGCGGAACCCTGATCCGCGGGCCTCGGATCGTCTACCCCCCTAGACTTTCTTCTGACAGGGGTAGCCCGGTGTAGCTCTCACTTGTTTTAGGCTTGGTTAGGTCATGTGATGATGTAAAACCATGTTTGGGAACATGTTGTGACAAGATCTACCCGGTTTCACCGAAACAGGGAGTTTCCCCCTAATACTCAGATTGCAGACACTTTGTTTTTAGGAGACAGCGCATGTCTGCGAAGGGGGTCACACTTGGGAACCAGGTTTAGGAGTTTTGAGCATGCCACCACACTTCATTACACATGCTAGGGTCACATGCATGGTTTGGAGGTGTTCCGATGCCCCGAAGCGCTTCTTCGTGCGGAACCCTGATCCACGGGCCTCGGATCGTCTACCCCCTAGACTTTCTTTTGACAGGGGTAGCCCGGTGTATCCCTCTCTTGTTTTGCTCTTGGTTAGGTCATGTGATGATGTAAAACCATGTTTGGGAACATGTTGTGACAAGATCTACCCCGGTTTCACCGAAACAGGGAGTTTCCCCCTAATACTCAGATTGCAGACACTTTGTTTTAGGGGACAACGCATGTCTGCGAAGGGGGTCACACTTGGGAACCAGGTTTAGGAGTTTTGAGCATGCCACCACACTTCATTACACATGCTAGGGTCACATGCATGGTTTGGAGGTGTTCTGATGCCCCAAAGCGCTTCTTCCCATGGAACCCTGATCCATGGGCCTCGGATCGTCTACCCCCTAGACTTTCTTCTAATAGGGTAGCCCGGTGTATCTCTCTTGTTTTAGGCTTGGTTAGGTCATGTGATGATGTAAAACCATGTTTGGGAACATGTTGTGACAAGATCTACCCCGGTTTCACCGAAACGGGGAGTTTCCCCCTAATACTCAGATTGCAGACACTTTGTTTTTAGGAGACATCGCATGTCTGCGAAGGGGTTCACACTTGGGAACCAGGTTTAGGAGTTTTGAGCATGCCACCACACTTCATTACACATGCTAGGGTCACATGCATGGTTTGGAGGTGTTAATGCCCAGGCGCTTCTTCTGCGGAACCACGATCATGGGCCTCGGATCGTCTACCCCCCTAGACTTTCTTCTGACAGGGGTAGCCCGGTGTAGCTCTCACTTGTTTTAGGCTTGGTTAGGTCATGTGATGATGTAAAACCATGTTTGGGAACATGTTGTGACAAGATCTACCCCGGTTTCATCGAAACAGGGAGTTTCCCCTAATACTCAGATTGCACACACTTTGTTTTTAGGGGACATCGCATGTCTGCGAAGGGGGTCACACTTGGGAACCAGGTTTAGGAGTTTTGAGCATGCCACCACACTTCATTACACATGCTAGGGTCACATGCATGGTTTGGAGGTGTTACGATGCCCCCAAGCGCTTCTTCCTGCGGCACCCTGATCCGTGGGCCTCGGATCGTCTACCCCCTAGACTTTCTTCTGACAGGGGTAGCCCGGTGTATCCCTCTCTTGTTTTGCTCTTGGTTAGGTCATGTGATGATGTAAAACCATGTTTGGGAACATGTTGTGACAAGATCTACCCCGGTTTCACCGAAACGGGGAGTTTCCCCTAATACTCAGATTGCACACACTTTGTTTTTAGGAGACATCGCATGTCTGCGAAGGGGGTCACACTTGGGAACCAGATTTAGGAGTTTTGAGCATGCCACCACACTTCATTACACATGCTAGGGTCACATGCATGGTTTGGAGGTGTTCCGATGCCCCGAAGCGCTTCTTCCTGCGGAACCCTGATCCGCGGGCCTCGGATCGTCTACCCCCCTAGACTTTCTTCTGACAGGGGTAGCCCGGTGTAGCTCTCACTTGTTTTAGCTTGGTTAGGTCATGTGATGATGTAAAACCAAGTTTGGGAACATGTTGTGACAAGATTTACCCCGGTTTCACCGAAACAGGGAGTTTCCCCCTAATACTCAGATTGCAGACACTTTGTTTTTAGGAGACAACGCATGTCTGCGAAGGGGGTCACACTTGGGAACCAGGTTTAGGAGTTTTGAGCATGCCACCACACTTCATTACACATGCTAGGGTCACATGCATGGTTTGGAGGTGTTCAGATGCCCGGCGCTTCTTCTGCGGAACCACGATCCATGGGCCTCGGATCGTCTACCCCTAGACTTTCTGACAGGGGTAGCCGGTGTATCCCTCTCTTGTTTTGCTCTTGGTTAGGTCATGTGATGATGTAAAACCATGTTTGGGAACATGTTGTGACAAGATCTACCCCGGTTTCACCGAAACGGGGAGTTTCCCCCTAATACTCAGATTGCACACACTTTGTTTTTAGGAGACATCGCATGTCTGCGAAGGGGGTCACACTTGGGAACCAGGTTTAGGAGTTTTGAGCATGCCACCACACTTCATTACACATGCTAGGGTCACATGCATGGTTTGGAGGTGTTCAGATGCCCAGCGCTTCTTCTGCGGAACCACGATCCATGGGCCTCGGATCGTCTACCCCTAGACTTTCTTGAGGGGGTAGCCGGTGTATCTCTCACTTCTTTTAGGCTTGGTTAGGTCATGTGATGATGTAAAACCAAGTTTGGGAACATGTTGTAACAAGATTTACCCAGTTTCACCAAAACAGGGAGTTTCCCCCTAATACTCAGATTGCAGACACTTTGTTTTTAGGAGACAGCGCATGTCTGCGAAGGGGGTCACACTTGGGAACCAGGTTTAGGAGTTTTGAGCATGCCACCACACTTCATTACACATGCTAGGGTCACATGCATGGTTTGGAGGTGTTCCGATGCCCCGAAGCGCTTCTTCTGCGGAACCCTGATCCGCGGGCCTCGGATCGTCTACCCCTAGACTTTCTTCTGAAAGGGGTAGCCCGGTGTATCCCTCTCTTGTTTGGCTCTTGGTTAGGTCATGTGATGATGCAAAACCATGTTTGGGAACATGTTGTGACAAGATCTACCCCGGTTTCACCGAAACGGGGAGTTTCCCCCTAATACTCAGATTGTAGACACTTTGTTTTTAGGGGACAGCTCATGTTATGGTTTGACACTTGGGAACCAGGTTTAGGAGTTTTGAGCATGCCACCACACTTCATTACACATGCTAGGGTCACATGCATGGTTTGGAGGTGTTAGATGCCCAGCGCTTCTTCTGCGGAACCACGATCCATGGGCCTCAGATCGTCTACCCCCTAGACTTTCTTCTTATAGGGGTAGCCCGGTGTAGCTCTCACTTGTTTTAGGCTTGGTTAGGTCATGTGATGATGTAAAACCATGTTTGGGAACATGTTGTGACAAGATCTACCCCGGTTTCACCGAAACGGGGAGTTTCCCCCTAATACTCAGATTGCAGACACTTTGTTTTTAGGAGACAGCGCATGTCTGTGAAGGGGGTCACACTTGGGAACCAGGTTTAGGAGTTTTGAGCATGCCACCACACTTCATTACACATGCTAGGGTCACATGCATGGTTTGGAGGTGTTCAGATGCCCAGCGCTTCTTCTTGCGGAACCCTGATCCGCGGGCCTCGGATCGTGTACCCCCCTAGACTTTCTTCTGACAGGGGTAGCCCGGTGTATCTCTCACTTGTTTTAGGCTTGGTTAGGTCATGTGATGATGTAAAACCATGTTTGGGAACATGTTGTGACAAGATCTACCCCGGTTTCACTGAAACAGGGAGTTTCCCCTAATACTCAGATTGCACACACTTTGTTTTTAGGGGACAGCGCATGTCTGCGAAGGGGGTCACACTTGGGAACCAGGTTTAGGAGTTTTGAGCATGCCACCACACTTCATTACACATGCTAGGGTCACATGCATGGTTTGGAGGTGTTACGATGCCCCGAAGCGCTTCTTCCTGCGGAACCCTGATCCGCGGGCCTCGGATCGTCTACCCCCCTAGACTTTCTTCTGACAGGGGTAGCCCGGTGTATCCCTCTCTTGTTTTGCTCTTGGTTAGGTCATGTGATGATGTAAAACCATGTTTGGGAACATGTTGTGACAAGATCTACCCCGGTTTCACCGAAACGGGGAGTTTCCCCCTAATACTCAGATTGCAGACACTTTGTTTTTAGGGGACATCGCATGTCTGTGAAGGGGGTCACACTTGGGAACCAGGTTTAGGAGTTTTGAGCATGCCACCACACTTCATTACACATGCTAGGGTCACATGCATGGTTTGGAGGTGTTCCGATGCCCCGAAGCGCTTCTTCCTGCGGAACCCTGATCCGCGGGCCTCGGATCGTCTACCCCCCTAGACTTTCTTCTGACAGGGGTAGCCCGGTGTAGCTCTCACTTGTTTTAGCTTGGTTAGGTCATGTGATGATGTAAAACCAAGTTTGGGAACATGTTGTGACAAGATTTACACAGGTTTCACGAAGCAGGGAGTTTCCCTATTACTCTGATTGTGGACACTTTGTTTTTAGGGGACATCGCATGTCTGCGATGGGGTCACACTTGGGAACCAGGTTTAGGAGTTTTGAGCATGCCACCACACTTCATTACACATGCTAGGGTCACATGCATGGTTTGGAGGTGTTCATATGCCCCGAAGCGCTTCTTCCTGCGGAACCCTGATCCGCGGGCCTCGGATCGTCTACCCCCTAGACTTTCTTCTGACAGGGGTAGCCCGGTGTATCCCTCTCTTGATTTAGGCTTGGTTAGGTCATGTGATGATGTAAAACCATGTTTGGGAACATGTTGTGACAAGATCTACCCCGGTTTCACCAAGCAGGAGTTTCCCCCTAATACTCAGATTGCACACACTTTGTTTTTAGGAGACATCGCATGTCTGCGTTGGGAACCAGGTTTAGGAGTTTTGAGCATGCCACCACACTTCATTACACATGCTAGTGTCACATGCATGGTTTGGAGGTGTTAGATGCCCCGAAGCGCTTCTTCCTGCGGAACCCTGATCCGCGGGCCTCGGATCGTCTACCCTCCTAGACTTTCTTCTGACTGGGGTAGCCCGGTGTAGCTGTCACTTGTTTTAGCTTGGTTAGGTCGTGTGATGATGTAAAACAACGTTTGGGAACATGTTGTGACAAGATCTACCCCAGTTTCACCGAAACGGGGAGTTTCCCCCTAATACTCAGATTGCGGACACTTTGTTTTTAGGAGACAGCGCATGTCTGCGAAGGGGGTCACACTTGGGAACCAGGTTTAGGAGTTTTGAGCATGCCACCACACTTCATTACACATGCTAGGGTCACATGCATGGTTTGGAGGTGTTCCGATGCCCACAAGCGCTTCTTCATGCGGAACCCTGATCCGCGGGCCTCGGATCGTCTACCCCCCTAGACTTTCTTCTGACAGGGGTAGCCCGGTGTATCCCTCTCTTGTTTTGCTCTTGGTTAGGTCATGTGATGATGTAAAACCATGTTTGGGAACATGTTGTGACAAGATCTACGCCGGTTTCACCGAAACGGGGAGTTTCCCCCTAATACTCACATTTGAGACACTTTGTTTTTAGGGGACATCGCATGTCTGCGAAGGGGGTCACACTTGGGAACCAGGTTTAGGAGTTTTGAGCATGCCACCACACTTCATTACACATGCTAGGGTCACATGCATGGTTTGGAGGTGTTCCGATGCCCCGAAGCGCTTCTTCCTGCGGAACCCTGATCCGCGGGCCTCGGATCGTCTACCCCCCTAGACTTTCTTCTGACAGGGGTAGCCCGGTGTATCTCTCTCTTGTTTTAGGCTTGGTTAGGTCATGTGATGATGTAAAACCATGTTTGGGAACATGTTGTGACAAGATCTACCCCGGTTTCGCCGAAACAGAGTTTCCCCTAATACTCAGATTGTAGACACTTTGTTTTTAGGAGACATCGCATGTCTGCGAAGGGGGTCACACTTGGGAACCAGGTTTAGGAGTTTTGAGCATGCCACCACACTTCATTACACATGCTAGGGTCACATGCATGGTTTGGAGGTGTTCTGATGCCCGGAAGCGCTTCTTCCTACGGAACCCTGATCCGCGGGCCTCGGATCGTCTACCCCCCTAGACTTTCTTCTGACAGGGGTAGCCCGGTGTAGCTCTCACTTGTTTTAGGCTTGGTTAGGTCATGTGATGATGTAAAACCATGTTTGGGAACATGTTGTGACAAGACCTACGTCGGTTTCACCGAAACGGGGAGTTTCCCCCTAATACTCAGATTGCACACACTTTGTTTTTAGGGGACATCGCATGTCTGCGAAGGGAGTCACACTTGGGAACCATGTTTAGGAGTTTTGAGCATGCCACCACACTTCATTACACATTCTAGGGTCACATGCATGGTTTGGAGGTGTTCCGATGCCCCGAAGCGCTTCTTCCTGCGGAACCCTGATCCGTGTGCCTCGGATCGTCTACCCCCCTAGACTTTCTTCTGACAGGGGTAGCCCGGTGTATCCCTCTCTTGTTTTGCTCTTGATTAGGTCATGTGATGATGTAAAACCATGTTTGGGAACATGTTGTGACAAGATCTACCCCGGTTTCACCGAAATAGGGAGTTTCCCCCTAATACTCAGATTGCACACACTTTGTTTTTAGGAGACATCGCATGTCTTTGAAGGGGGTCACACTTGGGAACCAGGTTTAGGAGTTTTGAGCATGCCACCACACTTCATTACACATGCTAGGGTCACATGCATGGTTTGGAGGTGTTCTGATGCCCCAAAGCGCTTCTTCTGCGGAACCACGATCCATGGGCCTCGGATCGTCTACCCCTAGACTTTCTTCGGCGAGGTAGCCCGGTGTATCCCTCTCTTGTTTTAGATTGGTTAGGTCATGTGATGATGTAAAACCATGTTTGGGAACATGTTGTGACAAGATCTACCCCGGTTTCACCGAAACGGGGAGTTTCCCCCTAATACTCAGATTGCAGACACTTTGTTTTTAGGAGACATCGCATGTCTATGAAGGGGGTCACACTTGGGAACCAGGTTTAGGAGTTTTGAGCATGCCACCACACTTCATTACACATGCTACGGTCACATGCATGGTTTGGAGGTGTTACGATGCCCAGCGCTTCTTCTGCGGAACCACGATCCATGGGCCTCAGATCGTCTACCCCCTAGACTTTCTTCTGACAGGGTAGCCCGGTGTATCCCTCTCTTGTTTTGCTCTTGGTTAGGTCATGTGATGATGTAAAACCATGTTTGGGAACATGTTGTGACAAGATCTACCCCGGTTTCACCGAAACAGGGAGTTTCCCCCTAATACTCAGATTGCACACACTTTGTTTTTAGGAGACATCGCATGTCTGCGAAGGGGGTCACACTTGGGAACCAGGTTTAGGAGTTTTGAGCATGCCACCACACTTCATTACACATGCTAGGGTCACATGCATGGTTTGGAGGTGTTCCGATGCCCCGAAGCGCTTCTTCCTGCGGAACCCTGATCCCCGGGCCTCGGATCGTCTAGCCCCCTAGACTTTCTTCTGACAGGGGTAGCCCGGTGTAGCTCTCACTTGTTTTAGGCTTGGTTAGGTCATGTGATGATGTAAAACCATGTTTGGGAACATGTTGTGACAAGATCTACCCCGGTTTCACCGAAACGGGGAGTTTCCCCCTAATACTCAGATTGCAGACACTTTGTTTTTAGGAGACAGCGCATGTCTGCGAAGGGGGTCACACTTGCGAACCAGGTTTAGGAGTTTTGAGCATGCCACCACACTTCATTACACATGCTAGGGTCACATGCATGGTTTGGAGGTGTTCCGATGCCCCGAAGCGCTTCTTCCTGCGGAACCCTGATCCGCGGGCCTCGGATCGTCTACCCCCTAGACTTTCTTCTGACAGGGGTAGCCCGGTGTATCCCTCTCTTGTTTTGCTCTTGGTTAGGTCATGTGATGATGTAAAACCATGTTTGGGAACATGTTGTGACAAGATCTACCCCGGTTTCACCGAAACCTGGGAGTTTCCCCCTAATACTCAGATTGCAGACACTTTGTTTTTAGGAGACAGCGCATGTCTGCGAAGGGGGTCACACTTGGGAACCAGGTTTAGGAGTTTTGAGCATGCCACCACACTTCATTACACATGCTAGGGTCACATGCATGGTTTGGAGGTGTTCCGATGCCCCGAAGCGCTTCTTCCTGCGGAACCCTGATCCGCGGGCCTCGGATCGTCTACCCCCTAGACTTTCTTCTGACAGGGGTAGCCCGGTGTATCTCTCACTTGTTTTAGGCTTGGTTAGGTCATGTGATGATGTAAAACCATGTTTGGGAACATGTTGTGACAAGATCTACCCCGGTTTCACCGAAACGGGGAGTTTCCCCCTAATACTCAGATTGCAGACACTTTGTTTTTAGGAGACAGCGCATGTCTGCGAAGGGGGTCACACTTGGGAACCAGGTTTAGGAGTTTTGAGCATGCCACCACACTTCATTACACATGCTAGGGTCACATGCATGGTTTGGAGGTGTTCCGATGCCCCGAAGCGCTTCTTCCTGCGGAACCCTGATCCGTGGGCCTCGGATCGTCTACCCCCTAGACTTTCTTCTGACAGGGGTAGCCCGGTGTAGCTCTCACTTGTTTTAGGCTTGGTTAGGTCATGTGATGATGTAAAACCATGTTTGGGAACATGTTGTGACAAGATCTACCCCGGTTTCACCGAAACGGGGAGTTTCCCCTAATACTCAGATTGCACACACTTTGTTTTTAGGGGACATCGCATGTCTGCGAAGGGGGTCACACTTGGGAACCAGGTTTAGGAGTTTTGAGCATGCCACCACACTTCATTACACATGCTAGGGTCACATGCATGGTTTGGAGGTGTTCCGATGCCCCGAAGCGCTTCTTCCTGCGGAACCCTGATCCGCGGGCCTCGGATCGTCTACCCCCCTAGACTTTCTTCTGACAGGGGTAGCCCGGTGTATCCCTCTCTTGTTTTGCTCTTGGTTAGGTCATGTGATGATGTAAAACCATGTTTGGGAACATGTTGTGACAAGATCTACCCCGGTTTCACCGAAACAGGGAGTTTCCCCCTAATACTCAGATTGCACACACTTTGTTTTTAGGAGACATCGCATGTCTGCGAAGGGGGTCACACTTGGGAACCAGGTTTAGGAGTTTTGAGCATGCCACCACACTTCATTACACATGCTAGGGTCACATGCATGGTTTGGAGGTGTTAGATGCCCGGCGCTTCTTCTGCGGAACCACGATCCGTGGGCCTCGGATCGTCTACCCCCCTAGACTTTCTTCTGACAGGGGTAGCCCGGTGTAGCTCTCTCTTGTTTTAGCTTGGTTAGGTCATGTGATGATGTAAAACCATGTTTGGGAACATGTTGTGACAAGATTTACCCCGGTTTCACCGAAACATGGAGTTTCCCCCTAATACTCAGATTGCAGACACTTTGTTTTTAGGAGACATCGCATGTCTGCGAAGGGGGTCACACTTGGGAACCAGGTTTAGGAGTTTTGAGCATGCCACCACACTTCATTACACATGCTAGGGTCACATGCATGGTTTGGAGGTGTTCTGATGCCCCGAAGCGCTTCTTCCTGCGGAACCTTGATCTGTAGGCCTCGGATCGTCTACCCCCAAGACTTTCTTGTGAACGGGGGAGCCTGGTGTATCCCTCTCTTGTTTTGCTCTTGGTTAGGTCATGTGATGATGTAAAACCATGTTTGGGAACATGTTGTGACAAGATCTACCCTAGTTTCACCGAAACAGGGAGTTTCCCCCTAATACTCAGATTGCACACACTTTGTTTTTAGGAGACATCGCATGTCTGCGAAGGGGGTCACACTTGGGAACCAGGTTTAGGAGTTTTGAGCATGCCACCACACTTCATTACACATGCTAGGGTCACATGCATGGTTTGGAGGTGTTACGATGCCCATAAGCGCTTCTTCATGAGGAACCCTGATCCGTGGGCCTCGGATCGTCTACCCCCTAGACTTTCTTCTGACAGGGGTAGCCCGGTGTAGCTCTCACTTGTTTTAGGCTTGGTTAGGTCATGTGATGATGTAAAACCATGTTTGGGAACATGTTGTGACAAGATCTACCCCGGTTTCACCGAAACAGGGAGTTTCCCCCTAATACTCAGATTGCGGACACTTTGTTTTTAGGGAACAACGCATGTCTGCGAAGGGGGTCACACTTGGGAACCAGGTTTAGGAGTTTTGATCATGCCACCACACTTAATTACACATTCTAGGGTCACATGCATGGTTTGGAGGTGTATAGATGCCCTGAAGAGCTTCTTCCTGCGGAACCCTGATCCGTGGGCCTCGGATCGTCTACCCCCCTAGACTTTCTTCTGACAGGGGTAGCCCGGTGTATCCCTCTCTTGTTTTGCTCTTGGTTAGGTCATGTGATGATGTAAAACCATGTTTGGGAACATGTTGTGACAAGATCTACCCCGGTTTCACCGAAACGGGGAGTTTCCCCCTAATACTCAGATTGCACACACTTTGTTTTTAGGGGACAGCGCATGTCTGCGAAGGGGGTCACACTTGGGAACCAGGTTTAGGAGTTTTGAGCATGCCACCACACTTCATTACACATGCTAGGGTCACATGCATGGTTTGGAGGTGTTCCGATGCCCCGAAGCGCTTCTTCCTGCGGAACCCTGATCCGCGGGCCTCGGATCGTCTACCCCCTAGACTTTCTTCTGACAGGGGTAGCCCGGTGTATCTCTCACTTGTTTTAGGCTTGGTTAGGTCATGTGATGATGTAAAACCATGTTTGGGAACATGTTGTGACAAGATCTACCCCGGTTTCACCGAAACAGGGAGTTTCCCCCTAATACTCAGATTGCAGACACTTTGTTTTTAGGAGACATCGCATGTCTATGAAGGGGGTCACACTTGGGAACCAGGTTTAGGAGTTTTGAGCATGCCACCACACTTCATTACACATGCTAGGGTCACATGCATGGTTTGGAGGTGTTATGATGCCCCGAAGCGCTTCTTCCTGCGGAACCCTGATCCGTGGGCCTCGGATCGTCTACCCCTAGACTTTCTTCTGAAAGAGGTAGCCCGGTGTATATCTCACTTGTTTTAGGCTTGGTTAGGTCATGTGATGATGTAAAACCATGTTTGGGAACATGTTGTGACAAGATCTACCCCGGTTTCACCGAAACAGGGAGTTTCCCCCTAATACTCAGATTGCACACATTTTGTTTTTAGGCGACATCGCATGTCAGTGAAGGGGTCACACTTGGGAACCAGGTTTAGGAGTTTTGAGCATTCCACCAAACTTTATTACACATGCTAGGGTCACATTCATGGTTTGGAGGTGTTCCGATGCCCCAAAGCACGTCTTCCTCCGGAACCCTGATCCGCAGGCCTCGGATCGTCTACCACCCTAGACTTTCTTCTGACAGGGGTAGCCCGGTGTATCCCTCTTTTTTTGCTCTTGGTTAGGTCATGTGATGATGTAAAACCATGTTTGGGAACATGTTGTGACAAGATCTACCCCGGTTTCACCGAAACAAGGAGTTTCCCCCTAATACTCAGATTGCACATACTTTGTTTTTAGGAGACATCGCATGTCTCTGAAGGGGTCACCTTGGGAACCAGGTTTAGGAGTTTTGAGCATGCCACCACACTTCATTACACATTCTAGGGTCACATGCATGGTTCGGAGGTGTTAGATGCCCAGCGCTTCTTCTGCGGAACCACGATCCATGGGCCTCGGATCGTCTACCCCCTAGACTTTCTTGACGAGGGTAGCCGGTGTAGCTCTCTCTTGTTTTAGCTTGGTTAGGTCATGTGATGATGTAAAACCATGTTTGGGAACATGTTGTGACAAGATTTACCCCGGTTTCACCGAAACAGGGAGTTTCCCCCTAATACTCAGATTGCAGACACTTTGTTTTTAGGAGACATCGCATGTCTGCGAAGGGGGCCACACGAGGTTTAGGTGTTTTGAGCATGCCCCCACACTTCATTACACATTCTAGGGTCACATGCATTCTTTGGAGGTGTTAGATGCCCGGCGCTTCTTCTGCGGAACCACGATCCATGGGCCTCGGATCGTCTACCCCTAGACTTTCTTGACGAGGGTAGCCCGGTGTATCCCTCTCTTGTTTTGCTCTTGGTTAGGTCATGTGATGATGTAAAACCATGTTTGGGAACATGTTGTGACAAGATCTACCCCGGTTTCACCGAAACAGGGAGTTTCCCCCTAATACTCAGATTGCACACACTTTGTTTTTAGGAGACATCGCATGTCTGCGAAGGGTGTCACACTTGGGAACCAGGTTTAGGAGTTTTGAGCATGCCACCACACTTCATTACACATGCTAGGGTCACATGCATGGTTTGGAGGTGTTCCGATGCCCCGAAGCGCTTCTTCTTGCGGAACCATGATCCGCGGGCCTCGGATCGTCTACCCCCCTAGACTTTCTTCTGACAGGGGTAGCCTGGTGTATCTCTCACTTGTTTTAGGCTTGGTTAGGTCATGTGATGATGTAAAACCATGTTTGGGAACATGTTGTGACAAGATCTACCCAGGTTTCACGAAGCAGGGAGTGTCCCCTAATACTCAGATTGCAGACACTTTGTTTTTAGGTGACATCGCATGTCTGCGAAGGTGGTCACAATTGGGAACCAGGTTTAGGAGTTTTGAGCATGCCACCACACTTCATTACACATGCTAGGGTCACATGCATGGTTTGGAGGTGTTAGATGCCCAGCGCTTCTTCTGCGGAACCACGATCCATGGGCCTCGGATCGTCTACCCTACTAGACTTTGACAGGGGTAGCCCGGTGTATCCCTCTCTTGTTTTGCTCTTGGTTAGGTCATGTGATGATGTAAAACCATGTTTCGGAACATGTTGTGAGAAGATCTACCCTGGTTTCACCGAAACGGGGAGTTTCCCCCTAATACTCAGATTGCAGACACTTTGTTTTCAGGGGACATCGCATGTCTGCGAAGGGGGTCACACTTGGAACCAGGTTTAGGAGTTTTGATCATGGCACCACACTTCATTACACATGCTAGGGTCACATGCATGGTTTGGATGTGTTCCGATGCCCCGAAGCGCTTCTTCCTGCGGAACCCTGATCCGTGGGCCTCGGATAGTCTACCCCCTAGACTTTCTTCTGACAGGGGTAGCCCGGTGTATCCCTCTCTTGTTTTGCTCTTGTTTAGGTCATGTGATGATGTAAAACCATGTTTGGGAAAATGTTGTGACAAGATCTACCTCAGTTTCACCGAAACGGGGAGTTTCCCCCTAATACTCAGATTGCAGACACTTTGTTTTTAGGAGACAGCGCATGTCTGCGAAGGGGTCACACTTGGGAACCAGGTTTAGGAGTTTTGAGCATGCCACCACACTTCATTACACATTCTAGGGTCACATGCATGGTTTGGAGGTGTTCCGATGCCCGGCGCTTCTTCTGCGGAACCACGATCCATGGGCCTCGGATCGTCTACCCCTAGACTTTCTTGGCGGGGTAGCCGGTGTATCCCTCTCACTTGTTTTAGGCTTGGTTAGGTCATGTGATGATGTAAAACCATGTTTGGGAACATGGTGTGACAAGATCTACCCGGTTTCACGAAGCAGGAGTTTCCCCCTAATACTCAGATTGCAGACACTTTGTTTTTAGGAGACAGCGCATGTCTGCGAAGGGGGTCACACTTGGGAACCAGGTTTAGGAGTTTTGAGCATGCCACCACACTTCATTACACATGCTAGGGTCACATGCATGGTTTGGAGGTGTTAGATGCCCGGCGCTTCTTCTGCGGAACCACGATCCATGGGCCTCGGATCGTCTACCCCCTAGACTTTCTTCGGCAGGGTAGCCGGTGTATCTCTCTCTTGTTTTAGTCTTAGTTAGGTCATGTGATGATGTAAAACCATGTTTGGGAACATGTTGTGACAAGATCTACCCGGTTTCACGAAGCAGGAGTTTCCCCCTAATACTCAGATTGCACACACTTTGTTTTTAGGGGACAGCGCATGTCTGCGAAGGGGGTCACACTGGGAACCAGGTTTAGGAGTTTTGAGCATGCCACCACACTTCATTACACATGCTAGGGTCACATGCATGGTTTGGAGGTGTTCCGATGCCCCGAAGCGCTTCTTCCTGCGGAACCCCGCGGTCCTCGGATCGTCTACCCCTAGACTTTCTTCTGACAGGGGTAGCCCGGTGTATCCCTCTCTTGTTTTGCTCTTGGTTAGGTCATGTGATGATGTAAAACCATGTTTGGGAACATGTTGTGACAAGATCTAACCCGGTTTCACCGAAACAGGGAGTTTCCCCCTAATACTCAGATTGCAGACACTTTGTTTTTAGGGGACATCGCATGTCTGCGAAGGGGGTCACACTTGGGAACCAGGTTTAGGAGTTTTGAGCATGCCACCACACTTCATTACACATGCTAGGGTCACATGCATGGTTTGGAGGTGTTAGATGCCCGGCGCTTCTTCTGCGGAACCACGATCATGGGCCTCGGATCGTCTACCCCTAGACTTTCTTGACGAGGGGTAGCCGGTGTATCTCTCTCTTGTTTTAGGCTCTTGGTTTGGTCATTTTATTATGTAATACCAATTTTGGTAACATGTTTTGAAAAGATCTACCCCGGTTTCACGTAACCGGGTAGTTCCCCCTAATACTCAGATTGCAGACACTTTGTTTTTAGGAGACAGCGCATGTCTGCGAAGGGGGTCACACTTGGGAACCAGGTTTAGGAGTTTTGAGCATGCCACCACACTTCATTACACATGCTAGGGTCACATGCATGGTTTGGAGGTGTTAGATGCCCAGCGCTTCTTCTGCGGAACCACGATCGCATGGGCCTCGGATCGTCTACCCCCTAGACTTTCTTCTGACAGGGGTAGCCCGGTGTATCTCTCACTTGTTTTAGGCTTGGTTAGGTCATGTGATGATGTAAAACCAAGTTTGGGAACATGTTGTGACAAGATCTACACCGGTTTCACGAAGCAGGAGTTTCCCCCTAATACTCAGATTGCACACACTTTGTTTTTAGGAGACATCGCATGTCTGCGAAGGGGGTCACACTTGGGAACCAGGTTTAGGAGTTTTGAGCATGCCACCACACTTCATTACACATGCTAGGGTCACATGCATGGTTTGGAGGTGTTCAGATGCCCACAAGCGCTTCTTTCTGCGGAACCCTGATCCACGGGCCTCGGATCGTCTACCCCCCTAGACTTTCTTCTGACATGGGTAGCCCGGTGTATCTCTCACTTGTTTTAGGCTTGGTTAGGTCATGTGATGATGTAAAACCAAGTTTGGGAACATGTTGTGACAAGATTTACCCGGTTTCATCGAAACAGGGAGTTTCCCCCTAATACTCAGATTGCAGACACTTTGTTTTTAGGAGACAGCGCATGTCTGCGAAGGGGGTCACACTTGGGAACCAGGTTTAGGAGTTTTGAGCATGCCACCACACTTCATTACACATGCTAGGGTCACATGCATGGTTTGGAGGTGTTCTGATGCCCCAAAGCGCTTCTTCCTGCGGAACCCTGATCCGTGGGCCTCGGATCGTCTACCCCCCTAGACTTTCTTCTGACAGGGGTAGCCCGGTGTATCCCTCTCTTGTTTTGCTCTTGGTTAGGTCATGTGATGATGTAAAACCATGTTTGGGAACATGTTGTGACAAGATCTACCCCGGTTTCACCGAAACGGGGAGTCTCCCTCTAATACTCAGATTGAAGACACTTTGTTTTTAGGGGACATCACATGTCTGCGAAGGGGTCACACTTGGGAACTAGGTTTAGGAGTTTTGAGCATGCCACCACACTTCATTACACATGCTAGGGTCACATGCATGGTTTGGAGGTGTTCCGATGCCCCGAAGCGCTTCTTCCTGCGGAACCCTGATCCGCGGGCCTCGGATCGTCTACCCCCTAGACTTTCTTCTGGAAGGGGTAGCCCGGTGTATCTCTCTCTTGTTTTAGGCTTGGTTAGGTCATGTGATGATGTAAAACCATGTTTGGGAACATGTTGTGACAAGATCTACCCGGTTTCACGAAGCAGGAGTTTCCCCTAATACTCAGATTGCAGACACTTTGTTTTTAGGGGACAGCGCATGTCTGCGAAGGGGGTCACACTTGGGAACCAGGTTTAGGTGTTTTGAGCATGCCACCACACTTCATTACACATGCTAGGGTCACATGCATGGTTTGGAGGTGTTCCGATGCCCCGAAGCGCTTCTTCCTGCGGAACCCTGATCCCCGGGCCTCGGATCGTCTACCCCCTAGACTTTCTTCTGACAGGGGTAGCCCGGTGTATCTCTCACTTGTTTTAGGCTTGGTTAGGTCATGTGATGATGTAAAACCATGTTTGGGAACATGTTGTGACAAGATCTACCCCGGTTTCACCGAAACAGGGAGTTTCCCCCTAATACTCAGATTGCACACACTTTGTTTTTAGGGGACATCGCATGTCTGCGAAGGGGGTCACACTTGGGAACCAGGTTTAGGAGTTTTGAGCATGCCACCACACTTCATTACACATGCTAGGGTCACATGCATGGTTTGGAGGTGTTCCGATGCCCAGAAGCGCTTCTTCCTGCGGAACCCTGATCTGCGGGCCTCGGATCGTCTACCCCCCTAGACTTTCTTCTGACAGGGGTAGCCCGGTGTATCCCTCTCTTGTTTTGCTCTTGGTTAGGTCATGTGATGATGTAAAACCATGTTTGGGAACATGTTGTGACAAGATCTACCCCGGTTTCACCGAAACGGGGAGTTTCCCCCTAATACTCAGATTGCACACACTTTGTTTTTAGGAGACATCGCATGTCTGCGAAGGGTTCACACTTGGGAACTAGGTTTAGGAGTTTTGAGCATGCCACCACACTTCATTACACATGCTAGGTTCACATGCATGGTTTGGAGGTGTTCTGATGCCCCGAAGCGCTTCTTCCTGCGGAACCCTGATCCGCGGGCCTCGGATCGTCTACCCCCCTAGACTTTCTTCTGACAGGGGTAGCCCGGTGTATCTCTCACTTGTTTTAGGCTTGGTTAGGTCATGTGATGATGTAAAACCATGTTTGGGAACATGTTGTGACAAGATCTACCCCGGTTTCACCGAAACGAGGAGTTTCCCCCTAATACTCAGATTGCAGACACTTTGTTTTTAGGAGACATCGCATGTCTGCGAAGGGGGTCACACTTGGGAACCAGGTTTAGGAGTTTTGAGCATGCCACCACACTTCATTACACATGCTAGGGTCACATGCATGGTTTGGAGGTGTTCAGATGCCCAGAAGCGCTTCTTCCTGCGGAACCCTGATCCGGAGGCCTCGGATCGTCTACCCCCCTAGACTTTCTTTTGACAAGGGTAGCCGGTGTATCCCTCTCTTGTTTTGCTCTTGGTTAGGTCATGTGATGATGTAAAACCATGTTTGGGAACATGTTGTGACAAGATCTACCCCGGTTTCACCGAAACAGGGAGTTTCCCCCTAATACTCAGATTGCACACACTTTGTTTTTAGGGGACAGCGCATGTCTGCGAAGGGGGTCACACTTGGGAACCAGGTTTAGGAGTTTTGATCATGCCACCACACTTCATTACACATGCTAGGGTCACATGCATGGTTTGGAGGTGTTCTGATGCCCTGAAGCGCTTCTTCCTGCGGAACCCTGATCCGCGGGCCTCGGATCGTCTACCCCCCTAGACTTTCTTCTGACAGGGGTAGCCCGGTGTATCTCTCACTTGTTTTAGGCTTGGTTAGGTCATGTGATGATGTAAAACCATGTTTGGGAACATGTTGTGACAAGATCTACCCCGGTTTCACCGAAACGGGGACTTTCCCCTAATACTCAGATTGCAGACACTTTGTTTTTAGGAGACATCGCATGTCTGCGAAGGGGGTCACACTTGGGAACCAGGTTTAGGAGTTTTGAGCATGCCACCACACTTCATTACACATGCTAGGGTCACATGCATGGTTTGGAGGTGTTCAGATGCCCAGAAGAACTTCTTCTGCGGAACCACGATCCCGGGCCTCGGATCGTCTACCCCTAGACTTTCTTGGCGAGGTAGCCCGGTGTATCCCTCTCTTGTTTTGCTCTTGGTTATGTCATGTGATGATGTAAAACCATGTTTGGGAACATGTTGTGACAAGATCTACCCCGGTTTCACCGAAACAGGGAGTTTCCCCTAATACTCAGATTGCACACACTTTGTTTTTAGGGGACATCGCATGTCTGCGAAGGGGGTCACACTTGGGAACCAGGTTTAGGAGTTTTGAGCATGCCACCACACTTCATTACACATGCTAGGGTCACATGCATGGTTTGGAGGTGTTCCGATGCCCCGAAGCGCTTCTTCCTGCGGAACCCTGATCCGCGGTCCTCGGATCGTCTACCCCCCTAGACTTTCTTCTGACAGGGGTAGCCCGGTATATCCGTCTCTTGTTTTGCTCTTGGTTAGGTCATGTGATGATGTAAAACCAAGTTTGGGAACATGTTGTGACAAGATCTACCCCGGTTTCACCGAAACAGGGAGTTTCCCCCTGATACTCAGATTACACACACTTTGTTTTTAGGAGACATCGCATGTCTGCGAAGGTTTAGGAGTTTTGAGCATGCCACCACACTTCATTACACATGCTAGGGTCACATGCATGGTTTGGAGGTGTTCCGATGCCCCGAAGCGCTTCTTCCTGCGGAACCCTGATCCACGGGCCTCGGATCGTCTACCCCCTAGACTTTCTCCTGACAGGGGTAGCCCGGTGTATCTCTCACTTGTTTTAGGCTTGGTTAGGTCATGTGATGATGTAAAACCATGTTTGGGAACATGTTGTGACAAGATCTACCCGGTTTCACCGAAACAGGGAGTTTCCCCCTAATACTCAGATTGCAGACACTTTGTTTTTAGGAGACATCGCATGTCTGCGAAGGGGGTCACACTTGGGAACCAGGTTTAGGAGTTTTGAGCATGCCACCACACTTCATTACACATGCTAGGGTCACATGCATGGTTTGGAGGTGTTCGATGCCCAGCGCTTCTTCTGCGGAACCACGATCCGCGGGCCTCGGATCGTCTACCCCTAGACTTTCTTCTGACAGGGGTAGCCCGGTGTATCCCTCTCTTGTTTTTCTCTTGGTTAGGTCATGTGATGATGTAAAACCATGTTTGGGAACATGTTGTGACAAGATCTACCCAGGTTTCACTGAAACTGGGAGTTTCCCCCTAATACTCAGATTGCACACACTTTGTTTTTAGGAGACATCGCATGTCTGCGAAGGGGGTCACACTTGGGAACCAGGTTTAGGAGTTTTGAGCATGCCACCACACTTCATTACACATGCTAGGGTCACATGCATGGTTTGGAGGTGTTCCGATGCCCAGCGCTTCTTCTGCGGAACCACGATCCATGGGCCTCGGATCGTCTACCCCTAGACTTTCTTGGCAGGGGTAGCCGGTGTATCTCTCACTTGTTTTAGGCTTGGTTAGGTCATGTGATGATGTAAAACCATGTTTGGGAACATGTTGTGACAAGATCTACCCCGGTTTCGCCGAAACAGGGAGTTTCCCCCTAATACTCAGATTGCACACACTTTGTTTTTAGGAGACATCGCATGTCTGTGAAGGGGGTCACACTTGGGAACCAGGTTTAGGAGTTTTGAGCATGCCACCACACTTCATTACACATGCTAGGGTTACATGCATGGTTTGGAGGTGTTCCGATGCCCTGAAGCGCTTCTTCCTGCGGAACCCTGATCTGCGGGCCTCGGATCGTCTACCCCCCTAGACTTTCTTCTGACAGGGGTAGCCTGTTGTATCCCTCTCTTGTTTTGCTCTTGGTTAGGTCGTGTGATGATGTAAAATCATGTTTGGGAACATGTCGTGACAAGATCTACCCCGGTTTAACGGGGATTTCCCCCTCATACTCAGATTGCAGACACTTTGTTTTTAGGGGACATCGCATGTCTGCGAAGGGGGTCACACTTGGGAACCAGGTTTAGGAGTTTTGAGCATGCCACCACACTTCATTACACATGCTAGGGTCACATGCATGGTTTGGAGGTGTTAGATGCCCAGGCGCTTCTTCTGCGGAACCACGATCCATGGGCCTCGGATCGTCTACCCCTAGACTTTCTTCGGCGGGGTAGCCCGGTGTATCCCTCTCTTGTTTTAGGCTTGGTTAGGTCATGTGATGATGTAAAACCATGTTTGGGAACATGTTGTGACAAGATCTACCCCAGTTTCACCGAAACGGGGAGTTTCCCCCTAATACTCAGATTGCAGACACTTTGTTTTTAGGAGACATCGCATGTCTGCGAAGGGGGTCACACTTGGGAACCAGGTTTAGGAGTTTTGAGCATGCCACCACACTTCATTACACATGCTAGGGTCACATGCATGGTTTGGAGGTGTTCCGATGCCCGGCGCTTCTTCTGCGGAACCACGATCCATGGGCCTCGGATCGTCTACCCCTAGACTTTCTTGACAGGGGTAGCCTGGTGTATCCCTCTCTTGTTTTAGGCTTGGTTAGGTCATGTGATGATGTAAAACCATGTTTGGGAACATGTTGTGACAAGATCTACCCCGGTTTCACCGAAACGGGGAGTTTCCCCCTAATACTCAGATTGCACACACTTTGTTTTTAGGGGACATCGCATGTCTGCGAAGGGGGTCACACTTGGGAACCAGGTTTAGGAGTTTTGAGCATGCCACCACACTTCATTACACATGCTAGGGTCACATGCATGGTTTGGAGGTGTTAAGATGCCCGGCGCTTCTTCTGCGGAACCACGATCCATGGGCCTCGGATCGTCTACCCCTAGACTTTCTTGAGGGGTAACCCGGTGTATCCCTCTCTTGTTTTGCTCTTGGTTAGGTCATGTGATGATGTAAAACCATGTTTGGGAACATGTTGTGACAAGATCTACCCCGGTTTCACCGAAACGGGGAGTTTCCCCTAATACTCAGATTGCAGACACTTTGTTTTTAGGGGACAACGCATGTCTGTGAAGGGGGTCACACTTGGGAACCAGGTTTAGGAGTTTTGAGCATGCCACCACACTTCATTACACATGCTAGGGTCACATGCATGGTTTGGAGGTGTTTCGATGCCCCGAAGCGCTTCTTCCTGCGGAACCCTGATCCGCGGGCCTCGGATCGTCTACCCCCCTAGACTTTCTTCTGACAGGGGTAGCCCGGTGTATCCCTCTCTTGTTTTAGGCTTGGTTAGGTCATGTGATGATGTAAAACCATGTTTGGGAACATGTTGTGACAAGATCTACCCCGGTTTCACCGAAACAGGGAGTTTCCCCCTAATACTCAGATTGCACACACTTTGTTTTTAGGAGACATCGCATGTCTGCGAAGGGGGTCACACTTGGGAACCAGGTTTAGGAGTTTTGAGCATGCCACCACACTTCATTACACATGCTAGGGTCACATGCATGGTTTGGAGGTGTTCTGATGCCCAGGCGCTTCTTCTGCGGAACCACGATCCATGGGCCTCAGATCGTCTACCCCCTAGACTTTCTTCTGACAGGGGTATCCTGGTGTATCCCTCTCTTGTTTTAGGCTTGGTTAGGTCATGTGATGATGTAAAACCATGTTTGGGAACATGTTGTGACAAGATCTACCCCGGTTTCACCGAAATGAGGAGTTTCCCCCTAATACTCAGATTGCACACACTTTGTTTTTAGGGGACATCGCATGTCTGCGAAGGGGGTCACACTTGGGAACCAGGTTTAGGAGTTTTGAGCATGCCACCACACTTCATTACACATGCTAGGGTCACATGCATGGTTTGGAGGTGTTCAGATGCCCCGAAGCGCTTCTTCCTGCGGAACCCTGATCCGCGGGCCTCAGATCGTCTACCCCCCGAGACTTTCTTCTAACAAGGGTAGCCCGGTGTATCCCTCTCTTGTTTTGCTCTTTCTTAGGTCATGTGATGATGCAAAACCATGTTTGGGAACATGTTGTGACAAGATCTACCCCAGTTTCACCGAAACGGGGAGTTTCCCCTAATACTCAGATTACACGCACTTTGTTTTTAGGGGACATCGCATGTCTGCGAAGGGGGTCACACTTGGGAACCAGGTTTAGGAGTTTTGAGCATGCCACCACACTTCATTACACATGCTAGGGTCACATGCATGGTTTGGAGGTGTTCTGATGCCCCGAAGCGCTTCTTCCTGCGGAACCCTGATCCATGGGCCTCGGATCGTCTACCCCCCTAGACTTTCTTCTGACAGGGGTAGCCTGGTGTATCCCTCTCTTGTTTTGCTCTTGGTTAGGTCATGTGATGATGTAAAACCATGTTTGGGAACATGTTGTGACAAGATCTACCCCAGTTTCACCGAAACGGGGAGTTTCCCCCTAATACTCAGATTGCACACTTTGTTTTTAGGGGACATCGCATGTCTGCGAAGGGGGTCACACTTGGGAACCAGGTTTAGGAGTTTTGAGCATGCCACCACACTTCATTACACATGCTAGGGTCACATGCATGGTTTGGAGGTGTTCCGATGCCCAGGCGCTTCTTCTGCGGAACCACGATCCATGGGGCCTCGGATCGTCTACCCCCCTAGACTTTCTCTTGACTGGGGTAACCCGGTGTATCCCTCTCTTGTTTTAGGCTTGGTTAGGTCATGTGATGATGTAAAACCATGTTTGGGAACATGTTGTGACAAGATCTACCCCGGTTTCACCGAAACGGGGAGTTTCCCCCTAATACTCAGATTGCACACACTTTGTTTTAGGGGACATCGCATGTCTGCGAAGGGGGTCACACTTGGGAACCAGGTTTAGGAGTTTTGAGCATGCCACCACACTTCATTACACATGCTAGGGTCACATGCATGGTTTGGAGGTGTTCCGATGCCCCGAAGCGCTTCTTCCTGCGGAACTCTGATCCGCGGGCCTCGGATCGTCTAGCCCCTAGACTTTCTTCTAACAGGGGTAGCCCGGTGTATCCCTCTCTTGTTTTGCTCTTGGTTAGGTCTTGTGTTGATGTAAAACCATGTTTGGGAACATGTTGTGACAAGATCTACCTCGATTTCACCGAAACAGGGAGTTTCCCCCTAATACTCAGATTGCACACACTTTGTTTTTAGGAGACATCGCATGTCTGCGAAGGGGGTCACACTTGGGAACCAGGTTTAGGAGTTTTGAGCATGCCACCACACTTCATTACACATGCTAGGGTCAGATGCAGGGTTTGGAGGTGTTCTGATGCCCCCGAAGCGCTTCTTCCTGCGGAACCTAGATCCGTGGGCCTCGGATCGTCTACCCCCCTAGACTTTCTTCTGACAGGGGTAGCCCGGTGTATCCCTCTCTTGTTTTAGGCTTGGTTAGGTCATGTGATGATGTAAAACCATGTTTGGGAACATGTTGTGACAAGATCTACCCGGTTTCACCGAAACAGGGAGTTTCCCCCTAATACTCAGATTGCAGACACTTTGTTTTTAGGAGGCAACGCAGGTCTGCGAAGGGGGTCACACTTGGGACCCAGGTTTAGGAGTTTTGAGCATGCCACCACACTTCATTACACATGCTAGGGTCACATGCATGGTTTGGAGGTGTTAGATGCCCGGCGCTTCTTCCTGCGGAACCCGGATCCATGGGCCTCGGATCGTCTACCCCCCTAGACTTTCTTCTGACAGGGGTAGCCCGGTGTATCCCTCTCTTGTTTTAGGCTTGGTTAGGTCATGTGATGATGTAAAACCATGTTTGGGAACATGTTGTGACAAGATCTACGCCGGTTTCACCGAAACAGGGAGTTTCCCCCTAATACTCAGATTGCAGACACTTTGTTTTTAGGAGACAGCGCATGTCTGCGAAGGGGGTCACACTTGGGAACCAGGTTTAGGAGTTTTGAGCATGCCACCACACTTCATTACACATGCTAGGGTCACATGCATGGTTTGGAGGTGTATAGATGCCGGCGCTTCTTCTTGCGGAACCCTGATCCGCGGGCCTCGGATCGTCTACCCCCCTAGACTTTCTTCTGACAGGGGTAGCCCGGTGTATCCCTCTCTTGTTTTGCTCTTGGTTAGGTCATGTGATGATGTAAAACCATGTTTGGGAACATGTTGTGACAAGATCTACCCCGGTTTCACCGAAACGGGGAGTTTCCCCCTAATACTCAGATTGCACACACTTTGTTTTTAGGGGACATCGCATGTCTGTGAAGGGGGTCACACTTGGGAACCAGGTTTAGGAGTTTTGAGCATGCCACCACACTTCATTACACATTCTAGGGTCACATGCATGGTTTGGAGGTGTTCCGATGCCCAGAAGCGCTTCTTCCTGCGGAACCCTGATCCGCGGGCCTCGGATCGTCTACCCCCCTAGACTTTCTTCTGACAGGGGCAGCTCGGTGTATCCCTCTCTGGTTTTGCTCTTGGTTAGGGTGATGATGTAAAACCATGTTTGGGAACATGTTGTGACAAGATCTACCCCGGTTTCACCGAAACGGGGAGTTTCCCCCTAATACTCAGATTGCACACACTTTGTTTTTAGGGGACATCGCATGTCTGCGAAAGGGGTCACACTTGGGGACCAGGTTTAGGAGTTTTGAGCATGCAACCACACTTCATTACACATGCTAGGGTCACATGCATGGTTTGGAGGTGTTAGATGCCCAGCGCTTCTTCTGCGGAACCACGATCCGCGGGCCTCGGATCGTCTACCCCCCTAGACTTTCTCCTGACTGGGGTAGCCCGGTGTATCCCTCTCTTGTTTTAGGCTTGGTTAGGTCATGTGATGATGTAAAACCATGTTTGGGAACATGTTGTGACAAGATCTACCCCGGTTTCACCGAAACAGGGAGTTTCCCCCTAATACTCAGATTGCACACACTTTGTTTTTAGGAGACATCGCATGTCTGCGAAGGGGGTCACACTTGGGAACCAGGTTTAGGAGTTTTGAGCATGCCACCACACTTCATTACACATGCTAGGGTCACATGCATGGTTTGGAGGTGTTCCGATGCCCCGAAGCGCTTCTTCCTGCGGAACCCTGATCCACGGGCCTCGGATCGTCTACCCCCTAGACTTTCTTCTGACAGGGGTAGCCCGGTGTATCTCTCACTTGTTTTAGGCTTGGTTAGGTCATGTGATGATGTAAAACCATGTTTGGGAACATGTTGTGACAAGATCTACCCCGGTTTCACCGAAACGGGGAGTTTCCCCCTAATACTCAGATTGCAGACACTTTGTTTTTAGGAGACATCGCATGTCTGCGAAGGGGGTCACTCTTGGGAACCAGGTTTAGGAGTTTTGAGCATGCCACCACACTTCATTACACATGCTAGGGTCACATGCATGGTTTGGAGGTGTTCCGATGCCCGAAGCGCTTCTTCCTGCGGAACCCTGATCCGCGGGCCTCGGATCGTCTACCCCCCTAGACTTTCTTCTGACAGGGGTAGCCCGGTGTATCTCTCACTTGTTTTAGGCTTGGTTAGGTCATGTGATGATGTAAAACCATGTTTGGGAACATGTTGTGACAAGATCTACCCCAGTTTCACCGAAACAGGGAGTTCCCCCCTAATACTCAGATTGCACACACTTTGTTTTTAGGGGACAACGCATGTCTGCGAAGGGGGTCACACTTGGGAACCAGGTTTAGGAGTTTTGAGCATGCCACCACACTTCATTACACATGCTAGGGTCACATGCATGGTTTGGATGTGTTCAGATGCCCCGAAGCGCTTCTTCCTGCGGAACCCTGATCCGCGGGCCTCGGATCGTCTACCCCCTAGTCTTTCTTCTGAGAGGGGTAGCCCGGTGTATCCCTCTCTTGTTTTGCTCTTGGTTAGGTCATGTGATGATGTAAAACCATGTTTGGGAACATGTTGTGACAAGATCTACCCCGGTTTCACCGAAACGGGGAGTTTCCCCCTAATACTCAGATTGCACACTTTGTTTTTAGGGGACATCGCATGTCTGCGAAGGGGGTCACACTTGGGAACCAGGTTTAGGAGTTTTGAGCATGCCACCACACTTCATTACACATGCTAGGGTCACATGCATGGTTTGGAGGTGTTCCGATGCCCCGAAGCGCTTCTTCCTGCGGAACCCTGATCCGCGGGCCTCGGATCGTCTACCCCTAGACTTTCTTCTGACAGGGGTAGCCCGGTGTATCCCTCTCTTGTTTTGCTCTTGGTTAGGTCATGTGATGATGTAAAACCATGTTTGGGAACATGTTGTGACAAGATCTACCCCGGTTTCACCGAAACGGGGAGTTTCCCCCTAATACTCAGATTGCACACACTTTGTTTTTAGGAGACATCGCATGTCTGCGAAGGGGGTCACACTTGGGAACCAGGTTTAGGAGTTTTGAGCATGCCACCACACTTCATTACACATGCTAGGGTCACATGCATGGTTTGGAGGTGTTCCGATGCCCCGAAACGCTTCTCCCTGCGAAACCCTGATCCGCGAGCCTCGGATCGTCTACCCCCTAGACTTTCCGGTGTATCTCTCACTTGTTTTAGGCTTGGTTAGGTCATGTGATGATGTAAAACCATGTTTGGGAACATGTTGTGACAAGATCTACCCCGGTTTCACCGAAACGGGGAGTTTCCCCTAATACTCAGATTGCACACACTTTGTTTTTAGGGGACATCGCATGTCTGTGAAGGGGGTCACACTTGGGAACCAGGTTTAGGAGTTTTGAGCATGCCACCACACTTCATTACACATGCTAGGGTCACATGCATGGTTTGGAGGTGTTCAGATGCCCAGCGCTTCTTCTGCGGAACCACGATCCCTGGGCCTCGGATCGTCTACCCCCTAGACTTTCTTCTGACAGGGTTAGCCCGGTGTATCTCTCACTTGTTTTAGGCTTGGTTAGGTCATGTGATGATGTAAAACCATGTTTGGGAACATGTTGTGACAAGATCTACCCCGGTTTCACCGAAACAGGGAGTTTCCCCCTAATACTCAGATTGCACACACTTTGTTTTTAGGGGACATCGCATGTCTGCGAAGGGGTACATACTTGGGAATCAGGTTTAGGAGTTTTGAGCATTCCACCACACTTTATTACACATGCTAGGGTCACATGCATGGTTTGGAGGTGTTCCGATGCCCCGAAGCGCTTCTTCCTGCGGAACCCTGATCCGTGGGCCTCGGATCTTCTACCCCTAGACTTTCTTCTGACAGGGTAGCCGGTGTATCCTCTCTTGTTTTGCTCTTGGTTAGGTCATGTGATGATGTAAAACCATGTTTGGGAACATGTTGTGACAAGATCTACCAGTTTCACGAAGCAGGAGTTTCCCTAATACTCAGATTGCAGACACTTTGTTTTTAGGGGACATCGCATGTCTGCGAAGGGGGTCACACTTGGGAACCAGGTTTAGGAGTTTTGAGCATGCCACCACACTTCATTACACATGCTAGGGTCACATGCATGGTTTGGAGGTGTTCCGATGCCCTGAAGCGCTTCTTCCTGCGGCACCCTGATCCGGGGCCTCGGATCGTCTACCCCCTAGACTTTCTTCTGACAGGGGTAGCCCGGTGTATCCCTCTCTTGTTTTGCTCTTGGTTAGGTCATGTGATGATGTAAAACCATGTTTGGGAACATGTTGTGACAAGATCTACCCCGGTTTCAACGAAACGGGGAGTTTCCCCCTAATACTCAGATTACACACTTTGTTTTTAGGGGACATCGCATGTCTGCGAAGGGGGTCACACTTGGGAACCAGGTTTAGGAGTTTTGAGCATGCCACCACACTTCATTACACATGCTAGGGTCACATGCATGGTTTGGAGGTGTTAGATGCCGGCGCTTCTTCTGCGGAACCCTGATCCGCGGGCCTCGGATCGTCTACCCCCTAGACTTTCTTCTGACAGGGGTAGCCCGGTGTATCTCTCACTTGTTTTAGGCTTGGTTAGGTCATGTGATGATGTAAAACCATGTTTGGGAACATGTTGTGACAAGATCTACCCCGGTTTCACCGAAACGGGGAGTTTCCCCCTAATACTCAGATTGCACACACTTTGTTTTTAGGGGACATCGCATGTCTGCGAAGGGGGTCACACTTGGGAACCAGGTTTAGGAGTTTTGAGCATGCCACCACACTTCATTACACATGCTAGGGTCACATGCATGGTTTGGAGGTGTTAGATGCCCGGCGCTTCTTCTGCGGAACCACGATCCATGGGCCTCGGATCGTCTACCCCCTAGACTTTCTTGACGGGGTAGCCCGGTGTATCCCTCTCTTGTTTTAGGCTTGGTTAGGTCATGTGATGATGTAAAACCATGTTTGGGAACATGTTGTGACAAGATCTACCCCGGTTTCACCGAAACGGGGAGTTTCCCCTAATACTCAGATTGCACACACTTTGTTTTTAGGGGACATCGCATGTCTGCGAAGGGGGTCACACTTGGGAACCAGGTTTAGGAGTTTTGAGCATGCCACCACACTTCATTACACAT
This sequence comes from Avena insularis, assembly GCA_023614405.1. Lineage (NCBI taxonomy): Eukaryota > Viridiplantae > Streptophyta > Magnoliopsida > Poales > Poaceae > Avena > Avena insularis. The sequence goes on along the minus strand of CM042685.1, from coordinate 430,677,555 downwards.
GCTAGGGTCACATGCATGGTTTGGAGGTGTTCCGATGCCTCGAAGCGCTTCTTCCCGTGGAACCCTGATCAGCGGGCCTCGGACCGTCTACCCCCCTAGACTTTCTTTTGACAGGGGTAGCCCGGTGTATACCTCTCTTGTTTTGCTCTTGGTTAGGTCATGTGATGATGCAAAACCATGTTTGGGAACATGTTGTGACAAGATCTACCTCGGTTTCGCCAAAACGGGGAGTTTCCCCCTAATACTCAGATTGCACACTTTCTTTTTAGGACATCGCATGTCTGCGAAAGGGGTCACACTTGGGAACCAGGTTTAGGAGTTTTGAGCATGCCACCACACTTCATTACACATGCTAGGGTCACATGCATGGTTTGGAGGTGTTCCGATGCCCAGGCGCTTCTTCTGCGGAACCACGATCCATGGGCCTCGGATCGTCTACCCCCCTAGACTTTCTTCTGACAGGGGTAGCCCGGTGTATCCCTCTCTTGTTTTAGGCTTGGTTAGGTCATGTGATGATGTAAAACCATGTTTGGGAACATGTTGTGACAAGATCTACCCCGGTTTCACCAAAACGGGGAGTTTCCCCTAATACTCAGATTGCACACACTTTGTTTTTAGGGGACATCGCATGTCTGCGAAGGGGGTCACACTTGGGAACCAGGTTTAGGAGTTTTGAGCATGCCACCACACTTCATTACACATGCTAGGGTCACATGCATGGTTTGGAGGTGTTCCGATGCCCCGAAGCGCTTCTTCCTGCGGAACCCTGATCCACAGGCCTCGGATCGTCTACCCCCATAGACTTTCTTCTTATAGGGGTAGCCCGGTGTATCCCTCTCTTGTTTTAGGCTTGGTTAGGTCATGTGATGATGTAAAACCATGTTTGGGAACATGTTGTGACAATATCTACCCCGGTTTCATCGAAACGGAGAGTTTCCCCTAATACTCAGATTGCACACACTTTGTTTTTAGGAGACATCGCATGTCTATGAAGGGGGTCACACTTGGGAACCAGGTTTAGGAGTTTTGAGCATGCCACCACACTTCATTACACATGCTAGGGTCACATGCATGGTTTGGAGGTGTTCCGATGCCCTGAAGCGCTTCTTCCTGCGGAACCCTGATCCGCGGGCCTCGGATCGTCTACCCCCTAGACTTTCTTCTGACAGGGGTAGCCCGGTGTATCCCTCTCTTGTTTTGCTCTTGGTTAGGTCATGTGATGATGTAAAACCATGTTTGGGAACATGTTGTGACAAGATCTACCCCAGTTTCACCGAAACGGGGAGTTTCCCCCTAATACTCAGATTGCACACACTTTGTTTTTAGGGGACATCGCATGTCTGCGAAGGGGGTCACACTTGGGAACCAGGTTTAGGAGTTTTGAGCATGCCACCACACTTCATTACACATGCTAGGGTCACATGCATGGTTTGGAGGTGTTTTGATGCCCCGAAGCGCTTCTTCCTGCGGAACCCTGATCCGGGGGCCTCAGATCCTCTACCCCCTAGACTTTCTTCTGACAGGGGTAGCCGGTGTATCCCTCTCTTGTTTTGCTCTTGGTTAGGTCATGTGATGATGTAAAACCATGTTTGGGAACATGTTGTGACAAGATCTACCCCGGTTTCACCGAAACAGGGAGTTTCCCCTAATACTCAGATTGCAGACACTTTGTTTTTAGGGGACATCGCATGTCTGCGAAGGGGGTCACACTTGGGAACCAGGTTTAGGAGTTTTGAGCATGCCACCACACTTCATTACACATGCTAGGGTCACATGCATGGTTTGGAGGTGTTAGATGCCCAGCGCTTCTTCTGCGGAACCACGATCCATGGGCCTCGGATCGTCTACCCCTAGACTTTCTTGAGGGGGTAGCCGGTGTATCCCTCTCTTGTTTTAGGCTTGGTTAGGTCATGTGATGATGTAAAACCATGTTTGGGAACATGTTGTGACAAGATCTACCCCGGTTTCACCGAAACCTAGGAGTTTCCCCCTAATACTCAGATTGCAGACACTTTGTTTTTAGGGGACATCGCATGTCTGCGAAGGGGGTCACACTTGGGAACCAGGTTTAGGAGTTTTGAGCATGCCACCACACTTCATTACACATGCTAGGGTCACATGCATGGTTTGGAGGTGTTAGATGCCCAGGCGCTTCTTCTGCGGAACCACGATCCAGCAGCCTCGGATCGTCTACCCCTAGACTTTCTTGACGAGGTAGCCCGGTGTTTCTCTCTCTTGTTTTAGGCTTGGTTAGGTCATGTGATGATGTAAAACCATGTTTGGGAACATGTTGTGACAAGATCTACCCGGTTTCACGAAGCAGGAGTTTCCCCCTAATACTCAGATTGCAGACACTTTGTTTTTAGGGGACATCGCATGTCTGCGAAGGGGGTCACACTTGGGAACCAGGTTTAGGAGTTTTGAGCATGCCACCACACTTCATTACACATGCTAGGGTCACATGCATGGTTTGGAGGTGTTACGATGCCCAGCGCTTCTTCTGCGGAACCACGATCCATGGGCCTCGGATCGTCTACCCCCTAGACTTTCTTCGGCGAGGTAGCCCGGTGTATCCCTCTCTTGTTTTAGGCTTGGTTAGGTCATGTGATGATGTAAAACCATGTTTGGTAACATGTTGTGACAAGATCTACCCCGGTTTCACCGAAACAGGGAGTTCCGCCTAATACTCAGATTGTTCACACTTTGTTTTTAGGAGACATCGCATGTCTGCGAAGGGGGTCACACTGTGGAACCAGGTTTAGGAGTTTTGAGCATGCCACCATACTTTATTACACATGCTAGGGTCACATGCATGATTTGGAGGTGTTAGATGCCGGCGCTTCTTCCTGCGGAACCCTGATCCACGGGTCTCGGATCTTCTACCCCCCTAGACTTTCTTCTGACAGGGGTAGCCCGGTGTAGACCTCTCTTGTTTTGCTCTTGGTTAGGTCATGTAATGATGTAAAACCATGTTTGGTAACATGTTGTGCCAAGATCTACCCCGGTTTCACCGAAACAGGGAGTTTCCCCTAATACTCAGATTGCACACACTTTGTTTTTAGGGGACATCGCATGTCTGCGAAGGGGGTCACACTTGGGAACCAGGTTTAGGAGTTTTGAGCATGCCACCACACTTCATTACACATGCTAGGGTCACATGCATGGTTTGGAGGTGTTCCGATGCCCCGAAGCGCTTCTTCCTGCGGAACCCTGATCCGCGGGCCTCGGATCGTCTACCCCCCTAGACTTTCTTCTGACAGGGGTAGCCCGGTGTATCCCTCTCTTGTTTTGCTCTTGGTTAGGTCATGTGATGATGTAAAACCATGTTTGGGAACATGTTGTGACAAGATCTACCCCGGTTTCACCGAAACGGGGAGTTTCCCCTAATACTCAGATTGCACACACTTTGTTTTTAGGGGACATCGCATGTCTGCGAAGGGGGTCACACTTGGGAACCAGGTTTAGGAGTTTTGAGCATGCCACCACACTTCATTACACATGCTAGGGTCACATGCATGGTTTGGAGGTGTTACGATGCCCCAAAGCGCTTCTTGCTGCGGAACCACGATCCATGGCCTCGGATCGTCTACCCCCTAGACTTTCTTCTGATAGGGGTAGCCCGGTGTATCCCTCTCTTGTTTTAGGCTTGGTTAGGTCATGTGATGATGTAAAACCATGTTTGGGAACATGTTGTGACAAGATCTACCCCGGTTTCACCGAAACGGGGAGTTTCCCCCTAATACTCAGATTGCACACTTTGTTTTTAGGAGACATCGCATGTCTGCGAAGAGGGTCACACTTGGGAACCAGGTTTAGGAGTTTTGAGCATGCCACCACACTTCATTACACATGCTAGGGTCCCATGCATGGTTTGGAGGTGTTCCGATGCCCCGCAAGCGCTTCTTCTGCGGAACCCTGATCCGCGGGCCTCAGATCGTCTACCACCCTAGACTTTCTTCTGACAGGGGTAGCCCGGTGTATCCCTCTCTTGTTTTAGGCTTGGTTAGGTCATGTGATGATGTAAAACCATGTTTGGGAACATGTTGTGACAAGATCTACCCCGGTTTCACCGAAACGGGGAGTTTCCCCCTAATACTCAGATTGCAGACACTTTGTTTTTAGGAGACATCGCATGTCTGCGAAGGGGGTCACACTTGGGAACCAGGTTTAGGAGTTTTGAGCATGCCACCACACTTCATTACACATGCTAGGGTCACATGCATGGTTTGGAGGTGTTCCGATGCCCCGAAGCGCTTCTTCCTGCGGAACCCTGATCCGCGGGCCTCGGATCGTCTACCCCTAGACTTTCTTCTGACAGGGGTAGCCCGGTGTATCTCTCTCTTGTTTTAGGCTTGGTTAGGTCATGTGATGATGTAAAACCATGTTTGGGAACATGTTGTGACAAGATCTACCCCGGTTTCACCGAAACGGGGAGTTTCCCCCTAATACTCAGATTGCACACACTTTGTTTTTAGGAGACATCGCATGTCTGCGAAGGGATCACACTTAGGAACCAGGTTTAGGAGTTTTGAGAAGGCCACCACACTTCATTACACATTCTAGGGTCACATGCATGGTTTGGAGGTGTTCCGATGCCCCGCAGCGCTTCTTCCTGCGGAACCCTGATCCGTGGGCCTCGGATCGTCTACCCCCCTAGACTTTCTTCTGACAGGGGTAGCCCGGTGTATCCCTCTCTTGTTTTGCTCTTGGTTAGGTCATGTGATGATGTAAAACCATGTTTGGGAACATGTTGTGACAAGATCTACCCCGGTTTCACCGAAAGGGGGAGTTTCCCCCTAATACTCAGATTGCAGACACTTTGTTTTTAGGGGACAACTCTTGTCTGAGAAGTGGGTCACACTTTGTAACCAGGTTTAGGAGGTTTGAGAATGCCACCACGCTTCACTACACATGCTACGGTCACATGCATGGTTTGGAGGTGTTCGATGCCCAGCGCTTCTTCTGCGGAACCACGATCCATGGGCCTCGGATCGTCTACCCCTAGACTTTCTTGGCGAGGGGTAGCCGGTGTATCCCTCACTTGTTTTAGGCTTGGTTAGGTCATGTGATGATGTAAAACCATGTTTGGGAATATGTTGTGACAAGATCTACCCGGTTTCACGAAGCAGGAGTTTCCCTAATACTCAGATTGCACACACTTTGTTTTTAGGAGACATCGCATGTCTGCGAAGGGGGTCACACTTGGGAACCAGGTTTAGGAGTTTTGAGCATGCCACCACACTTCATTACACATGCTAGGGTCACATGCATGGTTTGGAGGTGTTCCGATGCCCGGCGCTTCTTCTGCGGAACCACGATCCATGGGCCTCGGATCGTCTACCCCCTAGACTTTCTTGGCGGGGTAGCCCGGTGTATCTCTCACTTGTTTTAGGCTTGGTTAGGTCATGTGATGATGTAAAACCATGTTTGGGAACATGTTGTGACAAGATCTACCCCGGTTTCACCGAAACGGGGAGTTTCCCCCTAATACTCAGATTGCACACTTTGTTTTTAGGAGACATCGCATGTCTGCGAAGGGGTCACACTTGGGAACCAGGTTTAGGAGTTTTGAGCATGCCACCACACTTCATTACACATGCTAGGGTCACATGCATGGTTTGGAGGTGTTCCGATGCCCCTAATCGCTTCCTCTGCGGAACCACGATCCATGGCCTTAGATCGTCTACCTCCCTAGACTTTCTTTTTACAGGGGTAGCCCGGTTTATCCCTATCTTGTTTGGCTCTTGGTTAGGTCATGTGATGATGCAAAACCATGTTTGGGAACATGTTGTGACAAGATCTACCCCGGTTTCACCGAAACAGGGAGTTTCCCCCTAATACTCAGATTGCACACTTTGTTTTTAGGGGACATCGCATGTCTGCGAAGGGGGTCACACTTGGGAACCAGGTTTAGGAGTTTTGAGCATTCCACCACACTTCATTACACATGCTAGGGTCACATGCATGGTTTGGAGGTGTTCAGATGCCCACCCGCGCTTCTTCCTGCGGAACCCTGATCCGCGGGCCTCGGATCGTCTACCCCCTAGACTTTCTTCTGACAGGGGTAGCCCGGTGTATCCCTCTCTTGTTTTGCTCTTGGTTAGGTCATGTGATGATGTAAAACCATGTTTGGGAACATGTTGTGACAAGATCTACCCGGTTTCACCGAAACGGGGAGTTTCCCCCTAATACTCAGATTGCACACACTTTGTTTTTAGGAGACATCGCATGTCTGCGAAGGGGGTCACACTTGGGAACCAGGTTTAGGAGTTTTGAGCATGCCACCACACTTCATTACACATGCTAGGGTCACATGCATGGTTTGGAGGTGTTCTGATGCCTGGCGCTTCTTCTGCGGAACCACGATCCATGGGCCTCGGATCGTCTACCCCTAGACTTTCTGACAGGGGTAGCCCGGTGTATCCCTCTCTTGTTTTTGGCTTGGTTAGGTCATGTGATGATGTAAAACCATGTTTGGGAACATGTTGTGACAAGATCTACCCCGGTTTCACCGAAACAGGGAGTTTCCCCCTAATACTCAGATTGCAGACACTTTGTTTTTAGGACACAACGCATGTCTGCGAAGGGGTCTGCCAGGAACCAGGTTTAGGAGTTTTGAGCATGCCACCACACTTCATTACACATGCTAGGGTCACATGCATGGTTTGGAGGTGTTCCGATGCCCCGAAGCGCTTCTTCCTGCGGAACCCTGATCCGCGGGCCTCGGATCGTCTACCCCTAGACTTTCTTCTCGCAGGGGTAGCCCGGTGTATCCCTCTCTTGTTTTAGGCTTGGTTAGGTCATGTGATGATGTAAAACCATGTTTGGGAACATGTTGTGACAAGATCTACCCCGGTTTCACCGAAACAGGGAGTTTCCCCCTAATACTCAGATTGCACACACTTTGTTTTTAGGGGACATCGCATGTCTGCGAAGGGGGTCACACTTGGGAACCAGGTTTAGGAGTTTTGAGCATGCCACCACACTTCATTACACATGCTAGGGTCACATGCATGGTTTGGAGGTGTTTTGATGCCCGGCGCTTCTTCTGCGGAACCACGATCCATGGGCCTCGGATCGTCTACCCCTAGACTTTCTTGACGAGGTAGCCGGTGTAGCTCTCACTTGTTTTAGGCTTGGTTAGGTCATGTGATGATGTAAAACCATGTTTGGGAACATGTTGTGACAAGATCTACCCCGGTTTCACCGAAACGGGGAGTTTCCCCCTAATACTCAGATTGCAGACACTTTGTTTTTAGGAGACATCGCATGTCTGCGAAGGGGTCACACAGGAACCAGTTTTAGGAGTTTTGAGCATGCCACCACACTTCATTACACATGCTAGGGTCACATGCATGGTTTGGAGGTGTTAGATGCCCAGGCGCTTCTTCTGCGGAACCACGATCCATGGGCCTCGGATCGTCTACCCCCTAGACTTTCTTGGCAGGGGGTAGCCAGGTGTATCTCTCACTTGTTTTAGGCTTGGTTAGGTCATGTGATGATGTAAAACCATGTTTGGGAACATGTTGTGACAAGATCTACCCCGGTTTCACCGAAACGGGGAGTTTCCCCCTAATACTCAGATTGCACACAGTTTGTTTTTAGGGGACATGCATGTCTGCGAAGGGGGTCACACTTGGGAACCAGGTTTAGGAGTTTTGAGCATGCCACCAGACTTCATTACACATGCTAGGGTCACATGCATGGTTTGGAGGTGTTCCGATGCCCCAAAGCGCTTCTTCCTGCGGAACCCTGATCCGCGGGCCTCGGATCGTCTACCCCCCTAGACTTTCTTCTGACAGGGGTAGCCCGGTGTATCCCTCTCTTGTTTTGCTCTTGGTTAGGTCATGTGATGATGTAAAACCATGTTTGGGAACATGTTGTGACAAGATCTACCCCGGTTTCATCGAAACGGGGAGTTTCCCCCTAATACTCAGATTGCAGACACTTTGTTTTTAGGAGACAGCGCATGTCTGCGAAGGGGGTCACACTTGGGAACCAGGTTTAGGAGTTTTGAGCATGCCACCACACTTCATTACACATGCTAGGGTCACATGCATGGTTTGGAGGTGTTAGATGCCCAAGCGCTTCTTCTGCGGAACCACGATCCATGGGCCTCGGATCGTCTACCCCCTAGACTTTCTTCGGCGGGGTAGCCTAGTGTATCCCTCTCTTGTTTTGCTCTTGGTTCGGTCATGTGATGATGTAAAACCATGTTTGGGAACATGTTGTGACAAGATCTACAGTTTCACGAAGCAGAGTTTCCCCTAATACTCAGATTGCACACTTTGTTTTTAGGAGACATCGCATGTCTGCGAAGGGGGTCACACTTGGGAACCAGGTTTAGGAGTTTTGAGCATGCCACCACACTTCATTACACATGCTAGGGTCACATGCATGGTTTGGAGGTGTTCGATGCCCAAGCGCTTCTTCTGCGGAACCACGATCCATGGGCCTCGGATCGTCTACCACCCTAGACTTTCTTCTTACAGGGGTAGCCCGATGTAGCTCTCAGTTGTTTTAGGCTTGGTTAGGTCATGTGATGCTGTATAAGCATGTTTGGGAACATGTTGTGACAAGATCTACAACGGTTTCACCGAAACGGGGAGTTTCCCCCTAATAGAAAGATTGCACACACTTTGTTTTTAGGGGACATCGCATGTCTGCGAAGGGGGTCACACTTGGGAACCAGGTTTAGGAGTTTTGAGCATGCCACCACACTTCATTACACATGCTAGGGTCACATGCATGGTTTGGAGGTGTCTAGATGCCTGGCGCTTCTTCATGCAGAACCCTGATCCGTGGGCCTCGGATGGTTTACCCCCCTAGACTTTCTTCTGACAGGGGTAGCCCGGTGTATCCCTCTCTTGTTTTAGGCTTGGTTAGGTCATGTGATGATGTAAAACCATGTTTGGGAACATGTTGTGACAAGATCTACCCCGGTTTCACCGAAACGGGGAGTTTCCAACTAATACTCAGATTGCACACACTTTGTTTTTAGGGGACAGCGCATGTCTGCGAAGGGGGTCACACTTGAGAACCAGGTTTAGGAGTTTTGAGCATGCCACCACACTTCATTACACATGCTAGGGTCACATGCATGGTTTGGAGGTGTTCCGATGCCCGGCGCTTCTTCCTGTGGAACCCTGATCTGTGGGCCTCGGATCGTCTACCCCTAGACTTTCTTCTGACAGGGGTAGCCCGGTGTATCCCTCTCTTGTTTTGCTCTTGGTTAGGTCATGTGATGATGTAAAACCATGTTTGGGAACATGTTGTGACAAGATCTACCCCGGTTTCACCGAAACAGGGAGTTTCCCCCTAATACTCAGATTGCACACACTTTGTTTTTAGGAGACATCGCATGTCTGCGAAGCGGTCTGCCAGGAACCAGGTTTAGGAGTTTTGAGCATGCCACCACACTTCATTACACATGCTAGGGTCACATGCATGGTTTGGAGGTGTTAGATGCCCAAGCGCTTCTTCTGCGGAACCACGATCCATGGGCCTCGGATCGTCTACCCCTAGACTTTCTTGACGAGGGTAGCCCGGTGTATCCCTCTCTTGTTTTAGGCTTGGTTAGGTCATGTGATGATGTAAAACCATGTTTGGGAACATGTCGTGACAAGATCTATGCCGGTTTCACCGAAACGGGGAGTTTCCCCCTAATACTCAGATTGCAGACACTTTGTTTTTAGGGACAGCGCATGTCTGCGAAGGGGGTCACACTTGGGAACCAGGTTTAGGAGTTTTGAGCATGCCACCACACTTCATTACACATGCTAGGGTCACATGCATGGTTTGGAGGTGTTCCGATGCCCCGAAGCGCTTCTTCCTGCGGAACCCTGATCCGCGGGCCTCAGATCGTCTACCCCTAGACTTTCTTCGGCGAGGTAGCCCGGTGTATCCCTCTCTTGTTTTAGGCTTGGTTAGGTCATGTGATGATGTAAAACCATGTTTGGGAACATGTTGTGACAAGATCTACCCCGGTTTCACCGAAACGGGGAGTTTCCCCCTAATACTCAGATTGCACACACTTTGTTTTTAGGGGACATCGCATGTCTGCGAAGGGGGTCACACTTGGGAACCAGGTTTAGGAGTTTTGAGCATGCCACCACACTTCATTACACATGCTAGGGTCACATGCATGGTTTGGAGGTGTTCTGATGCCCCGAAGCGCTTCTTCCTGCGTAACCCTGATCCGCGGGCCTCAGATCGTCTACCCCCTAGAGTTTCTTCTAACGGGGGTAGCCCGGTGTATCCCTCTCTTGTTTTGCTATTGGTTAGGTCAAGTGATGATGTAAAACCATGTTTAGGAACTTGTTGTGACAAGATCTACCCCAGTTTCACCGAAACGAGGTGTTTCCCCCTAATACTCAGATTGCAGACACTTTGTTTTTAGGGGACATCGCATGTCTGCGAAGGGGGTCACACTTGGGAACCAGGTTTAGGAGTTTTGAGCATGCCACCACACTTCATTACACATGCTAGGGTCACATGCATGGTTTGGAGGTGTTAGATGCCCAAGCGCTTCTTCTGCGGAACCACGATCCATGGGCCTCGGATCGTCTACCCCCCTAGACTTTCATCTGATAGGGGGTAGCCCGGTGTATCCCTCTCTTGTTTTGCTCTTGGTTAGGTCATGTGATGATGTAAAACCATGTTTGGGAACATGTTGTGACAAGATCTACCCCGGTTTCACCGAAACGGGGAGTTTCCCCCTAATACTCAGATTACACACACTTTGTTTTTAGGAGACATCGCATGTCTGCGAAGGGGGTCACACTTGGGAACCAGGTTTAGGAGTTTTGAGCATGCCACCACACTTCATTACACATGCTAGGGTCACATGCATGGTTTGGAGGTGTTCCGATGCCCCGAAGCGCTTCTTCCTGCGGAACACTGATCCACGGGCCTCAGATCGTCTACCCCCTAGACTTTCTTCTGACAGGGGTAGCCTGGTGTATCTTTCTCTTGATTTAGGCTTGGTTAGGTCATGTGATGATGTAAAACCATGTTTGGGAACATGTTGTGACAAGATCTACCCCGGTTTCACGGAAACAGGGAGTTCCCCCTAATACTCAGATTGCAGACACTTTGTTTTTAGGGGACAGCGCATGTCTGCGAAGAGGTCTGCCAGGAACCAGGTGTAGGAGTTTTGAGCATGCCACCACACTTCATTACACATGCTAGGGTCACATGCATGGTTTGGAGGTGTTAGATGCCCAAGCGCTTCTTCTGCGGAACCACGATCCATGGGCCTCGGATCGTCTACCCCTAGACTTTCTTGACGAGGGGTAGCCCGGTGTATCACTCTCTTGTTTTAGGCTTGGTTAGGTCATGTGATGATGTAAAACCATGTTTGGGAACATGTTGTGACAAGATCTACCCGGTTTCACGAAGCAGGAGTTTCCCCCTAATACTCAGATTGCAGACACTTTGTTTTTAGGAGATATCGCATGTCTGCGAAGGGGGTCACACTTGGGAACCAGGTTTAGGAGTTTTGAGAATGCCACCACACTTCATTACACATGCTAGGGTCACATGCATGGTTTGGAGGTGTTACGATGCCCAGCGCTTCTTCTGCGGAACCACGATCCATGGGCCTCGGATCGTCTACCCCCTAGACTTTCTTGACAGGGGGTAGCCCGGTGTATCCCTCTCTTGTTTTGCTCTTGGTTAGGTCATGTGATGATGTAAGACCATGTTTGGGAACATGTTGTGACAAGATCTACCCGGTTTCACGAAGCAGAGTTTCCCCTAATACTCAGATTACACACACTTTGTTTTTAGGAGACATCGCATGTCTACGAAGGGGGTCACACATTAGAACCAGGTTTAGGAGTTTTGAGCATGCCACCACACTTCATTACACATGCTAGGGTCACATGCATGGTTTGGAGGTGTTCCGATGCCCCGAAGCGCTTCTTCCTGCGGAACCCTGATCCGTGGGCCTCGGATTGTGTACCCCTGTAGACTTTCTTCTGGCAGGGGTAACCCGGTGTATCCCTCTCTTGATTTAGGCTTGGTTAGGTCATGTGATGATGTAAAACCATGTTTGGGAACATGTTGTGACAAGATCTACCCCGGTTTCACCGAAACAGGGAGTTTCCCCCTAATACTCAGATTGCAGACACTTTGTTTTTAGGAGACAACGCATGTCTGCGAAGGGGGTCACACTTGGGAACCAGGTTTAGGAGTTTTGATCATGCCACCACACTTCATTACACATGCTAGGGTCACATGCATGGTTTGGAGGTGTTACGATGCCCGTAAGCGCTTCTTCTGCGGAACCACGATCCATGGCCTCGGATCGTCTACCCCTAGACTTTCTTGACGAGGGGTAGCCTGGTGTATCCCTCTCTTGTTTTAGGCTTGGTTAGGTCATGTGATGATGTAAAACCATGTTTGGGAACATGTTGTGACAAGATCTACCCCGGTTTCACCAAAACAGGGAGTTTCCCCCTAATACTCAGATTGCACACACTTTGTTTTTAGGGGACATCGCATGTCTGCGAAGGGGGTCACACTTGGGAACCAGGTTTAGGAGTTTTGAGCATGCCACCACACTTCATTACACATGCTAGGGTCACATGCATGGTTTGGAGGTGTTACGATGCCCGGCGCTTCTTCTGCGGAACCCTGATCCCAGGTCCTCGGATCGTCTACCCCCCTAGACTTTCTTCTGACAGGGGTAGCCCGGTGTATCCCTCTCTTGTTTTGCTCTTGGTTAGGTCATGTGATGATGTAAAACCATGTTTGGGAACATGTTGTGACAAGATCTACCCCGGTTTCACCGAAAGGGGGAGTTTCCCCCTAATACTCAGATTGCACACACTTTGTTTTTAGGGGACAGCGCATGTCTGCGAAGGGGGTCACACTTGGGAACCAGGTTTAGGAGTTTTGAGCATGCCACCACACTTCATTACACATGCTAGGGTCACATGCATGGTTTGGAGGTGTTTCGATGCCCGGCGCTTCTTCTGCGGAACCCTGATCCACGGGCCTCGGATCGTCTACCCCCAAGACTTTCTTCTGACAGGGGTAGCCCGGTGTATCCCTCTCTTGTTTTGCTCTTGGTTAGGTCATGTGATGATGTAAAACCATGTTTGGGAACATGTTGTGACAAGATCTACCCCGGTTTCACTGAAACGGGGAGTTTCCCCCTAATACTCAGATTGCACACACTTCTTTTTTGGGGACATCGCATGTCTGCGAAGGGGGTCACACTTGGGAACCAGGTTTAGGAGTTTTGAGCATGCCACCACACTTCATTACACATGCTAGGGTCACATGCGTGGTTTGGAGGTGTTCCGATGCCGGCGCTTCTTCTGCGGAACCACGATCCATGGGGCCTCGGATCGTCTACCCCCTAGACTTTCTTGACAGGAGGGGTAGCCGGTGTATCCCTCTCTTGTTTTTGGCTTGGTTTGGTCATGTGATGATGTAAAACTATGTTTGGGAACATTTTGTGACAAGATGTACCAGTTTCACGAAGCAGGAGTTTCCCCTAATACTCAGATTGCACACACTTTGTTTTTAGGGGACATCGCATGTCTGCGAAGGGGGTCACACTTGGGAACCAGGTTTAGGAGTTTTGAGCATGCCACCACACTTCATTACACATGCTAGGGTCACATGCATGGTTTGGAGGTGTTAGATGCCCAAGCGCTTCTTCTGCGGAACCACGATCCATGGGCCTCGGATCGTCTACCCCCTAGACTTTCTTCGGAGGGGTAGCCGGTGTATCCTCTATTGTTTTGCTCTTGGTTAGGTCATGTGATGATGTAAAACCATGTTTGGGAACATGTTGGTACAAGATCTACCACAGTTTCACGAACCGGGGAGTTTCCCCCTAATACTCAGATTGTTCACACTTTGTTTTTAGGAGACATCGCATGTCTGTGAAGGGGGTCACACTTGGGAACCAGGTTTAGGAGTTTTGAGCATGCCACCACACTTCATTACACATGCTAGGGTCACATGCATGGTTTGGAGGTGTTAGATGCCGAAGCGCTTCTTCTGCGGAACCACGATCCATGGCCTCGGATCGTCTACCCCCTAGACTTTCTTGACGAGGGTAGCCGGTGTATCCCTCTCTTGATTTAGGCTTGGTTAGGTCATGTGATGATGTAAAACCATGTTTGGGAACATGTTGTGACAAGATCTACCCCGGTTTCACCAAAACGGGGAGTTTCCCCTAATACTCAGATTGCACACACTTTGTTTTTAGGGGACATCGCATGTCTGCGAAGGGGGTCACACTTAGGAACCAGGTTTAGGAGTTTTGAGCATGCCACCACACTTCATTACACATGCTAGGGTCACATGCATGGTTTGGAGGTGTTAGATGCCCAGCGCTTCTTCTGCGGAACCACGATCCAGGGCCTCGGATCGTCTACCCCCCTAGACTGTCTTCTGACAGGGGTAGCCCGGTGTATCTCTCTCTTGTTTTAGGATTGGTTAGGTCATGTGATGATTTAAAACCATGTTTAGGAAAATGTTGTGACAAGATCTACCCCGGTTTCACGAAAGCAGGAGTTTCCCCTAATACTCAGATTGAGACACTTTGTTTTTAGGAGACATCGCATGTCTGAAGGGTCACACTTGGGAACCAGGTTTAGGAGTTTTGAGCATGCCACCACACTTCATTACACATGCTAGGGTCACATGCAAGGTTTGGAGGTGTTAGATGCCCAAGCGCTTCTTCTGCGGAACCACGATCCATGGCCTCGGATCGTCTACCCCTAGACTTTCTTGGCAGGGGTAGCCCGGTGTAGCTCTCACTTGTTTTAGGCTTGGTTAGGTCATGTGATGATGTAAAACCATGTTTGGGAACATGTTGTGACAAGATCTACCCCGGTTTCACCGAAACAGGGAGTTTCCCCTAATACTCAGATTGCACACACTTTGTTTTTAGGGGACATCGCATGTCTGCGAAGGGGGTCACACTTGGGAACCAGGTTTAGGAGTTTTGAGCATGCCACCACACTTCATTACACATGCTAGGGTCACATGCATGGTTTGGAGGTGTTAGATGCCGGCGCTTCTTCCTGCGGAACCCTGATCCGCGGGCCTCGGATCGTCTACCCCCCTAGACTTTCTTCTGACAGGGGTAGCCCGGTGTATCCCTCTCTTTTTTTGCTCTTGGTTAGGTCATGTGATGATGTAAAACCATGTTTGGGAACATGTTGTGACAAGATCTACCCCGGTTTCACCGAAACGGGGAGTTTCCCCTAATACTCAGATTGCAGACACTTTGTTTTTAGGAGACAGCGCATGTCTGCGAAGGGGGTCACACTTGGGAACCAGGTTTAGGAGTTTTGAGCATGCCACCACACTTCATTACAGATGCTAGGGTCACATGCATGGTTTGGAGGTGTTAGATGCCCAGCGCTTCTTCTGCGGAACCACGATCCATGGCCTCAGATCGTCTACCCCCTAGACTTTCTTAACATAGGGGTAGCCCGGTGTAGCTCTCACTTGTTTTAGGCTTGGTTTGATCATGTGATGATGTAAAACCATGTTTGGGAACATGTTGTGACAAGATGTACCCCGGTTTCACCGAAACGGGGAGTTTCCAACTAATACAAAGATTGCACACACTTTGTTTTTAGGGGACAGCGCATGTCTGCAAGGGGGGTCACACTTGAGAACCAGGTTTAGGAGTTTTGAGCATGCCACCACACTTCATTACACATTCTAGGGTCGCATGCATGGTTTGGAGGTGTTCCGATGCCTGGCGCTTCTTCCTGCGGAACCCTGATCCGCGGGCCTCGGATCGTCTACCCCCCTAGACTTTCTTCTGACAGGGGTAGCCCGGTGTATCCCTCTTTTTTTTGCTCTTGGTTAGGTCATGTGATGATGTAAAACCATGTTTGGGAACATGTTGTGACAAGATCTACCCCGGTTTCACCGAAACAGGGAGTTTCCCCCTAATACTCAGATTGCACATACTTTGTTTTTAGGAGACATCGCATGTCTGCGAAGGGGGTCACACTTGGGAACCAGATTTAGGAGTTTTGAGCATGCCACAACACTTCATTACACATGCTAGGTTCACATGCATGGTTTGGAGGTGTTCCGATGCCCCGAAGCGCTTCTTCCTGTGGAATCCTGATCCGGGGGCCTCGGATCGTCTACCCCCCTAGACTTTCTTCTGACAGGGGCTCTCCCGGTGTATCCTCTCTTATTTTCCTCTTGGTTAGGTCATGTGATGATTTAAAACCAAGTATGGGAACATGTTGTGACAAGATCTACCCCGGTTTCACCGACACGGGGAGTTCCCCCTAATACTCAGATTGCAGACACTTTGTTTTTAGGGGACATCGCATGTCTGCGAAGGGGGTCACACTTGGGAACCAGGTTTAGGAGTTTTGAGCATGCCACCACACTTCATTACACATGCTAGGGTCACATGCATGGTTTGGAGGTGTTCAGATGCCCCAAAGCGCTTCTTCCTGCGGAACCCTGATCCGCGGGCCTCGGATCGTCTACCCCTAGACTTTCTTCTGACAGGGGTAGCCCGGTGTATCCCTCTCTTGTTTTGCTCTTGGTTAGGTCATGTGATGATGTAAAACCATGTTTGGGAACATGTTGTGACAAGATCTACCCCGGTTTCACCGAAACGGGGAGTTTCCCCCTAATACTCAGATTGCACACACTTTGTTTTTAGGAGACATCGCATGTCTGCGAAGGGGGTCACACTTGGGAACCAGGTTTAGGAGTTTTGAGCATGCCACCACACTTCATTACACATGCTAGGGTCACATGCATGGTTTGGAGGTGTTCCGATGCCCCGAAGCGCTTCTTCCTGCGGAACCCTGATCCGCGGGCCTCGGATCGTCTACCCCCTAGACTTTCTTCTGACAGGGGTAGCCCGGTGTATCTCTCACTTGTTTTAGGCTTGGTTAGGTCATGTGATGATGTAAAACCATGTTTGGGAACATGTTGTGACAAGATCTACCCCGGTTTCACCAAAACGGGGAGTTTCCCCTAATACTCAGATTGCACACACTTTGTTTTTAGGGGACAGCGCATGTCTGCGAAGGGGGTCACACTTGGGAACCAGGTTTAGGAGTTTTGAGCATGCCACCACACTTCATTACACATGCTAGGGTCACATGCATGGTTTGGAGGTGTTCCGATGCCCTGAAGCGCTTCTTCATGCGGAACCCTGATCCGCGGGCCTCGGATCGTCTACCCCCCTAGACTTTCTTCTGACAGGGGTAGCCCGGTGTATCCCTCTCTTGTTTTAGGCTTGGTTAGGTCATGTGATGATGTAAAACCATGTTTGGGAACATGTTGTGACAAGATCTACGCCGGTTTCACCAAAGCAGGAGTTTCCCCTAATACTCAGATTGCACACTTTGTTTTTAGGGGACATCGCATGTCTGCGAAGGGGGTCACACTTGGGAACCAGGTTTAGGAGTTTTGAGCATGCCACCACACTTCATTACACATGCTAGGGTCACATGCATGGTTTGGAGGTGTTCTGATGCCCCACAGCGCTTCTTCCTGCGGAACCACGATCCATGGGGCCTCGGATCGTCTACCCCCCTAGACTTTCTTCTGACAGGGGTAGCCCGGTGTATCCCTCTCTTGTTTTGCTCTTGGTTAGGTCATGTGATGATGTAAAACCATGTTTGGGAACATGTTGTGACAAGATCTACCCCGGTTTCACCGAAACCTGGGAGTTTCCCCCTAATACTCAGATTACAGACACTTTGTTTTTAGGGGACATCGCATGTCTGCGAAGGGGGTCACACTTGGGAACCAGGTTTAGGAGTTTTGAGCATGCCACCACACTTCATTACACATGCTAGGGTCACATGCATGGTTTGGAGGTGTTAGATGCCCAGCGCTTCTTCTGCGGAACCACGATCCATGGGCCTCGGATCGTCTACCCCTAGACTTTCTTCGGCAGGGGGTAGCCCGGTGTAGCTCTCACTTGTTTTAGGCTTGGTTAGGTCATGTGATGATGTAAAACCATGTTTGGGAAAATGTTGTGACAAGATCTACCCCGGTTTCACCGAAACGGGGAGTTTCCAACTAATACAAAGATTGCACACACTTTGTTTTTAGGGGACATCGCATCTCTGCGAAGGGGGTCACACTTGGGAACCAGGTTTAGGAGTTTTGAGCATGCCACCACACTTCATTACACATGCTAGGGTCACATGCATGGTTTGGAGGTGTTCCGATGCCCCGAAGCGCTTCTTCCTGCGGAACCCTGATCCGCGGGCCTCGGATCGTCTACCCCCCTAGACTTTCTTCTGACAGGGGTAGCCCGGTGTATCCCTCTCTTGTTTTGCTCTTGGTTAGGTCATGTGATGATGTAAAACCATGTTTGGGAACATGGTGTGACAAGATCTACCCCGGTTTCACCGAAACGGGGAGTTCCCCCTAATACTCAGATTGCACACACTTTGTTTTTAGGAGACATCGCATGTCTGCGAAGGGGGTCACACTTGGGAACCAGGTTTAGGAGTTTTGAGCATGCCACCACACTTCATTACACATTCTAGGGTCACATGCATTGTTTGGAGGTGTTCAGATGCCTGGCGCTTCTTCCTGCGGAACCCTGATCCACGGGCCTCGGATCGTCTACCCCCCTAGACTTTCTTCTGACAGGGGTAGCCCGGTGTATCCCTCTCTTGTTTTAGGCTTGGTTAGGTCATGTGATGATGTAAAACCATGTTTGGGAACATGTTGTGACAAGATCTACAGTTTCACCAAAACAGGGAGTTTCCTCCTAATACTCAGATTGCACACACTTTGTTTTTAGGAGACATCGCATGTCTGCGAAGGGGGTCACACTTGGGAACCAGGTTTAGGAGTTTTGAGCATGCCACCACACTTCATTACACATGCTAGGGTCACATGCATGGTTTGGAGGTGTTCCGATGCCCCGCTGCGGAACCCTGATCCACGGGCCTCGGATCGTCTACCCCCCTAGACTTTCTTCTGACAGGGGTAGCCCGGTGTATCTCTCACTTGTTTTAGGCTTGGTTAGGTCATGTGATGATGTAAAACCATGTTTGGGAACATGTTGTGACAAGATCTACCCCGGTTTCACGAAGCAGGAGTTTCCCCTAATACTCAGATTGCAAACACTTTGTTTTTAGGGGAAATCGCATGTCTGCGAAGGGGCTCACACTTGGGAACCAGGTTTAGGAGTTTTGAGCATGCCACCACACTTCATTACACATGCTAGGGTCACATGCATGGTTTGGAGGTGTTCCGATGCCCGAAGCGCTTCTGCCTGCGGAACCCTGATCCGCGGGCCTCGGATCGTCTACCCCCCTAGACTTTCTTCTGAAAGGGGTAGCCCGGTGTATCCCTCTCTTGTTTTGCTCTTGGTTAGGTCATGTGATGATGTAAAACCATGTTTGGGAACATGTTGTGACAAGATCTACGCCGGTTTCACCGAAACGGGGAGTTTCCCCCTAATACTCAGATTGCAGACACTTTGTTTTTAGGGGACATCGCATGTCTGCGAAGGGGGTCACACTTGGGAACCAGGTTTAGGAGTTTTGAGCATGCCACCACACTTCATTACACATGCTAGGGTCACATGCATGGTTTGGAGGTGTTCCGATGCCCCAAAGCGCTTCTTCCTGCGGAACCCTGATCCGCGGGCCTCGGATCGTCTACCCCCTAGACTTTCTTCTGACAGGGGTAGCCCGGTGTATCCCTCTCTTGTTTTGCTCTTGGTTAGGTCATGTGATGATGTAAAACCATGTTTGGGAACATGTTGTGACAAGATCTACCCCGGTTTCACCGAAACGGGGAGTTTCCCCCTAATACTCAGATTGCACACTTTGTTTTTAGGGGACATCCCTTGTCTGCGAAGGGGGTCACACTTGGGAACCAGGTTTAGGAGTTTTGAGCAAGCCACCACACTTCATTACACATGCTAGGGTCACATGCATTGTTTGGAGGTGTTACGATGCCCCAAAGCGCTTCTTCCTGCGGAACCCTGATCCACGGGCCTCGGATCGTCTACCCCCCTAGACTTTCTTCTGACAGGGGTAGCCCGGTGTATCCCTCTCTTGTTTTAGGCTTGGTTAGGTCATGTGATGATGTGAAACCATGTTTGGGAACATGTTGTGACAAGATCTCCCCCGGTTTCACCGAAACGGGGAGTTTGGAACTAATACTCAGATTGCAGACACTTTGTTTTTAGGAGATAGCGCATGTCTGCGAAGGGGTTCACACTTGGGAACCAGGTTTAGGAGTTTTGAGCATGCCACCACACTTCATTACACATGCTAGGCTCACATGCATGGTTTGCAGGTGTTCCGATGCCCCGAAGCGCTTCTTCTTGAACCACGATCCGGGCCTCGGATCGTCTACCCCCCTAGACTTTCTCCTGACAGGGGTAGCCTGGTCTAGATCTCACTTGTTTTAGGCTTGGTTAGGTCATGTGATGATGTAAAACCATGTTCGGGAACATGTTGTGACAAGATCTACCCCGGTTTCACCAAAACGGGGAGTTTCCCCTAATACTCAGATTGCACACACTTTGTTTTTAGGGGACATCGCATGTCTGCGAAGGGGGTCACACTTGGGAACCAGGTTTAGGAGTTTTGAGCATGCCACCACACTTCATTACACATGCTAGGGTCACATGCATGGTTTGGAGGTGTTCCGATGCCCCGAAGCGCTTCTTCCTGCGGAACCCTGATCCGCGGGCCTCGGATCGTCTACCCCCCCAAGACTTTCTTCTGACAGGGGTAGCCCGGTGTATCCCTCTCTTGTTTTGCTCTTGGTTAGGTCATGTGATGATGTAAAACCATGTTTGGGAACATGTTGTGACAAGATCTACCCCGGTTTCACCGAAACGGGGAGTTTCCCCCTAATACTCAGATTGCAGACACTTTGTTTTTAGGGGACATCGCATGTCTGCGAAGGGGGTCACACTTGGGAACCAGGTTTAGGAGTTTTGAGCATGCCACCACACTTCATTACACATGCTAGGGTCACATGCATGGTTTGGAGGTGTTCTGATTCCCCTACGCGCTTCTTACTGCGGAACCCTGATCCGCGGGCCTCAGATCGTCTACCCCCCTAGACTTTCTTCAAATAGGGGTAGCCCGGTGTATCCCTCTCTTGTTTTGCTCTTGGTTAGGTCATGTGATGATGTAAAACCATGTTTGGGAACATGTTGTGACAAGATCTACCCCGGTTTCACGACAACGGGGAGTTTCCCCTAATACTCAGATTGCACACTTTGTTTTTAGGGGACATCGCATGTCTGCGAAGGGGGTCACACTTGGGAACCAGGTTTAGGAGTTTTGAGCATGCCACCACACTTCATTACACATGCTAGGGTCACATGCATGGTTTGGAGGTGTTAGATGCCCAGCGCTTCTTCTGCGGAACCACGATCCATGGCCTCGGATCGTCTACCCCTAGACTTTCTTGACGAGGGGTAGCCCGGTGTATCCCTCTCTTGTTTTAGGCTTGGTTAGGTCATGTGATGATGTAAAACCAAGTTTAGGAACTTGTGTCACAAGATCTACGCCGGTTTCACGAAGCAGGAGTTTCCCCTAATACTCAGATTGCACACACTTTGTTTTAGGGGACATGTCTGCGAAGGGGTCACACTTGGGAACCAGGTTTAGGAGTTTTGAGCATGCCACCACACTTCATTACACATGCTAGGGTCACATGCATGGTTTGGAGGTGTTAGATGCCGGCGCTTCTTTCTGCGGAACCCTGATCCGCGGGCCTCGGATCGTCTACCCCCCTAGACTTTCTTCTGACAGGGGTAGCCCGGTGTATCTCTCACTTGTTTTAGGCTTGGTTAGGTCATGTGATGATGTAAAACCATGTTTGGGAACATGTTGTGACAAGATCTACCCCGGTTTCACCGAAACGGGGAGTTTCCCCCTAATACTCAGATTGCACACACTTTGTTTTTAGGGGACATCGCATGTCTGCGAAGGGGGTCACACTTGGGAACCAGGTTTAGGAGTTTTGAGCATGCCACCACACTTCATTACACATGCTAGGGTCACATGCATGGTTTGGAGGTGTTCCGATGCCCCGAAGCGCTTCTTCCTGCGGAACCCTGATCCGTGGGCCTCGGATCGTCTACCCCCTAGACTTTCTTCTGACAGGGGTAGCCCGGTGTATCCCTCTCTTGTTTTGCTCTTGGTTAGGTCATGTGATGATGTAAAACCATGTTTGGGAACATGTTGTGACAAGATCTACCGGTTTCACGAAGCAGGAGTTTCCCCCTAATACTCAGATTGCAGACACTTTGTTTTTGGGAGACAACGCATGTCTGCGAATGGGGTCACACTTGGGAACCAGGTTTAGGAGTTTTGAGCATGCCACGACACTTCATTACACATGCTAGGGTCACATGCATGGTTTGGAGGTGTTAGATGCCGGCGCTTCTTCCTGCGGAACCCTGATCCGCGGGCCTCGGATCGTCTACCCCTAGACTTTCTTCTGACAGGGGTAGCCCGGTGTATCTCTCACTTGTTTTAGGCTTGGTTAGGTCATGTGATGATGTAAAACCATGTTTGGGAACATGTTGTGACAAGATCTACCCCGGTTTCACCGAAACGGGGAGTTTCCCCTAATACTCAGATTGCAGACACTTCTTTTTTGGGGACATCGCATGTCTGCGAAGGGGGTCACACTTGGGAACCAGGTTTAGGAGTTTTGAGCATGCCACCACACTTCATTACACATGCTAGGGTCACATGCATGGTTTGGAGGTGTTCCGATGCCCTGAAGCGCTTCTTCCTGCGGAACCCTGATCCATGGGCCTCAGATCGTCTACCCCCTAGACTTTCTTCTGACAGGGTAGCCCGGTGTATCCCTCTCTTGTTTTGCTCTTGGTTAGGTCATGTGATGATGTAAAACCATGTTTGGGAACATGTTGTGACAAGATCTACCCCGGTTTCACCGAAACGGGGAGTTTCCCCCTAATACTCAGATTGCACACACTTTGTTTTTAGGGGACATCGCATGTCTGCGAAGGGGGTCACACTTGGGAACCAGGTTTAGGAGTTTTGAGCATGCCACCACACTTCATTACACATGCTAGGGTCACATGCATGGTTTGGAGGTGTTCCGATGCCCCGAAGCGCTTCTTCCTGCGGAACCCTGATCCGCGGGCCTCGGATCGTCTACCCCCCTAGACTTTCTTCTGACAGGGGTAGCCCGGTGTATCCCTCTCTTGTTTTGCTCTTGGTTAGGTCATGTGATGATGTAAAACCATGTTTGGGAACATGTTGTGACAAGATCTACCCCGGTTTCACCAAAACAGGGAGTTTCCCCCTAATACTCAGATTGCACACACTTTGTTTTTAGGGGACATCGCATGTCTGCGAAGGGGGTCACACTTGGGAACCAGGTTTAGGAGTTTTGAGCATGCCACCACACTTCATTACACATGCTAGGGTCACATGCATGGTTTGGAGGTGTTAGATGCCCAGCGCTTCTTCTGCGGAACCACGATCCATGGGCCTCGGATCGTCGACCCCTAGACTTTCTTCTGACAGGGGTAGCCCGGTGTATCTCTCACTTGTTTTAGGCTTGGTTAGGTCATGTGATGATGTAAAACCATGTTTTGGAACATGTTGTGACAAGATCTACACCGAAACGGGGAGTTTCCCCCTAATATTCAGATTACACACTTTGTTTTTAGGAGAGATCGCGTGTCTGCGAAGGGGGTCACACTTGGGAACCAGGTTTAGGATTTTTGAGCATGCCACCACACTTCATTACACATGCTAGGGTCACATGCATGGTTTGGAGGTGTTCTGATGCCCCGAAGTGCTTCTTCCTGCGGAACCACGATCCATGGGCCTCGGATCGTCTACCCCTAGACTTTCTTGACGAGGTGTAGCCGGTGTATCCCTCTCTTGTTTTAGGCTTGGTTAGGTCATGTGATGATGTAAAACCATGTTTGGGAACATGTTGTGACAAGATCTACCCCGGTTTCACCGAAACAGGGAGTTTCCCCCTAATACTCAGATTGCAGACACTTTGTTTTTAGGGGACATCGCATGTCTGCGAAGGGGGTCACACTTGGGAACCAGGTTTAGGAGTTTTGAGCATGCCACCACACTTCATTACACATGCTAGGGTCACATGCATGGTTTGGAGGTGTTAGATGCCGGCGCTTCTTCTGCGGAACCACGATCGCGGGCCTCGGATCGTCTACCCCCTAGACTTTCTTACGTGAGGTAGCCGGTGTATCCCTCTCTTGTTTTGCTCTTGGTTAGGTCATGTGATGATGTAAAACCATGTTTGGGAACATGTTGTGACAAGATCTACCGGTTTCACGAAGCAGGAGTTCCCCCCTAATACTCAGATTGCACACACTTTGTTTTATGGTACAACGCATGTCTGCGAAGGGGGTCACACTTGGGAACCAGGTTTAGGAGTTTTGAGCATGCCACCACACTTCATTACACATGCTAGGGTCACATGCATGGTTTGGAGGTGTTCCGATGCCCAGAAGCGCTTCTTCCTGCGGAACCCTGATCCGTGGGCCTCGGATCGTCTACCCCCTAGACTTTCTTCTGACAGGGGTAGCCCGGTGTATCCCTCTCTTGTTTTGCTCTTGGTTAGGTCATGTGATGATGTAAAACCATGTTTGGGAAGATGCTGTGACAAGATCTATGCCAGTTTCACCGAAACAGGGAGTTTCCCCCTAATACTCAGATTGCAGACACTTTGTTTTTAGGGGACATCGCATGTCTATGAAGGGGGTCACACTTGGGAACCAGGTTTAGGAGTTTTGAGCATGCCACCACACTTCATTACACATGCTAGGGTCACATGCATGGTTTGGAGGTGTTCTGATGCCCCGAAGCGCTTCTTCTGCGGAACCACGATCCAGGCCTCGGATCGTCTACCCCCTAGACTTTCTTGACAGGGGTAGCCGGTGTATCCCTCTCTTGTTTTGCTCTTGGTTGTCATGTGATGATGTAAGTATGTGATGATGTAAAACCATGTTTGGGAACATGTTGTGACAAGATCTACCCGGTTTCACCAAAGCAGGAGTTTCCCCCTAATACTCAGATTGCACACACTTTGTTTTAGGGGACAGCATGTCTGCGAAGGGGGTCACACTTGGGAACCAGGTTTAGGAGTTTTGAACATGCCACCACACTTCATTACACATGCTAGGGTCACATGCATGGTTTGGAGGTGTTAGATGCCGGCGCTTCTTCCTGCGGAACCCTGATCCGCGGGCCTCGGATCGTCTACCCCCTAGACTTTCTTCTGACAGGGGTAGCCCGGTGTATCCCTCTCTTGTTTTGCTCTTGGTTAGGTCATGTGATGATGTAAAACCATGTTTGGGAACATGTTGTGACAAGATCTACCCTGGTTTCACGAAGCAGGAGTTTCCCTAATACTCAGATTGTAGACACTTTGTTTTTAGGGGACAACGCATGTCTGTGAAGGGGGTCACACTTGGGAACCAGGTTTAGGAGTTTTGAGCATGCCACCACACTTCATTACACATGCTAGGGTCACATGCATGGTTTGGAGGTGTTAGATGCCCAGCGCTTCTTCTGCGGAACCACGATCCATGCCTCGGATCGTCTACCCCCTAGACTTTCTTACGGCGGGGTAGCCTGGTGTATCCCTCTCTTGATTTAGGCTTGGTTAGGTCATGTGATGATGTAAAACCATGTTTGGGAACATGTTGTGACAAGATCTACCCAGTTTCACGAAGCAGGAGTTTCCCTAATACTCAGATTGCAGACACTTTGTTTTTAGGAGACAGCGCATGTCTGCGAAGGGGTTCACTCTTGGGAACCAGGTTTAGGAGTTTTGAGCATGCCACCACACTTCATTACACATGCTAGGGTCACATGCATGGTTTGGAGGTTTTCCGATGCCCCGAAGCGCTTCTTCATCCGGAACCCTGATCCCAGGGCCTCGGATCGTCTACCCCCCTAGACTTTCTTACGTGAGGGTAGCCGGTGTATCCCTCTCTTGTTTTGCTCTTGGTTATGTCATTTGATGATGTAAAACCATGTTTGGGAACATGTTGTGACAAGATCTACCCGGGTTTCACCGAAACGAGGAGTTTCCCCTAATACTCAGATTGCACACACTTTGTTTTTAGGGGACATCGCATGTCTAAGAAGGGGGTCACACTTGGGAACCAGGTTTAGGAGTTTTGAGCATGCCACCACACTTCATTACACATGCTAGGGTCACATGCATGGTTTGGAGGTGTTCCGATGCCCCGAAGCGCTTCTTCCTGCGGAACCCTGATCCGTGGGCCTCGGATCGTCTACCCCCTAGACTTTCTTCTGACAGGGGTAGCCCGGTGTATCCCTCTCTTGTTTTGCTCTTGGTTAGGTCATGTGATGATGTAAAACCATGTTTGGGAACATGTTGTGACAAGATCTACACCGGTTTCACCGAAACGGGGAGTTTCCCCCTAATACTCAGATTGCAGACACTTTGTTTTTAGGAGACATCGCATGTCTGCCAAGGGGGTCACACTTGGGAACCAGGTTTAGGAGTTTTGAGCATGCCACCACACTTCATTACACATGCTAGGGTCACATGCATGGTTTGGAGGTGTTCCGATGCCCCGTAGCGCTTCTTCTTGCGGAGCCACGATCCATGGCCTCGGATCGTCTACCCCTAGACTTTCTTGACAGGGTAGCCGGTGTATCCCTCTCTTGTTTTGCTCTTGGTTAGCTCATGTGATGATGTAAAACCATGTTTGGGAACATGTTGTGACAACATCTACCCCGATTTCACTGAAACAAGGAGTTTCCCCCTTATACTCAGATTGCACACACTTTGTTTTTAGGAGACATCGCATGTCTGCGAAGGGGGTCACACTTGGGAACCAGGTTTAGGAGTTTTGAGCATGCCACCACACTTCATTACACATGCTAGGGTCACATGCATGGTTTGGAGGTGTTCCGATGCCCGGCGCTTCTTCTGCGGAACCACGATCCATGGGCCTCGGATCGTCTACCCCCTAGACTTTCTTCTGATTGGGGTAGCCGGTGTATCCCTATCTTGTTTTAGGCTTGGTTAGGTCATGTGATGATGTAAAACCATGTTTGGGAACATGTTGTGACAAGATCTACCCGGTTTCACCGAAACGGGGAGTTTCCCCCTAATACTCAGATTGCAGACACTTTGTTTTTAGGAGATATCGCATGTCTGCGAAGGGGGTCACACTTGGGAACCAGGTTTAGGAGTTTTTAGCATGCCAGCACACTTCATTACACATGCTAGGGTCACATGCATGGTTTGGAGGTGTTCCGATGCCCCGAAGCGCTTCTTCCTGCGGAACCGTGATCCGCGGGCCTCGGATCTTCTACCCCCTAGACTTTTTTCTGATAGGGGTAGACCGGTGTATCCCTCTCTTGTTTTGCTCTTGGTTAGGTCGTGTGATGATGTAAAACCATGTTTGGGAACATGTTGTGACAAGATCTACCCCGGTTTCACCGAAACAGGGAGTTTCCCCCTAATACTCAGATTGCAGACACTTTGTTTTTAGGGGACATCGCATGTCTGCGAAGGGGTTCACACTTGCGAACCAGGTTTAGGAGTTTTGATCATGCCACCACACTTCATTACACATGCTAGGGTCACATGCATGGTTTGGAGGTGTTCGGATGCCCCAAAGCGCTTCTTCTGGAACCACGATCCATGGCCTCGGATCGTCTACCCCCCTAGACTTTCTTCTGACAGGGGTAGCCCGGTGTATCCCTCTCTTGTTTTCCTCTTGGTTAGGTCATGTGATGATGTAAAACCATGTTTGGGAACATGTTGTGACAAGATCTACCCGGTTTCACCGAAACGGGGAGTTTCCCCTAATACTCAGATTGCAGACACTTTGTTTTTAGGGGACATCGCATGTCTGCGAAGGGGGTCACACTTGGGAACCAGGTTTAGGAGTTTTGAGCATGCCACCACACTTCATTACACATGCTAGGGTCACATGCATGGTTTGGATGTGTTCCGATGCCCTAAGCGCTTCTTCCTGCGGAACCCTGATCCACAGGCCTCGGATCGTCTACCCCCTAGACTTTCTTCTGACAGGGGTAGCCCGGTGTATCCCTCTCTTGTTTTAGGCTTGGTTAGGTCATGTGATGATGTAAAACCATGTTTGGGAACATGTTGTGACAAGATCTACAGTTTCACGAAGCAGGAGTTCCCCCTAATACTCAGATTGAAGACACTTTGTTTTTAGGAGACGGCACATGTCTGCGAAGGGGGTCACACTTGGGAACCAGGTTTAGGAGTTTTGAGCATGCCAACACACTTCATTACACATGCTAAGGTTACATGCATGCTTTGGAGGTGTTAGATGCCGGCGCTTCTTCTGCGGAACCACGATCGCGGCCTCGGATCGTCTACCCCCCTAGACTTTCTTCTGACAGGGGTAGCCCGGTGTATCCCTCTCTTGTTTTAGGCTTGGTTAGGTCATGTGATGATGTAAAACCATGTTTGGGAACATGTTGTGACAAGATCTACAGTTTCACGAAGCAGAGTTTCCCCTAATACTTAGATTGCACACACTTTGTTTTTAGGGGACATCGCATGTCTGCGAAGGGGGTCACACCTAGGAACCAGGTTTAGGAGTTTTGAGCATGCCACCACACTTCATTACACATGCTAGGGTCACATGCATGGTTTGGAGGTGTTAGATGCCCGGCGCTTCTTCTGCGGAACCACGATCCATGGGCCTCGGATCGTCTACCCCCTAGACTTTCTTGACAGGGGGTAGCCGGTGTATCCCTCTCTTGTTTTGCTCTTGGTTAGGTCATGTGATGATGTAAAACCATGTTTGGGAACATGTTGTGACAAGATCTACCCCGGTTTCACCGAAACGAGGAGTTTCCCCCTAATACTCAGATTGCAGACACTTTGTTTTTAGGGGACATCGCATGTCTGCGAAGGGGGTCACACTTGGGAACCAGGTTTAGGAGTTTTGAGCATGCCACCACACTTCATTACACATGCTAGGGTCACATGCATGGTTTGGAGGTGTTAGATGCTCGGCGCTTCTTCCTGCGGAACCCTGATCCGCGGGCCTCGGATCGTCTACCCCCTAGACTTTCTTCTGACAGGGGTAGCCCGGTATATCCCTCTCTTGTTTTGCTCTTGGTTAGGTCATGTGATGATGTAAAACCAAGTTTGGGAACATGTTGTGACAAGATCTACCCCGGTTTCACCGAAACGGGGAGTTTCCCCCTGATACTCAGATTGCAGACACTTTGTTTTTAGGGGACAGCGCATGTCTGCGAAGGTGGTCACACTTGGGAACCAGGTTTAGGAGTTTTGAGCATGCAACCACACTTCATTACACATGCTAGGGTCACATGCATGGTTTGGAGGTGTTCCGATGCCCCGAAGCGCTTCTTCCTGCGGAACCCTGATCCGCGGGCCTCGGATCGTCTACCCCCTAGACTTTCTTCTGACAGGGGTAGCCCGGTGTATCCCTCTCTTGTTTTAGGCTTGGTTAGGTCATGTGATGATGTAAAACCATGTTTGGGAACATGTTGTGACAAGATCTACACCGGTTTCACCGAAACGGGGAGTTTCCCCTAATACTCAGATTGCAGACACTTTGTTTTTAGGAGAGACAGCGCATGTCTGCGAAGGGGGTCACACTTGGGAACCAGGTTTAGGAGTTTTGAGCATGCCACCACACTTCATTACACATGCTAGGGTCACATGCATGGTTTGGAGGTGTTCTGATGCCCCGAAGCGCTTCTTCCTGCGGAACCCTGATCCACGGGCCTCGGATCGTCTACCCCCTAGACTTTCTTCTGACAGGGGTAGCCCGGTGTATCCCTCTCTTGTTTTGCTCTTGGTTAGGTCATGTGATGATGTAAAACCATGTTTGGGAACATGTTGTGACAAGATCTACCCCGGTTTCACCGAAACGGGGAGTTTCCCCCTAATACTCAGATTGCACACACTTTGTTTTTAGGGGACAGCGCAGTTCTGCTACGGGGTCACACTTGGGAACCAGGTTTAGGAGTTTTGAGCATGCCACCACACTTCATTACACATGCTAGGGTCACATGCATGGTTTGTAGGTGTACCGATGCCTCGAAGCGCTTCTTCCTGCGGAACCCTGATCCGCGGGCCTCGGATCGTCTACCCCCCTAGACTTTCTTCTCACAGGGGTAACCCGGTGTATCCCTCTATTGTTTTGCTCTTGGTTAGGTCATGTGATGATGTAAAACCATATTTGGGAACATGGTGCGACAAGATCTACCCCGGTTTCACCGAAACAGGGAGTTTCCCCCGAATACTCAGATTGCACACACTTTGTTTTTACGAGACATCGCATGTCTGCGAAGGGGGTCACACTTGGGAACCAGGTTTAGGAGTTTTGAGCATGCCACCACACTTCATTACACATGCTAGGGTCACATGCATGGTTTGGAGGTGTTCTGATGCCCCGAAGCGCTTCTTCCTGCGGAACCCTGATCCGCGGGCCTCGGATCGTCTACCATCCTAGACTTTCTTCTGACAGGGGTAGCCCGGTGTATCCCTCTCTTGTTTTGCTCTTGGTTAGGTCATGTGATGATGTAAAACCATGTTTGGGAACATGTTGTGACAAGATCTCCCCCGGTTTCACCGAAACGGGGAGTTTCGCCCTAATACTCAGATTGCAGACACTTTGTTTTTAGGGGATAGCGCATGTCTGCGAAGTTGGTCACACTTGGGAACCAGGTTTAGGAGTTTTGATCATGCCACCACACTTCATTACACATGCTAGGGTCACATGCATGGTTTGGAGGTTTTCCGATGCCCTGAAGCGCTTCTTCTTGCGGAACCCTGATCCGCAGGCCTCGGATCGTCTACCCCCCTAGACTTTCTTCTGACAGGGGTAGCCCGGTGTATCCCTCTCTTGTTTTAGGCTTGGTTAGGTCATGTGATGATGTAAAACCATGTTTGGGAACATGTTGTGACAAGATCTACCCCGGTTTCACCGAAACAGGGAGTTTCCCCCTAATACTCAGATTGCAGACACTTTGTTTTTAGGAGATATCGCATGTCTGCGAAGGGGGTCACACTTGGGAACCAGGTTTAGGAGTTTTTAGCATGCCAGCACACTTCATTACACATGCTAGGGTCACATGCATGGTTTGGAGGTGTTCCGATGCCCCGAAGCGCTTCTTCCTGCGGAACCCTGATCCGCGGGCCTCGGATCGTCTACCCCCCTAGACTTTCTTCTGACAGGGGTAGCCCGGTATATCCCTCTCTTGTTTTGCTCTTGGTTAGGTCATGTCATGATGTAAAACCAAGTTTGGGAACATGTTGTGACAAGATCTACCCCAATTTCACCGAAATGGGGAGTTTCCCCCTGATACTCAGATTGCACACACTTTGTTTTAAGGAGACAGCGCATGTCTGCGAAGGGGGTCACACTTGGGAACCAGGTTTAGGAGTTTTGAGCATCACACTTCATTACGTATGCTAGGGTCACATGCATGGTTTGGAGGTGTTAGATGCCGGCGCTTCTTCTGCGGAACCACGATCGCGGGCCTCGGATCGTCTACCCCTAGACTTTCTTCGGCAGGGGTAGCCCGGTGTATCTCTCACTTGTTTTGCTCTTGGTTAGGTCATGTGATGATGTAAAACCATGTTTGGGAACATGTTGTGACAAGATCTACCCCGGTTTCACCGAAACGGGGAGTTTCCCCCTAACACTCAGATTGCAGACACTTTGTTTTTAGGGGACAGCGCATGTCTATGAAGGGGGTCACACTTAGGAACCAGGTTTAGGAGTTTTGAGAATGCCACCACACTTCATTACACATGCTAGGGTCACATGCATGGTTTGGAGGTGTTCCGATGCCCCGAAGCGCTTCTTCCTGCGGAACCCTGATCCGTAGGCCTCGAATCGTCTACCCCCTAGACTTTCTTCTGACAGGGGTAGCCCGGTGTATCCCTCTCTTGTTTTGCTCTTGGTTATGTCATGTGATGATGTAAAACCATGTTTGGGAACATGTTGTGACAAGATCTACCCCGGTTTCACCGAAACGGGGAGTTTCCCCTATTACTCAGTCTGCACACACTTTGTTTTTAGGGGACATCGCATGTCTACAAAGGGGGTCACACTTGGGAACCAGGTTTAGGAGGTTT